>CM063106.1:36235942-37435942 GCA_031841125.1 Acanthococcus lagerstroemiae | reverse complement strand
AAAGAGTCGAGGAGGAAACAGAACCTAAAATGAATCCAGGTCAACCAAGGATCATGGAAACTGTTTTTTATACCTACATTTTTACTTACGCTTAAGGTAAGGTAGGCTAATATGGACCACTAGTCTATCTCATCTGCTTATGGCGCTACCTCCCGGCAAAAAATCTAAACTGTTGTCTTTGATGTATACCAGCTCGATGTATTATGTTGAAAATTCAAACTCGAGAGATAAAAAAAAATACAAGGAAAAAACGATTTTGATGATTTCACCTTTTTTTTTATTGTCAAGTACGTTTTGTGACATAATTTTGGCGAAAAAGTGATACATTTTTTTTTCGAATGCAGTATTTTTAGCCCAAAGGAATGCATTTGAATGTTGTATCGAATTTTTCGATTGAAGGTTCAGAACTAGCAGTAAGTCATTTTGAAAAATATTTCTTTTGGTACCTCAATATAGACCACATGTAATAACATGAAAATAAGTTCAAAAATTAATTAATTTTTACAGATGACAAAAGTCGTAAATTGCAACCGGCTTTTCTCAGAGCTAAAAAAACAAGTGGTGATCTAAAAGCCTTCAAAACGTAATATGATGCGGCCATTGAAGACTGCTCAAATCCAAAAGATTTGTTTGATCGATATGTTTGAATCTT
The DNA here is from genome assembly GCA_031841125.1 of Acanthococcus lagerstroemiae. Classification (NCBI taxonomy): domain Eukaryota; kingdom Metazoa; phylum Arthropoda; class Insecta; order Hemiptera; family Eriococcidae; genus Acanthococcus; species Acanthococcus lagerstroemiae. Next base: position 37,435,290 of record CM063106.1, on the reverse strand, counting down.
TGAATTGATGATACTTGACTTTTTTTCACTTATCGGAACTGTTTTACATTAAACCTCTATTTTGCAATTTTGATTTTTTTTTATGGTCTTTATTACGAACCCAAATTTTTGATTTCCGAAAACCATGACATTTATTTTTTTTTAATTTTAAATCCAGTTTTTAGTTTTTTGAATTTGTTTTTGGGGAGTAATACTAGGATTCTTTGGCTACCATTCAAGGCCACTAGCAATATTTTCAGGCTCATAAGAGCCAACTTATAACCAAAAAACAAAATGTGGTCCATATTAGGCTACCTTACCTTATTTCGTTTTCTTGGGTTATATTAATGCGAATTCACTTTTCAAAGTAATAGGAATTTCACCTAAATCGAAGTTCTAAGAACAAGGTACCTTAAATACGCTATATCTATGTACCTTAAATGACGCATGCCGTCAGAGTAAACAACCATCAGGGGAGATAATGAGAATAGACCACGCTGATTGAAGTCGAGGTTTCTCTTGGGCAAATCTGCATCGATTTTTCATCGCCATTTATGATTACGTATTAAACATTCACTTTTCCTCAAAAGAAAACCGAGAGCAATGACCGTTCGAATTTTTCTTCATAAAATTCTATTCACGAGCTTATTATTGCAGTAAAAAGAAAAACTTTTTCGGTCGAACCAATTTTTTCGATAAAATTCCACTTTTGAAATTGTGTAACACTACTACTGAAGGCTGACATTTTTTATGTGGAATCCCACGTTAAATTTAATTCTAGGTGTACAACACTTTTTTGATTTCAAAACAAGTTTAACTGATGTGCTTTTACATCAAAAGGAAAAATTTTAGCTCTCGAGAGTACGACTTTTCAAAAGTTCATTTGTACTTCAGCATAAGCAAAACAATTATGAAGTACAAAAAATGTTAGAAATTCATCAGCATATTCAAAGATTTACTCATTCGTAGCGTGGTGACGCGAGTCTATAAACACTTTAAACACATTCGAATATATTCAATCATTTATTTCTTACTTACAAAAATTTCGTAAAATTTGTACAAGAATACAAATAAAAAATAAGAATCAGGAAAAAAAGAAAGAAACACAGAAACATCTACACATAGTACAATCGTTAAAAAAAAAAGAAGAAGAAAACAACTGAAAATGAAGGAACTCCCTGGACGCAGATAGGAGGGACTTGGAAGAGAGCTTAGCCCATCTTCCAGATTTCCTAATACTTCCTCTCTTAATGTGGTGGTAAATGACTATCTTCTTACGTATATGTAAATTGTCAAAAAGTGAGAAAAAATACAAATTTTCAAGGAAAAATCAGGCCTAATAAAACAAAAACATATGTTTTCTATACAAAATGCACTGGGAAAGTATGGAAATATTGGCCATGTATGGTTATTACAGTATTCAAACAAGAGCCACTTCCCTTCTTAGAGTCTATTCACGCTTACGCGGCAAACAATGCCGACAAATTTTGCATTTTATTAGCTGCACGTTCAAAATTTCTAAATAATCTTAAGACTGGATTACGTCACATTTTTGAAGTTAAAAATATTGATTCTGGCAAAGCTATTTATGTGTAGGTATTTGCTATACTGTACAGGGAGTGTTTTGGCATCATCTCTGCATAAGGCACTAGTAAAAGTACTACCCACATTGTATGCACGTATGATGTGTTGCTAACGTATATCTTAAAGGAATTGAAAATTTTTTCGTTGGTAGAACTATACACTCTGCCGTTGAAGGTTAAAATGGCATTATTTTTTATATTCTCTTTAGATCAAAAACATGAGTCTTTAAGAACTTTAGGAGTTCGAGTGACGAGTTGAAATGAATTTCTTTTAAAATTTTGAAGGAGTCTGAATGGATCTCATTGTCCTCAGTTGCTCATCTTAAATGAACCTCACGCTTTCATTTATTCTGAATGCGTCTTATGTCTTTAAAAAAATGTTAATAGTTTTTAACATGTCTTGTAGTCAGAATGACCATTAACAGAACCTAAATGAGTCTGAATGAGTTTTCAATGAATTCTGATGAGTCCTAATAGAGTTGGAATAACTCTCAACGCGTCTTGACACAACTGAAATGAATTTTAAGAAAAACTTTCGAGTCCGAATGAGTCTTGAACAACTAGGTACATAGATTTTGTTATTGTCAGAGTAAGTTCTGAAAGAATTTCAGTAGGGATTAGCGACAGAGCCGTCGAGGAAAAATCCAGGTCGGGAGGTGGGAGATCAGAAAAAAATGTACGATTTTCTTGTACTCTCCTCGAAAATCACGATTCTGCACTCAAATACCTCCCCTCCCCCAAAAAGGACAATGTAAAAAACATCAAACGATGAAAAATCCAGGCCCGCAAAAGAGTCCAGGCTCGGAGGAAATCGCTCCTGTCCCTAGTTACTCTAGGTCTAATTAACGAGCTTCAGTAGAGTCTGAACGAGTTCTAACAGTAATTAACTGATCCTCTATCAAACATCTCAGTGCTCTGTATTCACCTCCTACAAGGTATACACTAAACAACAAATCACATTTGTATGTAATACATGTTGTGCTGCTACCAGACACACCTTATGGGAAGATGGTACCGGAACACCTAATATACGCATCGGTGGATCTAAAGCGGAGACATAGCCGCGATTATAAAAATAAACATAGTGGACCTATAACTAATTTAATTCGATTTCATTCATTGCTCCCGAATCCTTGAAAAGATCCATGATCCATCACTATTCATCAACTAGCATTACATAATTTCTCTCAATTTCAAATATGGAGTTAGTATTCAAATATACACTACAAATCAGATCTTAGATGTACAATATTCAAAAATAAAATGAAGATCAAACTTATATGTAGGTATTATTTAAATGGTAAACACGAATACTTAAATAAATTAATATAGGTAAAAAGTTATTAATACCCAAATGTAGATAGCGCTACTAATAATGTCGAAATACCTATAACTGCTCACTGGAACAGATTGGGACATAATCCAAATATTGTATAATTAGCTGCTTGATTTTATTTCTAATTATGGCAGATAAACTACATAAATGTACTTACATGTAGTACAGAATATATAATCGTATAAATCTATCGACACCGTCGACGGTAACCTATGAAGCCGAAGCCTTCCCGACTTAACTCACATTCTCAAGCCATACAGCCACCAGAAAGTTTTCAAATGGAGATTCACTTGATAGGCCAGTCAAATTAGGAAACTGCAAGGATTTAAATGCAGCGAAAGATTTTTTTCAGACTTTACACCTACAAGTCCCTTACCTGTTCTGCTAATTCTTTTGGGGAGTTTCACCTGCCCCAAAAGGGGTTTTTCTTAAATAGTTCGTAAACTATCAAATGTATGATGAAAGTTTTCAAAGAAATTGTATTACATCAGATTTTTTAATAAGATTAGCTCTTCACACTCTTCCCGTATCTATCCCCATAGGATTCGAAATAACCTTGTCTAGCGCCACACATTCACAGAGAATCTATATTAGATATCCATATTGTAATTTAAGGGCATCTTCAAAGTTACACCTGTAGGTCAAACGAATATCAACATTGAACTCGATAACTTCAACCGTTTTCCCTCCTCCCAACTTATTTCAGAATAACATATTTGTACATCGAAATCATTATTCTTACCAATAAAATTTTAAAATTCAATTCGACAAGCAAAAGAGAGAGAGAGAAGAAAACAGACGTTTTCTCGTCTCTTATAATTTCTCAAATATAGAGGTTACATGAGAAGCAAGAAATCTTGTAAATCTCCAGAGGTCTCTCCAATTGCATCTCTGAAACCTCTCAAGGCATTGAATAGTTTTTCAATTTTTTTCAATTTTTGGGGAAGAGAACCAATGATACTCTCGCAGTGACCCTCTCCTCTCGAGAGTATATTTTTTTGTACAAATTATCCTACCTGGCTAGTTTCTGCATTGCACGCCCCTTAAAACATGTCGACCGTCAATTTTGAGTTGACATGGAGTCGCTAGGTGAAATACGACGTCGAATTAAGGTTTTCACAAAAGTTCGTCGAAATGGAGTCGATTTTTAAACTAAATCGACTGCTAACTGACGTCGATTTTGAGTCGTAATACAGTCGAATTTCAAACTATTCCATGTTACTCAATTTCGACTCCATTTCGTCGTCGAATTCAAGTCGAAATGCAGTTGAATTTAGAAGTCATGTGTTACTCAATCTCTACTTAATATCGTCGTCGAATTCAAGTTGAAATGCAGTCGAATTTAAAGTCATATGTATTACTCAATTTCTACTTGATTTCGCCGTCAACTTGAAGTCGAAAGTCAGTCGAATTTTGTTATGTTACGTCTAGACTATTTTTCAACAGCATTTACCCAAAATCGACGCCATACAATCTACGAAAAAGCTAATTACCCGCAATCGACTGAATTTTGACGTCGATTTAAGGCCTTTGGAAAATCATATACTCAAATTCGGCTTGATGTCGCCGTGGATTTACAGGTCATGGAATGACATTCACCTAGAATCGACTCAATTACGACGTAGATTTGAAGTGCTATGAGTTTCATGTCGATCTGATTTCGACATCGACATGCAGTCAAGTTGGGTCGATTTGTAGTCAACAACCCCGGAACTATTTCAACATGGAATCGATGTAGCCAATGAGTTGATTCTAAATCGTGACAAAAGGTCGACTAACGTCGATTTGATGTCAATTGGCAGTCGACATGGTTTAACGGGTGATGCGAACGTCTATCAAGCGTATTTTGTCTCCTGCATTACTGCACTTCCAGAACGTGATGATCTTTTCAAAACCACATTATTCTTCTTATTCTCATGATTCACTCTCTTTTTTCTCCCTTGATCGATCAGGTAGGACATCAATTTAGTTACAGTTTATGTTTTTGCACTTTCAGTCAGATCTGATCAATCGTTCAATACACGCGCTTTTTCGACAAACTCTCGTTTCTCTATGCTGGTAAAGCAGAAGAGGTTAATGTCAACTAATTATGAAGGCAAATTACTCTAAAAGCAATTTAATGAATTCATTAACACAAAATCAACGTTTCAACACTCGCTGTCATCATCAGGTAACAAACACGTACAAACTAAGCAACTACTGAACTCCATGGTCTCTCTAGATGCTAGTAACACGACATAATACCGAGAGGTGGGAGTGAAGTCGCTGTCATCATCAAGTAACAAACACGTACAAACTAAGCAACTACTGAAATCCGTGGTCTAGATGCTGGTTACACAACATAATACAAAGAGGTGAGGTGACGCTTCACCACCACCTCTTTGTATTATGTTGTGTAACTATAGCATCTAGACCACGGATTTCAGTAGTTGCTTGGTTTGTACGTGTTTGTTACCTGATAATGACAGCGAGTGTCGAAACGTTGATTTTGTGTTAATAAATTCATTAAATTGCTTTTGGGTAATTTGCCTTCATAATTAGTTAGTCCTCGTTTCTTTAATTCGAGTGTCCTCATGGCGGTCTGGATTAATTACTTTTCTCGTACATTCTCGAAAAACCTGCATTCTTGACCACCAGCGTAGGAAGGTCTCAGTCTTGGGGTGAGAGGTTTGGTCGCTACAGCTATTCCCGAAAAACCCGCACTCTTAACCCCCAGCATAGGAAGGGCTCAGTCTTGGGGGAGCTTCTTCTTCTTATTCTCATGACTCACTCCCCTTTTTTCCCTCAACCCGGCAAGGCAGGACATCAGTTTAGTTACAGTTTATGTTTTAGCACTCTCGGTCAGATCTGATCGATCGTTCAATACACGCGCTTTTTCTACAAACTCTAGTCTCTTTAATTTCGAATGCTCTGGCTGCGGTCTGGACTAAATACTTTTCTCGTACAATTCCCGAAAAACCCGCATTCTTGACCACCAGCGTAGGAAGGTCTCAGTCTTGGGGTGAGAGGTTTGGTCGCTACAGCTATTCCCGAAAAACCCGCACTCTTGACCACCAGCGTAGAAAGGGCTAAGTCTTGGGGGAGGGGTTTGGTCGCTCCAGCATACATCCCGTTGTCTTTTGCTGTAATTAATATGCTAAAATACATTCTGAAAGGCTCTTTTTAACAGCGTTGGTAGAGGGGTTCTAACCCTAAACTCCCTCCCCCGTTCCTATGCTGGTGCTCTGAACCTCCACTTTTTTGGAAGGGATAGTACAATGTGTACCCTGTGCCCACTTCTGTTTCGACATCACTATGTAGAAAATTTCACTATGGAATCTATAAGAAATGTTATTCCCGTTAGCCATTTTGTTTTGTTTTTTTCTATTATTGTTTGACGAGTCTTACGTGTGACGGCCATTTATGATGCTACGAAATGTTAATTTGAAACCTCCATTTATGACACTTGGCGACCAGATACGAAACAAGTAAAGAACTAATTTCGTGGAAAATCCGGTAAAAAGTAATTATTGTTCACAAGTACATTTTTTCATAAACTTCATAGTTTAAAAAATTCTTAAGAGAAATTCAGATGCGGGGTAATAATTAGGAAGTCAGGGATGGTGAGACTATTAGTGAGAATATAGGGGAATATTCTCGATAAATTTTCATAATTGAGGAGTTAATTCCTTTCTTTGACCATTTTCATCCTAATTTGACGGGTCTGTAAGAGATGGTAATTACTCCATCCAAGGAACGATTTCCAGACTGGCAGAAGCAAATTAGAAAAACATACTAGGATGCTATGAATGTAATCAAATGAAGCTTTATATAATTAAAACTCACTAGAGGTTGTTGTTGAAGCTTGCACTGCAACAAAATGTTTAGTCACTCTCTGACCACATTCACGAAGTACTCAGAGAAACAGAATTCCTTAGAAACCTGTACCAAAATCTACGTCTTCTAAAGAATAAAAATAATATAAAAAAACCTAAATGGGGATTACACTCCAACAAGCGTAGCTGTACGGACCTGATTCTCACTTCACAACCAGCTCATTCGCAATCGACATATTTAAGGTCGTTTTGATCTTTGAAATTCAGTCTCTTTGGCGAGTTTTTACAAAACCCAATCTTATACTATTAATAATACGTGTTCGACGTCTTATTCTCGACCCGACTGGACGTCTTCCCATCCTCGCTGGTGTTCACCGACCAACTAAACGCCGGCAAATTCAGCCCGCTGTCTCGTTTCAGGTTCTTCAACGCGTGCAGCACGCTCTTCCGGCACGTGAACGCTATAAATATAAACAAGCCTAACGAAGTGTTCAGCAAAATGAACAACACCCATATGGCTTCGTTATGGGCGAAGCCGGCCACCAGGCCGATGATCCACGTCAGGCCCATGATGAGCGCCAGTCGCGCGTACAACCTGAAATCTCTCTTCGTATTTGGACTAGCCGAGTACCTCGTCATCGAGTGGGTCGAGTATATCATATAAGCGGAACTTAAGAAAAACGATACGTTACAAACTAATATTAAAAATAAAGGTAGACCGAAGAACAAGAGCAGGGCCGGCCCGTGGCCGAACCAACACCCTTCGCGGCCGAACCGTGGCTTCAGCTGCTCTGACACAAAGCCCATCGGACACAAGTCCACCAGCAACGCGATCAACACGATTTTGGCTGGAAGCGCCCAGCTGCAGAACGAGTAGATGAAGAACTTGCGCCACTGTTTTCCGGAGCTCACTCGCAGCTCTTTGGTCGCGATGCGCAGCGTCCTCCACACGTCGAAGGACATGACCAGCATCCAGGTGAAGGCGGCCAGGAAGAAGTAATACGTCACAACCGCGTTGACGATGCACGCCTTGTCTTTGAACACGTTGCTCAGCATGAAGCTACTGTAGGCGATTAGCAGTGCGAAACACATGGACGCTAGATTCTTGCCGGATAGGTTCCGCAGCTCCTTCACGATCGCGAATACGATCAGATGGCAGCACAGGCAGATGATCGAAATGCCAATACCGAACGTGGTGATCACGTTAAAGTACGGTTTCGACCTGACGAGCATCCGCGATCCACCAATGAGGGAATGCTCCATGCAAATCTCGATCGTCCGATCGCGGCGAATGAATTGGTGTGGTTCGTACCACGCGTTGTACTTGGACACGTAGACTCGGCCCTCGACCGTCGTGAATTCGGTCTCAGTGAGCGCGATCCTGGAACAGTCTTCTACTTCCAGCCTCCTGTTCGTATACTCTTGGTACTCGTACAGTATGTCTCTGCAGTACCTGAAGAACGAATCGTACACTTGCTCTTCTTTATTGCAAGGTTGATTCCCTCCCACTGAATCCTTGCGGGTGAAGTTGAGCAGCACCGAGAAGGAAGGAGTCACCCCGAATATGTTTTTCAGCGTCGTCGTCTTAACGGTCTCGCATTCCAGCGCCTGCACCGGGGCATTGTTGCACATGGCGCAGTGCACATTTCTGTAGGCGATCTCGGTGTCGTTGTAGTTCAGCACGTTGCTGTCATTGCCATAAATCGCGTTCGTTTTATTCGGGGGCATGTACACGACCAGCGTGTACGATTCGCAGCGGTTTCGTATGTCTTCGTTCTTCCATCCTGCCGGGCATGTTTTGATCGTGGGCACGCACGACCTAACGTGCGATTTCGCTTTGTCAGTTATGGCGGCGGTTAGCTCGCACTCGTAAGCCACATTGTTGAAGACGACTTGCCAAACGCCTTCGGTTTCGTTGTACTTCAGATTGTTCTGAACGCAGTCTTGTTGGCATTTCTGGGGCAGGTCCGTGGTCTTATTGTACATGCATTTCAGTCCTTGGTCCCAGAATTCGAGCTCCTTCGGAGGGGAAACGTCGCCGTTGCAGATGGCGCAGTAGATGTTACCGTAGGTCACGTTACTGCGGGTGTGGGTGACCGGAGTCACCAGGATCGGGTACCGTACGTCTTTGACATCCGACGACTTCTCGCACTGGCGCCGAATTTCGAGGTTCTTGAACGATGGCGGGCAGCTGTCTTTGCGGTATATGGGCTGGTATCCTTCGACGAGTACGCATTTGAACGAAGAAACGGCTCGGCGTTGTACGGCATCGTTGAAGTACGTGGAATTGGTGCAGCAGTCTCCGTATTTGGGGCAGCTGGCATCGCACAGGCAGTTGCGTTCCGGGAATTCGTTATTTAGATCGGTTATGTTCACGCAAGATCCGCCTTTCTTGCATATTCTGAAAGAGTAAGCAGAATGATATTGGTTTGTGGTTTGAAGGGAAGACAGGTTGATGGCTCGCCTGGAAATCGTGGGACCAGCGTCAGATTTACGCCAGTTTGGCGCTAGCGCCTTCCCCCATTTGAAATACATGCAAGCGCCTTTGCCGGAATTTTGGGTCAGTTGGGGCCGGCATATATTTGGTCCAACTAGGGTACCTGGCACCAATCAAGCGCCAATTTTCGATTGGTGCTCGATTTGCGCCAGAATCGAGGGTAAATTTGGCGTATATCTGGCGCCGATACCGGAATTCGGGCTGGCCCCACGATTTCCAAGCGGAGGCGCAGTCACATCAAGCTTTTAACTTGGTGTGGTGTTGGAAACAATTTGAAGTGAAATGCCGTGCTATTACCAACAGCAGTGCACAGAAATGTCAGAGGCTGTTTAGTTTCCTCTTGTAATGTAACTTCATTTTTTGTATTTTTCCTATACTACTATGGTAGTTTAGGCCATTGGTTCTCAAACTGTGAGTCATCACAAAAATCATGGGAAATGAATAAAATGAAAAAAAAATAAATAAATAATGGAACATGGAAACATTGTAAAACAAAAGAGACATAACAGAAGATACTTCTGGCCTTCTACTCCACTGCTATTTAGTTCCAAAATATTTGTACCTACTACAAAGAATGCCCTTTTTATTTCTTCTTATACCACTGATTTTGTCAAGGTAAGTGATGAAATTTGATCACTTCGATAAGCAGGTCCCGGTTTCAAAGGTGGGTAGTCGAAATAATGATTTTTAAGAACATATTTTCACCAATTTCGCCCATTTCTAATTGCTCCCTTTTATATTTTGCAAGTATTTTTTCTTTCATTCTTCACAGTTCCCGGGCGCTTTTGCGACCCACCTGGAAACAGCCACCGACTTACATTTCAAAAACCACTGATACAGGAAAATTAAATCAAAAACTGAGAATTGTAGTAATTTGAAGTAACTTTTTTTATAACAAGCGGAAGTGCGGCGTTAATTTTTCATATTAGTCTTATAAGTCCTAGAAAAAAGCCACACAAAATCCAAGTAGGTACTGCTAATTTCCCGATTTGCAAAATCCCGCTAGTTACTCGGGTAACTAAAGGGGAACTATGGGTAACTGAAGGGTTTCTGAGTAATTTGAGGGTAATCGAGGGTTACAAGTGGGTAATATTTCCACGAATATATAGAGGGTTACTGATTGCGTATCAGGATGCGCAAAATCCCGCCAGTTACCCGAGTAACTAAAGGGGAACCAAGGGTAACTACCAGTTTCTGGGTAATCTTAAAGTAATCTGAGGGTAACAGAAGGTTGTAAATTGGTACCTTGTCCGCGGGTAACTGGAGGGTAACTGACTGTGCATCGGGTTTATTTTATTTACAAGCTTATGTTCTGTTGTGCGAGGAGTCTTCACGCCACCGAACGCGCCCACAGACGGGCATGTGCTCTTATCGTCCTTCTCCACCACCCCCTATCCCTTCCTAATCTTCCCCATAGAATTCCAAAAGATTTTACAATTTCGTCTCTCCATCTTGTGGGCGGCCTACCCCTTATCCTCTTCTATTTCCTTGGTCGTCATTCTTCTGATAATCTACCCAATTTTTCTTCTCCCCCCACCATATGTCCTGCAGTGCTCAGTTTCAATTTTTGGACCCTCCAGCCTATATCCTTGGCTCAGTGGCTTTTATTATTTCTTCTAGCTTAATCCTGTCTTTGATTCTAGCCTTCATTACGCTACGCAACATTCTAAAGTACGTTATCCTCAATTTTTTGTATTGCCCTCTTGTCAGTGATTAGGATTGGGCTCCGTAAGTGAGAGTGGGTATCACACATTGCTCTAATATTTTGATTTTCGTTTTTAGTGGTAGGTTACCTTTGAGAAGTGTCCTGTGAGCCCAAAAGTTTTTCCACGCCTTAGTAGTCCTCACCCCAGCTCCACTTTTCCTCTGTCTTCAAAAGCGATCATTTGGCCCAAATAATTATATTCTTTGGCAATTTCTATATCTTCCCCTCTTACCTGAAACCCTTTGCATGCTGGGTCAGTCATTACTTTAGTCTTAGAGAAGTTAATTGTCAGACCCACTCTCTCGCTTTCAATACTGAGCTCCTCTGCCATATTTTTCAGCTCTTCCAGATTGTATTACTCATTAATATTATATCGTCGACGAAGCGTAGGTTATTCAACCACTGACCATTTATTTTCACCTCTTTTCCCTCACATTTCAATTTTTTGAAGACTTCCTCCAGGACTGCATTCAACAGGTTTGGGGAGAGTGGATCCCCTGTTTTACCCCTTTCTCTATATTAAAGACTTCCCCAACCCAGTTCAATCTTACGTACGCTTTTGTTTTCCCGTACCATCTTCTAGTACTCTTATGATATCGTTATTCACCCCCTGCTTAGACAAAGCATCCCACACCACCCAATGATAAACCGAATCAAATGCCTTGTTATAATCAATAAACATGAGCCCCAATGGTACGTTATATTCTCTTATTTTTTCCAAAATCTGATTCACTGTGAAAATGTGGTCAATCGTTGAATACCCCTTCCTGAACCCGGCTTGCTCCTTTGGTCGGTTCCAGTCCAAAATTCCAAATATTCTATTTTTCACTAGTTTACCGAAAATATTGCTTGTATTTGAAGTCAGGCTTATTGGTCTGTAATTATTTAGCTCACTTCTATCGCCTTTTTTATGTAGCAATATTATTTCAGTATGATGCCATTGTTTCGGTGTAAAGCCTGTTTCGACCAATCTGTTGAAAAATTTTGCCACAAATGGTGCAAGAGCGTTTGTTAGGATTCTCAATATCTCATGCTCCATTCCATCCGGCCCTGTAACATTACTCTTTTTGCTGTTACTAGGACTTTTCAGACTTCTTCTCTCAGAAGACATGGAGTATTTCTTCTCCTCCCATTTCTTCGTCCACTTCTCAATCTTGGTTTCCCCCTCTTATCTCCATGCCGTTCTCTCCAAAGTTACCCCATCTCTTTTGCTTCCCTGTTTTTTTCGCTTGAGTAAAGTTCCTTGAAAAATTCAGTGGCCTCTTTAATTATCTCCTCCCTACCATACAACTTAATTTTGAAGTTTTTTGCTTTGATAGCTGGGAGCAAATTTTTCCCGTTCATCAGAGCCTCACGCGCCTTCTTGCTTGATCCACTTTCTTCCAGTATTTCTGCAATCATTTCCTGGTCATACTCTCTTATATCCCTTCTAATTTTTCTTTTAATTAGTTTCTTAATTCCACACAATTCTATTTGATCCCTCTGAGTCAGGTTATCTTTGAGCCTTAATTCAGTTGTCTTTTTTTATCGATAAGGCCCTTTGCTTCCACGCTAATCTTGTCATTGGTTGTTGGCCTAGTTTTTCTTTCCCCAACCAACTTCACCACCCCATTGATGGCGTCCTCCATACAATCGTATTCCTCTTGTAGTCCAGAAAAGGAGGTACCTTTAGCCAGCTCCAACTTCTCGAGCATTTTATTCGCCTCCTCCCATCTGTACACTGGTATAATCCATTTCCCCTTCGCTTCCTTTTTCCTGCTATTCGTGGGGTCAGGAGGGAGGTTCACGTTTACTCTCATCAACCTATGGTCTGATGAGAACTCAAATCTGTTTATAACTTCAAATTCCTTCATTATTCTCGGGTCATTTATGAGAAAATAGTCCAGTTCGCACCTCGTTTTATTGTCAGGAGATTGCCAAGTCCATTTTTTCGTAAGAGGTTGGTTCCAAAATGTATTCGCAATTTTTAAGTTTTGCCCTAACGTCACTTCAATTAACCATTCTCCGATTTCGTTAGTTTCCCCGATTCTAAATTCTCCCAAAACTTGTGACTGAAGAGAGTCTTCTCCTACCCTTGCATTCCAATCTCCCATCGCTATTGTGTGATATCCCCTCTCACTTATTATTGTTTCTTCCCCTAACCTGAACAAATCCTCTGCCTCCTCTACTGGAGCTACATTGCTAGGCGCATACACCTGGATTACTGATAGCAGTTTCCCTTTCCCCATATCTAGTTTCAATACTGCAATCCTCTCTGAAACCCTTTTTATCTTGACTATTCTTACACCCCATTTTTTGCTCCAGAGAAGCCCATCCCTCTGTGGCCCTTAGTTTGTTCAAAATAGTATAAGAGATTTCCATTCTCCCTTTCTATCATTTTCTCCCCTTCCCTTCTTATTTCAGATAATCCAATCACATCCCACTTCATCTTCTCCAATGCTTTTTCTAGTTCGTGTAAGCTGGGTTCGCCCACAAGACTTTGGCAATTACAGTGTAAAATTTATAGGGGGGCCTTGCCCTTCCTCCCCTCTTTTAACCCTTTATTAATTTTTTGCCCCGGAATTTCCTTTAACTTGCTGGACGATAAGTTTTTGCAGGCTCCTGCCCCCGCGGCGCCTGCTTCGAGTCTTGGGGTGGCATCGGGTTAATAGTAGAGAGTTAAATTCACTCCCCAACCAATTTTTTGCAAGAATATTGAAAACTATCACGTTTAGGGGAAAATGTTTCAAACAAATATTTTCCCTCGTAAAATTTTTGTATGGCTGTTTTTAGTTTTCAAGTAACATCCCCAGAATTATCAAGAATGAGGGAGGTAAAACTGGTTCTGCTTTCTGCAACATATCAGCTTAAGCTCTTTGCAGAGGAAAACAAAAATATATGTTATTTTTCCGGGATCACTAATTTTTGTGACGAATTTATCACCGGATACGTTTCTCAACCCCTGTACCTACGGACCCCTACATTTTCTTCCTGACTCCCCCTCATTCCTTGAATATCACATAAATGTCCTTGTGTGTTCTAGATTGTATCGAAATTCTGAAAACTTTAATAAGCATTTTTTTGAAAGTTGCACAAAGACGAAAGAAAAAACAGAAATGATATTGATAGCCAGGTGTTCAAGATTATTAAATTTATTTTCCGAACTTAAACTTTGGCTGGGCCCCTCTGGGAGGCAACAAGGGTCAAACATTGCACTAATTGCAATATAGCGTTTCGTAAGTTCTCTACGTCGTGGATTTCAACTGCAAGATTGATTTTCAACTATCGCGAAAATTCTGATACCTGGGAGGGGGAAGTTAAAACAGAAAAATAAGATTATAGGTTCAAGATCAGTACCTATCATTTTTTGATTTTTTGGGGTCGTGGAATTCGGTTCCGACATTTTTTCCAGATGACACGGAGACTGAGGCACATCTTGGAGGGTGCGGGGGCTCGACGTAGGAGAAATGAGCCCATACGAGATGGCTGTAGTTTGTTCGAGAAAACAAAAAATCTTCCTTCTACTTAGTCGAAAGGCGAAAATATTTCTCGCTGACCTTTTTGCTGGACTTTGAAATTTTTCAGTCGAGATAAATTTTAAAGTCCAGAAAAAAGTCGGTGATCGAATATTTTCGCCTTTCGACTTGGAAAGGAAAACGAGTTTTGGGCCCTTTTATTAGGTACAATATCGTCGCACACAGACAGCGTTTACCTGCGTTCTACGAGGTTCTTTTTTTGATAATTAATTGTATGAATCCTGTTTGTTTGATTTAATTTGAGAAGGTAGTTTCACCTTTCAAACAAAATTTGAAAAATTACCAGAAAACGTTCAGATTTTTCTGAAATCGCCTAACAAAAATCATCAACTTTTTTTGAAACGGTCAAGAATCACCAGATTTGGTGATAAATTACTAGCGTTGGCAACTCTGATTCAGAATCGGCAGTCCAACGAAGGCTCATTTCAACACTTCGTTCGACTTAGGAAACCAAGTTAATTTTGCCCATTTTTTCAGAATTGTTAAGGCTCGAATCGGGGTCCGATCAAAAATATGGTGCGATTTTCGGAATCAGTAACCGACAAAATCTCCATTTTGATATTTTTCTCGATACCTTTCCGTTTAAAATTTCAAAATTGGTGGCCTTCAAGTATCCTTTTAGGAGAGAAAAATCGTTTCTACTACAATTATGGCAACCCTGAAATATTAGACAGATCTGTTGTCATTCGTCTACTCGATTTTGCGTACTGATAATTACCCATGTTGGTGGGGGGGGGGAGGTATTTCAACAAGTCTATATAAGTAGTTACATAGGCTGTCGCTAAGTAACTGAGACTAGAATTCGCACGGCCTACCAACGCTACCTTTTGGCGTTTTAACGATAGGGGAATCATTTGGTTCATTAGCTATCGATTGAGACCAAACTCGCTGTTCCAGACTAATTTGAAAGAAAAACCATATGCGTTGACCCCTACAGGTTTTCTAGAGATTTTTTTAAAGATGAAAAAAAGAAGCATACGATTACAACATTTTTTTTTAGTCATCATCTTTATTAAGTAGGTACACGAATATCTTTTTCAAGATAAGCGCCATTCATGGCTATACAGGCGTCTATTCGTTCTTGCTATTTATCGAACGTTTTCGCGTATTCCGCCGCCGGTAAGGAGAAGAAAAACATCTGCGCCGCGATGATGACTTCTAAAAAAAAAATCACAATTCACCCCCATCCCCCGTAGAGTCCTGACCTCGCCCCCTGCAACTTTTGATTATTTCCTCAACTGAAGGCAGTCTTACGGGGTCGTCAATTCAACACGAATCAAAATGTCGCATCACTGCGATGCAGATTTTTTTCCCTCCTTACCGGCGGCGGAATACGCGAAAACGTTCGATAAATGGCAAGAACGAATGGACACCTGTGTAGCCATGAATGGCGCTTATTTTGAAAAAGATATTCGTGTACTTCATGAAGATGATGACTAAAAAATTTTTGTAATCGTATGCTTTTTTTTCCTACTTTAAAAAATCTTTAATAAACCTGTAGGGGTCAACGCATATGGTTTTTTTCAAATTGGTCTGGAACAGCGAGTTTTCAATCAAATGAGCTTGACGTGGTATCAATCAATAGCTAATGAACCAAATTATCTTCCTATTGCGTTGAAACGCCGATAGGTAGCGTTGGTGGGCCGTACGAATTTTAGTCTCAGTTACTTAGCAACAACCTATGTACCTTGGGCATTTTTCCTTAAAAGATTCAATTTAAATTTGAAAAAAAAAATTGATTGAAAGTGAATTTATATGATTAATGATTATATTTTTTGAAGGGTAATGAATCAAAACTCACATAACATAATATCGCACATTCACAGGCGCAGCAAAGATATTCCTGCACCTGTATACAGTATTTTGCCTATTTGCACCCTTGAAGTAAAATGGCAAATGTGAGTTTTGATTCTTTACCCTTCATTTATATATTTCCGTAGATGTATGCGTGCAGTAAATAAGGTCCCACTTTGTCAATCTTAGTTTTTGAAATACGCGATATTTGGACTCCAGGTCAAAACGTCTCAACGATATGCCACTTTGAATTAAATTATTCATATTTTTGAACCTTTTTAAAATGCATTTTTCTCAAAAATCAGGTTTTCTGATATCTCAAATTTAAACAGCTATAGGTATCTCGGCGAATTTCGG
Source organism: Acanthococcus lagerstroemiae (assembly GCA_031841125.1). Classification (NCBI taxonomy): domain Eukaryota; kingdom Metazoa; phylum Arthropoda; class Insecta; order Hemiptera; family Eriococcidae; genus Acanthococcus; species Acanthococcus lagerstroemiae. Next base: position 37,418,709 of record CM063106.1, on the reverse strand, counting down.
AGCTAGAGAGCTGCGCAAGGTCTCATTTTGTCAGAAATGTTGTCTAATATGGGCTAGTTCTCATAACTCCGTATATCGACAAAGTGGAACCTTATTCCCTGCATTGCCACATATATATATATATATAGAATTAAAAGAGAAAAAAAATGAGTGTAGATTTATTTGTAGGTATCAATTACCTGTCCGGATTTTCGAGATCTTGATGGCTCAGTTCGAGAGCCCAAGCTAACGAAACTATCGCTGCACATAGAAGTCCATGAAAACCTAACAGCATTTTTGACTCATCTGGAACAGACGCAAACAATTAGTCATTCACATGTGGGCAAAACGGATCATAAAAAAGTTTACATTTTGTCGGTTTCCCTTCGTCCTCACGAGCTAGAGGTACGCAAACGAAAAATATACAACAGAACCGTAATTGAAAAAGAAAATTCCATTTCATTAATTAAATTCGCTATCACTCGGACTTGATCATTGTTATTCCAGAGCATCCGCGAAATTCGACTTCCGGAATCTAAAGTAGACTGCGACTGTTCACTTTTTCGGGTCACACACCAGACACTTCGTCGATTACTTTGTTATTATTTCAGCTGCTTGCGTATTGAATATGTCTCATCATAGAAAATAATAGGATAATCCTTACTAACGCAACTTTCGATTTCCTTAATTGTATACCTGGGATGTAGAAGCGGAAGCAGGTCGTAAAGCACGTACCATCATTGTTACGATATCACCCCAACTTTGTAATCATTAGCGATCTACGCACCTAACGAAACTGGTTAATTTGGAAGAAAACAATGTACGATAAAATAAATTGCGTTAGGGTTCACTGAAGTTCAGCACGTTTGGGCGTGAACCCGATGATAAGATCTACCAGATACCTGGCTGCATTCTAAAATGGTGATATACCTGTGTATGTGATACAATCTCGGGAAATTTGATGATCGTCACGAGTGATTCATTTAAAATCAATTTTAGTCTGATTTTTCGACGAATAAATTAGCTTTTGAGTCCCAATAGGTACGCAAGGTGGATTTGTTGTACCTATATATGTCCACTGCGGATAAAATAAAGGAGTTCAGAGCTATATGTATTTTAGAAAAAAGAAGCTTTCTAGAACTAGAAATAAGTACAGGTGATGCGATCTGCGAAACCCTGGGATAAGTCGAAAATTTTTTGGAGTTTTTGGCGTATTTGAATTCTCTAGACGTTCCTGAGTAGTTTGCAACAAGTTTGAAGTCGATTGACTCACAATTCGCTTCTGTGCGTCGCTTTAAAATTCGCAGATTCCATATATTTCAACAATATCCAAAGTTTTCACATAAACGCTGTTTTCGCAACATTTTGTTTTCCAACTTACTCTAGGGTTTTCGAGATCATGTCACTGTAAGGCATAAATAAGCTAATAATCTAGGTACATACACCGACACAGCAAGCATCCGAAGAGGAATCAGAGCAGTTCTGTGAGCTGGTTCAAGAAACCTTGCAGTCAGAAAATAGTACATTACACACCAAAAGTCAAAGTGAGTGTTTGAGTGAGCGATTCCCGAGTCATCACTTTTGGTTCTTATTTTGCAAAATATTTTTCACAATACATGATATCAGAAAGACGATATGTTTACTTTAGTATTCTGCAAGTGGAAAGTAGCATTTTTCATTGACGAATAAAATTATGAGATGTTGTGAACACTCACAAAAAAATGTGAGTGGCCAAAAGTCTCAAAACGGTAGTGGTTTGTGATATGTTTTGTGAATGCTCTCCAAATTGTCAATCGGGAGGTAGGGTGGAAAAACAACGAGCCTCTCCCTCCGATTCTGGAGAAAGAAGAAAAATCTATATTGGACAAATTAAACATAAATAAAGCTTCAGGGATGAATGGACTGGAAAACAGGGTTCTTATATGGTTTTATCCGTATACTTCTTCAAAAATTTTTCGGGCGAATTTTACTCGGCAAGATGTCTTTTAGAAGAAAACATTTCGGCTTTGCGTTTAAGATTATTATTCTTGACTCTACAAAGACTTCTTTAGAACTCTTCTAGACTTACTAGACCCTTTACGATACGTTCAGATGAGCAGAAAAAAGGGTATTCTATCACTTTTTAGGCTCAGAAGGGGAGGAGGAGGAGGAGGAAGATATATTCTCATAGTTTTCTAAAACTCTTTCAGACGAATTTTATTCTTCAAGACTCTTCAAAAATTCTTCAAGACCATCTTTAAGACTTTTCCATTTTTCTTCAAGATTATACTGTTTGATTCTACAAAGACTTTTTTAAGCTCTTCCAGACTTTTATAAGATCCTTTAAGACTTGTTAGAATAAACAGTAAAATGGGTATTTTCAACTTTGTTCCTGAGGAGTGGGAGGAAGGAGGGAATATATCCCATACTTCCTTAAAATCCAGACTCTTTAACTCTTCAAACCCCTTCCAGAGTAATCACTTTTTCGGATTTAAGATTATTAGGATACTACACTGTGCAGAGAATTTTCCGAAGTCTTCCAGACTTATACAAAACTGCTTGTGACTCATCGCTGAGATTAGTTATAAAATCGCTATTTTCAATTTTTTTCCGGTTCATAGGGAGAGGGGATACAACCTGATACATTTTTAATATTCTATCAGGCGTATTTTATTTTTCAAGATTCGTTCAGAACTGTGCCGATCATTTTTAAAGCATAGATTTGTTTAAGATAATGAAATTTTTTCAGACTCTTTCAGACTTTTCCAAGACTCTTACATACACCTACTCAAGATTTCTATTAAGACTCGAAGCAGAATTTGAAGTTTGAGGCTTAACCGGTGGTCGAAAGAAAACTGAAAAGTATTCAAAATTAGCTTAAAATCTCTTATTTTGGCGTCCAGTTTCAGTGCTCAAATAAAGTCGATTCTTGTCTGTTTTTAAATAATTGTATTTCTGATAAGTTTGGACTCCAGGGCTTGAACTGGAATCCGGTGAAGAATTTTATTAAGTTTACGTTATTTCCTCAAGTTTTTCTATTCTTCTAATTTGCCCAGCTTTTTTTATTATTCCAACTTTTTCAATTTTTTCAACTGTCCTGATATTTTTGATCAATTTACCAATTTTTTTATTTTTCCGATTTTTTTATTTTTTTATTACCAAATTTCCCGATTTTCTGTTTTTTTTATAAATTTTTTAATTTTTAATCCTCCCAATTTTTTTAATTTTTTAATTTTCCCGATTTTTTGATCAATTTCCCAGATTTTTTAATTTTTTAATTTGTTTGTTTTCCCCGAATTTTTCGAGTTTATTTTCATTTTATTATTTTTCCAATTTCCCGATTTTTTAAATTTTTTCTCAATTTTTAAAATTTTTTAATTCTTTCAATTTTTTAATTTATTTGATCATTTGCTGATTTTTAAATTTTTCTGATCAATTTTCCAATCATTCTAATTTTTTCAATTTTCCTAACTTCGCCAGTTTTTTAAATTTTCTGATTTTTTTGACTTTTTAATTTTTCGGCTTTTCCAAGTTTTCTGATTTTCCTAATCAATTTTCCGATTTTACAAATTATTTGATTTTTTAAATTTCATCGATGTTTTTCTGATTTTCTCGATTTTTCTGATTTAAAAAAAAAATCCCGATTTTTTAATCTTCCAATTTCCCTGAATTTTTCAATTTTTTTATTTTCTTTAATTTTCCCAATTTTTTGATTTATCAGTTTTTCCAACTGTCCTGATTTTTCCCATTTTTCAATTGTCCCAGTTTTCCAGTTTCCTATTTTTCCAATTCTTCCGATAAATTTTCCGATTTTTCCAATTTTTTTGTTCCTAAATTTTACAATTTTTTCAGTTTTTCTGATTTATTCAATTTTTTGACGATTGCCATTTTTTTTTGGTTTTCCCTATTTTGTCAATTTTCCCGATTTTCATGATCTTTTTATTTTCTCAGTTTTTTCAAGTAAGAAAATCGGAAGAATTAGAAAAATCAAAGAAGTGGAAAAATCAGAAAATCTTTAATAAAATTGAGATATCAGAAAAATTGGAAAAAATCTAAGAAGGTTGAAAATTGGAAAACTTTACTCAATTTTCTCAGTAAAGTCAAGTTCAGTAATATAAATAGAAAGTTTTCTGGAAGGGCAGGGGGTTTAAAGTTTGAGGGTAAGATAATGGAAAAAGTCTCGGGTTTCAAATGTTAACAAGGTTTCGACAACATTGTTCAAAATTCGATTTGACTAATAAAAAAAAAACTAGTTTCTGGTGTAAAATGTTAATTGACATGCTCTAAAATTAATTTTTTTTTTGTCTAAGATCTAGAATATACGAGTACATGCATACATAAATGATGTACATAAGAGACTGTGGGGTTGACTTCCCCTACACAGAGCTAGAGGGGTAAGAGTATCTTCTTAACCCCCTCCACAAAACAAATGGTTGTCCTATTTGAAGCATTAATTTCCAAAAAGTACTATCCAACGTGTTCATAAAAAATAACACAACACTTGTTCCTTATAGTTTCAAAGGCGTTGAATCCGATATTGCCATCCAGCTTTTGTCAAAACATGCTAAACATGTTTACGCATGTTTTGACATGAAGTAGGCAGCAAAATCGGATTCTTCGCCCTCGAAACTATTCAAAAACAAAGTGTTATTTTATTCTAAGTGAAAATTTTGGATAGTACGTTTCCGAAATAGAAATCTAATTTATTCACTAGCTGTTCTTCCGTTATTAGATTTCACTTGTGAAATACTTAACCCCCTCCCCCCATCTTGCCCAAAATTAAAAATCAAAAACTGTCAACTTTTATCTTTCGAGTTCTTTGCTATACAGAAATCTTCTTGCTGGGAAAGTGAATATCTTGTTTGTTTGAATTTCAACTGAATTTCCAATTCAAAATACGAATATGTACTTATTTTACCTAGCCGCGAGAGAGGTTTAATGAACCCCTTCTGATATGGGTGGGTACGGTTCTTGTTCATCTTACAGTGGTGTTCCTTAGTGATTGGAAATATACACAGACAGCATAAATAGCACTGGTACAAAATTAGGCAACATGCACCTACATCTGTAACAATTCGACTCCTTGTTTTGAAAACACGATGGATGAAAACGGCATACTTTTTATTAGGCTACTCGGTGGGCGGTTAAAATCTCAGAATCGACTGGTCACTGCGTAGTCTGCGTTATTATTGTTCTTCAATAACTACTTATAACTTTTCGCAATATCCCAGCAACAATCAACCAAACAGGTTAACACCTTCGATTTCATCAAAAATCGATGACATCGTGCATTCTATCCTCATCCAATAAACATTCTCGTAACCTTAATGATTACTTACATCTACGCATTTTCTTTTTCTCTCTTGTCTCCTTCTATTCAATTTTTTTTCCTTTTTCATTTTACAGAATCAATTTTGTTTTCCAACTCCAAAGAGGCTACGGTACGTGCGACGAAGACGCGTATAATTAAACTGTATTAAGCCGTTCATTACGAGACGTTAATGAACGCCCAGTTGTGACCTTCTCTGCGACTCGACGGAATTCACGCGACTTCGGCACTTCACCTTTTCAACAGTAATTATCGGCTAATTCGTCAGAGGCCGCGGATCGCCAGGTACAACAGCGGGGGGGGGGGGCACAAAGGATACCTTCGGTCGCAAACAAACTGACGGACGAGTGTCCGTCTCGTTCGATTAAATCACGAAAATTAAAGCGAGAGAGAAAGTTTTGCTATCTGCAGCATTCGTGATCGTAAATCTTAACAGGTGATTCACAGGAGTTTACCACGGATTCACATCATTGTTCGAATTACCCAATCATGTGAAAATGAGAAGAAACAAACAAACGAGCGCGCGTTATTCGAATATTTCGAATGAACACGCGCGTCCGACCGGAGAAGAGAAAAATGCCGCTTATGGCAGCTCAATTGTTTTCGGAATTTGATGTAAAGGGTCCCGAAAGGTCGAGAGGAGTGGAAAATAATTACGAATGGCGAAACCGCTCGAAGAGTTGTTGATTGCTGATTGGTTTGCGAGAAAAATAAATACCTATGTTATCTGTTATCTAATTGAGGGACTGCGATGGAACATTGTGGCTACAATTGTATACTCGTAAATTTACAGCAAGGTAATAATAATTCATTCTTCATGTCATAGCTTGGGTGTGAAACGCATGTAGTGAGCTGCCTGCATTTATATTAAAAATAAAAAAAAAAAGTACCTATCACATTGCTCTGATACCGACTGATATTGATCTCGTAGGATGAAGCCGTTCTCGTAAACTAAATAATGTTGACATTTGATTTCGAAAAATTTCGCGCTTTTTGACACTGCACTGTCCATGGTCTCGACTGCGGTCGTATCAGTTGTGTAAGGTTCAAATTCCTAATAATTTTTCTGGAACCAGTTGCGGTACGTATGTACGTGAAATAAGTGAAATTGTTTTCTTTTTCTGCACGATGAAATATAGGTCGAGTCAGGTTCAGCTTAATAATGATGAAAAGAAGACTCCGTTTAAGCTACGCTGGACGTACCTAATATGTAGATGAAACTTGAATAAATAAATTCCCGTTCACACTGACGATAATTAGCGTATTTATGATATCACATTATTCATAGTTAGATGAATGGGGTGAAAGGTACTTTGATGTATTATTTACCAATATAGAGTCATGTTAGAGAATGAAGTGCCACCATGAGTCAAACTGCAATTGAGGGGTCTTATTCCACACTGAGTTGAAGGTACTTCGGGACGATTTTACAATAAGATGGTTTTGGATACAACTCACTAGAGTGCGTGACATACTAAAAGTGAAACTCTTCAACTATGTTTTTGTGTTCTAGGCGCGAATGTTAAGAGTATTATTTAAAATTATGTATACCGCTTTCCAGGGCCTGATTTAGGCACTTGCGAGCCCGGGGCCCAAATTTTGTAAACTTATGTGATACTAATGATATGCACTTATAGAAGGCAATCAGTATATACTCGTATCATGAAAACTGCAAAAATATGCGAAATTATTTTCCAAACTGAGGTAATAGCAAAAGATAAGCCCATCCGTTTGAAAAAAAGAGAAAAATCTACGGAGAAAAGGCGCGCAGAATTTCATAGCCCAAAGGCGGAAAAAAAGCTAAGGGCGGCTCTGTATCGCTGTATGAAAATACGAGAAAGTGACTGTCATAAAACTGGACAAATACTGAGCTAACGTTGTCATAAACCCCTCCCGATTGTCTCATGACACTGACTGACAGAAATAGGCGCTCAAGAGTCATGGTAGCCCATCTCGCCTGCGTGGATCGTATTCAAAAGTATTTAAATGAGTGCAACGCAGCAATTTATGTGTCATGTGGTTGGTTGCCACATAGTAGTCTTATAGTAGTCAGTTTTGTTTTTAGTTAGAAAGAAGATGAGTACTTTTCAATATAATGTCTCGTGGGACGTATGGCGATGCACGCATGTCAAAGTGGCCCCTGGAACATCGCACCTCTGGCCTCGGAAACTGCCCCTTCGAGTATCACACCAGTGGTCAGAGGGACAATGCTAAAGTTTATAAAATTAACAACCCGCAAACCCGTTTCGACGGGTAAATTCACCGTCATTTTAGCGTAAATTTTATGTAAGAATCAACGTCGACCAACAACGATTTTAATATTTTTTCGATGCCAAATAGATGTCAGCTTGATGCCTTAGAACGCAGGGCTATGCAGAGGAAATCCGGGCCCCGAGGGAAGGGGTGTAAAAAGTAGGTAAGAGCAAAAAAAAAGGAAACAATGTTTTTAGGCCCCTTTTTGTAAAAGCAGATTTTTTTAGCATTGGCGGGCCCTTAGCGGACCCTCAAAACCCTTAGCGGGCCCTTCAAAAAAACTCGGGCCCGGGGGAAAAACTCCTCCCCCTCTGCACAGGCCTGTTAGAACGCTGTTAACTTGAAACGTAGTGAACGCTCATTAACAGTCAGATTGACGCTGAAATGAACGTTTTTTGACGGTGATCGAAGAGTCGATTTGACAAAACAATTTACGGTTAAACTGATGTCGATTTGAAGACGAAAATTGCCTTCACATAGACGTCGTTTGAACTATGAAATTGATGTCCTTATAATTGTGAAATCGACATTGTTTTAATATCAATTTCGGCGCCATTTTTAACAATCTATTGAATCTATGACAAGACCCTACTTATGTCCCTGTTATAAGTTCTCTCCCTGAGGGGGTTAAAATCAGGGCTTCCAACAAATTAAATCTCAACTACCACGCCGTCGTGAAAGTAGTGATGGTGGGATTTGAAAATTATATCGATAATATCGATATTTTGCTATCACTATTGCTCTCTAGTGATGGCGATATTTGAAAAATTTTGATATTGCGATAATAATCGAGACTATTATTATTTGGGTCTGATGGCCCGACAAAACAAAGAGATACATCGACAGGAACAAAAAATGCAAATACGACAATTTAATAGGTCCCACGACAATTTCCGCAGTAAACAATAAACAAGCAGCTAGCTGTTGGAAGAGGGTCGGCTTTGAACTGAAAAATTAGAAACTAGCCTATGAGCCACTTTGGCATGCGTGCGTCGCCATACGTCCCACCACACCATCTCTTATTGGCGGTTGTTGGAAAAGATATCAGGAAAAAGACCTATTGGTAATCATGTTTTAAGAACTTTTGTTTCGGAATATAAGAGCTGATGGATGATGTAAGGTAATTGGGATGACACTACACACACACTAACAGCACGTGATAAGTTCAAAAAGCTTCTATGACTGATTTGTCTGAATATTATTACACGCTTATAGGTTTATAGGATGCAAAGACATCGGTACAAACAATGTTCACTTCAACATACTGATTTACTGATAACGTCTTTACATGCTACATCAATAATCGTTCGCTTCTCGTTACTAACTGGTAACTGGCTATGAACATAAAACTTTGACCATATTACTGTATGCTCGAAGGACAATAATACATACTGAACGGTAAACATTAACACTGAACACTGGAATACTACTCGTAGCTGAAGATTCTCGCATCTCGCTCCTCATCATAGACAAGCATATCGTTTACCTCTTCGAGGACATAATTCCGTCGTCAAGTAAAATCCAAAATATAAAACGTAATAACGCTCACTGAACAATGTAAGCCCCTATTTCGTTAATAAGAACATCAAGATCAAGGAGTATTTCGCTAATAAGAACACTAGGTTGTTTTATATGGCTGTAAAACTGATCCTGAGATCAAAGATCATACTGGAACAGGAAAAAAAATGGAAATTTCGATTGCAATAGGCTCGGCTACTAGTAGCCGACCCTAAAAAATGAATGCCTGACCAAAAAATAAGTGCAGCGACGTAAAAAAAAAATGAATAAACTGCACGAAATATGATGCACGACAATAATGTACAATGCACGGCTGAAAATTAATTATCACAGTAACCGGGGTGGCGACAAATTAAATATTATAAGAGCGAAGTTTTGTGTGGACGTTAGTTTTTAAGTGAAAACTATAAATAAATGAAAAAATAAATAAGTACACAGGCCCGTAGCTAGTTGCTTGTGTGTGACAGGGCATTTGACATTTCAACCAGGACACGGAGGTGCAACACAACTTTTTATTTTTATACCTTTTTTTTTTTTTTTTTTGACTTTGCCCTAACTACCTTGATGTTCACTACAAACCTGTAATGAAAAGTTCGAATTTCTCTAGCGAGAGGCAAAATTTTCTCCGTTTAGCTCAATCTCAAACAGTTCTTCAGAACAGTGAGCTGGGTCAGAAATCATGTCCTCTCACCGAAATTTCAAACCGTTTTGCTCTGGCTCTGTCTCCAGTCAAAATTTATTTGAGTTTTTCCACTTGCCCCAATGAAATGCAGGGTTTCTAACAGAATAAAAATTCAAAAATATAGGACTTCTATAGGACCTTTTATACAAATTTGATACTAACTTTCGCAGCCTTACAAGAAAATTTCCCTAGTTTTTATAAACAGAAAAAAAAAGAGAAGAAAAAAAGGGATACATACACTACATTATTAGAGAAAGGATAGTAGTCACGCGGTCACAGTTTCACCTTTCACTGTCTCCTCTCATCTTTTTTTTTCTCTCTCTTATAAAGTACTGTTATAGGTTTATTATAGCACTACATCTTTAAAAATAGAGGACTTTATAGGACTGTTAGATTGTACCATGAAATGAGAAATTTTGAAAATGTATATCGATGTGTGTTGTATCGCATTGGGATTTAAACTTAGAGTTTCAAGTGTTGGCAGTCCTGTATGTGTGAGTGATCACGTAACTATGATTTACCGTAAGCATGTAGCAAACTTCGACTATCAGTAAGTCGATTAGAAATTCTCTTTCAAAGAAGATTTGTCCGAAATTTAACTACATCATCATCAAAAGAAAAAATTACAATCAGTTTTATTGATAGAATAATTTTTACTACGTTTTTTACCCTCCTGAAGATAGGAGTGTTTCTATTTGAAAGAACACATGATCACGCATTCATTTTCATCCACACAGGTGATTTTGCAGCGCACTCTAGTGCAAGTTTAAGCTCCAATATTCAACGTGTCAAAGGCGTTGCCACATTGAAGTTTTCATTTTCGTCTACTCTCGCAAATACAGTCGACATCGCTTAATGTGATCACTTTTGGACGAAACTGAAATGATAACATTATCCGACTGATAACAATAAATGGCGGAACAACACAAATAAGATGTATAATTTATTGTACGTACCTAAGTAAAATCGTCGTATAATGTAGGTAATACCTAGGTACAGTATTCTAAAATTCATACAGTGTATTTCATTATGGAGGCTTGTTTCTTATTACCTTCCACTAGATTATTAATAAATTTTTCGTAATCGTTATGGAGCTCGAAAGACGTGGCGCGACAGCGTACAACCCTACTTAAAACAGATAAAGCCGCTTGGATCTCTTTCTGACTCGGACATACGATGGGTTCATCCGGTTCCTCCTCATCAGTATCGTCTCCACCTTCGTTTTCTGGGTTCCCCTTTGTCTTGATTTCTGCAGATATGTCCTCGTCTGTGAGTACGTAAGATGTTGGCAAATTTTTATCGATAGCTACCCATTCACCAAAAGCAGCTTCTGACAAGTTAGGGGGTGGAACCGGCAAGTGGGGCTACAATAATCTGCGTACAGGTCTAACAATGTATGAGAATTGATGAAATGAATACCTAAAGCTGCCCACTTTTAACGTGTTTTATGATTCTAAATTGATAACTTTATCCGGAGCTGTGATCACAATAAGCGACTTATTTTACGTGTCAAAAGATATAAAAAATCGGGACCAGCGCATTTTGATAACATTAGACGGCTGATAACATTAACCGTGATCACATTAAGCGATGTCGACTGTATGTATTTGAAAAATGAGGTATTGCCTACAACACGTTGACTATGCAATACAACGCACACCAGTGTGCATTTTCAAAATTTCTCTTTTTCTGGGGGGGAACTGGGAAATGCGAATAACTTTGGCCTGGAGACAGTTAGAGCAAAATGATTTGAAATTTTGGTGAGACGAGATCATTTCTGACAAAATGAAGTCGATGAAAAGTTCAAGTTTTTTATGCGAGAGGAAAATGTTGTATCTTAAACGGGTCTTGAGAAAAATGAGGTTTTATTAAGTAGACTGACAACGAGTCAGAAATGATGTTTTCTCACCGAAATTTCAAACTATGTTGCTCTAGCTGTCTCCAGTCAAAATTTATTCGAGTTTTTATACTTCCCCCAAGGAAATGAGAAATTTCAAAAATGTATATCGGTGTGTGTTATATCGCGTATTCAACGTCTTGAAGGCGTTATCACAATTGACGTTTTTATTATAGTCTACACTCTCACAAAAATTTGAAAAATATGGTATCGCCTACGAGAAGTCGAATATGCAATATAACACACACAAATGTGCAATTTCGAAATTTCTCTTTTTCTGGGAGGAACTGGAAAAATGCGAATAACTTTGGCCTGGAGATAGCTAGAGCAAAATGGTTTAGGATTGTGATGAAAGAAGATCATTTTTGACAAAACGAAGGTAATGAAACAAGCCCGTATCTAATTGCTTATATGTATACTAGAGCATTTTATATTTCAGCTAGGGCATGAGGGAGCAACATAATAACTTTAGTATTTTTGCTGAAACTTTTTTTTTTTTTTTTTTGGAAAGTCTGGCCAGGTATTTGCCGTAACTGCCCTGGTGTTAGCTACAGGCCTGTAAGTAAGAATGATAATATCGTATATCAGACCCCTGTAGATCCTGAAGGGCGGAGAGGACAGAGAAAATGACTCCAGAAACGGATTCAGCGACCCCAAAAAACGTAATATTGACTTACAGAACTTGGAAACGGGGCACTGGAGTAATTGGAGATTGGCTACATGTGAAACCTGAATGGTTGAGGGGGGAGAAGAAAAGACTACTGAAATGGATTCCGCGAATTAAAGAACCCTACTAGCGATGTAAAGAACTCAAAAATTGAGGAAAATTGGAGTAACTGAAAATTAGTCCCAAGGGAAGCCTAAATGGTGAGAAGGGAGGGAATAAACCCTGAAATGAAGTCTGCGACCGTTAAAACCCTCATTTGGAATAGAAAAGAATCGAAGCACTACTTGGAAGAAGGGCCTTCAATCAATGTATTTCTTATGAGACGAAGGTCCTTCTTCCACGCAGCACTTCAATTTTTAAGCTCATATCGGGAGGTGCCCACAGCGATTGAAGCTTAAATTCCGTAAATCAATGTTAATTCCTATGGGTTAACCCGTTCCGATTTTGCTCAAACTTCGCAGATTTTAAAAAAATAAGGTGCCTGCGTCTATGAACGCCCTGTGGGTAATAAAGCCATGTCGTATAGAAACATTAGTGATGAAAAATTTCGGTAGATATGGCATGATATGGGCACACGAGAAAAAATATAATTGGCGGGGAATCATATAATGAATTGGCGTTTAAAATAAAAGTCGTTCAAAAATATTTTTTGTCATTCTTACTAATGAAATAATTGTTAATGTTGTCGTTATATACCTACTATTATTTGGTATGCAAAAATCCTGTCGTGTCGTATAATATTTCCCTTAATATTTCTCAGTTCAATATCGATATTTCATCGATATTCTGCCATCACTACGAGAAAGGTTGTTCAGTATTCATGTTACCAAACCCTTGGTTCAATCTACAAGTATATTTAGGTACCTTGTTGTGCATTATAGAGGGAGAATGTATTAGACAGGATCCGGTTTTGGACAGTCGATTTTTTAACTATTTACACTGACTCAAAATCTATAATTCTTAAATAGTATTGGCAACACTGATAACTAAGTATTCCATTAAAAAAAAGTTTATCGAGATCACTCTAAGCCAAGAAAAAAAAACTGTTTTTCCTTTAAAAAAAAAAAAAAAAAGGCTTAGTGGTTTATGAACTTTTGACTCCGGAATTGTACAAGTCTCGGTCATCAGATAGAGCAAACATTCCGGAATATATTGCAAGAGTGTGTTTGTAGTGAAATGAGCCTGCAATTATTTTTCAATAATTTTAAAGAAAAAATAAAAGAAAAAAAAAAGAAAAAAAAAGGCCATGAGGATGTTTTGGACAGTGAAACAAGGGGATGTTTTAGACACATTATTTAGCATGCGTCGTTAACATAGGAACGTTATTTATGATGAAGCGAATAGTGCATGCTCGGATTCTCCGGGGTAATGGGAGAAATGCCCCAAAGAAATCCGAAAAATAAAAGAAGAGGAGGGAGAAATAGAAGAGGGCGGCGGAAGAATTTCTGCGCGTAAACTTCCCAAAAAGTTTGATAACAACTTCCCAAAGTCTCATGGCGATCGGATAAACAGTGTAGTAAAGTCTGCAGCCGTTTTAATAGAAATGTCGGTGTAAATATGAAGGACATACGCACATTAATAACAATTTCCACGGAAATATAAAGGACAGCCAGACATATATTCATTTTTATATACATAGATAGATAAAACTAAAGGGATGGTATGTAATCGGTGAGAACTTGATAGCTTAAAATCAAAATTGTTCCGGGAAAAATTGAGGAACTAAGCGAATTTTGCCATTTCAAAGGTAAAATAACAAAAGGTGGACGATGTAAAAGGGATATAGTAGAATAGCACAAGCTACATTAGAATTTTATCGAAAAAGTAAGTTATTCAAATCAAAAACAAATCTGGAAATCAAAAAATGAGTTTTGAAAACTTATATTTGGAGTGTAGCGTTGTATTGAAACTTAGACCATAGGAAAACCAGAAAAGATAAGGATCGAAGTTTCTGAAATGTGATGCTACAGGCGGATACTTAATATCAAATGGACGGATAAGGTAAGAAAGGAGGAAATACTTAACAGAGTAGCAGGTAAAATAGATATTTGGAATTGTTTGAGGATGAGGAAAGATAAACTAACAGAGCATAACTTGAGGCACCCAGGAATAATATCATTCTTGCTAGAAAGAAGGGTAGAAGGAAAAAATTGAGTAGGTCGGCAAAGATTCCAATATATTCAACAGATAATCAAGGATGTCAAATGTAAGTGTTATTACGAAATGAAAGAACTTGCACAAGATAGGAAGAAATGGAGAGCTACATCAAACCGGTCGTAAGACTGATAACCTTTTCATCATCATCATCATATCATACTAAACATGTTCTGGTTTTCTTTTGAATCTGTAGAAAGATCCATGGTCATTATTACGTAGAATGTAAGGTGCAAAATGTAGATTTCCATAGGCGTTTCCCTTCACTAATTCTTTAGAAAAATTATTTTCAACCAGCTTTGAACTTTGTACTTTACTTACTTTAGGTGCTCGCACACATTTACCTATGTCTTTTTCGTTATCAGTAGGATCACGATTAGGCTCCTCTATATACTCTTTATCCCTCGAAATTGGAGGGTGATGGTATCGAACTCACTGAAACTAATTCACTTTAGCCAACTCACTAGTACACATATATTTTAATGAAAAATAATTTATTTATTAATCTGCTTTAAGCTGAAAACGATACTATTTCCGCTCCCACTTAGGCTCCGATGGTTCTGAATTCAAATTTAATAAGTTGATTTTTCTCGAAGTTGGCCTTCATAACTCGTAGGGCTTCTTGTACCAAAATCTTCGTTTTCTCAAGTTTGCAGACTGGTGAAATCGGTCGGATATACTGAAATAATTTTTCTTTTCAAATGTTTTCTTTTTTCTTCGAGCAACCACTCTCCTTATTCATTTGTGATAAAAAGTGTAAGTATGCCAGATTACATCATATAAAAATTTCCGTTTTACCGACACTAATTATGGGATTCGTTTACGAATCGAGCTGTGTTTTTTGAAGGTCATTTGTATCAACGGGAAACATTACCGGCTGATTCTCACTCTCGTTTGTTTGTACACAACAGTGCATACATTGACAGACTGACACACATACTTTTTCGCACAGCGGGTCCCGAATCTCGAATCGTGTACAGTATTGTTGGTAAATGCATTTTAATTTAATGCGGCTGGTAATTATATGTACAGTTGGTATTACATGCTTAATAGGCGATTCTTAACACCACAGTTAAATGACATTAAGATTTCGTGTGTGCTGACAATGAGAGTTGCCGCTTAGTGACGCGGAAAATGACAATATCGAATGCAGTCGTTGGCTTTCTCGTGTGTAATATAGCTCCATGAGAGGAAAACACAACTGACCTGAGCACGCAAAGTGAATTACTGCCATTTACGTATCACATTAGCCCAATCTTTTGCAAAAAGTCAGACGAATTTACATCCAATTCTTACATGTTTCATTTTTTTAAACACAGTTAAGTACGTATCTTTTGTTATGCCATGCTACGGTTTTTCATGAGTAAGTGACTAATGAAGCATTATTGTTGATTATGAGAATATTTGCTCGCGATGCTGACATCTTTCTTATGGGCATACCAACATACCTCACTGGAGACCTATAACCATACAAGTGCGGAAACCTGCCATCCAACCATGCCCGTGGATGCCGAATCCGACTATGCGGAGCGTACCGTGTAGTCAATTCGGCATCGACGGGCGCGGTTGGATATAAAATGGCAGGTTTCTGCACTCGTACTGTTATAGATCTCTAACCTAACTTGGACGGGATATCGAAAATGCTAACATTCTGGAACTCACACACGCAGAAGACAAATAAGTGCACGTTATTCTTTCTCTTTTGAAAAAGAGGCAAAACCTGATCAAAATGTTTTAAATTGAAGTACTTGATTTTAAAAAGGCCTAATAGTCCATATAAGTTTTCCCAAGTAGGAGTACAAACAGGAAAAAAATCATAGGAATCTGAAACTTGGTACATTGGTCTAATTAAGTGTCCTAAATAAGATCCAAAAAGTCCCAACGGTTCCGGTGCCAGCGTCGTCCCCTAGAGGACAAAAATGGAGGCGTAGAACAGTTTTTTGCTTATATCACACTAAAATTTGAGTTTAAAAAAATTGTTCCAACAAATGTGATAGAAAATAAAAAAATACCTAAAAAATGATGTTCCTACACATTTTCCCGTAGAGTGCTTATTTGGTGAATAAATTAATATCAAAGGTTGAGAAGTTTCATCCATGTGTACATTTAATGTAACTTATCGTAATCGATGCAATGTAGACTCGCGCTTTTCCCCTATTTTGACGCAGGCCCATTCGGGGCGTTTCCGGGATAGGGGGTGCGGTGTCTCGGGGTCAATTTGGCATGCGTGCATCGACATACGCCCCTCTATCATCAAATGTAGACTCGCGCATGCATGAATGCATTAATTTCTATTTAGTTTGTCAAACAATTTATACGTCTGAGTGAGCTCTTAAGTGACTTGATGCAATGGTTTTGAGACTCATGTGCTAGAGGTCGAAGCTCGAGGCCCCACAGCTAAACTGTGGATTCAATATTTCCAAACGATATAATTTGTGAAAAAATTTGTTGCTGCAGAAAAAATGGGTAACTGGTCGTGGCATCTTGTGTGCGTGCAGCAGATGCTTAAATTTTTCCATGCGGCTGGATATTTTCCGTACGCTAAGGCTGTTCACCTTTATCTACAAGATGCCTATCACCTACAAGATGAAATGAGTGATTCAGAGTACATTGAATCTTCGAAGTATTTCACCATAAGAATAAGTCAGAATTACTTTGCCGGTATTTAGAGTGATATGACCATCGAACAGACCCTGATGAGATTCATGAAAAGTAGAGGAGCATTGACACGTGGTCGTTGGATACAGCCAAGTCTGATTCAAAAATGGATTTTGAATATGCTCATTGTTAAGGCCATTTGTGAAGTTGAGGAGTTCACAGGGTGCAAAAAACATTCAAGCGAACATGTCGACCTACGTCTTTCTCGGATTTTGCGTGATACTTCAGATGTTGAAAAATGAACACAGTGGCTTTTAACACGTAACCCATTCCCAGAGTCGCCGAACATTGATAGCATCCCTATCCGCAGATGTTATAGGGGGATACTTCAATCAGTTGGGACAAAAACGCATTGGTGAGAAACTTTGGTGTCCAGGCCATGGTTGGCAGAACATTTTTTGACATAAAATTGAAAAAAGGTATGAATACCACAAGAAGAAAAGAAAAACCAGTAGGTATTGTTAATTTTTTTTTTTTTTAATAAAAATGAGGAAACAGCGAAGCCATTAGGGTCTATCAACAGCGGTATTCGTATTGGAGGAAGCGTCATACCTGTCGACCCTCTCTTACTTTTCCAAGGAATCTCGTCTTGAAGAAAACCGATGAAGAATTGAAAATCTGCTTTTCGCACGAATTTGCTCCTTTTCCAACATCTGTTTTCACGGAGGGTGGGAGGGGGGTGATTCTCTTCATTCCATCACTGGTGCGAGTATTTGAAAAGAATCTCCCCATATGCGTACAAGTCTACGTCACATCGACTACAATAAATTGTATTAAAGGTATACATGAAGGAAATATCTCAACGTTTGATATTAATTTATTCGACGAATACGCACTCTATGGAGAAATGTGTAAGATCATTTTTTGTGTACTTTTTAATTTCCTATCACATTTGTTTGAACTTTTTTTTTTTTTTTAAACTCAAAGTTTAGCGAGATACAAGTAAAAAACTGCTTTACGTCCCCACTTTTTCCCCCTAGGAAACGATGCCGGTGCCGAATTCGTTGGGACTTTTAGTATGTGGTTCAGGACACTTAACAAAACAACGTACCAAGTTTCAGTTTTCTATGATTTTTTTCCCAGTTAGAACCTAGTTCATGTGGACTATAAGTGGAGAAACGCGTTTTCTCAGGAGACCAATAAACAGTACAGGATACGGTAAAGTATAGGACGATCAAAATGAATACTGAGGAAAAGGCTATAGTAGGGTAAGATAGGTGAATCGGCCTAAGTCGATTTTTTCACATTTTTCTTCAGTTTTATATTTGCAGTGGCAAAAGAGAATTTCAGAGCCCATTGTCACAATATCCTACTCCCCTCCAGAGGGATATGACCTCGAAATATATGATCTCTTCAGCTCTATCTAGGGCATTTTTGGCTCGAGCTTTAATTCGCGAACTAATAAGTTGGCTCGATGAATTTTTGTAGAGAGCGTTTCACGAACTAGCATCCACTCATATTTTTCCAAGGCATTGTCAGACCAAACATGATCTCGAAGTTGAACTGTTTAGTTCCGTAAGAGATTGAAAATGTCTCCCAAAGAAGGCAGACCAGGAGACTTCAAATTTTAAATGAGAGGGTATCAGAAAAGCAATAAATAAATTTCAAACAAAAAGGCATGAAAATAAGTAAATCAAAATACAGATTCTTCATGTCCGTAATTACGAATAATCTATCGGAGTTTTGAACCTGGACCAACATCAGAATTTCACTTTCACTCTTCAAACGGGCAAAACCAACTGGGATAGAAAATTCGAATAAATAATCGAAATAGTTTTCTTTTTTCATAATGTATTTGAGAAAGGAGGTCCCTGATAAACATTACATAATGTATTCAATGTTTCTGCCCTAATGTGAGCTCGTAAATTATAATCTTACACTTGATAGAGGAAAAATATGCAGGGAAGAATCGACTCGGATAGGAAAATCAAAGAAATCGAAGTTTTTTGGATCGCTAATTCTGAATGTTGCATAATAATTATACTAGTGTAGTACCGCCGTTCATTTGTGGTATGTGTCCTTGTCTGAAAGTGAAGGCAAAAATCAGAAACTCTCAGTTGAGAATTTGTCGACGTCATCTGATCTTAAATTTGATGCCGAATAATGTTCATCTCTCGTACATTCCCCTAACAGTCTATACTTAGAGAGGAAAAAAAAACACATAAATTTTCAAGATCTTTAGGTTTTCTGGCTGCATTGCAGGTGATTTACGTGGGTCCAGTTCTTCTATGGTAATTTTGGGTACTATTTGATAGAGAATTTTAAGGAGAACAACTTTTGTATTTGACATTTTCTCCGAAAAGGCTTATCTTCCGAGAAAAATCGAAAAGAACTCGGTTTAGAAAACGCTCGAACCCGGGAAGAGGTTAGCAGATGGGTTGAGGGGGGGGGGTAAATTTTTCAGGATACATTTCCTGGGACGTCATCAAACATATTTCCGAAGAGAAACCTTTGCCTCCAATTTTTCCCTTATTAGTACCTACTCGATTTTAGCTGATTTGCCTGAACTATCAGATTTTGCCTCGACATCAAAATTTTGCCTCAAAATGACAGTTTTTATCTGAAAATTCGGAGTTATCTTCACACGAAGCACTGGAAGCTGATGATGTCAAGAAGAATATATAATTCATCAAACTGAATTTCTGTCACCCCGCGGCTACATAGCGGATCATAAGACGACTTGAAACGGAAAAACTATACATTAAGAAAAATATCGAGGTATGGATATTCCCGCTGCTGTCTTTCTAATTTCAATTATTGCGTCCCTTTTCTGATCCAACCATAACTTGTCTCTCCAAAACCCAAGGTCTCGACTAAAACTAGCGGCGCGGTGACCGGGGAAAGGAAATTCTACTTTCCTCGAGAAATTTATACTTCACTCGACAACATTATTTCAACATGGGCTTGGAAGTGAAGTGAAATTTGCATTTCGTGGCCTCGAACGACGCCAAGCTCATGCAAAACCTGATGGGATTATTTGTGACCCAATAAATTTTCATTTCAATACGTCATTTGAATTCCCCAATGGATTTTACCTTTTCTCAAGTGTGAAATTTTGATGTAGATGTCCAAATTGGGGCGAATGACAAATC
The DNA here is from genome assembly GCA_031841125.1 of Acanthococcus lagerstroemiae. Taxonomy (NCBI): domain Eukaryota; kingdom Metazoa; phylum Arthropoda; class Insecta; order Hemiptera; family Eriococcidae; genus Acanthococcus; species Acanthococcus lagerstroemiae. The sequence continues at coordinate 37,398,501 of CM063106.1, read as the reverse complement.
ACAAGGAATGCTTCTTAAAAAATTGCATCGGATGCAAAGTACGGATGATACGACCCATAGAAATCTCCAAGTGTGAACCGAAATCGGGTAAGTTCACACTGCAATTCGAACGACTGCTGCCCTCCATCTCTTCGACTTTAACCTGATCAAATTGGCAAGGCAAGATCGAGTCTATTCTGGCAGTTCACTATTGCCAAATAATTACCCATTCCTCGACTTTTTAATGCTTTAGTAGTTGGTACTTTTAAGAAACACGCGGATTAAAATTTCGCTGTCTTTCTCTGGAAATAAGCAAGCTACAAAGAAAAGGAGAGGATGAGGGAATATAAAATTTTTATTCAAAATATTATGTATGGGAAAGGTGGTGTGGCCTGACAATGTAACCCCAGAAACTGTAACGTGACAAATGGGAAAAATACTCTCGTTTCTTAATTCTATTTGGACTCCTGGGAGCAGGAGAGGCGCGGGACGGTACCGATCGATCCCGGAAACACGGCGATCGACCGTCTTGCGCCGGATACCCTGGTCCCGGAGATGTTGAGGAGCCGAAGCGATTGGAACCAGGTGTCGGCTTTCATTTCGGCCATCATGCGAAAGAAGATGGAGGCAGAGTGGTCGAGACAGAGGGCGGATGGACAAGGTGAAGTTGCTGCTGCTGCTGCGGCGGCGGATCTCGTTTGACAGAGCTCGGCCGTAGTGCAAGGGCTGGAGCAGACAGAGTCTCACGTGATGAGTGAGTGAAGAGGAAGAGGCAGCGCGTCCGGCTGTGGGGGACCTGAATTCCAGGCGAGCGCTCTGAGAGCGCGGACCTCGGTCAGTAGGGAACCGCATGGTGGCCCTGGCAGGACGCGCGCACCGTTCCGGCATGGAGAAATGGGGGCTCGGGCCCGGCCCCAAAGCGTTTCTCTCGGCACTGATGCGATGCCCGAAAGGGTAGTTTCCGGTGCTGGGGGTGCGGTGTCACAGGGGCCACTTTGGCATGCGTACATCGCCATACGTCCCACCACACCATAATTCTGTTTGGACCTAACCTCCCTTGCCTTTCCTCCGTTACACGTAGTCGTCATCTATAACCAGAGCACTTACTAAGCAAAGAGTTTTGGTCCTCTATTTAGAAAAGTAATGATACGCCTTAGTGTAGACTCGATAGTCTCAACAGAATCTTCACAAGTCTGACCCGGGCCTTAACGTATCCTAATCAGTCCTGACGAGTTTTATTAGGCCAAAGTGATTCTTAAGTTCTACAGCACCCTAATATCGACTGTTGGTGCAAAGCATATAAAGAAGTTTTCAAAAAGTTTTTCATTGTTCTGTGATCAGTAAGCCAAAATCAGTCCGTACGTAAGCAGAGACTTCGAGTCTTCTCTTTTCTGCGTATCTTAAGTTTACCTTATCGTCAGATTTAAGCAAGCGAGAACAGTTTTTCTCGTAAGTATCTGACTTTCACGTTCAACTCCCATCAGCAGTTAGAAATTTGAAGTTCGAAAATATTAAATGAGATTGCATTTCCACGTCATAAAATAGACGAAAAGATTAGAGAAGAAATTAAAAATTTAAATACTAAGGGGACTACCACTTCTGCCCGTGCATCGGAACCTACCAGGTATCCAATGAACGAACATCTACGCGGTTCCAGTTAGTTAGAAATGCTCCACCGAGCAAATCAAGAAATTTTGACATATCCGGTGTAAGTAGCGAACTGGCGATTCGAATGCATTGTTTAATAAGGTGACGAAATTATTCCTGTTTTTCACCACAGACGATGAAATCTCTAAGGTTAGTTCTCTGATGATTAAGATAATGCGAATCCATGCCATGCTCTGCAGTGCTTGCGCTGACTTTTCGAACAAACGCTAAATAATATTGCTCGAGGTACTTTCGAATAAAATGCGATTAACAGGCATTCTGTTTGGTAATTACAAACATAAATAGGTGTTACACTTTTATGAAGCAGTGGCGGATACAAGGGGGACGGGTTGGGAGTCCGCCCCCCCAAAAAAAATCCAAATTTGTCTATAGTGACCCAGAGCTATTATGTTTGTCTATAATATTTTTCATTCGGACTTCTGGAATTATTTTCTGTATCCGCCCCCTCTTATGAAACCTTCTTGCCTATATTTTATTCTACAGCCTTCCATTATTTATTTATCAACAAGCTCCACAACGCGGCCATTTACGGGAGATGGGGGGGGGATACAAAAGTAGGGATTGAGTACTTAAAAATAATAAAACAAAAACTGTAAATAAAAGAAAGAGAGACAGACAGGCAGGCAGGCTGACAGACACGAGGGGGCGAGAGAGAAGGAGAGAGGGGGGAGTGACGTAGAGAAAGGAGAGGGGAAAGAAGGGGTTTGGGGGAGATGATGAATGGGAAGGGTGGGAACACAAGGTTCGGGAGATAATAACATGAAACAGCTCTCCGGTCCTGTTTGGGTACGATGGTACTTTCTTGCCAATTCAACTTAGTTGGAGGGGGCGTCTATTTTGCTATGAAGGAGTTTGTATACGGCGCCTTACCAGTAGTGTCCATTTCGAAACCTTTGACCAAGTCTTTGTATGGGATATCTGGCGGATAATATTCAAACACCTTTTTGTACAGGTACTTTGGAAATTTTTTGGTTCTTTTTTCAATCTGTTTTATTCTAGTTTTCTTATACGGGCTCTGGATTACACTTCCAAATTCTAGATGTGATCTCACGTATGCGAAGTTTAGTATTTTGAATGGGGTCATGTTCGAAAAGTATGCACCTGTCCGCATAATGAAACCTAAATTTCTAGTTGCCCACACAGTGATTTGGCTAATGTGATCCTTGTAGGTTAGTTTGGTGTCCAATAGTATCCCTAGGTCTCAAATTAAGTGCACTTCCCTTAGTTTTTCACCTTCCATAATATACGCATAGCAGATAACCTTCCTTTTGCGCATAAAAGTAATTTTCTCACACTTTTTATAGTTTAAAGGCAAACCATTTTCTACACTCCATTGTACAAATACATCAAGGTCTTGTTGCAACTGCATACAGTCCTGACGAGAAACAATGCTGTGGTATAACTTCATATCATCCGCGTATAATAAGACTTTTGAGTATTCAATGACAGCTAATGTATTATCTATGAAGAGTGTGGAGAGGTAAGGACCTAACACCAACCCCAGAGTTATACATTTTTACAATAGACCCTTTATATACAACATATTGTGAACGATTGGATAGGTATAACGAGAAGAGGCTCTGTAAGTTATCGTCGAAACCAACCAACATCGTGCAAGCGCTTGAGAAGGATCCTATGATGTAAGCACAATATCAAATGCCTTCACAAAGTCTATATACACAGCGTTAACTTGGCCTCCCCTGTCCAGATGTTTAGAGATGAACTTGGCAAACACCATTAGATTATAGACTCGATCGACTTTCTGGGATAGAAGCCGTGCTGATATTCTGTTATTAGGCGTTTTGTTTTTCTATACTATCCAGTATACATTTTCACTGATTTAGTTCTGCAGGCCGCTGAAATTTCCATCCCGCAATCACAACCCCATGACAACAAACGAACCGTTCCATGGTGGTCAGATAACATCAAAACTGCCTTAAAAGCACGCAATGCAGCAGCACTCAACCAATTCCGCAAAAAACCAACTCGCCCCCAGACTTTCTCGAATACACAAAGCTCCGAGCGAAGGCACGTGTCCTGCTCCGTTTCTCTAAGAAACAGAGCTGGAACACTAACTTCGTTTTCAGTATCAACCGTCCTGTTTCCTGCTCCACTGTGTGGAGTAACATTAAACGGATAACAGAGACGAAAAGAGCTTCAACATCCCGTTCTTGACCATCAATCACCAAGTCATTTCCAACCCACCTAGCCTTACAGCCTCAGCCAATTACTACGCAGTAGTATCGTTCGATTCAGCTCATGATCCTCAATTCCTAACCTACACAAAAAACAAGCAGAAGCAACCCAGCTCGACTTTTCCACCAAAATTCAGGATCCACTTTTCAACCAATCTATGCAGAAGCGGAAGTCACAGCCACCATCCATCAATGTCTTAAAATCTCCGCCCCTGGCCCTGATCGTATCGTACCAGCCATGCTCCAGCAGCTCCACTCTAATGCCACCTCTCACTTAACATCACTATTTTACAAAATACGACAATTAGGTTCTTACCAACCTACTCGTAGTAGGAAAACAGAAACTGTCATACCAATCCTAAAACTCTCCTCAGACACCTCTAGAAAGGATTAATCCGCATATCGTCCCATCTCACTAACTAGCGTACTCGGCAAAACGTTTGAAAAAATCATTAACAAAAGGCTACAGTCTGGTACCTGGAATCAAACAATAGACTTTCGGCGTCACAGTACGCCTTTTGTAAATCTCAATCAACACTCTTGGCCCTGGCTGATCTTCAGGCACAAATTTGCGATGCGTTTTCAACCGAAAATCACCTGCTTTTTCAGTATTCTTCGATATGGAAAAGGCTTTTGATGGAGTATGGAGGTATTGCATCTGTTTTGGACATCTCCCTCTAATCCTACAAAGCTTCCTGCGAAATCGTTTCATTAGGGTACGTGTGGGAGGACATCTTTCCTGCACCCGACCGCTCGTCAGTGGAGTCCCGCAAGGCTCAGTCCTCAGTGTAACCTTGTTTTTGATTGCTAGATCACTCTCCAGATTCGTCTCCCTCTCGCACAAATACTATTTACCGATGACTTCAGCATTCACCTCAAATCCAAAAACCCACAACGCGCCCGTAGACTACTCCAAGAAAACATAAAACTAATCGAAACATGGTCCTCTAGACGGATTCTGTACATCACCGAGCAAAACAGAATTCATGATTCTCCACCATCGAACAATCTAACTTTCCCACCTCCTCTACTCAACTCACGATCGATTCCTCGCTCCAATTCAGTCAAATTTCTCGGCCTCTATCTTGATGCTCGTTTCTTCTGGTTACTTCATATGAAACGCATAAAAGCCAAATGTATACGCTCACTCCGTGTTCTGAAATGCCTCTCACATCCTTCCAAAGGATGTAGTAGAAGACAACCTATTCTCTGATCCGATCTATCATGGATTACGGATCACCCACGTATGGACTTGCCACTTCCTCATACTTAAAACTTCTTGACACTGTCCAGAAGACTATACTTATTCAGTTATGACAGACACTCTGATCCGATCTATCATGGATTACGGATCACCCATGTATGGACTTGCCCCTTCCTCATACTTAAAGCTTCATGACACTGTCCAAAATGCGGGTTTACGTATCGCCATTGGCGCTTTTCGCACTAACCCAGCTTTGAGTATGTGTGCTGATGCTGGAATTCATCCTCTCTCTTACTGCCAAACTTCTCGTTACTATAGCACACAACCCTAATCTTCCTGCCAATGAGTATCTCTTTAACCCTTCAAACTATACCCCTGTTCCTAAATCCTCACTGCACTTATGTTCACACTTTGAAAGGACACTGTCCCGTACCTTTTCCTACAATTCTCTACCAACAATCCATACATCACCATCACCCTGGTTGTTGAATCTTCCTCCATGCAATCTCGAACTTACATAATTCCTTACAAAATCTACACCCCTCAAGTTCATCGGACACATCTACAAGAAATTCTGGACCGCTTTCCTGACCGTATCCTGTGCTTCGCTGATGGTTCACAGTATAACCGACGCACCGCTTACGCCTACTCCACAGATAGTCTACTACACTCCTTTCGACTTAAAAACACAGCTTTCATCTACGCAGCCGAGCTCCATGCTATCCTACAGTGCCTATAGTCACGATCTGCTCGCTCAAAGACCTACCTGCCCCACCTTACTACCTGGTCCTCTCAGATTCACATTCCTCCTTAAGGTCTATTTCTGATCACCTTTCAACGCAAGCTCTCGTACAACGCATCCATCTCATTTCCTTCACCACCAAGAGCATTTCACTCACTTGGATCCCAAGCCATATTGGTATCCCAGGAAATGAGGCAGTTGATCAAGCAGCACAGCAAGCTACACAGCTCCCATATATCGTCACTCGTCACCTCCCTATCTGAACAGATCTCATTTCCGCCATTCGCCGGACCATTTTGCATAAGTGGTTCAAAGAGTGGCGACATCAAGCCACTCGGCACAACAAGCTCGCACAAATCAAACTTACACCTGTCCCCTGGTCAACGTCCCGACGTTCCTCCCGCCGCGAGGAAGTTATCATCACCCGTTTAAGGACCGGACATACACGCCTCACACATACACATCTCCTCACTAACCTTTATCCCCTCAACTGTCCACCCTGTGAAGATGAAGGCCCTCTCACCGTGGACCACCTTTTCTCAACTTCTTCTCATGCCCTTCTGTCACCTGCCTTCGTAACTCTCATCGCGTTCCCCATGGTCGAATTTTGGCCCTCTCCAACTCCGACAAGAACGTAAATAACACCCTCACTTACCTTTCCGCTGCTGGATACCTCTGGGACATTTAGATAACAACCTTTTCCGAGCTCAGCCCGAGAGTGTAGCTTCGTAGCTCGATAATAATAATTTAAAAAAAAAATTACTATACCAATTTTGAGTTTTTAAAGCTTTTCGTAAATCATATTTAAAAATGATTTTATTCGCGACGAGTTCGCACGTTCTGTTTTAAGAATGGTAATTAACGAGCACAGTGGAAAGTCCCAATTAAAAGTAGACAAATATCATTGTTGTAATTTGTATATCAGTGCTGTGCGTCACATCCGGTTCAGATGACAGTGAAAATCATTGTGGAAAATAACCCAATCTGATACGAGTCACACTTTTTAGAATTTCTGATAACACGGCCAGCAGAATCCGAGCTATGAAAATCATTCTACTCTATAGGTGATCGATCTTTCATTCTCGAAAAAGAGAAATACTTAATAACGATCCTCGACAACTATGTAATGCGGTCTTTGAAATTTATTTCTCCGAGTACACGTTTGAAATTTTACAAGATAGGTATTCTGCATACCGTTGTTGAACTGTCACTTCATGGACACCATTATCAGTCGAAAATAAATAGGTAAATAAATTTTGTATCAAAGGAGAACACAGTCATCTAGAACACTTTCAAATTGTCACATAAATTCACGAAGTCCTTTTAATAATTCACGTCTCATTTTCAGTGAAGCATATTGATGGATCACAGGAAAGTTGTAAAGAAACTTAGCCAAAAATGCAAAAATGCAAAAAAAAAAAAGATTCAAGTATTCAGACCAGGCATAGGTACAAGGAGAGGGGCAATGGAGGCAACCGCCCTTTCCAGAGTTTCAAAAATGGATTACTGATGAAAAAATCTTACCGAACAAGCTGGTAAAAATCTTGAAGCATTTGAATAAACTTGAACAAGGATTGAAGAGTTTTGGAGTCTAAGTCAAATCCAGAAGTGAATTAAAACAAGTCATGACAAGTTTTCAGGTCCGCAGCCAGGACTTCTTGGAAGAAAGGGCTCACTCGGGGGCTCGCCAAGGATACCCAATATATGAATTTTTTCTAACAAGGAGAAAGAGGGGGGGGTAGTAAAATTCGTTTGAAAGGAACTTTTTTTCGAAATTTTTAGATATCTAATTGAAGCTTTGTACTCTGAAATCCACCCTTCTCTAAAGTGTGCCACTGACTTAAGAATATGTACGTGTGTATGAGTAAAAATTAGCCTCTAATTCTATTTTTTCTGTGGGAATTCGGATTTAAGAGAAAGAAAGAAACAATATTACAGTACAAGATGAAATTTTTATTTTCCCCCAATTTTGTCTTCAGTTTTTCAACATTTTCTTTTGACGTGAAAACGAAAAAATTGAAAAAATTGTCAGGCGAGAGAGGGCTTAAATTGGTTAAGGAGCCCCCCCCCCCATAATGGACCTGCAAGTTGTAGACTAGTCTGACGGGTCTTGAAGAGTCTAAAGTGTGCGAAAAAAATCTTAATAAAATCTCGAGGAGTCCTAATTAAGTCTGAAAACGTTTCAAAGAGTCTCAAGTAAGTTTAAAAGAACTTCAGAGAGTGTTTAACCCGTATGGGAAAGTCAGAGAGCCGTTTAAATTGGAATAAAAATGGGTAGGCTAGTTTTAAGGGGTCTTGAGTTCTTCACAGATGGCATTAAAAAGTATGGAAAAGTTTTAAAAAGCCCTGATCATGACTTGCAGATCGTTAATCTAGTTTGAAAGAGCCATAAAAAGATTTAAATCAGTTTTAAATAATCTGAGCAATTCTTAATAAGTTTCAAAAAGCTTTGAAGAATTCAAAAGAAACCAGCGAGTGTAAAAAATCTAATTGCATTCTTCAGAAGGTCCATTATTGTGAAGGGGGCTAAGTGGGCTATTTAACCAAGTTGAGCCCCTCCCCCGCTCTTTTTCAATTTTTTCTTTTTGCACGTTAAAAGAAAATGTTGCAAAACTTGAAGAAAAAATTGGGGAAAAATAAAAATCTCATCTTGTATTCTAATTTTTTTTTCATCGATACTAGGGGGCTCCGAATCTGACCACTTCATCGCCTAACCCCCAATATAATTTTAATTCTTTGGTCCCCTCATTTCTCGTTTATCCTGTTTGCTTCTTACTGCCATTATCGCACCCAATTTTTCGGGTTAATTTTGCGAAACATTTATCTTTTACATATAAAGCAAATTCTTGTCGTACTTTTGCGCGACATTTATTTTTATTTTACTAAATTTTACAAGATGAAATTGCGTAAAAAATGTGCTATTCTATTTTAGGCAATATTTTGACATCAATTTGTTTATACGTAAGTTTTGTATTAGGTACCCAATATTTCGTCGTAGTTCTATGTAAAATAAATTTGTCTTTTACGTAGGTTTTGATGTACATTTTGGTAAAATTTTGTCTTAATGCTGTTTGTGGACATGTGAATTTTGTCTCCGACAATACAAAATTTTTGGGTATGAATCCTCGAGAAATTTTGTTTTTATACTACGCAATTTCTGGGCGTACATTCAAGCAAAATTTTCGTATAATCAGCGCAAATCTGTGTAAAATTTTTTTTTTACATCACGCAATGTTTCGACGTAATTTTGCGTAACTTTACACAAATTTTCAGCCATTCTGTATTGTGATTCTTGTCACATTTATTTTTGTGTCCCTACCCGGCTCCCCAGCTGCCTCAGTTTTGACATGACAGCCAAATGAGACTCAAAATCAACAATTCGCGGAACCTCTAAGGATACTCCACAATTTTGAATTTCGAGTAAAGAAAAATCGGTGACATTGAAGACTTTACAGCAAAAATGATATTTAAGAGCTCAGCGAAAAAAGGACAAAAAATTTCTGTAAATGATAAGTATGGTCACAAAGCAGGTTTGGAAAAACTTTCGAGAAAATGATTCAAACTACGGGTCATTGGGAAAAATTGATTCGAATCACGAATCATGGATCGATGATGGAAAAATGATTCGAATCACGGATCAGGCCATCAGAAAAATGATTCGAATCAATTTCTTTAAATCATTTTTTGGATCACTTTCAGCTTTTCTTTCAATAATTTTAATAAATTTCAACGACAATATGATAATTCATCTATGAGAAGAAACTTAAAGTCCAATACTGATTTGAATATTTTTCTCAAACTTGATGTTAATGTCAAAATTTAAGAAATTATCTGAAAAATTCGAATCCGGATCAAGAAAAATTGATTCAGATTCCGGATTGAAGGTTGTCGAGAAAAAAAAAGATTCTAATCACAGATCGAATCACAAATTTTTTTTTGTTTCGAATTACGAATGGATCCGAGGTTGATTCAGATCAGCGTGACCCTGTCACAGAGAAAATTGGTTAGGCACATTCATCTTTCCCTCAATTCTCCAAAGTCGATGAGAGGGAATAAATGTCACAAATTTTACTCCCACCCCTTGACAGTGTTAATATATTATAATAGGGATCATTTTGACTCCCTTGAGAAAAAATTAATTCTTGTGGTAAGTTTAGTCCCCTGGAGAAAATTTTCCACCGGAAATACTGAGGACTTTGTCGTGAGGTCGGTGAGCCTCTCGGGCTTCTGCTGGTTGGTGTAGTACATTGACAATGACCAAAAGAGTCCACAGCGTGGTTTCAAGGGGCTGCTTGGTAACAAGCCCCGAATTTGAGATTTTCGGCTTGACAAATGACTTGGCCGAGTCAAATTAATTTCGATAGATTTATTAACACTTTTGGCAATGCTTTGATTTTACGTTATTAAAAGATTACAACGGTTAGCCACTAGGCTTTTGAGAACATACGACACGACATAAGATCTAGTTATAGGTACGTTAATTTTCTAAGTCCCAGATCTGGATGCGAGAGCCGTGAACGAAGTCTCCACTGAATCAAGACCGAGATTTCGGCCCGTGTAAAAAATTTATAAAGTCCTAGCTTCATACCTTCGAGCTCGGCCTACTTAACTAGGGGTTCTCCTAGATGAGACGACTTTTGAATGTGATGAACTCGTGCGCGATGATCTGTGGATTCTGATGATAGATCATCGGTGAGTGGAGATGTCGTATGAGTCCGCTTGTCGACTTTAAAAATTTACTAATTGGTTGCCGTGTACTTCCGTAGTGATGAAATAACCAGTAGATTTTGGAATGAGAAACGCGTGATGCTTTTAGTTGGCAAAAGAGGGATCGGTGGGAGATGATGATTTGATGTACAGTCTGATTGAAATTCAGGCCTTTTAAAAATATCGGGCCCCCTTGAAAGTCCAGGCCCGGGGTATCCACCCACCCTCGGCAAGATTGTTCCTTTATCGCGAGAGCACTGTTAGTGTACGATATGATAACAAATCTTTATATTTTCTATTTCTGTAGTGTGAATGATACACTGGGGAGAAGTAAATACCGAAACTATTTAATGACTTCAAAATTAAACCCTTAGATTGTTATACATGGGTACGTATTCGAGTTTCTGACTTTTCAAAACGTACAGGAGCTCAAGAGGTAGATGACAACGGGAACTTCTGAAGTGATATTTGCATCGAGGACTCACTCTGATTCGAAAACATCTTAAAGAACGTGACTAATAATCATCACTGAATTATGATGACTGCCGATAAAGAAACAGTCACGAGGGAATCAATGACCTATTCCAAAATGATCAACACCTACTGGTTAGTTGATTCCAAGAAAATTGCTCGGTGAGAAATGCGCTTACTTCATTTGCCAGAATAAAGAACCAAAACACGGAGAGATAATCTCAATGTGACACAGGTAGCCAAGATTCTTTAGAAGAGGGTACTCTCTGGGGGCTCACTAAGGACATCCAACTTATGAATTTTTCTAACAGGGGAGCAGAGGGGGTATGAAAATCGTTTAAAAGGAACTTTCTTTCGGAGTTTTTCGATATCTTGTCATTGACTCAAGTATACACAAACTCACACATGTGTGTCTAAAATTAGCTTCTAACTCTATTTACTTTGTCTGTTAGAACTCGGATTCAAGATCAAGAAAAAAACAATATTACAATACACAATGAAGTACCTACTAGGTATTTTTTCCAATTTTTTATTTTCCCCGGGTTTTTCCTTCTGGCTTTTCAACATTTTTAATTGACGTGCAAAAAAAAAAAACAATTGAAAAAATCGTCGGGGGCTCAGATTGGTCAAAGAACACCCTTAGCCCCCCCCCCTAGTACAGGATCTGTGAGTTGTAGACTAGTCTGGGGGTATTAAAGATCCTAAGTGTCCTGAAAAAGTCTTGATAAAATCTTGAGGAATCCTAATTAAGTCTGAAGACGTTTCAAAGTGTCTCAAGTAAGTTTTTTGAAAGAACTTTAAAGAGTGTTCAATCCGTATAGGAAAGTTAGAGAGTCGCTTATCGCAATACACAATGAGATACCTGCTATTTTTTCAATTTTCTATTTTACTTCAATTTTTTCTTCAGGCTTTTCAACATTTTCATTTAACGTGCAAAAAAAGCAATTGAAAATATCGTTTGAAAGGGCTCAGGTTGGTTAAGGGGGACTTCGCTCCAATTATGGGTGTGTGACAGTGCTTAAGCACATTGACTTGAGGACCATGGGCTGTGCTCCGTTAAACAAACAAAATTTCGTAAATACTTAGGTCTAGTGCTATAGATGAAACACTTACTGAAGGGGGTACATTTTGTTGAATTCCAACCTAAATTGTGAAGTATAAACTATCTACTTTTCTTATCTCAGAAAGAAGATAGAAGCACAAATCTTTCAGAACTATAAGTACTTCTCTCTTCTTTTCCTCAATTAAATCTCATCGTTTTATAACTGATCCCAATACTTGAGGGGGTAGAAGTGAAAAATATTTAATTCTCATACAATCTGAATTCATGTTCGTGACCAGGGAGGCTTAAGTGGGGCGTTACCCCCTATGATAATAAGTCTATTGTTACTCCATCCCTCGTCTCAATTAGCACCCTTAAGAATGTTCATAAATATTCTTTGCCCCTCTCACATGGGGAACTGGTTACTGGTATGTCCAAATCGCCCCCCCCCCGGACTATAACTCAAATAGAAAAAGCGCAAGAATGAATCAATTTCCAAGTATTTTGAATTGCTCCAACCAAAATTGCTTAATATGTATCTGCCACGGTTCTGAAATGATTTAACGTTTGCCTCCCGGGACAAATCTTCTCGTTGGGCCGACTTAATATGTTGGGTATTTGGTTTAAAACTTGAGACATTTTTCTTCCGTGCCTGGTAGGAACAATGTTTCATGTTTTCGTGTTTTCCATACGTAAAACGGCGTTACATGATGCACGAATAGACAAAAAGTATAGTCACGAATATTCCAAATGTACTGATTTTTTGACAAAGAAGATCCAATGTATTGTAATTTATGCTAGTGTGTTGGTTTAAATATAAAAAGTTTCGTAACTTTTGAACGAATATAATATGTGGAATCGAGTTATATGATATGACAAACTATACATATTTCTCTCCGTGTTTCTACGTATACAGTACCCAGAACGTAAATAGTAAAAATTTACAACTTGTTGGCAACAGAATTTAATTTCGATCGTGATTCTAGAAGAAGTTTTATTGCGATTTAGCTGCGAGAAAAAGACGAGATGAACCGCCGATCAATCAGCGCAGAAGAGTGGGCACCGAATTCACTTTACTATGATTCGCCGGTCTCATGGTCAGCTTTTTAGAATGCGCAGATGCCTGTATGTAAATTTCGGCGGCTATTTCTAATGTACGGAGGTTCAATTTGTTCGTTAATTTCTTAGAGGAAAGATCGAGTTTTCATTTTCGCAAGCCAACATCGCAACCTTTTCATTCATTCTGAAAATACGTTTAGTCATTCAGCCGTACTTTTGAAGTGAAGAGGTTGGAATCCCTGGAAAGTTCGCTTGCACTCAGTCAGTGATAGCGATCCTTAGTGTAAAAGAGGCAAACTGCAGTGTTACCATCTCTCACGAGTTTTAAAAAACTGGCACGTAAAGAAGGGTAAAATTCGATGTATTTAATCCTACGACACAACCAAATCTCAAGAATTTTCATGAAAGAGATCTGGCAACACTGGGCAACTGCTTCATCATTCCCTCGTTGAATTGCTAAGGTATACGATTTTTTCCATAATAGATAGAAAAATAAGAATGTTTACAGTGATGACAATCTTTCCCCTCATTTTCATGTCGCTAGATCATGTTGAAGCTTCGAAAACACGATCAAATGGGTACGTAAAGTCACTCCAGTTGACAGTTTCTCAAACATGGGTTCGTACTTTCTAGATATGTTCGTATGAACTCTGAATAGGTTTTAGACTATAAAAATTTCAGTATCCTTATTAGAAGGGGGCCACAGAATGTTGTCCGCTCTGGACCCCCTAATTTTCTTTCGACTTAGACGTTTCGGAAATGTTTTACATTGAACTTTTATTTGGTGACTGTAGTTGCCTCCCTTCAGAAATTATTACAGTGTAAAAATCTCTAATCGCTAATATATAATATAAAAGTGTTTGTTTGTCTCTCTACTAGAAAAGAGTGGAAAAATTGAGTCTCAGCTTTCACTCTTAGACCACACGTCAAGGCGTCTTGGGCGAATCAGTATTTAGATCGTGACTTGTCTGGGTGCTGAATTTGTGGAGGGGGGGGTCTAATATATAAGAACACTGGACAGTTTACCATTTTCATTTTTCCTAGCTTTTTTTTCTCTCATTCTGCGGTTTCTGTTTTTTTTTTTTTTTTCAAACTGGCAGTAATGTAGTTGTAAGGTAACATACAATTGTAATTTGCACATACATTTTAACCCAATTAGAAATGTGAGTCTTTCTGAGGAAATCAAAGAAACCAACGTAGGTGCAAGAACGACGTAAATGCCATCCCCAGAATCGTAAATAGGATGACGAGGGAGGGGGTATTTAGGAATTTTCTACCGTAAAATAATCGCGGACCAATAAAATTTCGTCAAAAATTTGACTCAGCAAGCAAGAAAACAAAAACAAAAAACCAAATGCTCCATTTTGAATTTTTTAGGAGATCTCATGAAAATCGGGTATCTTTTCAAAAGAGACTTTTCGGCAATTTGGTGGGCCATTAGAGACTCTGTTTAAATAATAATAATAATAATAATAATAATAATAGCCTTTATTTTAACAGGAATATGGCTAGCTTTACTTATGGTTATTACAATTTTAATTTGGCTTCTATTCCTATCAGGCCCTGTCTAGGGCATAGGCCTCTTCCAATCTGTTCCACTCCCTTCTGTCGATAGTCACTCTTTGGTATTGTTTATTTTGTAGCAATTTTACTATATCGTCTTTCCATCTTGTTGGCTGTCCTCCTTGTTTTCGTTTTTTATATGGGTTCCACATAGTAAGTCTATAGGGCCATCTGTTATCGTTTAATCTGTTTACATGACCAGCCCATTTCCATTTTTGTTTTTTAATAATATGTTTGATACTTTGGATTCCCATTAATTTTTGCTTTATTTTTTTGTTGCTAATTTTGTTTATTAATTTTATTTTTAGTATTGATCTTTGCATTTTATTTTGGGTAACGTCTATTTTATGTAATATTTTTTTATTTAATGACCACGTTTGTGCCCCATAGGCTATAGCAGGGATAATGCAAGCATTAAATATTTCAGCTTTTAGTTTGTTATTATACGGACCTTTGAAGATATGTTTCAATGCCCAATATTTGCCCCATGCGATACTGATCCGTCTGTTCACTTCATTTTCAGTTTTGTTTGTGAGGGTTATTAACTGTCCAAGATATACCAATTCTTTTACATTTTCAATTATTTGATTGTCTATTTTTATTGGTTGTTGTTCCGAGTTGTTGGTCAAGATTTTGGTTTTTGTTGTATTGATTTCTAACCCTGCTTCTTTTCCTATTGTGTTTAATTCTTTTAGCATTTCTTTTAACTCCCCATAATTTTCTGCTATTATTACCAGATCATCCGCAAACCTCAAGTTATTCAACTTTTCTCCATTTATTGATATCCCTCTTTCATCCCAATTTAATTTTTTGATTACTTCTTCCAGAACACTACTAAATAATATTGGCGATAGCGGATCGCCCTGCTTCAGGCCTTTTTCTATATTAAAGTATCTTCCTGTTACATCTGTTATCACTCTAGCTTTTAGATTTGTGTACATATCCATGATTATGTTAATGAATTGGTTTGGTGTTCCTTGATTTATTAATGCTTGGTGTATTGATTTGTGTTTTATCGAATCGAATGCTTTTTTGTAATCCACGAAGGCCAAACAGATACTAATTTGGTATTCTGTACTTTTTTCAATTAGCTGGTTTATGGTATGCAAATGATCTATCGTTGAAAATCCCTTACGGAAGCCCGCCTGTTCTCTTGGTTGATGGTAGTCGAGGTTTTTGTTTATTCTTGTTTCCACAAGTTTAGAGAAAATTTTTGACAGTGTTTGGCTTAGACTTATTGGGCGATAGTTTTCGATGTTATCCTTTTCCCCTTTTTTGAAGATCAAAATTATTTCTGAAGTTTTCCATGTTGTGGGTATTTTTTGTATTTCCAAAATGTTATTAAATAGTTGTGTGATGAGTTTTTCCAATTTTTGTCCTCCATTTTTTATATGTTCGTTCCTTATTTTATCATCACCAGGGGCTTTGTTATTTTTCAAATTTTTAACTATGTGTCTTACTTCTGTTTCCAAAAAATAGGGTTCTGTTTTATCTAATTCTATTTTTGTATATTTTGTCTTTTCTGGGTCTTTGTATAGTTCCATATAGTATTTTGTAGCTATTTCGTTTATTTCTTGTCTTTCATACCTCTTTATTCCCTCTGAGTCTTTTAAATGGGTCATCCATTTAGTTCCAAGGGATAATTTCTTCTCATGAAAATCGGGTATCTTTTCAAAAGAGACTTTTCGGCAATTTGGTGGGCCATTAGAGACTCTGTTTAAATAGCCAAAGGTCAATGCACTCTTCTACCTAGGGCTATGGATCTGCTTGAACCAGGGCCGTGCAGAGGAAATCCGGACCCGAGACCCAAGGGGGGGGGAGGGGGTAGAAAGTAGGTAAGAGAAAAAAAAGGAAACCATGTAAAAGCACAGATTTTTTAGCGCTGGTGGGCCCTTAGCGGGCCCTCAAAACCCTTAGCAGGCCCCTAAAAAAAACTCGGGCCCGGGAAACCCCCTCTGCACAGGCCTGGCGTGAACACGTCTGAAACAGTCTCAAGAAGGTCTTAGTAAGTCTTCAGAAGTTTTAGTCAAGACTTGAACGAGTCAAGAAGAGTAATCAGGAATCTGAAACATATATTCTGTAAGAACCTTGAAGAGTTCTAAATGTATCTGGAAGAGTATTAATGATTTCTTATCCAGCCTGAAAGAGTCTCTCGAAGAGTATTCAAAAATCTTTTCAAGTTCTTACAGCTCATCGGAGAAACCTAAATTAATAATTTTCCACGAAATGTTTCACACGTTACTTACAAGGAAAAGCTACTTTCTAATTAATATGTTTATGATCAAATTTCTAAAATTTCTTTATTCATTCCATCCATTCCATCTTATTATTCATGTGGTCACTTTCACTGCCTCTACTTAATTTCTTCTTTTTTTCATGTTTTTCTGTTTCTTTTAAATTATTTCCATTTCCTGGGGTGGGCAACCGATAAATATCCAAAATTTTACACACTTCAGCTGACTAGGAAAAAAGGGGAAAAAACAACAATAAAAATTAATAAAGTACGAAAATACATCACTTTTTCAGTGTAATGGGCGGATTACTCGATTTGGTCAAAATTCTTAAAAAATGACGGGAGGAGGCTCCTCTAACCAATGCATCTTCACACATGATTCACAGGCCCGTGATGTCTGAGAGGAAAGGAATTAAGACCAGTGCCGTATCCAGAAATATGGAGGGGGGGGATTGACGTAACATATGGTGTATCTTAAACTAAATTTATTTTCTAATGTTTCTGAGATCCGCATGCTCCTGAATTTTTAAGCGCACGGCCGTGCCCAAGGGAGATCAGACCCCTAAAATCCTCCCCATTTGTATACGGCCCTGATGAAGACCATTATTCCTTCTAAACTGTCGTTTGCTTTCCCCTTTAAAGTATCATTTTTTTTTAAATTTGAAGACAAAAGTCGAAGTGGAATGCGTTTTTTTTTTTTTTTTGGCTGATTTACGTTCAAATTCATCTTTCCTCGAGTTGCCCTTCTCCCATTGAAGTGTTCACAGTACAATGATGCCCTAACTACCGCGACCAAATGTAAATAGTATATTATTACTTACACTCAATTGTACTCTGTTAATTAATCGTGGGCTTTGACGATATCACGTTTTAGGTTGTTTTTGAAAGTTAGAACTCGTTATCCTTGATTTCTTATTCATTCATCAGGTTATAAACTTAATTCACCTGTACATATGACGCATTGTCGAAGAGGATCAGGAACAATTTACGATTTCTGTTTCACAAACTTGATGGATAAGCTTCTTCGAATATTGTAGGATGTGAAGGCAAAAGGTATTTCCACTCGTTCAGCTGAGTATTAAAAGTTAGAATTTAATAGTTCTGTAATTTTTTTGTTCGCGGATGTTTTGATAAGGAACACATGGGATGGAAAAAAAGAAAAATACTGAATGTGAGCGTATCTCATTGTTGTACCGCCACATTACGATGTTTTATAAGCAGTAAGATGATAATATTTAGAGAAACAACCTATTATTCCTTTCCAAGAGTAAAAAACTGAATTTCGGATGAGCCGCCATAAGTAATTTTTCAAGTCAAGAATTTCAAGAAAAATTATCGTTATCTATACAATGTAACCTAGCAATTTGAGGTTCTAATAAGGGTTTTTATTGCATGTTATAGTAGTTGAAAATTTACGACAGGAATATCCTGTTCAAACCAGCCATTGTTCTTAGAATTTTGTTAATAAGTATCCCACTATTTTGTAAATGAGCGTAACTGACGCTTGGAAAGCTTAAAAAATTGGTTGAAAAAAAAACACACTTTATTATCCGAGCAAATACGCAAAAATATGATTTAAAAATGACATGGGGGACGCGCGGAAGGTATCTTTAGTTCAAGAATAGTGTGTAACATGTTTTGAAATCAGTCAATACCTATATTTAGAGGGTACATAACGATTTCAAAGTGTGAACAAAAGACACAGACTATGTTAATTTAATTAGCCCTAATGAATAAAAATAAAAATGTCAACAATCGCCGGTAAGTATAAAATGCTTCAATCGTTTATTTCGATTTTGTAGCACCGTAGCCAAAAAATATATCGATTCGTGTGAATTCGAATCCATGAATCTACTTCATTTATTTGAATCCGATTCGAGTCACAGCAAACGTGAATCATTTTCGAATTGTATTCAAATTAAAAAAAAAAAGTTTTATTCGTGGATTCGGATTGGAATACAATTTTAGTCGATTAGTTTTAAACCTTGGGATCCATAAAGGAATTGAATAATTACAGGCCTATTAGTCTAAGTTCAAACACCAGTAAAGGGTTTGAGAAAACATTGAAAAACAGAATCTACCCTATTCTAGACTCTCAGCAGCACTAAACCAAATGTTGGAAAAGGGAAGGGAATACAATGTGCCACTGTGGTACACCTCATGCTTATCGATTTTAACAAAGCTTTCGACTCTATCAGTCACAATTCAGTCTGGGTGGCATTAAAAACCAAGGGGTAAACATGGATGTAATAACATTCTCAAAAAGTGGTACGTAGGAGCAAGTTGCATGTATAAAATTAGAAAAGGTGGGGAGAATTTCGAAATCTAAAAAGGGGTTAAACAGGGTGATCCATTGTCACCAAATCTCTTCACCGTAGTGCTGCAGGAAATTTTTAGAAAGTTAAACTAGGAAGGAAAGGGAATCAGGATAGGGAATCTACGGTTGAGCAAACTACATTTTGCTGATGGCACCGTTCTGATGAGCAACAGTATAAAGGAACCAAGTCAAATGGTAGAAGATCTCAATAGAGAAAGCAAGAGAGTAGGCTTTACGATAATACCTCATTAAAACAGAGGTAATGACAAACAGGGGACTCGAAACGGTAGAGGAATATATATATCCGAGCCAAACAGTGGCCATGAAAGAAAGGGAGAAACATGAACTGAGAGTAAGAATAATAAGAGCGTAGAAGAGTTTCTGGATGAATAAAAGCATTCTGAAATTTAACATTTCCACGACCGCTAAAGTAAAAATATTGGAACAATGTGTAGTGCCCTCATTCAGTTATGGAACTCAAGCCTGGGCCTTGACAGCTGCACTTGAGGAAAAAATCAGAACAACACATACTAAGATGCTTCGAAGCATCATAAATGCGAAGATCAAGGGCAAAATGTAGATAGGAACAATTTGGAAAAAACTTGAGCGAAAGACTTAGGATGGGCAGTAGGGTGGATCGTCAAAATTTCTTTCGAAATTTCTAACGCGACCCAGGCAAAAAATTACCTTTGGTGGAAAAAAAGTTCAAATTTTTTGTTATAAATTGGTATCTACATTTTCCTTAAGGGATTTGTCCTTGAAGTTAATATTATGTACTATGGGGCTGAAAATTGAATGTGACGTGGCGCCTTAAAAATACAGGTTATGCAACATTTTTACTTTTTCAATAGTATTCCTCGCGAACTTTAAATTAGTTCATGTATGAATTTTGCCTATCTGTGAAATTGAAGACGCTAAAGCACTTACAAATATTTTGTTGTTTTATAGTGCCTTCAGTATGGCAAATAGGCAAAATGTATATATAACCTTAGTCGTAATGATTGAGATCTACAAAATGAGTTATTTATAAATTTTGCCTATCTGCAATATTCAAGGCGCTAAGACACATACAATAATTTGGTGCTTTATAGTGCCTTCAATTTTATAGATAAGCAAACTTGTATAGGAACTTTTTAGTTACTCTCAATTAGTAGAACTAAAAAGGTTATGTGCATATTTGGTCCATCTCGCATATTGAAGGCGGTAGACAACTGAATTCTGGAACTGGTAAAAGTCAAAACTTCGAAAGAAAAGAGGTATAAATAAAAATTAAAAATAAAATCATAGTTCGTATCAAACGAAAGAAAAAAGTAAATAGGTACTGTCTATTACATTAAACAGATTTCCCCCGAATACTACTTGAAAAATTTTTTTCCCCCATGGACTACAGTAGATCCTAAGAGTGCGCAACGTGTTTTACAAAATTTTTGCTTCTAGATGTCGAAAACAATGAAAATCTGGTAGCAAAACGAAAACTATTGTTATATGTGGCACATATGTTCATAAAGAATGCGTCAGGTAGACTGAAAATGACGCGGACGAATTCGTGTGTCCAATGTGTCAAAAGAGATCCACCATCTCTTGTCACAGTGTTTCGTTCATAGTGTTCATTATTTTAAATAGAAAAAATTACAACAATGTGCGTGACTTATTTATTTCACGACTTTTATAAAATAACTTGATGTGCCCTTGTAGGAACCCGGGTTCCCAAGAGTGCGCATTTGGGTTGTTCTGGGAAACCAGTTACATCTTTATAATTTGCGGTTATATCCCTCAGTCTCTCGACCAATAGGTTGCGTCTGTCCACTTTTTTCTTTCCTGCGCTAATTTTTTCATCTCTGAGAAGGATTTACACTTTGTATCCTTTATTATCTGCTCTACATAGCTTATTCTTTGCCTCCCTTTCCAGTTCTTTCCCTCAGCTATTCCTTATAGCAATAACAATATCCCTGGATGTCTTATATTATGACTTATCATTTTAACTCGTCTCTTTACGATTATATTCCAAATTTCTCTTTTCCCTCCAATTCGTCTCAATACTTCCTCATTCCTGATCTTTTCTGTCCATTTGATTTTCTACATTCTCCGATAACACCACATTTCAAAAAGCTTCTATCCTTTTTCTTTCTGGTGTTCCTATTGTCCCGGCTTCACATTCATGCTATACTTCGAATACACGTTTGAAGAAACCTCAGTCTTACTTTTAAATTTATATTTGCCGTAAACATGTCTCTTTTTTGAAAGAAAGCTCTCTTACGTTAGTTTGTTCCAGTCTACTATTTATTTCTGTTTCACTTTTTTCATTTTGCGTTTGGTATCAGACTACCTAAATATTTAAATTCTTTTACCTCCTTCATTTTTTCACCTCCTACATTTTATTTTTAATACTTCATCCAACTTCTTTCATTTCTTTCAACTGCAAACTTTCCTTCTAACCGTCTCCCCGTGTAGGATCACGCCTGATTTCCTTTCATTAATTTCTTCAATTACTTTTTCTATGAATAGGTTAACAGTACTGGTGACAAATAACAACCTTGTCTCAATATTTTTTGAATTTTCACTTCTCCCACTTCATCCTCTATTTGTGTTTGAGTCTTTGGATCCTCATAAATAAGTTCCATATTACTCTTCTTTCCTTATATACTTAACTCTACCTCCTTCAATATCTGAAACATTTTTGACAATTCAACCAGGGACGTACTGATAGGGGTCAAAGAGCAACTGACCCCCTCACCTCTTGTAGGAATTTCCCACTCAACAGTTGGGAAAATTTACCATTTCAATCAGGCAAGTTAGAAAATCCAACAAGTTAAAGTTTTTTTTTGCTTTGGTACTTGGGAATTGAGTTGAGAAGTTGGGAAAACCCAAAACAAAGTTCAAAAGGTTTTTCTTCTTTTTCTTTTGCAATGATACTTGGGAATCCTGAGTTGAGTCGGTTGGAAAAATCCAACAGGTCAAAGGTTTCTTTTTTTTTTTTTGCTTTGATACTTGGGAATTCTGAGTTCAATCAGTTGAGACATTCACTACTTTTACTCCCTCCCCCTCTGGAACAACTCTTTGATACGTCCCTGTATTCAACATTATCAAAAGCTTTTTCTAAATCTACAAATGCCACACGAGTGCATTTTATAATTCAACAGTTTAAAATTTTAAGAAAAAACTATAGTCTTTTCCACATTATATTAAAATTTCAGCAAATCTCGTGTAAAATTGACTGAGCAATAAAATTTTCTCTGATAGATGCGCACTTTTTTCTATGTTATTTTTTAAAAATCGGTAAATTTTTAGGAGATGCAGCCTTTTTAGCTCCCGGGTAACGCCACTCGCCTTAGCCACTACCATCATTCACTTTCCACTTGCGGTGTCAGTGCAGCCATATGTTCCATCTTCTGAGAATTATCAAATAGCTTCTGCGAATAGCTCCACCTTACTGTAAGTCACAGTAGCAATCCCACCCAAGCCATTACGTACATTTTATCACTCTGAATTTATGTAAATATGAGTATTCTAAAAACTAATTGCGGTTTACCGTTTCGGTTTGAGTTCATTCACTTAATCAAAAGACAGGTATTTGCTTCTTGGTTCTCTTAAACCTGTCATGCTGCTGTTGAGCAGAACGACGATCGACGATCCCATCTGAAAAAGGCAACGGGTGGTTAACATCTTCCGAGGCACGTGTGACCAGCTATGAGCCTAAGTTCAGTGTCTAGTGTCTACCCATTTATGACCGAGGTTGAGCTCTGTACGGCCATCAGCTATATAATCCTTCCCAAATCGCAGGTACTTTTACACCTCTGTACAGTACAAACACGTGGTTTCAATTCTTTCAAAGATCCGAAACTGGTTTTTCGAGCCTCAGCGAGCCTCTGAAAAATGCCATTATCAGTATCGAACTCTTTTCCTGTTCCAGTCGCGGTATAATTCACCTGTAATTGCCTACATATCGACGTATTTTGACGAGCGATTAATCGCACGCATACATTAAACGGGAAGAGGAGGTCGATATGGACGCTCAATTTCTTATACATCAAAAACTTTCCTTACCACTCCGCGAAGCACAAATGCATCGTTATGTAAGCCACCGCTGGCTCTTAAACGTGTTCTAACGAATTACACAATTTGCGGTTAAAGTCCGGTTTATTGTAAGAATGAAAAATAAATTTACACCGCCATTTTTTTCTCATGCGCGGAAAGAAAAATATTAACCATCGTCTTCGACATACACCTCTTAAACTTCTATTTCTGTACTTATACCTACGTAATTAAACGCGGATGTGCGCACTTAATCCATTGTATGTGTGCCTCATGCGGCTAATCCGATGGGAAAATTCTGCCTACATTTTCCGCCTAAGACTCTCCCCTCCGTCAGTTACATGATATTTGCATAGAAAAGGAAGTATTCGCGTCGCGACTCACGAGTAACTCCGGGTTAGCATGAGGTCGCCGCTGACCACTCATGGGGAAGACTTCTTTACATCATTTGGCGAAAACGAAACCGTGACGTTCATCAATAATCCTACACACGATAATATAGTCCAGTCAAATAAAATACGCGTTACTGATGAGAAAGAGAGAAAAAATTCATAATAAGGTGATTTTTCGTATACATGATGAGATGATGGTACTGATGAACATATCAAAACTCCTTACCCCAGTCTTCGTGCTTCCTCTACAACTGAATGAAGTAGCCCACATTTTGCCAATATTTATTTGTAACTCTTTGCGTACAGGCAGCGATGGATTTCCCAATAAGCACATTAGGCAAGTGCCTAGGGCGGTAGATCTCGAGGAGCGACAGATTTTTGAGCAAAACAGGGGAAAAAGGAAGGAAATTCGGAGAAAGAGAAAAAGAAGAAAAGATAGAGAGAAAAAAAGAAAATGTTGTAGAAGTTGCAGAAAACACAACTGGGAAATGATTATTAATTACGAATACTAATTAAAATGTAAGTAATTTTAATGTTGCATGAGTGCAATCCAGTGACCAGCGTGCATTGCTTAGGGCTGGCGTGAATTACTGAGTCGTTTCAATCTTGTAAGCAAAAAAATGCAAAATGTCAGCACCAGCATGTTAGAAATCATTGATTAGTATCCAAATCTTGTTCAATTTAACGAGAATACTCGAAACAATGATTTTGATTTATATGAAGGTAGGGCAAGACAAGTTTCAGTTTGGAAACTATGAAGTAGACACTCGGACGGATTCGAATTCGTCTCGAAAAATTGAGTAATTAGCGCCGACGCCGAAGCTCTTCGAAAATTTTTTCGCTCCAAAATGACATGATGTATTAGTATAGAGATATATTTTCAAAATTTGAAAAATCAAAAATTTTGAATGAAAGTCTGTTTCCCCAGTCAATTTTTCACGCTGAGTTCGAATTCGGTGTTCAAATTTGGCGGCGACGCTTCGTTCCCGAGATAAATTCGAAAATGTGGTCGAGTCTAGTTCAAATTTCACAGCGGATTCGAATTCGTCTCGAAAAATTGAGTAATTTGCACCCGGACCTACGAAGTCACGACCCTCGTGATCTCGTGTACCGGACCCGGAAAGTCACGACCCCCGTGGTCTCGTGTACCAGACCCACAGAGTCACAACCCTCGGGATCTCGTGTAACAGACCCACGAAGTCACGACCGACCCTCGTGATCTCGTGTACCAGACCTGCGAAGTCACGACCCTCGTGATCTCGTGTACAAGACCCACGAAGTCACGACCCCCGTTGTCTCGTATACCGGACTCACGACGTTCGTATTCAGTGTGCAAATTTGGTGGTGACGCTACGTTCTCGAGATAGGCTCGAAAATGTTGAAGAAATTGGTCAAAAATGAGTCTAGCTCAAATTTGAACACAGATTCGAATTCGCTTTGAAAAATTGTGTAATTCGCACCAGCGCCGACGCCGAAGCTCTCCGAAAAATTTTTCACCCCCCCCCCCAAAAAAAAAAAAAAAAAAACAACATGATATACATAGTATCATGGACGCCCGCAGAGGGTAGCGGAGCTCATAAGCTTTTCGCTTTTCATTTTTTTTTTTTTTTTTGAGCATAGTTAAATATATTTGTGATTTATGTAATTAAATCGTTCAATAATACCTACGCATATTAACATTCATTAACATATTATATGGACTTCGCATGCTCGTTTTTTCAGTTATCAGCAAGTGGCTCATGCTCATGTAACTATTTACTAATCTGAATTCAAATACAAAAATCAGGGTTAAATTATGGTCGTCAGCATTTTCCCTTGCTACCTCATCAAAAATTGCTGCGGGCGCCCATGCGCTCGACGGGTAAGAAATAAAACGTTAAGGTCCGATGAAACCAATGACGGACATGTCCAGTTTCAAGGACAAGATGACTTCCGGCTGATTTCTTTTAATCTTATTTTGGATTGATTGATTTTTTGAACTGCGAGAATGGCAACTCCAATATGAATCCTTATTCTAAAAATTTTCTGGCCTCATATAGTTTGACGTTTTGAACCAAGAGGAATTACAATAAGAGAAGGCTTAAAACCTTACAAGAATCTTTTCCACCTGATTTAGAAAAGAAGCCTTATTTGAAGATGAATTACTCCATTTCAAAACATACTGCGAATAAACAGGAATTCAAAACTGTACTCCGTTCAAGTTTTGGAACATATACGAGCAAATGGTTTAGAAGCGGTTTTTCCCAACGTGGATATTGTCTACCGAATACTACATATACTTTGTAGTTTGTACAGCAGTGACTAACTGTAGTGCTGAGCGATCATTCTCTGGTCTAAAAAAGATACAAACTTATTATTTACGCTCTACAGCAGAGTTGGAAAGCTAGCTAAAAGCTGAAAGTTTTAAGCTAAAAGCTGGAGGATTTTGACGGTAAAAAGCCGAAAGTCAAAAATTGAAAAATATGTTTTGATAGGAAGCGAAAAGCTAAAAGTTTTATTTATTCAGCTTTTCCTTAAATACTTTCACCCTTCCCCTTTCCAATTCCCATTTATCTCTAAGTGCTGAAACGACATCAAGTTCTGTTCTCAACAAACTGATAAACAATTCTTCATAAATTTTTTTTGCTGAAAAGTCAAAATCTGAAACATTTGGAACCCGGAAAGCCAAGAGTCAAAAGCCAAAAAAATATTTCTAGTGAAAAGCAATAGCCAACAGTTTTCTATGTTAAAATTGAAAGTTAAAGTCGAAAGTGAAAGCTTTATCTTACAGCCTTCTACCTCTGCTTTACGGTATCGCAGGACCGCCTTAATCCTCTTGTGATTTCAGCGGTCGAATCCAGTGTACTCTCTACCATTAATTTTGACGAGGCTATAAAAATTTTTGCCGAAAAAAAGGCGAGAAAGACAACTTTTTAATTTTTAATGTTATTGTGTCATCAAATTTTGGAATAAAAAATGTAATAATGATGATAACAATAAATTACAATACTAATACTAATAATAATAATAATAATTATTATTATTATTATTATTATTAATATTATGCTCTAATTTTTTTGACCTGTAGCTCATTAGGAGGATATAGAGTGGAGGGGTGAGGGGGACATTTCGTTGAATGCCTATTAGGGTGTCCCTTATTCTACAAGTTTTCGCCAATCGATTGAGCGCGCACTGAAATTTGTTCCAATGGGCGTAGAAACTCGCCATACAAAATCTGAGCTCAGTCTAAAGTCATTAACCCGTGGCGCTTTGACCTTGAATTCATGTGTAATACAGAGATTTTACAAAATACAAAAAAAAACAACAACGAATATTTCGGAATATATCAACTTTAGGACCAAAATGCATATAACATAAAGTATTCCTCTTGAATTTTTTATAAGAAAGATTCCATACAAATTTTCTCTAGAACGCATATTTACCAAGATAATCGCAAAAATGTGTGAAAGTTTCGATGAACATGGCTATATTGTTACTTTTTTTTTTTTTTTTTTTCCCCATAACCGATCTTTACTAGCTTAATCGGGTATCTGAAACAATATTCACTTTAGGATCAAAATGCAAATAACATAAAATGTTCCTTGTTAAATTTTCTATAAAAAGGTTCTGCACAACTTTTCTTTAGAAAACATATTTATCGAGATATTCGTAAAAATGCGTAGAATTTTCGAAAAACATAGATTTGTTTACTATTTTACGGTTGAAATATCTATTAATGTCGGGTAATGCACACTACAATATAACTGCAGTCTCCGTCTACTGGGGAAAGCGCCCCAGTTTTCCCCCTCCCCCACCTGGCTACGCTCATGACAGTTTGTTGGGTACCTACTATAGAATAGACCTCTGATTATGTATGTATATCAACAATAGTCCACAATTTACGCATACAATATAACATTGTGCTGTTGAGGAACACTCACGAAACATGTACAGAAGTGGTTATGTTGCTCGTGCAAGTAAGAAAACAAGTCATTTTCAGTTTTGGGTCACACAAATGTGAAAAATGAATTCAGCGACCTTGTGAATCGTCTACTCGATACGCATGTTGTATTTCTCAAGAATGTTGTCCTACCCCTTCGTTAAGCCACAATTTTCAATTTGCAGTCAAATTGATGCCAAAACTGAATCAACTAGGTATGTGAGAACATAATACTTGATATGTACGTTGTATTCCTTAAAAGTTTTATCCTCTCTCCTCTCTCCTGTACCACAATTTATCACTTGGGAACATACTGATTTTAAAAGTGAATTAACGACCTTGAAAACCTACTATTTGAAATGCATTACGATATTTTTCAACAATATTGTCTTCTCCTCCTTTTCTGGTGCCACACTTTCCAATTTGAGGGGCAAATTAATGCTCAACATTAATTCAGCGATCCTAAATATCAGGCCTGCAGCTAACACCAAGGCAGTCAGCGCAAAGTCTTAGCTAGCAAGTGCGCCGCACAGGCTAGCACTTTCAAAAAAAGAAAAGTTTTAGCAAAAATAATCAAGTTGTGTTGAACCGTCATGCTCTGGCTGAAATACAAAACGGCCCAGTACACACAAGCAATCAGATACGGGCCTGTTTCATTACCTTAATTTCGTCAGAAATAATCTTTCACCACATTTCTAAACCATTTTGCTCTAGCTGTCTCCAGGCCAAAGTTATTCGCATTTTTCCAGTTCCCCCAGAAAAAAGAGAAATTTTGAAAATGCACACTGATGTGTGTTGTATTGCATATTCGATTTGTAGTAGGCTATACCACATTTTTCAAATTTTTGTTAGAGTGTAGACGAAAATGAAAACGTCAATGTGATAACGCTTCAACACGTTGAATACCAAAATTTATACATTTTTGAATTTTCTCATTTCCTTGGAGGCAGTGGAAAAACTCTAAAAAATATTGACTGGAGACAGCTAGAGCAAAATGGTTTGAAATTTCTGTGAGAGATCATTTCTGACTAGTTGTCGGTCTACCTAATAAAAGCTCATTTTTCTAAAGATCTGTTTCAGATACAACTAAACGGAGAAAATTTTGCCTCTTGCATAAGAAATTCGAACTTTTCAACTTCATTTTGTTAGAAACGATCTCCTTTCACCAAAATTTCAAGTCATTTTGCTCTAGCTGTCTCCCGGCCTAAGTCATTCGCATTTTCCAGTTCCCCCCAGAAAAGGAGAAATTTCGAAAATGCACACTGGTGTGTGTTGTATTGAATAGTCAACTTGTCGTAGGCGTTACTTCATTTTTCAAATATTTGTGAGAGTAGACGAAAATGAAAACTTTAGTGTGGCAACGCCTTTACCACTTTGTATATTGGGGTTTAAACTGGCACTAGAGTGCGCTGCAAAATCACCTGTGCAGGTGAAAATGAATGAGGGATCATGACTGTGTACTTTCAAATAGAAACACAGCTATTTTCAGGAGGGTAAAAAACAAGTAAAAATTATTCCATCAGTAGAACTGATTATAATTCAATTTTTAGTTGATGATACTGTTGTTAAATTTAGGAAAAAATTTCTTTGAAAGTGAATTTCTAATCGACTTAATGATAGTTGAGGTTTGCTACACGCTTACGGTAAATTATACGTGATCACTCACACATATACAGGGCTGCCACTACTTGAAACTCTTAAGTTTAAATCCCAATGCGATACAATACACACCAATAAACATTTTCAAAATTTCTCATTTCATGGTATCTAACAGTCCTACTAATCCTATTAAGGCCTCTATTTTGAAAGGTGGTACTATAATAAACCTATAACTCTACTTTATTTTCAGTTTTGGCCCTATGAAAATAAGAAAATCAGCTCGCGAGAAAGAAGGGGGAAAATATGACATGAGAGGAGATAGTGAAAGGTGAAACTGTGACCGCGTGACTAGGTACTTGTCTTCTCTCCTCTCTCTAATAATGCAGTGTTTGTATCCCTATTTTTTCCATCTGGAAAATATTTTCTTGCAAATCTGCGAAAATTACTATCAAATGTATATAAAAGGTCCGATAAAAGTCCTATATTTTTGAATTTTAATTTTGTAAGACGCCCTGCATTTCTTTGGGGGAAGTGGAAAAACTCGAATAAATTTTGACTGGAGACAGCTAGAGCAAAACGGTTTGAAATTTTGGTGAGAGGACATCATTTCTGACTAAGCTCATTTGCTCAAGAACTATTTGAGATTGAGCTAAACGGAGAAAATTTTGCCTCTCGCTAGAAAAATTCGAACTTTTCATTACAGGCCTGTAGTGAACACCAGGGCAGTTGGGGCAAAGTCAAAAAAAAAAAGTTTTAGCAAAAATAATAAAGTTGTGTTCCACCTCCGTACCCTGGTTGAAATATCAAATGCCCTGGCACATGCAAGCAACTAGCTACGGGCCTGCTAAATATCTGCTATTCCATATGCGAATAGTATTTCTCAAAACTTTGCTCATTTCCCCTCCCCGGTCAATTCCCAAATATTCAATTTATAGTCAAATAGATGCCGAAAATGATCATGAAAATCTACTAATTTCATATGCGTTTTGTATTTCTCAAACGCTTTATCCTCCTCTCACCTCTTCTTGGTTCCACAATTTTCAGCTTTATATCAAAGGATCAAACCGATACCAAACAGTGGTCTTGCTAATCGTCTGCTTGATGTTCATATTGTATTTCTCAAAAATATTTTCCTCCGCCCGCACCCACGATATCACAATTTACACTTATCGTCAAATTGATAAAAAAAAAAAAAAAAAATCATTGACCTACAAACCCCCAGAATATGTCCGAGTATGTGAATTCCACTAATTGTTCTTATAAAAGCTCAAGACGTTTCACCATCGGAATGCTTTCTAAAACCAGAACAAACATAAACAAATACACTTATATATGCGGTAACGTCTACTGGGGTAATATCGGACACTGGTGGTAATATCGGCCACTCATGATTTGTTTACTGATAAGTGATAACGAAACTAGCTCTCCTTCAACGAGTCATGAACAGCCAATATTACCACCAGTGTCTGATGATATTACTACAGTAGACTTTACTGATAACAGTACTAGCATTCCTATATAACAAGTTGTGAATGGCCAATATTACCACCAATGTCCGATATTACACCAGTTGACGGTATCTAAAAGGTGGGGGATGGAGAAAATGGAAAAATTCCCAGAAATAGATAAGTAGTGATGTAGGGGAATGAGCCGAGGGGCAATTATCATTCCTTCTGTTCGTAAAACTTCGAAAATTCTATCGTTTCCAAGGCATAGGTATTATGTTGATGGATGACACGAAGCAATATACAGGATTCTTTTAAACTCCCCCTTTACGGCATATTTTCCGAGTAGATACGAAAAAATCACGAGAAATCTTTTTTGTAAAGAATCCAAAGAGCTTCAATTTTCGCATTCACTATTTCACGTGTTAGGTAATACTACGCTAGTTATAGACTAAACTATGATTTTGAGCCCCCTCTCTTTCTACAGAGACTCAGGAGTTTGACAAGAGGACTGTAATATTAAACTTATACATAGCACCAACATACCAAATTTCGTATACTTTTACGACAAAATGCACAATGCTTATGGAACTTTTGGCATCAATGCCCAGTACTAATAGAAACACTACCGTCGTTGCTAATTATCGAAGTCGTGTTAAAATCGCGACCAGCCTTCTTATTTAACGCCTTGACGCATTCGCAGGCAAGTTCACGCGCCACTTAGGCCGCAGAGCGTGTAATTTGTAAAAACGCATGAGCTCGTATAGCGATTTAGCTCAATTATTAATTTCTATACACCGATTATCATCCAAATGGTCCCGGATTACTCTACGCTCGTTTGATGGCTTAAACGTTGTCGTGCCCCCGGCACAGCGGACACCGGTTATGCCACATGCTCGTTATCCTCCGGTGTATCCACCAGCATACCAACGATGATTAACGAGTTGAGTATCGGTTTCGGGACTTTATTGCATTCGACTCCTGGCGAGCATGCTCTCTGACTGAGGAAGATTTGACGAACGACTGCGCTCATTCGTAATATTTCCGAGCCGGCCAGCCACTAACGACCAACATTACCTATGGTCTCTCTGGCCTTCGATACCCCGCGATATTATCTCAACGATGTCGTCATTTCCTCCACACCGAATAAACATGACGTATTTGAGCGACTCCGCAACTGAAACAAGTCCGACTTGCATAGCAGAAATTTGAGACACGAATCGAATTCTGTCTGGAAACGTAGGACGAAGTTCGAGTTCACTGGAGACAAAAACAGCTTTACGATTTGTTCGCTACTGTATAATCTCTACGCTATTCTACAAGATTCTTCATCGGGAAAACACGGAGGTTAATCGACTTTCGGAAACACCAGAGCCCTGCTCGTCTTCGTAATTGTTATTGATGACTCTTCAACATTGGTGGCCTTAAATTGCAGCTATCAGCTTGTTGGTTATACGTCCAGGAAATACCTTCATTGAAGCACCCGGCATGAAACTTAATTCTAAATCATGAAGCAGTACCTACGTTTCAACTTGGCATACAGTGATCGTGACAAAGTGGCTAATTAATCAACTCGTGGTCTTCGATGCAACACTTACACTGTATCCAGTTACATTCATACACCCCCTGATGAACCGCACATTTCGGTTCGAGCCCGATCATATTTGGCTTCTCAGTTTTTAAATTGAGTGCCTTCATTGTAAATTACTACTCGTTCAGAATGGTCGAGAATAATTTACTTACAGTCCACTGGATTTGGTTCAAAA
Organism: Acanthococcus lagerstroemiae; assembly: GCA_031841125.1. Taxonomy (NCBI): domain Eukaryota; kingdom Metazoa; phylum Arthropoda; class Insecta; order Hemiptera; family Eriococcidae; genus Acanthococcus; species Acanthococcus lagerstroemiae. The sequence continues at coordinate 37,366,168 of CM063106.1, read as the reverse complement.
GATGCATCAGTTTGGAGAAAACTATACAATGCTGATTCCGGCATAAATGTTCAGGTCACCGGAGAGACAAAAAGTCGCCACCTCACTGAACCCCCAGAAATATAACCCACTCTCTGTCGCCTATAAAATTTACTTTGGACCGGATTTTCTACAAAAATAGTTCCTCGTGATTTTTTCGTATCTACCCTAGAAACGTCGTAAAAGGAGATTGAAAATAATCCTTTACATTACCGTACATTTACACCGGCTTTACGGGTCAAAATTGAGATTTTTAAAAAAATTTTCAGACTCCTCGACGTATTTCTAGAGCTCTTGCTGCAGTAGACCCCCCCCCCCCCCCGCAGGGTTCACCCCGCCGTCATCACCTTCCTGTGTCGCCGCACCTACCAAGACGAGAAGGTGAGGAGTGAAAGAAGGAAGCGCAGCCCGGCTGTGGGTCACCCGAATTCCAGGTTAACGCTGAGTGAGCCTAGCTTCGGTCAGTAAAGTGTCCCACAGTGGCCCCAGGAACGTAACGAAGATTATTTTCTGGACGGGCAAAAATTGTTAAATTCTCAACTGACTCAAGTCAAAACTCCCAAGTATCAAAATTAAAAAATAAAAACAAAAAACTTTTGACTTGTTGGATTTTTTCAACTTTTGATCCATCCACTAAAATTTCCCAACTCCGGCGGAGGCTTAAGAAAGGCTCCCCCGTGCCTTCTTATTTTTGTCCCTGAGTGGGCCTTGCAGGACAACGTGAATCCGAAGCGGAGAGGCGAAATGGAAACCCGGGCCAACCTCAAGACCTTCCTCTGATCTCTGATGCGATACTCGAAAAGTAATTTCCAGAGCCGGGGGTGCGGTGTCTGGGGGAGCCAATTTGGCATGCATGCATCGCCATACATTCCTCAACATCTGCAAATCGAAAAGATGCAACTTATTCTTGACCATGTTACACTGGTACCTACTTACTCTAGGGTGTCCCTTATTTTACGAATTTTCGCCAGTTGATAAGGGTCGCACTGAAATTTGTTCCAATGGACTTAGAAACTTGCCATAAAAAATTTGAGCTCAATCTGAGGTCACTAACCCGTGCCGCTTTGATCTTGAAGTGATGTATAATAAACTGATCTCAGCCGTAAAATAATAAAAAAATATATGCTTTTCGAAAATTCCACGCATTTTTGGCATTCTCTCGATAAATATGTTTTTTAAAGAAAAGTTGTATAGCATTTTTTTTTACAGAAAATTTAATGTGAAATATTTTATGTTAATTGCACTTTGGTCCTAAAGTGAATATTTCTTCAGATAACTACGATTTAGCGAATGAAGATCCGTTTTATGAAAGAAGAATAACAAAATCCACTTTCACACATTAATGCGATTATCTCGGTAAATATGTTTTAGAGAAAAGTTGTATAGGATCTTTTTTATAGGAAATTCAAAAAGAAACATTTTATGCTATATGTATTTCGGTCCTAAAATTGATATGTTCTGGGATATTCGTTTTTTTTTTGTTTTTTTGTTTTTTTTTTGTGAAACCTCAGCGTTACACATAACTTCTAGGTAAAAGGGGTCCATTGGAACAAATTTCAGTGCGACCCTAATCAATTGGCGAAAACTTATAAAATATGGGACACCCTACTACTCACCCATGGACAATGTTTCCCATCCCCTACCATTACTGCTACAAGAGTACGAGGTAGACACATTTGTGTACTTAGAATCTCTTGTAGACAAAGACGGAAGGCAGGCAGGTCCCATGGAGAACTGAACTTCCACCTGACCCAAGTCCTCAGTGGCCACGGGTGCTTCGGCACTCACATCGGATAGCGATAGCGCCGAGCCCCGTGTGCATACACTGTGATCAAGGGGCAGAGGACAACCTCTGGCACACCCTGTTCGAATGTGACGCCTGGGAGCAGGAGAGCCGCGGACGGTAATCGCGATCGATCCCGGCATCAACAGAAGCAATAGCGACAGCGTGATACCGTCTCACACCGGACACCTGGTTCTGAAACTGCTGAAGAGTAGAAGCGGATAGAACCTGGTGTTGGCCTTTGTCTCAATTATCATGAAGAAGAAAATGCAGACATGTAGTCGAGGCCGAAGGCCAACGAACAAAGCTCGGCCCACATGGACATAACGACTCTGTACCATCCTAGAGCTGCTGCAGTTGCTGTGAAACAACCCCTCCCCCCCCCCGGTTGAGTTCACCTCGCCATCATCACCTTCCTGCGTCGCCTCATATACCAAGACGAGGAGGTGATGGGTGAAGGAAGGAAACGGGAAGCGTGTTCGGCTGTGGTGAATCCAAATTCCAGATTAAATCTGAGTGAGCGTTGCCTCGGTCAGTATAGGGTGTCCTATAGTGGCCCTGACCGAAGTGGAGAGGCGAAACAGAGGCCAAGGCCAGCCTCAAGATCTCTCTCTGATCTCCGACGCGATACTAGAAAGGGTAGTGGCAGTGTCTGGGAAACCAGTTTGGCATGCGTGCATCGCCACACGCTCCACCAATAAAGACAAAGACGAAGGCTCAATAAAGAAAATATGCAAGAGAATAAAACTTGCGAGGGCTGCTATCTCCAAGCTAACCGTTATCCAGAAGGAGGCCGCTATCATCCACCGAACCAAGTTAAAACTGATACTCACCCTGGTGTTTCCGGTATTTCTGCATGGGGTCGAAACATAAACCATAAAAATGGTTAACAGGCGGAGAATTGAGATTTTTGAAATGTGAGCGTACAGGCGACTTTTGTTGGAGCCGTGGACAGTAAGACGGATGAAGGATTCCATTATTAAAGAACTTGATACACACACCAGACGATCCACTATTTGCAGTCTGAGGATCCTGCACGTTTTGGGCACATCATCCGCAGACCTTCTGGCAATGAAACTGGTCGTCTAATGAAAAGTCGAGGATAAAAGATTAAGGGGCCGTTAGCCAAAGCGATACATAGACCAAGTCAAGGAGATCTCCGATCAGTCATTGGAACAGACCTTATACAAAGCAAAAGACAGGACGAGTGGAGACTGATGGAGGAGAAGACCGGCTGATACGAGTAAATCCCCGGGGCTTCAGCCATGAAACATAAAAGACCGATGATGATAATGACCTTTACTCCTTACGTACTGCACATGTTAATTTGTATATTTTTGGGGTTCCATTAGTCTTAGAGAGGATCCAAAAGAAATTCTTCTATCTCAACGATCGAGGGGAGTTTCGAATTCGTCGAATTGATTTTTGACATCGACTTGGCCCTAAATCCAAAACTATAGCTCCCCAGAAGGGAAAGGGGACGGAAATGAGATGAAATACAACATAAATATAAGTCCAGAGGTTCATAACTCATCCTATATACGTTTCTGATATTAATTTGTCCGAAATTCAGGCGTCACTACGGAGGTCGCCGAATTTATTATTAATATCAAATTCATACAAAGTTCAAAATCAAAATCGAGACACCACAGGAAAGGAAAAGGAACCAAATGCACGTGAAATACAGTAGGGATACTCAGGTTTTGGAAATCGCTGAACTCGTCGATCGTCGTCAGACTCGGAACGAAAAAAAAAAACAAAAACAAATTCGAGTGAGATTGGTTAGTCACATCTGTTGGCCAGGTGGCTGTGGAAAACCTACCGGTGATTCTAGTAGCCCCTGTGGAGCCTTCTGGGCAAGGGTTACCGCTGAAATTATCCCAAAAATTAACTCAGTGACTCGAGGAACCTTTTAGCTTCCTGGTCTTCAATTTTTCCTCTGCAGGGCTGATACAAAAAGAAATAGAGGTCAGCGTACCCTGTTATATTACCGAAATCATACTCTGTGTATTGGGAGCTGAATGCGAAGTAGCTGACAGCTGGTGGTAAAACTAGGAATTTCAAAGTTATGGCATGAAAAATAAATCTGCTGCGTAAGAAATCTTACAGTTGTTTGAAAATAGATATTTTTTATTAAATGCAATTTCGTCCGTCATAGACAACAAATAGAAATCATGTTAAAAAAAAAAAAAAAATCGACGTTAAAATGTTCATAAAACAAAAACAATCTCCACTCCCCCCACCTCCTATGTAAAGTAATATAGGAAAAATCGATATTATTATGTCGTAAATGAATTTTTGTGTTTACTGTGAATATTGAAGTCGACTGTACCGCTCCTGGCGAGCCTTCCAATAGCCAACAAAAATTAAACGAAAACAGAAATATATCTACTCGGTATTCTGACATATTTATTTATGGAAATATTTTGGTTTTATTCCTCATTCCAAAGGCTCCAACGGAAGGTCGGAAAACCCAAAAAATTACAGTGGTTTCTGCAAGTTCATTCAAAAAAATAGAGATGTCAGAGTCCTGCAATTATTATTCAAGTTATTTCGAACCACAAGGGGCTAATTTAGGTACCTACATGTAGTTTCGACTGTTATTTTATAAACGGGATTAGAAAACCTGACGAGAGTGAAATTATGTTTCAAATCAAAAAGCTGTTTAGGTAATTCCCCAGGTAGAATTCAAAGTAGATCACTACCAGTCACATATCTAATCACTTATTCAAGTTCAAGTTCAGTTATAACTCGGATTGATTTAACGTTTCTTTTATAAGAACACTGATATTCGCTATTAGCGACTCAATACGTATCAAGAATGCAAATTTTTATTACCTCTACATCAAGAATTCACGATTTGAAGCTGTTTCTTCCTAAACGCTGATATATTCTAAATAAATTTTGTATCGTCAGTACGCCGTATATGATAATTTCGGAAATACCTGGACTTGTTTGAATTCTGGTGTTCGTAATATTTATACTCCTAGTAAGCAAAACAAAACTATTTTGAAAGTTCAGAGTTTAAATATAGTCGCTTGATATGTTAGATTAAAAAACTCACCGGACGAACCGGTGGTGATCCTCTCCTCTCCAATGTATATTTTTGTATAAATCGTCCTGCATGGCTACTTTCTGCGTAGCAGGATACGAACGTTTCACAAACATCTTTTGTCTCCTGCATTTCTGATACGTTAGCTTTTCAGAACCACGTTCTTCTTCTTATACTCATGACTAGAGCTAGGATTCTTTGGCATTTGCCGGTTGAGTTTGCAGAGGCGCCGGTGAATAAAAATGAAGTAGACATCCGTTTCAGAGTAGTAGGGACCCAGGAAATAAATTTTATTTTGCCGAAAAATGTCGAAAATGGGTAGAAATGCCGAAAACGTAGATAAATTCCGAAAGTAGGGGTAAAAGCTGAAAATCTCCAACAAAATGAGCGTAATCGTCTCGAAAAATGCAATTATACAACTTCAGGGAGATTTGCTTGCTGTAACTGTACCTGCTCGACGTACATGTTCAAACAATTACTACTTCAAATTATCTCGTTCATAGTCATTCACGATCGAGTATCAACGAGAATTATTTTAGTATGATTCACAGTTCGTCTTGTGATCTGTGCTCGGAAAATTTTTTTGAAGTCTCCAGCGCGAATAGAAAAGTATAAGGAAAAGATGAACTCTGTTCCCTACCACACGATGCGGTAGTTACACGATGGGGAACATGGATAAAAGCTGCTGATTTTTATGCCCGTAATTTTAAAAATTCTTCTAAGTCAGTACGTGAGTTGCCGGACGACTGTCAGCAGATATAGAAGCTCAAAACACTGCTTCACAGTTCTTCCAGTCGTTTGTCTTCGGATCTCGCATTCATCCACACCTTCGTGGCATTTCTACCAGATGTTATCCAGAAACTCGGAACTAGGAGTCTTCCACTTCATGAGCAGCTCCAAATAGTGCATTGTTGTAGTAATTTGCCAAAAATTGCCGACATTGAAGTTGTTATTGCCGAATTTCCATTTTTTTTCTTGCCGAAAAGTCCTAGCTCTACTCATGACTAACTCTCCTTTTTCTCCCTCGATCAGCAAGGCAAGACATCAGTTTGATTGAGTTATGGTTTATGTATAGCACTCACGGAGATCTGCTTCTGCTATCGATCGTTCAATTCACGCGCTTTTTCTACTCTGTCTCGTTTTTTTATTTCGAATACCCAAAGCAACGGGTCTTGAGTTTCAGAAGAAATCCTTACAGTCCGTATTGAACGCACTTCTTGTACAAATTCTGAAAAACCCATAGGTTCGCGAGAGAAAAGCTGTTTTTTCTAATACTCTCTGCTTCGTCTGTCGGCTCTATGTCCTCTTTTTATTGTAATTACAACGGCAGTCATGATGCATTTCAATAGCAGATTTACCATTGTGCTAAAGAGTGCTTAAGCACAGAATAGTAAAATTTTAAGGACGGCAAAATTTATGGAAAAAATGAAAAACGAATAAGATGCGTAAAATAGTATATCATACACCCAGAGTCAAAAGTGAGTGTTTATCTGCGAGGGAAAGTTGGTAAACGAGAGTAGTGAGTCTTGTTTTGAAAAATATTTTTCACAATAAATATATCAGCAAGGGAAGACATTAACTATTTTGTCTCGTCAAAAAAGCAACGCTGAAAAATTCAGCACATAAATTTTCCCAACTAAAAGGAAACCTACAGCTCCGATAGCGAATAATGTCAGGAAGCAACAATAATTTTGGCCATATGATGTCGTACGGTTTAAAAAGTAGGTAGGTGAAATATGCGCATATTATATGCATTTTTTGTTGCTAAATATGCCAAAAATATATTCGCGAAAAAATCGAAATAATATTCCAAAATATTCTGCTCAAACGCTTTAATATGGGTACCATTTTAGAGCAGGAAATGAGCAGATTATAATGGCAACATGGTTCCGACAAGTTTTCCCGTACTAGTGTACCTAGAGCACTATTAACCCAAGTGGGGAAATGCGCCATTTTGTATCCTACTCCGCCCGTGGATGCCAAATCCGACTATGCAGAGCGTACCGCGTAGTCAATTCGGCATCGACGGGCCTGGGTAGGATAAAAAATGACGTATGTCTCCACTCGGGTGTATAGGGCTGTAAAATCGATAAAATATGCAATCATATCGAAATATGTAAAAATATGAAATTTCAAATAGAGCTCATTTTACTCAGAATTTCATATTTCGCAAAGATATCTTCAAAATGCTTGACTCGATTCACAGAGAAAAAAATATGCCAAAGCTTACTTTTAATAGCCCTATAACATCCTCGACATTAGTCGGCCATTCACGACATCCGTCGGCATTGTCTGGTAAACGTGTCTGCATGTAAAAATGTGACTCATGTTTTTACATTGAGGCACGTTTAACTTACATTAAGGTCATGCTTGTAATTTGATTTGTTAATGAGAAGTGCTACTTTCCACTTGCAAAATACTAAAGTAAACATCCGCTTTCTGATCATGTATTGTAAGAAAATTTGTTTCAGCAATTGTTGTGTACTTTTGGGGGCGGCAAGAAGAATCAGCACATAGCGGCGAATCAGGTGAATCTGGCTCTACATTACACTGTGCAGATACACACAATACTGACGAACTACACAGTGTATTCAAAAAGTTCCGGGACTAATTTTTTTCACTAAATAAAAAAAGAGTCTGGAAAAAAGTTTTTATTTATTTTTATTTACTTTTCAGTATAATCCTCTCCTCGTTCTATACAAATTTTACTGTGCTCGTACAGTTACTGGAACGATCTGGAGAACTTTTCCTCTGGAATGGCTATCAGAGCTCTGGTCACATTCCTTTGAATTACCTCAACATCTTTGAAACGCTCTCCCTTCATCGCCATTTTTAATCTATCTGCCTATCAGACTGCAGTCGCGCAGCAACAACAGCTGCAGACTTTACTACACTGTTCATCCGATTGCCATGAGACTTTAGGAAGTTATCAAACTTTGAGAAGTTGTTCAGTACACTCCCACGAATGTTTCGGGGGGGAGGGTGCTCCCCGACACGCTCCTGTTACCATAACGTCATACTACTGAGTATACGTGAGCGAAAACCGTACCTCAATGGTTGACATTTCCATAGAAATTTCTATTAACAACACGGCTGCAGACTGTAGTCGCGCAGGGCGCAGCAAAGATCAAGATCAATGAGCACATGGCTGGAAGAAAAATAAATTTCTATGGAAATGTCAACCACTGAACTGAATTGTTACCATGAAGAGCTAAATTATACGGACTAGCTTCGAGTCGGGGGACATGGAAATTTCTATGGCTGCAGACTGCAGTTGCGCAACAACAACACGGTTGCAGACTGTGGTCTCGCAGGGCGCAGCAAATGTCAACCACACTGAATGGCGGGAGGACCGTTACGATTTTCGCTCAAGTGCACCTACGGCTGAGAAAAAATGGAAATATCAACCACTGAACTGAATTGTTACCATGAAGAGCTAAAGAACTGTGAGCTGAATTGGGCTGGAAATGAGAAGAGAAAAGAAAAACTGTAGTCGCGCAGGGCGCTGCAAAGATCAAGATCAATGAGCATATGGCTGGAGTTACGGTTTTCGCTCAAGTATACCCATGGCTGGAAGAAAAACAAATTTCCATGGAAATGTCAACCACTGAATTCGTGTCAAGGGAGCGTGTCGGAGGGACCTCACAACTGTCGCTGTTGTGCTTATTTTTTCCTATCCATGGAAATGGAGAGAGGGTGCATCTCACGACTGTTCCTGTTGTGAAGGCTCACAACGTATGTATATGAAACGGTTTTTCTTCTTCAGTTTTTCAGTTTTCTACTGTTATTGTATTTCAACCTCACAAAGTGAATTGTGTTATTTACACTGCCGCGAGCAAGAAGATCTAATCATTCACAACGATGCTGTAATGCAATTAGACTTCGCAATACTAAATGACAATCAGACTGCCCTTAACCTCGTTCACAAATTCATAACCCAAACTGGAGTCAACTTCAGCGTGTCTTTGTAACCAGCATAATATGTTATACCTACTTACTATACATAAATTTAAGATTATAATCCTTCTAGGATATTAAAAATCTTTAATAAATAAATAAAAAAATATTGCGAATAAATCCAACCAATTTTCAAAATTTTGACACTCACGTTGTTTTTGAACTATGTGCTTCAATTGTAGATGGGAGACTTATAAAGGGGTTGGATACGTGTATGGCATTTATTGATACTGAAAAATCTTTTGACAATGTTACATTTGATAAAATGTTTGATATTCTAAAAAGGATAGGAATAAAGAAGAAAGTGAAGTCATTTCAAACTTATATTGTAGCAAACAGAAAGCTACATTAAGAATAGAAGGAGAGAAGGGGGGGAGCAAATATGAAAAAAGGTGTAAGGCAGGGGTGCTCCTTGTCTCCAGTAGGTATTATTTAATGTGTACATAGTGTGGACTATAAAAGAAAAATTTGAAGCAGGTGTAACTATACATGGAAAGTGAGCAAATATGTAAAGATGCTCAGGTTTACAGATGGTATTGTCTTATTAACTGAAAGAAGTACTGACTCGGAAAATATCTGAAGTGGATGGAAAAGATTTTGAGTTTGAATATTGTATAAAATATTAAAAAATAATAAAACTAAAGGATGGTATGTAATCGATGTGAACATGATTGCGTAAAATAAAAATTGGCCAGGGAAAAATTGAGGATGTAAGTGAGTTTTACTATATCAAGAGTAAAATAACAAAAGGTGGAAGGTGTAAAAGGGATAGTATTAGTAGTAGAATAGCACAAGCTACATTAGAATTTTATCGAAAAAGTAATTTATACACATCTACCTTGGTCTTTATCATTATCAGTAGGATCACGATTGGACTTCTCTACACTCTTTATCCCTCGAAATCGGAGGGTGATGGTATCGAACTCACCTTCGCCAACTCACTTAAGGCCACGGTCTAGATGACCCACAAAGCGGGTCAGCTAGTTTAGGAAATAGAAAATAGTCTAATCGAGCCAGATCTTGTGAGTAGGGCGGATGATGAATCGTGGTGACTAACTTCTGAGTCAAAAATTGAGTGACGAGTACCGAGGAATGAGCTGGTGCATTGTCTTGTGTCCCTTGCAAAAGGAAAAATCACCGGCGCGGTGCAGTTCCGGTCTCACGCGTCGAATTTACTTCAAAAGTAGTTCTATGACATCTTCGTAGGATACTGCGTTTACTTTTTGGTCTGGGGGCACAAATACATTGTGGATAATCCCGCAAGAATCGAAAAAAGAAAGTGGAAGGGCGCTCCTCTCGCAGATCATTTTCGAGCAAGCGCATACCACTGGAAAACCTTGCCTCGGCTTCAACAATTATCCCCGTACGCGTTTTCTAATCATTCGAATGTTTCCGAACCATTTTTTCCGACCATTGAAACAAAATTTGTGTGCGCATGTCTGCTCCACTGTGACAAAGTAACGAAAGCACGTCACTTCAAAGAAACACAATCAGTCATACATACACATGAAGTTACAGCACTGACATTTTAATTTTGGGTAGCTAATAGATGATATTGCATAGTTTCGGCGTTGGCTAACAGGTACCGCCAGTTACATTTTATACAAAATTACTCCCGGAACTTTTTGAATACACTTTGTAGGAATGCAAAAAAAAAAAAAAAATCAGCTTCTACAACGCGTTTCAGATATATTACAGAATCTGATATGAATAAGTCACAGAAGCCGATGTTTGCAATTCTAGTTCATATCTGCACAGTAGATGCATGATGATTGCCACTGCAGTTACGAAGCAGAAGACAAAAGAGAATTTTTTTTTTAAAGAATCATTCTGTCTCTCATTAGGACCCGTACAGGAATTTTTTTCTAATACGTTTTACAATATTTTTTATACTATTTTTAGTATCAGCTCGAACATGTGTGGTAGCGAAAATCGAAAAGAAAAGGATAAAGTAAATGCCTCCTCAGTCCTCAGCGTGCATGTTCCAAAAACTCGTGTCATAGAGTAAGCTTTGCTAAAATCGAGCACTTCTCGAAGTATTTGCTGACAATTTCTAAAAACTGCTGAGCATTTATTAGCGAGCATTTACTCACTCGTTGTCACTAGTTTTAGATATAAGAGCATCCCACCAAATGACGAAAAATATCTGTGAATCCTCGGAACAATCGCGTTTCACATCATTTCACGCCCGCGTATGTGATTACATCGCTTCACGCCCGCTGACAAGTGCGTTACTCGTCGGAGTCCCAATGGTCCGCTACTGTTACTTCACGTCTCGCTCAACGCCGCCAGTGAATTCGAGGCTCGTCCGAAAAAGGAAAAATCGCGTCAAAAATTGAAAATCTCGCTTCCTATTGCTTACGTTTTGCTGCAAATTTATAGCGTTTTGTTCTTAGCTACGCTCTATCGATTCACCCGTACGTCTCTATCAAAAGTTCCCACTTTGTTGGAATGGAATCAAGGGGAGGGGGTTATACTAGATAAAGTTACTTTTTGAATGAGACCTTAACCAGCGCTGTAGGGTTTGATTTTGAGGTATGGAAAAGCTGTACTTTCAGGAAAACGCGTTTGAAAGTTGGAAAGGGCGGTGAAAACTTTCTATGAGAAAATCAACATTACGTATTTCATACTCTGGAGCTGGAACGGAGTGAAATATCGTAAAGTGGCAAAGTGGAAGAGAAAACGCAGTGTTCCTACCATCCAAAATGCTAAGAATGCAAAAATCGATTTTTTGGTCAAAATTCAGAGAAACAGCTCTAAAGCCAAAACTAAGATCGGCAAAGTGGGCCCTATTGATAGAGACGTACACTATCGGAAATTAGTGTCATTCGCTTTCTTTTGTCAAGAAACGTTGAAGAAAGTTCACCCCACCCCTGACTCCAACCATCAGACCAAGAGTAATACCTAATTTTTTACATTTATAAAAAAAAAAAAAAGTAGTTGCCATATCTGTTGAATACTCTTATTGACATCGCTATTGATACCAATGAAAAACCATTTCGCACATCGAGATATTTGGAGCTGCCTCTCAGTTTCTCTCTCGATGGGGTCGCTCGAAATCCTTCCAACCATTCACGGTCACCCGCTGAGCAACTTTTCTATTTATGAACGGCGAGCGGTGAAATATAATTATTATTATTTATCACAGTTAATAATTAGCAAAACGCGTTTCATGACTATACTATATGTATATACCTACTTTATGTATGGCACATCTTTCACTCGCCAGTCTAAATCATTCAACCGACAGGTATACGTATCGTCAATATTTATCTTTCATTTCAATCAGTGAATGCAGGTAGATTACAATAAACCTGACTATGGTACAGTTATTATAATATCCCACGTGAAATCTGAATTAGACACAAGCATCCTTAAATGAGAATAATATTTTCGTATTCTGACTGGAAAAGCTTTTATGGGCATTTTTCCAATATGACTATGGGGTTTTCACGCGAATACTTTTCCAGATCTGATAATGAAGGAAATGGCAGCACCTCGCTGAAATACTCAGTCGGCATTCAACAGCCAAACCAATTTCCTTGGCCGATGACAATTAGCATCCGCCAAAATTCCCTTTAAAATGATGCCGTCTCGACAAGAATGAGTTAGAAATCAACTCTGAAAATTATCATAACATTCGAGTAATTGCTAAATTCCAATCTAATCGTGTGAATTCATTATGTGGCTGATGAGTATACATACTGCTGACGTAAATTATGCACCAAAGACTTGCTACACGCTCACCCAACTTGCCCAGCTGGCCTTGAACGGTCGATGAAAACAGCGAAAACGGTAAAATTCTCTGTACTGTTCCACCAGTGTACCACGTAAACAAAGACGAACGCCATCCGGGAAAGGGACACGATAATCAAAGTTATCAGTTGAATCGGGTCACTGCTGGTGATAGCTAGCTCACCTACACATACCCATTCATACAATTTTCCATTCCTATATACTTCTTATTACCTACTCTTTATATTAAATTTATATCTTGTAGGATATGTTGATCGGTGAACAGGAATTCAGGTCTCGAAAATATTAGTACGATACACGTCAATATTTTGTTCAACCGTATAGTCCTGACAATAAAGAAAAAAGTTCGATAAAAAATGTCGCGAAGCTAACTTTTGGTACGAAGTTGGTCAGTAGGGCATACTCAGTGGCGTCGCTACCGGTGGGGGGGGGGGCAGAATCGGCATTTGCCCCCCCCCCCTTGTAAAAATTCCGAAGGAGCAAAGGAGGGCATGGAGGCACAGACAAATTTTTTCTTAATGGATGTAAAAATTGCAAATAATGCACACATGGGAAGAACAAAAACCGGACGAATAAAAAATAATAAATATTATTCAATTATTCTCGATCTTCTTGTTCAAGAATTACGGGACTGATTTGATCAATAAGAAGATCTAGAAACACTTGCATCTCCGGAAATTTTGTTGATCGATGCATGCAGTGGAAATGTTCCTTCAATAGAGGAGTTGCCGTCAAAGCTCGGAATATAAGGGAAAGTGCCAATTATTGACCTAGGTATCACATGTTGGCCACTTCTTCTCATATCTCTACAATGCGTTATGAAGAGTGCGCTGGTGACGCGAACTGTATCAACATAAAATATACATCTATACTTCCGTTTGGTGAGATTTTACTGTGAAACCATGTTGCTTATTGCGCGTTATCATTTTTTGAAAGAAGGTGATTGAAAAGTTTATGAAATTTTGCTGTTGTTCAAAAGTGAAAGATTTTCAAAAAGAAAAAAAAATTGTAAGTAATTTCAGGTATATTTGAGTGATTTTTGATTTATATAGTTAGGTGTATACAGTCTCAGCACATGCTGCACTTAAAATTTTTCTGAAAACCTTATTTGGAATGATTGGGCGGAAGCTTTGAAAGCATGGAATTTTAGTACTTTGAAATTGGTGTCATTTTCTTCAGATTTAAAATTTCGTTGTTTTTGTTATCAGAGAGATTGTCATTATTTAATCCATAGAACATTATTCTGCAAGTGAATCGCGTCTTTTCAAGATTGTGAAAATAGCCAACAATTGGCATGGCCAATATTTGGCCCACCTGCGATTTATCAATTTTTTTTCAATATTTGTAGTAGAAGAATGATATTTCCTACTGCTACTAAAATATTCAATTTTTGGCATTGAAGAAAGGGTGAAACTGATTTTTGAAAAAACCCGGTCAATAATTAGCACGTTCCCTTCTGCAGAAGATTTTGATATAAACATGCTCCATGCGCAGCTCACAACACTGCAGAATGTACCTTATGGTTCTAGTGTACCAACGTATGTGAAAGATGTTAGAAATGTATTTGTTGAAAATTCGTCCACCCTGAGAGTACTACTCAATAAAGTTGAAAAATTACTGATTTTGATTATGACAATTCCAGCATCAGCAGCAACGACTGAACAGTCTACTCTAAGGCGACTAAAAACTCAACTTCGAGCCACCATGACCCAGAAATGCTTGACTCACGACTCACGTGCTAATATTGCATATTCATACAGATTTAACAAAAAATTTGAATTTAGTAAGTATAGCTCAAGAATTTGTATCACGTTTTGACAGAAAAGCTGTGTTTGGTAAAATTTTAAAATTATCTAAGAAAACTTCGAAAAAAAAATTTCAGCTTAGTTTTTCTTACAGCGGAATCAGCCTCCCCCTTTTAATGTGTCATTTTGTCCATATAAAAAGTCTATCCCCCAGGAAAAAATTATGTAGCGACGCGCCTGGGCATACTGAACCTCGAGTCCCATTGAAAAAAACTGAAAAATGGTGTATTTCGTTGCCAACTGAGCTAGGCTCGTGTTTAGCAACGGCACTAAATTACTTTTTTTTTCTTCCTACAATTTCTTTAGTTAGTGCACTACTTATTCTTTACAATAATTACACATACTGCGGTTGTTGAATTTGAATTCCACAGGCGCTTCGTTTACTAGAGGGTAAAACGCCTACTAGAGGGTGAAACACCTCCCATTGATTTTTGATCATAAGTCAAAAATATTGATTACATCACAAAATTTTTCAAACAAAATTAACTATGAACAAGATCTTACATAAAAATGGTTTCTCATATACTTTTTCGATATCAGTCATCGGCATGTCCTCAAATAAAAATACCAGTTTTACTTGTGTAGGCAGTTGGTACAAAATCAGCTTGTATTTCAACATACTTTAATTATACTGGTCCACCAAGCTCCCTACTCAAATAGCCCTCAGTTGGGCATATGCCTCCCCAACCAATTTCCAAGGTTTTCGGTTTAGAGAGCAGTTGTCGTCCATAGCCTTCCCACTCTTCTCACTATCTCATCTTCTTATCTCACACTCGACCTGCCTCTTTTTCTCTTGTAGATATAGGAGGTCCCTACTATGAGGTTTTCGCGCCATTTATCAGATTTATTTGAATTTCATTATTTTTTTCACTGTATAAATTATATTTTATTACGCATCTTCTCACTAACCTTTATCCCCTCAACTGCCCCCACTGGGAAGATGAAGACTCTCTCACCGTGGACCACCTCTTCTCATGTCTCTCCCTCACTTCTAACGCATCACGTCTCCCAATAGTCGAATTTTGGCCCTCTCCAACTCCCACAAGCACATAAACAACACCCTAACCTACCTTTCCGCTGCTGGATACGGATACCTCAGCTACATATAGACAACAACCTTTTCAGAGCTCATAGCCCGAGAGTGTAGCTCCGTGGCTCGATAATAATAAAATAATAATAAAATAAAAATATTAAAAAAATCTTTACTTTCAGTTTTTTTCGTTTGAACTGTTTTCCACTATAAATATTCAGGTCAAGACCTCGTGTGGTGCCATAGGGGCAGGGGTTGTGCTCGAAACACCAGCATAGAATGAGGGGCAAAAAAAAAACGAAAGATGTAATTGAAGATTTTGTATTCTTACTTCTCAAATTTCAGCTCACAGCAGCCCTTTTGTGTGGCAACATTAGGGTAGAGGTTACAGTCATCAACATCAAAAACGAATCAGCGACTCAAGCCCTCCTTTCAAGGTAATAAATGTAGCTGATTTTATTCATTTATATAAATGAATCGGTGAAAACCAAAGCGGGGTTAAGTCCATCACGATTTCGACACCTTTTAAATAATTCCGATACTAATTTTTGATCGAGAGTGCTCTGCTGGCAGTAAATCGAATTTAAATGCTCAATATCTGCCAGTTTACAACGTGTTAGCAACATTTTTTACTATCGTCATTAATAGGTATTAGATACTTACATGAAGTATTAAGGCACCATAAATAGAAAGTAAAAATGAAGTTACTTAGGCCATAGGCTTACACTTCACACTACAAACTAAGCACTGGACTGTTGAAAGTTACTATTTACGATCATTAGGAATCGGCACTTACGTAAATAATTATGCAAGAAAAATGACAACACGTACTTAGTTACAAGAAAATCGTTCACCTGTTCAATATCTTCAAATTTTCAAATATAAAATTAGTCCTGTAGCTACTTATCACGAATGATAATAAGGACTGAGAATGAAATTTTTAGGAGTGTCAAAATATTTTTAAAATCTAATTGAAGAGATCACGGAAGAAGTAAAACGAGTAACTCGAACGACTTAATTCATCGGTATGATAAGAATATTCACGAGAATAGATAAAGTATTATATTCAAATCATTAACAACTAATTTGATGCAAATACGATAAGGAAGGTTCGCGATTAGGATGCTGGAGAGATAAGAGATGTAGTTGAACATCTCAGAATATACCTACCTTCGATGACTTTCGTTGAAGATACTATTTTTTGATCAATATAAATTATTATCATCTAGGCCAAAAGTCAAAATAAGTTGCGTTAAAAAAAATATCGAATACATTGAAGAAAAATACCACACAACTACAGGAGACTACATGAAGGTATAGGCGTGATTACACCGTTACATCAGCGTGAGAAGGTTTCAGTCTTGGGGAGGGGGGGGGGGGTTAGTAGCAGCTAAAGCACATATCCTCTAATTTTATTGTTATAATTAATGCATCGAAATAATTTCTGAAATACACGGTTTTTGACAGCACGACCCCCCCCCCTTGCCCACGCCGGTACACCGATAACTGCCGAAAATCGACGTTATAGACAACGGAGTGTAAAGAAAATTAATTTTCTTTTAAATTTAACGGCAGACTTATAATTAAAAAGTTGTACAGAAATTTCAGTGAAAGAAACTAATATTCAAAATTTTTCTCAAGAGGCAAAAAGCTTAGAAAAACTTAAATGCTGTGCTAATGATTCTTTCATACATTAAATGATACTTTTAGATTGGTTTAAAAATCGTTTAGGCAGTTTAGACTCTTTACAATCCTTCCACATTCAAATTTTCCCACATATACTCATATTTCGGACGCTGTAGAAGTCTTTCAGGCGTAGGTCGCGGACCTGAAGACAAGGAGACAACGTGTCTCCCTTAGAAAGGCAGAAAAAATACCCTTCTTTGAAACTTTACGTTTTGCAAAAAAAGGTTATACACTGAAATCTCCCGACTTTAATATTCAAAAACGACAAAAAAAAAGTCACCGGATAAAAAATGTGGGAAGTTTTTCTCTTTAGAAAAGAACAGTTCGGACACGCATAGCATACGTCCCCAGACTTGCTTAAGACTATCTCAAATATTATTTTCAGCTAGTTAAAGACTATTTGAGGACTGATTGCGACTCTTCAAGTCATTTCTGGACATCCGAAAAAGGCTTGAAGTCTACCTGAGACTTTTTTAGCCTTATTTTCAACACTTCGAAACTTTTCTAAGACTTCAGACTTTGTGAAGCTTCGTTTATCCTCTAAACGCGCAAGACTCATCCTGATGTGCTTCAAACTGTTCTCCACTTTTTAAGTTTTCATTTATTTATTTATTGGTTTGAGATTTTTTAATACATTTTTAGATAGTTTTAGATATTTTCCAGATTCGTTTTAGATTATTCCAAGCTTCATTTGAAATTTTTGAGACTCTTCCCACGCTAGCTCAAGACTTCAAGACTTCTTTTAAAACTCGCTAGGATTCATCTACGACGATTTCACGTCTGTCAAGGTTTCATAAGATCTTTTAACCAGGGTTGGCATTTCACATGTAAAATTATTTATTTTACATTTTACGTAAAATCGATGTAAAATGCGAAGAAAAAGAAACATAATTGATGATTGACAGATGATAATGATATATGATAGTAAGAAATGAGAATGAAAAATAGAAAAGGAGTAATGAAATAAATAATTGAGATGAAATTAATTAAATTTTGACGGTAAAATAAAACAAATACAGTCGTTCAAGTAAACATATTTCTGATACCACGAAGTCCGATGATTTTTTTATTTATGGAATTTATAAGATTAATTAATAATTATTTTTTGTTAGTTTTTGTTCTTTGAAATTTGTAATTTCAAGTTTAAATTTTAAGAAATTTGGCGGAAAATGTAATTTGTTTTGGCCTGAATTGCTCCATCTTTTAAAAATTGTTTCATACTTGTCTTTTGTAATTCACTTTCTATAAAACACTCTACTTTTTTATATGTATATGAGTTACCTATAGAGAATTTGAGGAGTATAAATTATAAAATTGAATGATAAAGGAGACGACCATTTTGACTGTAGTTCCAGTTGTGTGCAAGTTTTAAAAATTAATTGAAGAATTGAACTTCAATTTCTTTTACTCATTTTGATTTATTTTACATCGACATTTTGCATATAAAATGTATTTTACCTGCTAACCCTGCTTTTAACACTTTTCCAAACGTAAATATGTAAATATGCTTCAAAACTTGTTCAAGAATTCTTTCAGATCATTCAGCACTTTTCCGAACTTCACTATTCTTCAAGATTTGTTCAAGACTCTTTGAAATCCTTTAACACTTCTCTAAGATAAAATATTCTTCAGAACTTGTTTTAGATTCTTCCAGATCTGTACACAAGGCATTTCAGAACTCCTAACTCATCGAAGACAATTTTACAGGTGTTTCCGGAATCATTTGAGACTATTCAAGACTCGGCTGGGACTTTTTGAGTCTCTTTCGAATTCATTCAAGATTCACCAAGATTCTTCAAGACTTCTGTAAGACTTGCTGAAACTTCTCTTTATGCTGTTGACCAATTTATGATTCTTGAAAACTCATCTAGAAACCAAAATTTGCTCGAAGGAGTCTTCTGATGAACTCATGAAAATGTTTAAAAATAAGTTTAAGAAGGTCTTAAAAGCGTTTCAGCATGCCTTGAACAAGTCTTGAAAAAATCTCAAAAAGTCCGAAATAAACGTGGAATAATCTAAAATGAGTTCAGAAAAGCCTAATTTGGATTTTGGGAAAATATTTATAAATTGTCAAAAAGTTCTACGCCCATCTAGATGAGTCTTTCAAGTCCACACAAGACAAATTAACCTGATGCAAGCCTGAAAGTATTTAACGTGTCCAGATGACTCGAGAAAACTTTTAAGTTTCAAAAAGTCTCGGAGAGTTCGAAGTCTTACATATTATACCGCCTTAGATTGTACATAATCATTACAACCCATCCAACTCGCGGGCGTAGGCCTCCCCTACATTTTCCCATGAAACTCTGTTCTTTGCCACCCTTCCCCACGTTGTCGCAACCCTCCTGTCAATGTCAATATCGTCCCGCCACCTGATTGCTGGTCTTCCCTTTTTTATCGTGCTTCCGTAAGGCGTCCAGTCAGCCAGTCTTTTATGTCATTTGTCGTAATTTTCCTTGGCTAAGTGTCCGGCGTATCTGAATTTTAGTTTTTTGACTTTATATGTGATCATTTCCGCTTTGGTCATTGCGTATAACTTTGTGTTTTTGACCTTGTCTCTGGATCTGATGTCGAGGATGCTTCTTACCATTTTGTTTTGAGTCACTCGTATTCTGTTTCATTGGGATTTAGTCAGGGCCCTAGTCTGTCTGGGCTCCGTACGTTAAGCAGGGAGTCACACAGCTATCGAGGATTTTGATCTTTGTTTGTAGTCCCATTTTACTTTTAAAAATATATTTGAGAGCCCAAAAATTTTTCCACCCGTTTCTTATACGCTTACTTTTCTCAGCATCAAATTTATTGTTGACTGTCAACGTTTGACACAAATAATTGAATTGGTCCACTTTTTCGATTTCGATGTCGTCTAAACTTAGTTTTGCATTTTCATTTTTTGATATAGAAAATTTGTCTTGCTGAGGTTAATTGTCAGTCCTACTTTTCCGCATTCCTGCTTTAGCTCTGATGCTATCTCACCCAACTCTTCCGCGCTTTTGCCTATCAGAATTATATCGTCCGCAACCCTAAGATTGTTTAGATATTTTCCATCAGTTTTAAGTCCTCTGTTGTCCCAATGAAAGGCATGTTCTAATACCGCGTTAAAAAGATTTGGTGAGAGGAGGTCCCCTTGTCTGAACGCCCCTTTGTACTGCGAATTTCCTACCTTCTCTATTATCCAGTTTGAAGTATGTGGTTGTGTTCTTATGTACATTTTGCAGGACTTTTACGATTGTACCGGAGATACTTTGGTGTGTGAGAAATTCTCAAAATTTTCCGTGGAAAATGGCGTCGAAAGCCTTGTTGAAGTCATGAGCATGAAAAATAGTGTTGGGGAAAGATCGAACATTGCGATAGCTCGATTAATCGAGTTTTGAACATTTAAAGAAAGCTCGGCTCGAGCTTTTGTCTACAAAAAGCTCGATTAATCGATTAAAGATCGATTTTTTCGGATTCATTATACAAACTTACTCTTAAAGATAGTCTATGTACCAAGAGCGCTCGAAAGCTTTGTAATTTAAATACGGTGAAGTAAAGATTTTTTTTTAATGTTCTCAGTTTTCTTATACAGTGATTTTGTTATTAATTATTGTTTATGGCAGACACTTCACTAGAAAAAGGAAAATCAGAAGGAATGAATCAATTTTTTATAAAGTGGAAGAGTACCAGTAGCAGAGATGGGCAAGATCATAAACTAAATGATCTCAGATCAGATCAAGATCACCAACAGGAAATGGATCTAAGATCAGATCACATTCCAACTAATCTGATCTTTTCCAGAAAGACCAGATCACAGATCAGATCTCCAAGCAAAAAAGATCTGATCTATAATAAATTTTTTTGGCACGGAGATCAGATCATAGATCAAAATATAATTCTCTTTCTTTTCTAATTCATAATCATAATCGATATTGTACCGTCACAATTCACAAAGAAATAACAAGAGCAGACCTAAAACTTGATACTTTCTAGGATATGCAGAGATGGGCAAGATCTAGATCAATAATGATCTTAGATCACAGATCACATAAAATTTGATCTTTGATCTGATCTCAGATCATTTGTGTTTGCCTGATCTTTGATTTTTTTTCAGATCATTTTTTTTTATAGAAAATACCAGATGAGACCATCAGATTCTTTCTCTGAGATTTTTTTGAAAAACCAAATTAGTCCTAGAAAGTATCAAGTTTTAGGTCTTCTCTTGTTATTTCTTTGTGAATTGTGACGGTACAATATCGCGATTATGATTATGAATTTGAAGAAAGAGAATTATATTTTGATCTATGATCTGATCTCCTCGCCAAAAAAACTTATTATAGATCAGATCTTTTTTTGCTTGAAGATCTGATCTGTGATCTGGTGTTTCTGGAAAAGATCAAATCAGTTAGAATGTGATCTGATCTTAGATCCATTTCCTGTTGGTGATCTTGATCTGATCTGAGATCATTTAGTTTATAATCTTGCTCATCTCGGCTAATTTGGTTTTTCAAAAAAATCTCAGAAAAAGAATCTGATGATCAGCTCTGATATTTTCTAAAAAAAAAATGATCTGAAAAAATATCAAAGATCAGGCAAACGCAAATGATCTGAGATCAGATCAAAGATCAAATTTTATGTGATCTGTGATCTAAGATAATTTGATCTAGATCTTGCCCATCTCTGACTAGTACATATAAATTGAATCTGATGCAACTCTTCATGGGGCAGTACTTGCCATGAAATTTTGTCCGGATAACGCTGATAGTACGGAATAGAAAATGTATCCAAATACCTTCTAAAAGATCGATCCTGTAAAAAAAATCGAATCCTCGATCTTTTTCAAAATATAAAAAGATCGAATTTTTTTTAATCGATCTGTGGTAAAAAGATCTATTAACAGATCAAGCTCGCGATTTTCCCCCTCTCATGGAAAAGTCTTAAAATATCGTAGCCAGGCCTGGAATGGCATCAAAGGAACTTGGAAAAATGTTAATGACTCTAAAACATATTTGCAAGAGTTTTAAATTAGTCTTAAAGAGTCTTATAAAGTTCATTTTCCGAAACTTTCAGCTTCTTAGGTGAAACTCAAGTATTTCTTTTCAAAGAAATGTTGCTCCTTTAGGTCAAATTTAACGCGAACAAAGTAGGTCTAATTTTTCAGGTTTGAGCTATTCAATGTTAATCATTCGAGATATTGATCAATTTTGAACTGTCTGTCGTTTGTGGTCATTTCTGGTCGTTCTTGATCATTTTGGGCCACTTCAGGTTATTTTTAGGGGGAGCTGATCACGTTCAGTTATACTTTATGAAAAAAATGTTCGACTCTTTATTTATTTTGGTTAACATTGCCGTTTCGATCATTTATGATCACATTTGGCCGTTCTCGGTTATTTTTGGTATCGTTTTCATTTCAGGATTGGTTGACCATTTTAGACTGTCAATCAGTTTTAGCAGGCTTTTTGTCTATTCAGACTGATTTTTAGTTAAAACTATAAGCCAGTTTCAATCATGTTTGATAATTTTTGGCTACTTTTAATGATTTCTAATCGTTTCAGGTCATTTTTGGTCGAACTTAATATGTAGGTACATTCTATCAAATTTAGTCGTTTTTGGTGAAACTGGTTATTGCCGACCATTCATAATCGGTTTTTATTGGCATATTTTTACGTGTTTTTTTTTTCTTCTTTCTTTGAATCAATTTTGATGTGCTATTGTTGGTATAGTAATTTTAAATCGGATTTGGTAATTTTCAACTCTGAGTAATCTGTTATTTTTTGGTGGTTTGTTTTAGGAAATTTGCCAATATTGGAGCTGTTTCAGCCGTCCCCACAATCGGGCTGTTTGCATGGGTGAATTGGTTGATTTAAACCCGAGCAATGAATATTTTTATCTAACCTTCCTTCTTAGTTTCAACCACATTACCCAGCGGGAATACACGAAATTGATAAACTAGTCCTTTTCAACCAAATTTTAGACATGCTTGAGTGGATTTTTCTATCCTCTCACCTACGCCTACCAGCTTCTTAACCAAAATCCAGCTTTTTAGTCAAGTCTATCATCAAAATGCAAAATCATTTTCCTTTCGTTCTACCCTATCAGAAAGGTCAGTCATATTTTTTTCAAGTCCCGGGTAAGCATCAAATGTTTCCCATTCCAAATTTAGAATGATTCGGAATAGCAAAATTGATTCCAAATCACTATTTTCGAGGAAATCCGAGCCAGAGCTGAAAATGTGTCGCTCCGGGTCGTTGCTCGATTAGATAGTACCTACTTTATTTTTCTTTTCCGCATCTATACATCGGTGCCATGAAATTGATCGATTTACACTGCGGCTTGTGTCACTTCAAAATTTTGTCACGCTGTTTTAATGAAACTCTTTGCTATTGAACAGTGGGTCAAGAGCGTCACTGAGCAATGAAGCTTGGAATTCCTTACGCTGGATTTCGTTTCAAAATCCACCATTATTCCACTACACGATTACACTTTTTCATAATTCGATTATAAGTTCATTAGTTTCATCCAATTAAAACCTGCCAAAAGCTAAATAACAAGTCACGCTATTCCTAAATAACGTACCTATTTGATTTGGCATTATACGGCCGAAAAAATAACAGAAGTCATTGTGTCATTTGTTTTTAGAAATCTGTAAATCCTCTATCATTGAGGTTGATATCGACTCAAAGACGTACTCAGCGTTTCGGAGATAAATCCTCAACATTGGTCTTCTTTCCACCTACACATTTCAAGCTTCAGCTATATCACGATTGTCGAGAACCTGCGGGACTGATTTCTATTTGTTTACGTTTCTGGAATTCAAAGCTCGTAATTCTTGTGCTAAACGAGATCTAAGCGCTAGATAAGAAGAACGTTTCTTATATATTTTTTATTTTTTTGCTTTTAAATTGGACGATTTTCCATTTGATGTTCCAATTTTTTCATGTTCAGCAGGTCATAATTCCGACCATGTATTTTACATAATTTTATAATGTTTATTACGAATTATCAGAGCGTTATATAACGCGCATGCATATATACGCGAAACAAGGCTGACAAAATAAAAGCAGGCTAACTGTAGAAATATTATAAGACGAATTAAAAGACTCGGTGTACGTCAGCCAGCCAAGTGTCTCATGTGAGAATCTGCAGTCTGCATGCAAACCCAGCACGCTCTGCACTCAGCGAGTAAATCGTTATGGCGGATATTACAAAAACTCATTAACGCATTTCATTACTTATTTGTAATAATTGGCCGAAGAAGGGTAGGCGGGAAGCAGGACGGTCGAATAAATTTAACGTTCAGCTGATTTTAATGCAATGTTGCGACGAAGACTCCAGATAATCTGTATCTCGACGAGTAAGTCTTATTCCAGTTGCTGGCGTAATATACAATCAATTATGCTTCTCACTGACCACATGTCAAGAGGTCCCGACCAGCACAGTAAATGTTTTTCGAAAGAGCCTACGAGCTTAGAGCCTGAGGCGAATTCGCCATTCCGGAGTTACTTCCACGTGCGTCTAGAAAGCGGTAGATGATACGAGGAGAACCGATAGACACCTAATAGCGAATGCTGCGTTATCAATTTGAATTTTATTCATTCTTTATTGCGTTCTTGTGGTGAAGGAGAACTAAGAACAGATTTGAAGCGATAATAAGTTCATCTAATTCATTAAGGTCGTGAGCCCTATAAATGACCCTCTGTAGATCAGCTCAATATGAACACTAACAGAATAGGGGATAAGAACTTCATAATAACGGATACCTGAACTTCATCAGCTAAATTTGCTGCTGGTTGAATAAAGAATAAAGTCTGTCTCTTTTTTCGAGAAAAATTATTATGAGTAGGTATATAAGCGGTTATGTATCGGTAGCTACAAACGGTCAATGAAACAAAGTAGGCCTAACTATATTAATAAGGAATACTTGAAAACTTGGAAGTCAATTTGAAAGTCCCAAAACCACGCAGGTCACCTAGAAAGTAGAATACCTCATTAGTTGTAGTTCTTTCTTTACTGTTGGATACATCTGCTTTTCATGTCACTTGAAAAAGTGTTCAAGTGACATGAAAAGCAAAAACTGGCAGATTATTATGAAAGAACGAACAGAAACAGATGTACCCGATGCGCAAAATCCCATCAGTTACCCGGGTAACTAAAGGGGAACCAAAAGTAACTGATGGGTTTCTGGATAATCTGAGGGTAACCGAGGGTTGCAAATGGGTAACTTTTCCGCGGGTAACTAGATGGTAACTAACTGCGCATCAGGTAGCTTAGCAGACTCCATTTTTTGTACTCTATATGGCATGCATCAGGTACTCTATCCAAACTAACATCATGTTTTTTCTCATGCCACCAACAATATGCCGCTTGCTTTTGTACTCGTAGAAGATCTTATTAGAGGTTTCGGATTGGTTAAATATCGGCAACATTACAGCCAGCATTGAGTTAGTCGGTTCTTATTCAACAAACCACTTCAGTTCCCAATTCATTAATTTGTAAACGGCGGATGGGGACGGGGATCGGTAGTTTTTTTTTCATGGCTTGGTTTTTTTTTTATTATTATTTTTATTTTTTTTTGTTTTTTTGGTTTTGTTTTGTTTTTTTTTTCTTGTTTTTTTTTCTAGTTTTCCCCCTCTTTTTTTCTAGTTTCCTTTTTATTTTGTTTTCGTATTTTTTGATTTTCCGATTTTCTTTTTTCAAATTGTTCTATGTAGTAGTTTTTTGTTGTTTTTTTTCTATCATTTTATATATATAATTTTTTTTAAATCCGCGTAATTACACAAAAAATTCAAAAAATATTATTATACAGCCTCGAAACGAGCTCCGCTCAGTGAGTGCAAGAAAAAATACGCAAATAAAGTTTTTCATTTCATTTCATTTCAACTCGCAGGGTTGATTAGGTAGGATGTAAGTGTCCCAATGGAAACATATGAAGGATACATAATTACTACGGAGCTTCGCTTACTGACCGCTTTGTGGCCGAATACCCTAGATAGGACACTAATATGTATATAAGGTACCAGCCATAAGTAACGTCATGCTAAGGGAAAATGACGATAGTTGGCAAAGTAATTACTAATTAACCTACGAGGTTTTCAGATGAGAGAGGTGGAAGAGGAAATATTACAGTACGTATTTTGGACCTCACTAAGCAGAAAAGAGGGCTAAGACAGCCCTAATAGCCTCTCCGACGTCTCTGAGATATTGCTCGAAAGGGTGGATTCCGGGGCTTGGGTTGAGAGTAAATTAGAAAAGAGAGATACTTTATTTAGTGTCGAGTTTCAAGTTCATAAAGTTGGTTGGCGGTATTTGGAGTATCTCCTGATGTGTTCCTAACAATGCCAGTTCGTGTTTTTTAAAGGATATTTTAGGAGTGTTTTGGAATACTTTTGGGGAATAAATCAGGAACAGGTAAAACAGGCACAGGGGACAATTTACCACCAAATAATGACAAAATTCCATTTTGAATCAGTTGTCTTGTTGAAAAAATATACAATTTCGTAAAGTCGAATGCGGTATGTTATACATACTGAATACTGGAAGCACTTTTAGACAACTTTCCTTCACGAATTTCTTTCAGTACATTTAATAATGCTCATTCACTCTATCGCCACTTTATTTCCATTCTTAGCCAAAAAACAACAATTGGTGTTAATAAGTATTAGGGGCAAGGACTACTGAATTTTAACGGCATAATTAAGTTCGAATCAATCATTATTTTGAATATTTTGTGAATGCTATATGTAGAAACGAGGGTACATTTATGATACACATATTATAACAAAAAAAACTTGGGAACTTTTGAGAGTTTTTTTCTCATCGAAATTTCATCTTACGCAACAAGTCGCTAAAATACCAGGGGAAAATTTCAAATCATTTCTTTTTGTATTTCAATGCGCGAGATTGCTACGAAATCATCGAGCTGTACAAAATGATAACACATTCAGCGTATCTGGATGAAGTCTCGGCCCGGTGCCTATATAAGGTCGCGTTATTACGAACCTGGCGTTATTCGAGGGTAGGTATCTGATGATCGATTACAAGAACACGATAACTGATCTAACAAATATTGAAGTGCTGGTGATATACCTACATATGGAGGGGATGGTCTGGTTGACCGAGTGGATAGCGCGCTGGTCTTGGAATCCGGAGGTCCCAGGTTTGAGCCCACGTAGCAACTCGCCACATTTCGACCTAGGCCGGTTTCTCGGCAAGATAAGAAGAGGGCTAAGACAGCTCCAACTGCCTCCCTGACGTCTCTGAGGTAATACTCGAAAGGGCGGATTCCAGGGCTCGAGTTGAGAGTAAAATTAGAAAAGAGATACACACATGTGACTGAAAAACTGAATGACTTAATATCATGTATGTAGGTGATCTATATCTATCTCATTAGATTCTACCGCGCTGACTATTGAAAGTAAGCTAAGCCATATTAGTTTTGTTATTTGATTGCAGTGGCATTCACGAGTTACGACTAGCTCCCATGAGCGACCATGTGACTGATAAGATGTGCGACATCCCGATGCGCAATCAGTTACTCTAGTTGTCCGCAAAAAAGTTACCCATTTGCAACCCTCAGTATACCCAGAAACCCGCCAGTTATCCTTGGCTCCCCTTTCGTTACCTGGGATAGCTGGCGGGATTTTGTGCATCGGGATGTTGGTCGACAGTGTCGATCAACATGTCGCTCAAGAAAAATGTCAATCGTCAGGACGTCTACATATAAATCGATATATCGTTTGACACAATCATTCGTATGCTGGAAATTAATCGTAAATATTGTTCTTGGGTATTTGCTCGTAGAAATTACACTGCAACGGATTTTATGGCAGGGTTTTAATCTCTGACAACAAAGATGCACTCAGTTTGAAGTATATATCCGGGACAGAGGGTTTTCGAAACTTTTCCCGTATATCAACCACTATATTTATTACAATTTTGAACAAGACTGGTCCCAAAATTGCCAGTCAGAACATTCCATTTCGAAAAGCCATTCCTGCCCACGAACAACTGGCTGTCACCTTCAGGTTTTTAACCGCTAGAGACTCGTATCCTTCGCTTTCGTACACCTTCAAAAATTACGATAACTACTTACATCGAATGAAGCATCTCAAGTATGGAGGACAAAAAAATACACGTGTTTCATTGCTTATCCCCACTTCCTTTCATCGATAATACGTCGAAAACTCTGTGTTGATCGACATAGGTACGTCCGCACTACAGTTTGTTGATCGGCATCTTTTAACAAAAACTGACAAAATATGTCGATCGACCAAAAAGAAGTCACACAATACATGACAACGCGACATCTACACTGGATGCAAGACAAATGTTGATTGACAGTGTTGATCAACATATCGCACATAGTGCGGACGTGCCTTAAGACTCACAATACCTACATGGCTGAAAGATATAATGACATGGTATGACTAAAAAAACCTACATGAGTAATGATAGAGCAGATATGACCGGCAGGCTACTGCGACTTGACTGACTTCCCGATGCGCAATCAGTTACCCTCTAGTTACCCTCCGAAAAGTTACCCATTTGCACCCTCGGTTACCCTCAAATTACCCTCAGATTATCCAAAAACCCATCAGTTACCCATGGTTCCCCTGTAGTTACCCGGGTAACTGGCAGGATTTTGAGCATCCCGATATGCAATCAGTTACCCTCTAGTAGCCCGCGGAGAAGTTACCCATTTGCAATCGGTTCCCCCTTTAGTTACCCGGGTAACTGGCGGGATTTTGCGCATTGGGTTGCCGGTTGGCTAACTGACTGATTACTGTATTAATTGACTGACCATGATAACTGATAAGTCAACTTAACTTAAACTAACTGAATAAACTGATGAGACCTGCACAACTGATAAGAGTGAGAAGACATACTATGACTGATAAGACTAATACATGTAACTGGAATGATTTATGCGAGCATAATACCAAATGCCTAAATTGTTTAATTAAGATGGATGTGAGGAAACAAATAAGCCTTGTACGACTGATGAGACATGGGTAACACGGGTAAAGGGCGCATACCCTCTAATATAATATATGTGAGGCGCTCAATGAAAAGCTATCATACGTCGGAGAACTTTTTACTTCTTGGTAGAATTTGATACTTACACTTATTGAAATGTTCCTGAATTTCACAAAAAAATTAAGTTTCTAGTTTCAATACAGACTGAAATAAAAGCAACTCAAGTTTGCGGATGTGAAATCTTGATTCTGAAGAAATTGCGTTTAAAGTTGTGAAATTGAAAATACACGAAAAAATCGATGTATCACAAAAACAAAATCGATTCGACTTATGGTACCTTATTTTCTCGAACACTAGCCTGTAGATTGTAATTATTCGTTTATTACGTCGCACGTCTGTCTAGAAACATTTTCCATTCAAATCTGGAAAACGGAATTTCCGACTTGAAAACACATTTGAGGAGTTATCTGTCAAAAGGGCGCTGGACATATGAGAATCCCATATGTCAAGCGCGCTTTTGACAGATAACTCCTCATTTTGTGCTGTAGGGCATATTCACTTTTCCGATATATGGTACCTTTTCATAGAGTACCTCGCATATATCAGGGTACTATCCTTAGCAACATGCATAAGCGCAAATGGTCGATCCGGTATGGGGGCTCATGGGGAGCTGACATGTGTATCAAAATAATGCTGATAATTCCTTCACTTCCCTAATTTTTCAGTTTGTGCGAGGATTTCAGAGGATTTTGGGAGGGGGCTACGCCACTCAAGCTCCCTCCTATTTGCGCCTATGATGACATGCGTCAAAAGCCAGCATAATGTTGGAAACAGACTCTTTAGCATGAGACAAGTTTATACTGAACACTAAAAACACTATCGCGATATATGCATGTACACCACGCATCCTGTAGACGGTAGGTACAGTGTTCCATGCATGAAAACTTGTCTTACAGAAAGTATACTTTCTCACTACCTGACGTGTTATCAGACCAGCAGGTACAGCATTTTGCTAATGTAACAAAAGCGTGGTTTGTATTACGAGAAGGTCTATATGAAAAGTGGACTGACAGTGACTGGCTGACTAATTGTGTGACCGACTGATGAGTTTAACCTGGGGCTAGTTCAACTTACTCGATACCTAGTTCTGTCAAATCAACAGAAATACGATTTAGTCTCATACAGAAACAGAAATTCATAATCGTAGATATGATTTACAAATGCAATCAGAATTTGGACAACTTCATCACAAAGATGAACGGAAGATGACCTTGTACACATATTAATACAAAAATGTTCTTTGTATAGATTTACTCAGCTTGTCTCATACTTAGCACACTGTTGATGGCAGAAACGTACTAATGTCTTACAGAACATAATAAAACTTTCTTCAAAAACCCTAGCATAAATATCCCTAATGCATGATATTTACGTCATTATCTTGCTGGTAAATGAAGTGCAGACAGTTGTTGAAAAAGATTCTGGGGAGCAGCCAAAAATGGAAACAACATGAATGTTGAAAAATAAATAGGTATCTATTTACAGGAAATTCTTTAATCTTCGAAACAAGTTCTCCTTTTCTTCATTGGGTATTCGGTTATCTTGATTACGGTTAGCTTGTTTGATCAGCATACCGGCATGAGTAGTTTGAAATCGGCTACCATTCCTGGTATCCTACGATTACTCAGAACTTCTTTAAATAGTCGGTCATAAGCTAGCCCCCTCGTAATACCTAACTGAAATACGACGTTTTTCAGAATCGATTCGGTGGTCTCTCTGATTATTTCTTAAAAGCGTTTCATGCTTCCCTCGTCATTTTTTGCGGTATGAGGGTCTCAGCATGAACACGATATGCACTCTCAACAAGAAACTCGAATATAAATAAACATCGGAAGCTTCATTCTCTTGGTGATCATATATCTCAAAAATATTCAGTTGGCTTATCCAGTAAGTGTCACTTCATTTTTTATTAAAAATAAAATAACACGTTCCAATACTCACAATTCGAAACTCCAAAAGCACATACAGGCACTGTTTACACACCGTTCACACAAACACACTTAAACGAATATTTTTCACGCGTAATTACTGAAAACACTGATTTTTTGTTTCACCCGGCAATATTCAGTCGAACGAATCACACGTCCGATTACAAACGCAAATGTAAAAAACACTGCGGTTGAAATAAAATAAAACCGAATATACAAACGTGTTATGATACCACGAGTAACAAAAAGCGGGCAACCGGTTTGCTAAATTAAATCGTGCGTACCTACTTCTCTATGTGTACTGTGTAGTCTACTACCGAAATCACATTAATATATAAATGATGCGTTCCGAGATTCAAGTAGGCACTTAGAAGGTACACTGGTACTTACTACTTAACTGTGAAAACTATACACTTGAGCATAGAGCCTGCAACTGAATCCTGGATCAGTTTGTGTTCATCTTACAGGAAAGTGCTATAGAGTGTGAAGCACATTGTGTGCGTATAACCGTGAAAAATTTAGCGTATCTTTGATGGCCAATTTCTCCACATGATTGACTTCAAAATAAGTACTATAGTTACATATTTTAAGCTTCTTAATGACGGTATGTCTTAACGAGTTGTACTCGACTTCACGTGGAGTGCCCAGTGATAGATTTAAAGCAGAAGCCAGAGTCAACGTCTGAAAGAGCCCATTAATTTTGAGGTAAAATGTCATAGTAAAAGGAGCGTTACGGGGGACCGTTACGGGGGGGGGGGGGTCGCGCATGTATACCCAGTAGTAGGACGTCATAGTAACAGAGGAGCGTTATGGAGCTGTTACGCGGGGAGGGTTACGATTTTCGCTCAAGTATACTCAGTAGTATATGACGTCATAGTAACAGGGGCGTTACGAGGGGCCGTTACCGGGGGCTGTTTCGGAGGAGCGGTACGGTTTTCGCTCCAGTTTACCCAGTAGTAAAAGCATATAAAATGCTAAAAGACTGGCTCTGTTCTGCCAGGGTGACTTAAGAACAGTTCAGACAATTTTGCTGAGGTCCCTCATGGACACGAAAAAAAGAAAAACCGAAGGGTGATTAATTCAACGGAGTTGTATTTTCTATGTTATAGCTAGAGCTAGGATTCCTTGGCATTTGCCGGTTGAGTTTGCAGAGACGCCGGTGAATATGAATGAAATAGACATCCGTTTCAGAGTAGTAGGGACCCAGGAAATAAATTTTGCCGGAAAATGCCGAAAATGGGTATGTGAGTGGCCGAACGACTGTCAGCAGATACAGAAGCTCAAAACACTGCTTCACAGTTCTTCCAGTCGTTTGTCTTCGGATCTCGCTTTCATCTACACCTTCGTGGCATTTCTACCAGATGTTATCCAGAAACTCGAAACTATAGAGGTCTTCCACTTCATGAGCAGCTCCAAACAGTGCATGAAGTTCGTTCGAAAATCAATCAGACTCCAGGTTCACGTGGATTAATTTTGAGAAGGAAAGCAGAAAATGTTTTCGCGAAAAAAGTTGGACTGAGTACTTTAGAAGAATTGAATGTTTCTCTAATT
This sequence comes from Acanthococcus lagerstroemiae, assembly GCA_031841125.1. NCBI lineage: Eukaryota > Metazoa > Arthropoda > Insecta > Hemiptera > Eriococcidae > Acanthococcus > Acanthococcus lagerstroemiae. Next base: position 37,333,596 of record CM063106.1, on the reverse strand, counting down.
GAGGGCATCGCGCCTCCATCTACCTTCGCCCAAAACCCTGCATTGCTAAGCGTTTTTACCTAGGGTCCATTGAAATCCGTCGATATCGAACGTTCTTTTTCGGACTACCAGTACATCCTTACCGATCGGAGACACAGCTTCACTCAAGAAAACCTCGAAAAACATTTGATATTACTCTACAATAAACGATTTCTGTAATACAATGTTTCAAACCGCTTTTTTTGGGGGGGGGCAATCCTTCGTAAGGTTAGAAAAGAATATGTTGCAGTAATTTGCCGAAATTAAAGTTTATATTGCCGAATTTCCATTTTTTTTTCTTGCCGGAAAGTCCTAGCTCTAGTTATAGCAGTTACGTGCTCCTCCTTAGCGTTTCAGGGTTAGTTTTACATACTTATATTTTATCCGACTGGAGTAAGCTTGCTTTAGATTTTGAGGGCTACTTATACGAGGAATAACATCAGAATGAAAAATAAACCTGAAAGCCAGCTGCCATGAAAAATATGGGTACCGCAAGAATCATAGTTGAAAACTACTTCTTGATGTAAGGAAATTTATTGTAATTACTGGGTTGTCCTCAGTCTACTTACGATGTTTGGATAATAGACTGAAAAATATATTCAGATTTTTCACTTTCGACATTATTATTTTTTCTTTTACCTCACGTAGGAGCTATTTCCAGATCCGGAAACAGTGGTTCAGGTAGACGTAGTCAAAGTGTTAGAAAACTTATTACTCCTTTTTCTGCGGGTTAGGCAAGCCTATCAGCTCAATACGTAGGTACAACTTCACAGCAGACATTTTATTTTTTTTAATAGGTAGGGCTCTACAATTGTAGACAGAGGCGAAACTTGACTATAAAGTTTGGGGGGGGGGTGGAGAAGGAAAATTTGCCGACAAATATTTTTTGAAAACTAAAAATTCGCCGACAAAACATTTAAAAAATTTGAAAATTTGCCGATTTTTCAATCAAAATATGAGCCCCGGGACTAATTTTTGAGAACGTCGTTGTACCCTCAAAAAAAATCTGCCTTTTTTCTACTCTTTATTCTTCTTCCTTCATTTGTTCCTCTTTTCACCTTATTTTTGAAGCGCCTTTTTTATAGTGAGCCGCTTAAGACATTCTTTTTCCTCAGTCCTTGTGCAAACAAACACTATCCGAGAGGATTTAATACTATGATAATAAGACTCTTTTGACCCATCAAGACCTCCTCCTCTAGCTTATGTAAAACTTTGAGGACTCTTTCAGACTTCTCTGAGACTTCAAGGATCTTCCGAATTTGTTCAAGACATTTTCAGGCTTCCATTAAAACATTATACCTTAGAAAATGAAAAATTCAAATGAACAGATTCAAAATTTGCCGACTGTCAAATTATTGGGTTTCTTCACCCCTCCCCTTCATAGTTTCGTCCCTGCAAATGCAGATTGGAACCTTTTCCCCAAGCACTCTCATTTGCGCACATGAGCATACCCTAGTCGGGGAGGGTAAGCTGGAAGGATATTAGGAATACTTGAGAGCAACACACAATTTCCTTTACACATTAAGGTGTTTGTTATTTACTCTTGGTGAATTTTTTTTCTCCTGAATTTCCTCTAATTCGTCTACTAAATTGGTTCAAATGAAATCAATTAAAAAAAAAAAACAAAAAAAAAACCACTACAAAGTACAAAGTTTCAGGTCGATCGGACTCAGGGGAACCCGTGCCACAAGCACCCTTTCGTTCTTATGGGAAAAACACATGGAGTTTTGACTTTTGTTCCAGACTAAATTTCCCTCCTATATTCACCAGGATCAAAGCACGTAAATTAAATAATAGAAAATTTGGTATCGGATTCAGCTTGTGACAATGGAAAATAAGTATTTCGCTTTCAACTTTTAGACAGTCCCGTAGCCATGAGGGGCAAGCTGGGGATGAGCCCCCTCTAAAGATATCTTGAGCCCCCCCCTAGGCAGAAATACCACCATTTAAAAAAATCATAATCACGCTAGGCCCCTAGCCAGAGTGGTGCTAGGGGTACTGAGCACCCCTAACGTGTGCCGGAGCCTCCCCTGGCAGAATTTCGTGAATAAAAATAACGAATTCCTTCTATATTTTTTTCGCTAGTTTTGTTCAAAACTTTTCGTTCCACTACATTTTATTGTTTATAAACTTGTCAACACTGATTTTGCTTTGAAAGATAGAAGAATCGTATGTTTATCGTTCTTTATATGCGACGTGTCATAAGAAAAGGGTCCGAGTGTCCATCCAGCAGTTTCAGACACACAGGCCTTTTTCTTGTGTCACATTACAATATTCACAAACACAGTGGTATGCACGCGATAAAGTTCACATGGAATATCGATGGCTAAATGCTTGAAGGCTGTTTGAGAACGTTGAGAACTGGTTTCTTGATAAGTCCACAGAAACAGAGTTTTTTTTTTACTTCCAAAAGTACGAAAATTCTAAGTGTTAATTTTTTTTCCCCAATGGGTTGTCTGTAAGTTGAATCACCCGTTTTGATTATGAATTTTGAGACGAAATTCAATCAGTGGCGTAGCCAGGATTTTCCGGGGATGGGGGCAAAGTAAGATTTTCAAGGGAGACAAAGTCGAAAATTGAAGTATTTTTTAAAATCACCGATATTAGTGGACTATTGTATGAAAATGAAGGTAAAATTACTATTCGAGCGAAAAATTGCTCATTTCAGCATATATTTTACATTCACTTTCAGGTGCCTTGGGAGAATTCTCCCACTTTGCCACCCTGGCTCTACCACACTGCCTCGTAGAACTCTTCACATAATATATATTACTATGCGTATCCTCAAGCCTCCCCTGGTAAACAATCAGAACCTCCTATCGCAGATGGCTGGCTAAGGGCGTGCTTTTAGATTTTAATCAAATGTTTGACTTTCTTAAATTTTAGGCTCTAGGTCAAACAGAGAATTAAGTAAGAACAAAATAGTCATTGAAATTCGAAATTCAACGTTTGCTACCGACTTTCAGATTTTCGAAATGTCTTCCACATCTCAGCTTTGTTTCAACCTTTCAGATAACGTTCGATACTCAGCGTGAAACCTCCGGCTTTTGACTGACTAGTCTCTGACAGGAGAACCGGGTACTCCATTTTCAGAAACGAAATTTGACTTTCAGTTTGGGGAGGTGAAGAAGAAAAATTTGCCGACAAATATTTTTTGAAAACTAGAAATTTGACGACAAAATCTTTTATAAATTAAAAATTTGCCGATTTTTTAATCGAAATATTTATGATTGAAAAAATAAATAAAAGAACATTTATAAAAAATGAAAAATTCGAATGAACTGTTTCAAAATGTGCCGACTGCCAAATTATTGGGGGGGGGGGTGTAAAACCCCCACACCCCATACAGTTTCACCCCTGTTGTAGATAGGTACCAACAGGTGTGTCGCAAACCCTGTCAGCGTGGCGGAAGGAGAAACAAAAACAGGTCAAAAATGCAAATTCGGCAACAAAAAAAAACATTTGTGTACAAACTAAAAAATTTACACTTTTCTACCGATGTTGAAAATGCCGACTAAATAGTTTTTGCGAAACTGAATAAAAACTTACTGAAAAATGCCGAGTTGGTGATTGGCGATACAAAATTTTTCATCCCATTAAAAGAAAATCTTGTTTTGCCGACTGGTAATCCAAAATGCGGACTAAATGGCTGAATTTGTGGTCCAAAATACCAACTAAATGGTCACGAAAAAAAGAGAAAAAAAAAGGCGGACTCCGAAGGTGTGTGTGTGCGCGCGCGGGCGCGCCTTTGTTTTCTAAACAAAGGGAGGTCTTCTCGTGAACCAGTCGAAGGGAAGCCTCTCTTTTCGTTGGAAGGCCATTTTTGCCTCAATCTCCCTTCGTTCTGACCAGTAGTTAAATTCGTGTTCCTGTGCTATAATCGTGTCGGGAAGAATTTGGAAAGTCGATGGTTAGACCCAGATCTCCTATAGTTGACATATTACACAATTTTATCCATTCGCTATCGCGAAGGTATCACTTGGCGTGCATAGGCGGTATTTTAGATTTCTTAAGTTATAGTTGATGGGAAGCCTAATTTACGTGGGAATTTTTTATGCGAAGGGAGGTAATTTCCATGTTGCCACGTATCGCTAGGGCCTCCCTTTGTTTTAAGCAGTGCTGTTTCATCCGAACCACATGTTAATTTCTTGAACGTAAGTATGAGTTTAATAGTTTTCTTAAAAGCGTTCGTGTCAATCACATTGCTTGTCCGCACCGATTTATAAAGCTGTCCAAACTCCCGAAACGAAAAACGTGGTAAATAAGAAAATTTCGGTTAAGAAGCCATAGTACGCCAAAGAACTCAGTATACTGAAGGAACCCTCCAAGAATTTTTTGCACGTCGACTTTATACCCTTCAAATTTCAGTTCGACGAATGTCTGAAGTTGAACCCGATATTACAACATATAGGAAGTGGGTAACACTACTTGTTAAAGAAATAGAGCTTCAAATGATGAAACTGCGGAGGCCACACAGAACATGAGCACTCATTTTTGTTTAGTAAAACTTCCCCCTTTTTTTTTTAAAGATCGAAAGGTTATGGGGTGTTTTTACATCCCCCCCCCCCGGTATTGTCATGAGCAGACTTTGCTTCTGTGAGTAAACAAAATGATGAAGTGTCCTAGTATCTTCGAAGTGCACTTTTTCTTCAAGCCACAAGCTGATGTACAGTGTTCGAATTCTTTTAGGTCGCAAAGCAGATAATGTTGGTTTTTTTTTGGGGGGGGGGGCGCAATCTGACCTCTTACAGTGGCAAACTGGCGTAAGTTATTTTATTTTATTTTTATGACTCTCTCGAATTGAGAAGATCCGGTTGAAAACTAGCCTCAGTAAATGAATTTATGTGAGGTTTTCATTTCCTGACGAGGTTCTGCAGGTAAACGTGATGAAGTTCCGCTTAATCTTGCAATCTCTGTTAAGATTTTTTCATGGGCTTCCTTAAGGTGGTTATAGTCACATGACCTCCCTTTATACGCGAAACGTGGATAGATGCGTGTGTGTGTTGAGGGGGCAGTATCACTCCGCAATACATTTGCTTAACGAACATTTGTTGTGTTACTACACGGTTACCTACAACTACACCTACCAGTTAAATGATTATTCTGATTAATTAATTATATTGTTTCTTGCTGTACTGCAACCAGCTATACTGCATAGTAAGCAGTTTGTACGTTTTATCTGCTCAAATGATTCCATTACCTATACAACAATTTATATAATTTTCTGATTTCAACATAAATAATCCTACTTCTGTTTCTGAATTTTAAATTATTATCTCAGGCAGGGTTATATTTCAACCTGGTAAGTAGACAACTCATTTTGAAGACGTGTAGGTGTATTTCCTTGCTCTTACATTTGAAGGGGCAAAGGTACTTACAGACATTTAAAGAAATTATGTAGGGAAAAGGGTTTCAACATGATATTTCTCAGCTGCTATAAATCTTTTTAGCTTAAAATTTGGATAGATTATGTTTGGCAACGTCGGTGATCTTTTACACGAGTTGATTAGCTGTTATCAGAGATACGAAATTGTTTTACACGAGAAACTGTTTTCAGCATCCGAAAAAATCTATCCAAGAAAATTTTTTCTGACGACTCATTCTATTTTGAGAAAAGTAACAGATTTTTGTATATATCTATTCGTCATTATGTTCTGCGCAGAATGACGTACTTATTTTGATGAATACTTCATCTATTCGGTTGTAGAAGAGCCGGTTTTAATTTATGAGATTCGAATGTAAGATGACACAATGGGTTTTATTATAATTCTGTGTAAAAGGAACGCGATTATTAATGCAAAACTGATAAAAGACAGCTCGCATCCTCTGATATGGATGCAGCAGTGAATTTAACTATCGAGAAAGCGTATTTGTATCAGGAAGCTGCGTATCAATTTTAAAACCCCAAGCCGGTATATATAAGACTTCTGCAGTTGAACAAAAAGCTCTCGGCCATTTGGCTTCGATCTACAAAACACAATAATATCTACTGAAATACCTATAGCATTATTATTCGACAAAAATAAAATTTCCTATCACCTCTCTTCTGATTATGTGATAGTCATCATGAAATAGTAAATGGACGCTATTCATCAAAAGGGAACCAACTAGCAAAATCCGCTTTTTGATAACACTTAATTCGAAGACGCTCAAGATCGATGTAGAAACTGTATGACATAGCGTTTACTGATGAGCTTTTTTCAACGTGAGCACACATTTTTGAATCGGGGCCCAATTTTGAAAAATTCTACTTTTTACGCTCTTTCATACGATACTAAAACTCATTTTGTTTACAAATGTTAGTTGGTTCCCTCTTGCTAAATAGCGTCCAAATACATAGTTTATCCTGACTGACTTCTTTTTTCTGGCGATTTCCAAGTGAAAGCTAGATCTTTATTCCAGGCAAAAATACTCGGCCGTAGGCTTTTGTCTTCATTCAGAAAGTGGCAGCTGCAAACCCGATTGCTGTCTGTGGGCTTTCTATCCCCTCACTTTTTTAAGAAGAATAATGAAGGAAAAAGAATATCATAAATTACATCAACATATCCTACATACGAATATCTTGAAAGTGTTCCTGTTTCGTTCCAGTCCTCTAGCATAAAGAACCAGATTTAAACAATATGGAATGTCAAAAAGACTGTGGGCGGTGTATATTCCTTGAAAATAGCCATATTTTAAGTGAGTCTGTAATGCCTCCTCCTGGATGGGAGATAATGGAAAATCTTTTTCAAGGTCTATTAGAGTATATTAGTGTCAATGACAATTTTCAGTCATTCAAGAACTCGGGGTCCCCCCCCCTCTTAACTTCCAGAATGGTTACCTAAAGCCCAATTCTCCACCGTCGTGGATGTGAATAATCTCATTTTTTAACCTTCAATCTCCTAAAGACTATATGTAGACATAAGCTGTGTTTTTTGACAAATTGGACGCTGTTCAGCAAAAGGGACGCAACCAACATTTGTAAACAAAATGAGTTATTAGCATTGTTGGAAAGAGCGTAAAAAGGAGAATTTTTCAAAATTGGGCCCCGATTCAAAAAATGTGTACTCACGTTGAAAAAAGCCTATTACAGTAAACGCTATGTCATAATATAGTTTCTACATGACTCTTGAACTTTAAATCACGTGTTCTCAAAAAGCGGATTTTGCTAGTTGGTTCCCTTTTGCTGAATAGCGTCCAATTATAGTAGTGAGAGAAATATTAATCTAAAGATTCGGAAGTGACAGTTGATACATATTACATGTACATACGCTTAACGCCAACGTCAAACGCTCCTATATCGTCATCTAAAAGAGGAATACTTTTTGTGAATGAACCTTTATTCCACCGCCATGGAGATTTTTCGTTTGCTTTGCTGGTACCACTGGTTTTCTTATCAGATGTACTAATTGGCTGAATGGTTTTATTTTTGCGGTATGTATGTCTGTATGTATACTATATGTACACGATGCCTCTTGTTTATTCGCATTATTTTGTTTGTTTATTTTTGGAAATTAATCGTCTTCAGGGGCGATGAACCATCTTGCGGAGAGCTATACAAAAAATAAAATAAAAAATAGAAGATCTGATGATTTGATGCTGAGCTATTAGGCCATGTCGGGAATGCTCGATTGGTGGAAGTCACTGTACATTATTTGCTTATGGGAGGGTAATGGAAACAATTTGAATGTGTAGGAAACTTGAAAGTTTACTCTAAATTGAAGAGGATTTCAATCTCAACAAATCTTATTCTCATAAGTTTTTATGTAAATGCCTACTCAATAAAATATTTGGAAAATAATTTTCTGTTTGAAACTGTGACGTCACAGATAACAGACAGCCTGCCAGCTGCCACCCAGTAAAGTGACTTCGCGTTCGCGACATTTTTTCTGTCTGGTTTATTTACATGTTTTCTTATCTCGCTGTGGGATTATGTGTCAGTAATTTTGTAGCGCATTCGAATGTGTTGAAATTACTGTGTTACCAAGATTGAATATTGGAATTACCTACTGTTAGAAGCAGGGATGGCAAACGAAACCGGTTTTTTTTCGTTTCGTTCTTTCGTTATTTCGTTTCAGTATTTTTGACAAAAATCAATCGTTATTTCGTAATTTCGTTATCTCGTTTCGTTTGTTTGCCATCCCTGCTATTTACTGAACTCACCCTGATTCAACTCACCCGGGAAAAGAAATGAAATTTCGATTACAGTAGGCTCGACTACTAGTACCCGACCCTAGAAAGTGGTTGCAAATAGGCTCTGCTACTAGTAGCCGATCCTAAAAATCACAAATCAGAAAACTAGGGATGGCAAACGAAACGTTTTTTTTTTTCGTTTCGTTATTTCGTTTCAATATTTTAGACAAAAATCAATCGTTATTTCGTTTCGTTTCGTTTGCCATCCCTGGTTAGAAGATATAAATGAGTAAAATGATAATCCCACAGGCCACAGCACGCAGCGACGCAGCACTGTTCCTACTTGCTGCAGAATTGCAGCCTGCAGTTCTGCTGTATCGCTGTATGCTGTGACGACTTTGAGCCTGTGACGTGTATAATCGTGACATCGTGAGTTTTGCTCGTGAGTAGGTGAGAAAGTAGGAATGATGTCGTGAGTCACGTGAGCTCAGTTGTTTACCTGTGACATGAAAACTCATGGCGTCATGTGTCATGGCCGTGATGATTGAAGTGAACAAGTGATAAGAATTTTATTTACTTTTCCTAACGGCTTCGAGGCTTCGTTTTTCGAGTTCTTGAAAGTTAAGTTAAAATTAAAACTGAGGTATGAAAATGTAAAGCAAGAATTTGAAAAAGGAAATTCCTTGTAAAGTACTGTGGTCGCATGCTATGTGCATTTTCTACAACTTTACTGTCAAGAATCAGTTATGGCGTGATTATATTTGCACTAGCGTCCGAATATCTGGTTGTTTCTTTCATTCTTCCTGTAAGTATAACTATAACACTATATAACTATTGTGATATTCTTGTACTGTCCAACGCTGAGCGCGATACTCTTGTCCGTTTTGCTCTTATCACATCAGAATTTTGAGATTTGAACTTGTTTAAACTCGTACAATTCCTTTCACAATTACGGGTTGCGTTCGTTTAAGTAGTAGTTTGTACCATGCCCGCCTCACAGCTTTACAATACGGGTTTAATTCTTAGTACCAGAAAAAGCTAGTGAGCAGGTTTCATCTCACTTTCCGCACCATCCTAGTGAACGGAGAGAGTAATCGCAGTACAAATCAAGGTGGATAGATAGAGTAACACCGTTTTGATTCTAATATCAGCATCCTAGTAGCGTCAAACTTTGAAATTCAAGTGAGGTCCTCAAGATCTTCTTTCGATGAAAAATAAATAAAGTACGTTCATTCCAGTTTCTTCCAGATCAGAAAAACTACACGTGTTGGAGAAAAACGGACTGAAGTGTTGTGTTCAGAAATGTTTTCAAACGCTTTATTCTTGATTTTTTTTTTTTAATAGTGGAATATGTATGAATCTCATTAGGTTACTTTAGGTGAATTTATCTAGTACATAATCTAATGCAATAAACTGAACTACTCGGCATTTCCTGTTAAATCGTGCAAATTTGTCGGTTTGTATTACGAGTAAACTACTGAAGAGTCCGAGAATGATACCATAACTTTATTGAGCTTCTCCTTACACCATACTCAAGTTATTACATGATGCAAATATTACGAATTTTTCTTTGTTTCTACTGATTCAATGCACTGATTTTCTGTTTGATTCTGAACTACGTTCTAATTCTCCAATTTTCATTCATCATGAATGTATGTGTCTATTTCTTACAGGTTTTCTGTATTTACGAACCGTCGAAATGGTTAAAACAATGCTTCCTGTTCAACGTAACAAAGATGAATATGAATTCCATGACGATAATAATTTGCCTGTCTTACCAAGTTCGCCTATGGAACTCGATAATAATGAGAGTACGTACACATTCTCTCTCGAAATATTGTTTAAATTTTGTAAATTATTCGCAATGAACGTATCCATTAATATTTGTTCTCAGATGTTACCGAGGTCGCTGTCAGTGAAACAAATGTTATCAAATGTGATGAATTTATGGAGATGAAGGAACAGTAAGTCCTCGAGTGTATTTAATTTGGTTTATGAATATTAAGTTGGGAGCATACGCTGCAAACACCAGTGTACTGTAATTCCTTTTGGTAATATCCCGTATTATATTTATAGAGTGTATCAGGACAAATTAGCTGGTTTTAAAAAGCAGTTACAACAGCTCAAGGAAGGAACTCATCCAGATTATAATAGAAAACTTAAGAAATTAGAATATGGGTATAAAGAAAGGTTAGCTCAGTTTACATCCGCATAAAAATAGTGGTATTTAACTTTCAAAGTATTTTGTTACTCGATTCGTCTTCATATTCTTATGTTTCTCTTTTAAGATTGAGACTGAACGTCATCTGGCGTGAACACATGCAACACATTGTGGATAAAGAATACCACTCTGAGAAAAAGACGATCTCAAAAGAATTTGAAGAAAAAAAGATAGAGCTTAAGGATAACTTAATAGCAGATTTGGAAGAAAAACGCAGAAACGTTGAGAACCAGCGAGCATCAATAGATATTAGTGGAGATCAAGTCGAGCCTAAGCCAGCAATGACACGTAAACTGAGACGCAGACCGAATGATCCTCTTCCTGTTCCGGATAAGAGACGAAAAAATCCACCTACTCAGTTAAACTATTTATTAGATGATAAAGATATTGAGGAAGACTTACAAGAAATTAACTCAGCCAAGTTCAGCAGAAAAACAGGTACGTAGGTTGACAAATTTATTTGTTTATGCTGAAACGTAATCGTGATAGTTGCTGGATGCTAATTTCGAAACCATTTACCTGTTCTCTAGGATCATCTGCAAGCCATATTTCTGATAAACCGTTGATCGAAAGTCGGATAGAAGATGGGAAATTGATGTATGAGAAGAAATGGTAATATATAATTTTTTATCGTCGAAATTCATTGATTGCTGAACAGATTTTATCTTATTTCTGTAGAAACCTAACCACGGTATGCATGTTTAGGTTTCTCGTTCTGCTGCTCCTCCATGTCTAGTTTATTGAAATCTCGATGAATGTGAACGAGAACCTGTGCAACCTGTTTGTATAGAAAGATTCATTTTTTACCTTGCAAAAAGTCAATCAGTCCAGTTGCTTGCCGACTGAATGTCTCAATCGTGTGTAGGTTCGAATTTGTTTTTCTACGCATTCGTTACGTTCTGCATTATAGAATTCGCGATGCTAGTGAAGTACCGCGAAGATCGATCTCGACTTGAGGATGTCAAGAAAACTCCAGTCGCCCGTGGCATGTACTATAAATATGCAGCAACTATAGTATACAGCTGATAACGTGGTAACTTTTCTCATGGTATAGCTGTTTTGGAGTAATCTGGCTTGGTTTATACGTTGCCAGTTACTTCTCGTCTCCATCTACAAAACTTACCATTAATTTACTCCCAGTTAGGTGACCGTGATTTGTACACAGTTTCTCTATATGTAAATTGAAATTTTCCCCGAGCATGACGTAGAAATCAGGACGGGTAAAGAGTATAATTCTTATTGGTATTATCCTTACTAACATATCTTTGAAACAACATGTAATGGATTCATTCGACTTCCAGGTTCCTGAGGGGTCAACCGGTATTTGTTGAAGGAAGAAATATTTCCAAGTTTCCAGCCATCATATCTATTATCAAAACCGAAGCTGTACGTAATGTTTTTAGTTACTATTTTAAGAGTTAATTAAAACGAACAGCGGCGGAACTATTTTGAGAGGAACAAGACGGTGAATTCTTGAGAAAGGACCTTTTTCCTCTGTTGAGACCTAAAGAACTCCGCCTATGATCTTTTCAGCTTGTTGTTATAGTCCTTAGTCACTCAACTAGTGGGCTGCGCTTCTCCCCTTTTTTGATCTCCTATGCTAATCTTTTCATTTCTGAAAAGGATTTACACTTTGTAACATTCATTATCTGCTCTCTTCATATTTGCCTTCCTTTCCAGTTCTTTCCCTCAACCATCCCATCTAAGAGTAATAACTAATATCCCTATATGTCTTATATTATGGCCTATAATTTGAACCCTTCTCTTTACGATTATATTTCAACTTTCTCTTTTCCTTCCCATTCGCCTCAGTACTTCCTCATTCCTGATCTTTTCTGTCCATTCAATTTTCAATATTCTCTGATAACACCACATTTCAAAAGCTTCTGTTCTTTTTGTTTCTTGAGTTTCTGTTATCCAGGTCTCACATCCATACAATGCTGTACTCCAAATGTACGTTTGAAGAAATTTCAGTCTTCCTTTTAAATAATTTGGCCTGAATATTTATTGTTTCCTTTTTGAAAAGAAAGCACTCCTAGCTTGTTCCATTCTACTCTTTATTTCTGTTCTACCTCTTCCATTTTGTGTTATTAAGCTACCTAAGAATTTAAATTCCTTTACCTCCTTTATTTTTTCACCTTCTGTTTCCATATTTATTGGATTTTATTTCCATCTATTGACTACCATCACTTTTGTTTTATTTTTATTAATCTTCATCTTAATATTTTATTTTCAGTTTTTTATCCAACTTTTTTAATTTTTACTTTGGTTTTTCTTTACTTCTTTCCATTATTGAAATGTCGTCTGCAAACCTGATCATTCTAACCATCTCCCCTAATATTATCAAACCTGATTTCCTTTCATTCATTTCGTCAACTACTTTTTCTATAAATAGGTTAAACAGTACCAGTGACAAACAGCAACCTTGTCTCACTCCTCGAATTTTAGTTTCTCCCTCTTAATCCTCTATTTGTATTTGATTCTTGTGATCCTTATCTAAGTTCCATATTGTTCTTCTTTCTTTATACTTAACTTCTATCTTTTTTCATGCTTGATCTAAAATTACTCCCCCCCCCCTTATTCGGTTCCACCTCTTTTGAGTACAGTGCATTTACAAGGTGTCTACCAGTCATGAAAATCGTGAAAAAGTCATAAATTCAATTATATTCCTAAGTAATTTGCTTTTTCCCGAAAATCATAAATTCTTTCCAAATTCTTCTGGAAAAAAGAAACAATTAAAAAAACAAAGCGTAGGCACCTAGGCAGCAGCACAGCATGCCTAACTGTTGATTATTTATCATCGAAAAATGATTCCACGATCTGTTTTTTACACTTTATTCCTACAATGCGTTCATTAATATTCTTTCATTGAAAAAAGAAAAAGAAAAAGATGAATTTTTAATGTGCATTTTCTTAAATTTATTATTTTATCATTTTCCTTTTTAAACATGAACTCCAAAATATTGGCAAAGAAAGAAATTGAACAGTATCACTAAAACGTCAAAATTAGTTTTTATTTTTGCGATTTAGGACCCCTAACATAAGTATTGTGAGACCATGAAAAAGTCATGAGTTTTAACAAATTTGTATTCGATAGTTTGCTTTCGACAGTAGCGCTAGTGGTTTCAAATGTAAAAGTGAACGTAATCGTATGTAAAAGAAACAGATAGGAAAGACACCCTGATTTAGTTGAACTATTGACAAAAATGTTTCAATACATTTTTAAGCAAATTCTTTGCGGACATGAACAGATTAATGACTGACTTGGAGTGAGTGGACGACATTTTTATTTAGAAGTGCCTTCCATTTTTACATGTTAGCAGAAATAGGCCTCTAATTATTACTTACGCTTAATCTTGAAGGGATTAAGTAAATTTGAAAATTCGAAAGTTGGAATATTAACTTTACAAATTTACGCTTTAACAGCCCCTCCAAGACTAATGATGGGTAGCTAATAGAGTTAACACTCTTTGTTCATAACCTGAATTTATGGAGCTACTCGTAATATTTTTGTTTCGATTTTGTGACTCAGTTTCCGAATGAGAACGTAATAATAAAATTCTCTAGAAAAATTCAGTTTTTCTTCAAGCCCTTTGCAGCCCTTCAGTTTTGAGAATATGCTCTATATATTGAGGAAATCTTATTTTTTCTCAAGTTCTGTAGCATTCCTTCAGCTTGTCCTCCAAAACTGGAGTACCCTGTATGTGTCGATTTAAAAAAAAAAAAATTACAAAATTAGTGTATTCAAATATTTATGACTTTTCATTATTGAGCTGTATAATAATATTGTTACCGAGAGAGTCGCGTGCAAAGATATTAAAATGATCATGAGGCATTCTGTAATTTAATTCTTCAATTATTAATATTTAAACTAATGCATTTTTTTTTCGTTTTGATTATAGTTGTGGGTGAAGAAAACTGCGGATGGAAGCAAATTTAAAATCAACCTTTCGCAATTAGTTAAAGGAAAAATTGCAATAAAAAGAAGAGCATCATGAGTTTACCTATCTGTTTCCTCGTACATTGTACTCATTTATTTTAGTGTTTATTTATCTTGTTCTATATGTTGTGTAAATGAATGTGCGTGTATTTATTTTTATATTTAGTAGGTATGTAAACTAAGTTTTATGTGTGTTCATGTTCAAAACAAACAGTCATTCAATGAAATTTGGCAATGTTTCTTATGTTGTACCTAGCTGAGCAAAAATATTTCGGTTGAAAATCCATTCATTGAAGAAGTCCCATAATACTAGGCTCGTAACTATTTAATAAAGCTGTTGATGGCATAACCATAAGCGCAAATGTTCGACTTGTAGTGGAGGAGGGGTTTTTTTGGGAGCTGATAGGTATCAAAATGTTGCTAAAAATTCTTTCCCTTATATAATCTTCCTTTGAAGGGGGGGGGGGGGTGTTAGTAGATCGGGAGCTAAGACCTTAACCACACCCTCCCTTATTTGTTTCTATAGGTGTAACCATCATATGGGTCTGGTTAGCTGAGGGGATAACGCGCTGGTCTTGGAATCCGGAGATTCCGGGTTTGAGTCCGCGTAGCAACTCGCTACATTTAGACTTAGGCCGGTTTTTCGGCAAGGAGAGAAGAGGGCTAAGACAGTCATCGTAGCAGCCTCCCCGACGTCTCTGAGGTAAAATGCTCGAAAGGGTGGATTCCAGGGTCCGGGTTGAAAGAAAAATTAGAAAAGAGATGTAACCATCATCCATGATGAAATTAGTTGCTAATTGTTACTGTTATGATAAACAAATATTATTTTGTTTGAGTCTGAGCTGTGTTGCTTGCTGATGGAACCCACGTAGAGGAAACGAGAACTAAGTGGTAGTCTCGGTTATCGAAATCAGAATTGTAAGAATATTCGGATTTGGACGTATTCATTGGTGTAGCTGCTGTCTTATGGAACTCGACTCGAGTGAATGTTAATGGAACTGCATTGGTCGATTTTTCATGCTCCCGTTTTCGTTATCAGTAGCATCGTTAGAAACAGTCAGGGCCGCCGAGAGGGGAGGGGAAAGGGTACTTTTCCCCCCGGGCCCGGGTTTTTTGAGGGGGCCTGCAGAGTCACAGAAATTATAATTATCAAATAGACAATATGCCTTTTTACGAGCAAATAATTTCAGTGTAGGCCCGCAGATTTTCCCCCCGGGCCCGGTTTGGCTCTTGGCGGCCCTGGAAACAGTAGTAAGCAATTCTTCAATCAGTTTCCGTCATTATTATTACTAAACCTTGGACGAATCTTCCGTCTTGACCATCAATGGGTCTTAAGCGAATGTACTTACGTAGAAGAATCGTAAACAATATCTTCAGGTGAAAGTGCATTAGTCGGAAAGAAAGAAATATGAGGGTCATTTCTCCCAATAACTCAATATTTAAGTAACCGTTTGGTATCTCAAAAACTAAGAATGTTAAAGCAATAATTTTTTTTTGTTAGATAAGTGTAAATCTCTTCTATCACATCAATCTGCCAAAGAGTTCAAAATACATACCCTAACATATCTAACATCCCCAAACTGTCAAATTATAGTCAAAATTCTATCGTTGTCAAATTATAGTCAAAATTCTATCGTCGTCTACGTAACCACTCACGGATTTTTCTTAAAAACGCGTCACACAGGCAAATATTTCTAATACTTACAAAAAAATTTATGTGAAATTTTTTTCTCGAAGAGATATGTTGTGCAATTCATTTGAGGGCGCTACCCAAAATTTTGATCCCTTAAAAGGGTTCACAGACCCCGGTGAAGTTGTGTAACCACTTTTATTCCTTCGTAGTCTACAAATTTTTCGAGTGCTTATTGTGGGTGACATTGCTCGCCGAAAAAAGTAGAAACCCTGAATCCTTATAGTTAGAAGGATGTTATGTATCGTCCACAAGATAATTTCCAAAATTCTGAAATTAATATGGTTATGCGCATAATGTTTTTTCGCTGAAAATCGACTTTTTGTACTCTAAATCTTTCTTCGTAGACTATACTAATAAACTGTGAAGCAATTATTACAAGTATTGAATAACCGCATATCTGTAGCAAGCCAACACTGTAGAATATACCAATGTGCTCAGTATTAAATTTTTTCGAACTGTTGGCTGCCTACAATCAGTTTAATATACACAAAATTTTCCTTCGTCGTCTACAAGATTTTTTTCCCTTCGTCATATCCGAGTTAGGGCTGTCAAAAAATCGATCCAAAATCGATTTAAATCGATAAGTTTGCCTCTAATCGATTACCTCTATCGGTAAGGATTCTCGAGTTATCGATTTAATCAGTTTTCCTTCATGCATAACACACTGAAAATTGAAATAAAGGATCCGGAAAAATTGTCTTACGCTTCCCGTATTAAAAAGCATATTCCACTGATTGTGTCAAGTGTCCAACACTGCCGTGTTAAACAAGAACAATCTATGTGCAAATTTTGGGAATTTGAGTTCTCGATGAATTATGATAGAGCACACGATTCTACAAAAATTCTTTCGTCGTCTACGAAAAATCCTTCGTCATTTACAAATCATATCCCCCTGCCCCAACTAGGGGGGTTGGTAGATTGTTGAACCTCATACATGCCTTAAGGTACATACACATTATATATTCCATGAAAAAATAAATTCAAATATGCTTTAAAAAAAAAAACTAAAATTATGAGTTATTGGGAGAATTACCCACACTCACTTGTGACGCGTCCTGAGAAAAGCAAGCCAAAATTGGAAAACTAAAATGTTCAGGGAATAGTATGAAGATTGGTACATATATTATTGGCTTATATGGCACTGTTCATTTTTGTAAAGCTTTTTCAATGTTATTGTGCAGCTGATCTACATCATTCTATCTCAGAATCGTAGATTTGATTATTCCCGATCACAAATTAAAAAGAAAAAAGTCGAATAGGTTTTTCCAACTTTGGTTTGCGTTTCTCGGGATGGGTTGAATTTTTATTATACAAGTACAAGTACCTACATGACAGTCTTGAAGAAGTATCTACTCATATTATTGGGTAAGTGCGTATTACTTCTGGAAATATCTATCCAATCATTAGGGGGGGGGGGGATACCCACCTAATAATACCAGTCTTTCTAAGGTTTTTCCGCACGAATGATGAGAGACTTATTGGCCAATAGGATTTGGCCTGAAATAGGTCTGCCTGGTTTAGGCAAATACACCACTCTCACAAACCTCCAGGGGGTTTCGGCGGAATGAGCAGCGAAGTCGCTCGTTGTAGCGAAGTCATTTGGTGCTGGTCGCAGGAGGGGCAGGCGTATGTCGCAACTGTCGAGATGTTATCATAGCGGGCGATCGCGAGTTTCAATATATTTTTCGAAGCCCTTCAGGAAATGGACCAACGCGCCAGATTCGTTACCAGACCCACGAAGTTATACACAACCCTCGTGATCTCGCGTACTGGACCGACGAAGTCACAACCCTTGTGATCTCATGTACCGGATCCACTAAGTCACGACTCTCGTGATCTCGTGTACCGGACCCTCAAAGCCACGACTCTCGTGGTCTCGTGAACCGGACCCACGATGTCACGACCCTCGTGATCTCGTGTACAGGGCCCACAAAATCATGGCAGACTCCACGATCCAGCTAAGACTGAATTTGAGCGTACACTCGGTAAGAGTGCTCTTCAGTTGCGGCCTCAGTCCCTCGCTGCGGCAACATCTTCTTTTCTACTGTCGGGACAGTCGAAGATAATCCCGGTATTACTGTGCAGCTCACTTGACATGCAAACATTGTTGCACGTGGTCTTCATACATTTTTTGCATGAGTGAAGTGTCCCTATATCATCTGTATGCTTCTCATTTGTTTCGATGATACCACGGTTCTTGTAACAGGCATTATTTGTCTGCCCCTTTGGCTGCAATGGATTTGGGCGAGTAGACGAAAATAGTCTAAATAAGTCGCAATGGTTTTAGGCGACTAATAAGCGAAGTTGATCAATGCTTTCGGGCGAGTACAAAATATAATCTCAACTTGCTGGAACACGTCTTAAAGATAAAAACAATAGTGTTTCTCCTCTTCTATAGGTACTCTGAACATCTATTTTAAACCGATCAGTCTTGAAACTGGCATTACGTAAAAACGTTTATTAATTATGGATGTGACAATTGATTCAATTTTTGAAACTAACCGTGGTGTAGTATGTGTTGTATTTGACAAATTTAAATTCACAAAATCAAATACTTTGGCCAATGGAAATTTCAGATTTCGTTGTACTAATAAAAAAATGTTCGGCCAGTGTAGTGATCGATGCAGCAGTCAAATCAGTATTAGAGAAACAAATGGTAAGAGCCATAATCACGATCCAACAGCATCAAATAGCTGTGCAGTCTGTAAGAGCAGCTGTTAAGAGAAAGGCTGTAGACATTGATACGGAATAGAAAATGAATTAAATTCGTAAAAATATTGTAAATTCAATCCGAAAAGAGCAGCAGGTTAAACTTTTGAAAATTGTAGAATTGTGGCATCAGTTTGAAACAGACAGTATTGATATTCAGACTTATCTTAGGCATATTAGCCGCCTATTTTTAACAAAACCAATATAATACTTTTTTTTTTTTTTTTGATTGAAAACCATGCCCTGTACGTGTATTTTGTTTTAATATCAGTTTTGCATTAATATTTTTGAAAAAATATCGTTTCAATTATTTCAATTAGCCGAATGCTGGTCTGTCGAGTGATAGAGTCTCAAATCCACCCAGAAAAGCTTTGAAAATGAAAAATCTGTAACCTCAAAGCCAGAATTCTATTTGGTATACTGCAATGGATTTGGGCGAGCACTCGCCGAAATCCATTATCAAATATTCAAAAAGGATCGCCCAAATCCATTGCAAAAACTCGCCCAAACGCGTTGCAGCCGCCCCTTTTGCAGCCTTCCACTAAGTGTATAGCAGGCGATTCTGCATTGGTGCAGATTAATTAGCAATATGTACCTTTATCATAATATGCGTACAGTGTTCTGACCAGTTATTACCATTTTATACCTATTTTTATACGTTTTTCCTCAATATTTTCGCGATTTCCAACAGGTTCAATTCGAAAAACGCAAAATTCAAGCGAAATTCTTTTTGAGTGTTCTAGATCTTCTTCAAAGTAAAAAAAAAAAAAAAAAAAAAAAAAGAGTGCACGCTTATAAACCTATATCTTAAAATAGGCGGTATAAATTTTAAATTTGTAGAAAAAGATTTAGTTATGTATGTAATTGTCAATAACAATAAGATATATGAAAATTGAGGAAAAAGTTATTGCATGTTTTGGATTTTTACCACACAAACTTTCAAAATTAGGTCATACTACAGAGGGAAAGTAACCTCTCAATTACTTCATCGATATATGACATTTCTACCGCCAGCGGTACCGCCTTCAAAATGGCAGTAAGCAAGCATAACATGGTACTGTAGAAGAGATTGTCTATGTAGCCGATTAAATAAATCGATAGTCTCAAATTACAAAAGTGGTAGAACTTGATGCTGTACCGACCTACTACACATAATTCGTATACGCAACAGTAGAATTCATTCTTTGCAAGATGACTAGGGTTTTGTTTACCAGGAAAATGAATACCAACCTGTAGAATATGTAGTAAAAAATTTAAATTTATGAAAATTCACTGATTTTAATCACAAGCTTACGCACGTAGGTACTATTATTCAAACGCCGACAAACCATATTATGGTCTTTATCTGTTCATCACGAGGGCTTTTTTGTCCCTATACTCATATTTGAAACTGTGTGACGTATCGTGGGATAAAATAGTTTCAAGACACGTTCCCCACCAAGGTCTCAAGAATCAAATCTTAAATCTTTTCAAATTCGACTGTTCACCTCTGAACTTCATATTGGATACATTTCTTCTTCGTAGTCTCGATGATCTTTTGCGTCACAGTATCCGCGAAGCATAAAATTATTTGTTGGTAGGTCTCAACAACGAAAAAATATTGTCACGAAAAGATTATAAACTTATCTGAAATCGCCATAAATTTGTAGCAACGACAGCATTTTCCTATTAATGCATACAGTTTTTCTATAGAATAAATTTCAGAATTTTTTTTTTAAATTAACACCGGCCGAGAAACAAATCAATTATGTTGTCGGACGATTAAAATGCGCTATTTACATAACTAGTTCCGAACCATTAGCGATAATACTTTGCGAAAGTTTTGCACAACCAGTTAAGTTACACATAGACGAACATCACTTTAGAAACAACCAGGTCGTGATTGTTTCACTGTCATCGGGTTCAAGTTCGTCAAAATTATCGATAATAACTTTGCCAACGGTTGCAGGAAATGCTTATGAGTCACGGGGAGAGTAGTAGAGTAGATCGACTGCATTATAGAGATGATTATTCATCCAGCGAAGAACACATATTTTGCCACTTCCGTACCTAATAGGTAAATGCATGGAATAATTAAAACAAGGGTTTGATACACCGAGAGGTATATCGATGACCGTCTTTCGACCCGAATATTTATTATGTAGCTATCTATTTGTATGTAGGTACTAGGTACCCACCTTCTTTATTTCTCGTATGTTTTACTATCTACTCCTGGCTAGGTAACTGTTGACAAATGAGGAGATATTGAAGTACCTTGTTTGTCTACTGTGGACGTTATCACCCGAAGATGATTGGTTGCGCCTTTCGATCCATCGTATTGAGGTAGTAATTCTTGGAGAACTAAACGCTGGACTACAACAATTCGAAAATTGGACGAAGGAAGTTTTTAATCGCGCGTTGCAAGCGGGGTCATTCCCAAGCAGACGAATGACGGGGCGCGGCTGGCACTGATCAAGAAGACCGGAAACTTGCTGACTGTCGGGAAGGTATTCGAGGTACCATCATGAATAGGAGGGGGCGTATTTTCGAAAAGGGAAGACGATCTGAAGCAGTCAGTGCAGATTCAGACCTAGCCGCTCGACTGCAGACGTAGTGCAAAAGTTGAAGAGCATGGTGGAAAAAGAGATCCGCGAGCTGCAGTTCTGCGCTGCGGTGAGTCAGGACATCAAGAATGCGTTCAACTCGATACCGTATTCGCGTATCATGGAGGCGTTGGAGTTGGCGCGGGTACCGGTTACCTTGTGCCCATTATTCGAAGTTACTTCGATGGCCACCGAATAGAGATGGAATCGACGGCCGGTCCCGTTACCAGAGAGATGACCCGCGGCTTCTCACAGGGATCAGCACTCGGACCTACCTTGTGGAACGTCGCCTTCAACGGGCTGCTGAGGCTGGCACTACCACCAGAGGTCAAGCTCATCTACTACGCCGACGACACGCTGGTGGTGTTCCAAGCTGATAGGACAGCAGAGGCCAGGCGACGAGTTAACTAGGCTTGGAAATGCTGACCCATTAGATCGAGTCGGCGGGACTGTGCTTGGCAGTACAGAAGACGGAAGCGGTATTGTTTACGACGCGACGCCAGTACAGCCCTGAAGTACCTCGGGCTCTGGTTCGACAGAAAGTTGCTGTTCCGAGAGCACTTTAGGCAGGCTTCTGAGAAGGCGCATCGAGTAGCTGGACAGCTGTCTCACACCAGGAGAAAAGAGGAAGCTGTACGTGAGTGTCATCATGTCGGTCCTCCTATACGGGCGCCAGTATTTGCTAACGCCATCAAGATTCCCTATAAAAGAGCGGAGATGGAGAAGATCCAGCGAAAAGCCGCGATGAGGTGTGTTAGTGCGTATCGTACTGTGTCTTCGGAGGCAGTAGGCGTGTTAGCGTGTATACCACCGATCGAACTCAAGGTTAGCGAAATAGCGGAGGTATACGATGCAAAGAAGAGAGCGAAGAAGAAACGGGAGGCGCACTTCGGGTCAAGCGGGACATCCAGTAGTCCATGCTTGGTAAGAGGAAGGATGCACTTGCCCAGTCAGCCAAAGGCGAGTAGACCCGCGAGCGCTGATACGCGATCCCAATGTATGGGCTGGCAGGTCGCAAGGGGAACTGAACTTTCACCTGACTCAAGTTCTGAGCGGCCCCGGGAGCATTTGTATTTTCTTGACCGGGTCACTCTCCGACCTTTTCACAAAAAGCTCGTTGTTTCTGGTCCACACAAATTACACTGAGTTGGTCTTTTTCAGTGCTTTGGCTTCTCCGCGTCTCGCAGTAGCGTCTTTGTGGAAGCGAGCAGATGTTCGCCAACATATATCGGAATGCGCCGTGATATTCGACACGTTGTTTCTTCGCTTTCTTGATTAATTCTAGCTTCGTGTCATTCCGCAGGAATTTTACGATTATGTCCGGCACTTTATTATTGGCGGGTAACCTGTGCGCAGCCAATATATCGTAGTCGTGGATTGCGCAGTCCAACACCACGGCCAGCGTCTTCACCAATTTACGGATAAAAAATCGAAATGCCGATGATATTCCGTCCGTTGGTGCATCGGCACTGCCAAAATTGGTTGGTATCGGCCATTTCACAATGGCCGAACCCGACAGATAGCTTAACCATTCTCGAAGTTGGGTTCTTACCAAGGGACAGGTATACAGGTATACACAGTGCGTCCTACAGACTGTGGCTACAGAACGTATAGAAAAATTGCAAAAAAATTTTCGACAAATTTTTTATTCAAGTTAAAAAAAAAGGAGACTAACATTGTCTTCGCTTTTGATTTCTGATACTATAGTTCGTCGATCGTGAGTAGTTTTTGCCGACCCTTTGGACACTTTGTTGTGTTGTTGGGGGGGGGGGGAGTCATAAACGAAACACCAGCTTTCGTCACCTGTAATAATTGTGTTTAAAAAAAAAGAATAAGAGCAATGGTGTGCATTCCAGACAAGCAAGGTAAGCACCGCTTACCCTGAAAATTCCCAAGAAAATGAGTTTTTGTATACAATATCAATGTAACCTTGTAACAAATAAAAGATAATGAAACATTGGGCAAAACAGTGACTGTATTGACGCTTACGACGCTTACGCTTAAGTATCTATACATATAATAAATTCACAGCGGATGTACTATAACTGTTCTGCGTTCCTCACACATGTATATTCGTATAGACCAACAAGGTGTGCGTCGGATCTAACGCTTCTTTTCCATACTGCACGTAATACTGCACGACTTATGCTCCGCCTCCGTGTTAATTACCAACATAAAAACACACTAGCATGTTCAACGCGACGAAACCTGTGCGTTTGGATGCGTTCTGGAAGCGCTTTGAGTCAGACTTGACTCGACTTGGCTACACACGAACGTCGAAGTTCTCAGTGAAACGTGATGATGTTTTTCTACTAGTCAACGCTTTATGTTTCAATGCTTCGTGTTTTTCTGCCCACAAAATGCATAAATATTCGAGATCTTATTGAAAAACCGTTTTCGCAACTTACTCTGATCAATTAGACATATCATTAATGGTGGAAAGCGTAAACCAGAATTACCATTTTTAAAAACTGAGCAAAAGAGAGGTGGTTCGCGTTTTACTAGACATGGCCACGTATCACAATATGAAAACAGTTTGTGGTTAACTGGTTGTGAAGATGGTAGAAAAGTGTTTTGTTGGCCATGTCTATTCAGGGACGTACCGATGGGGGGAGCAACTCCCCCAGCAAGAATCCAGTGGGAAAATTTACAGTGTCAATCAGGCGGAGTTAGAAAAATCTAACAAGCCAAAAGTTTTTTTTTTTCTGCTTTGATACTTGGTAATTTTGAGTTGAGTCAGTTGGAACTTTCACAATTTTCGCCCCCTCCCCTCGGAAAAACTCTTTGGTGGTACTTCCCTGTGTCTATTATTTGTCACAGAAAAAAACAAATGCATATGGAATGACCCTACACAGGGATACGACAATTTGAATAATTTCATTAATGTGTCATTCTGTAGTAGCATGTTTCATATGTACTTTTATTCTGAGTATTACTTCACCTCTACGCTTATCGCTTACCTCCTAGGAAAAATCACCGAACGATTGAACCGTTGCAAACAGTGGCGGATCTATGGGGAGGGGGGGGCTCCTTCGGGCTGAAGAAGAAGAAAAAAACATCGCGAAAGCACATTATATAAAATTGTAGTGAACGTGTGCACCTGCAGTGCTGTAATCCTGTGTGGACTTCAAAATATATCAAGAATCAACTGAGAAATGACGACTACCGAAAATAAAATTAAAGTAAAATGAAAATATAAAAAACTGATTAGGGCTATACTGATATGGTAGTATGTACTAAAAAATTCGCTTGAGTTTTGAGTTTTTCTCATGTTTTTGAGTATCTGCAGACTACAGTCTACAATGTTCACTTTGAAACGATTTGATCACATTATCAAACTTGTCTTCAGAAACTATTTCAAATGACATCCATCTCGGTTTTTAGGGGGCGGAGGTGGTTTAAAAAGTCTTATTTTCAAAACACCCTCTTTCGAAAATTTCTGGATCCGCCACTGGTTGCAAATGGTTCGATAGAATTCAAACTTTGAGAACAGAGGAGGGTTGTACCAACAATTTCTTTAAAATTTCATGAAAATTGCACCAGTAGTATTGGTTTTAGAAACACGCAGTCTCAAAAATTATGGAGCGCACTGTTTTTGTTGTTATAGATTTCCAATTTTCTTATCCTTGTTTGTTTCCGCCGCTTGTGTTTATCTGTGTGTACATAAAGGTCGTTTGTTCGGATTACGTGTATGGCACAGGAAGAAGCCTTGATGTGTGTGTATTGTGTAACTTCAGTGATCGGATCAAATTGAGTTTGTCAGTACGGCAGCGTATAGGTACTTTGCCATTTCTGATCCACTAATGTGCTGTGGAATTCGATTTTCGAGTCAACAGTTTGCACGGTTTTCATTTTTGACTTGCCAATTGCTGTGTAAATATCTACGAGTAAGTCACACGTTCGGGAAACAGATGTACGTCAATACCCATGAAGAGATGAGCAGTGCAGCAACAAAGCCAGGAAATAACGGAATTAAGGATTAATTGTTGAAGAACAGGGACGTACCCCCCTCCCCCGTAGGAATTTTTCACTCAGTAGTTGGGAAAATTTACCTTCAGTCAGGCGAGTTGGAAAAATCCAACTAGTCAAAAGGGTTGTTTTTTTTTCTTTGATATTTGGGAATTGAGTTGAGAAGTTAGGAAAACCAAACAAGGCAAAAGTTTTTCTTCTTTTGCTTCGATACTTGGGAATTTTGAGTTAAGTCAGTTGAAAAAATCCAACAAGTCAAAAAAAAATTTTTTTACTTTGATACTTGGGAATTCTGAGTTGAGTCAGTTAGGACTTTTGCAATTTTACCCCCCCCCCCCTTGAAAAAATCCTGGATCCACCTATGGGTTGGGTACTCCGTACTTATGCTTCAGTAAGATGTCCCAAGAGATATATCATACAACTGCTTACTGCTTTGCACATTGTAGCAGAACAGTGACATTGAAAATGCAGAATATGAATACCTAGAAGTATCTTAACTAATCAACTCAATTTCGATTAGGATTCTACATATAAAGCCCGAGAACACTCTAAATAGATTTCTCAGACATGAAAATGTCATTTGAGTTTTTTGTGGGTAGTCTTTTCTTGGAAGTGAGAAGAGAGACTTACGGAAGAGATGGCACGATGTACCTGTTACTCACATACCTGTAGGCAACAGTGGCGTGCAGTGAGTTTTTCTGGGATATGCGATAAGCGTAGACAGAGATGTACCGAAGAGTTTTTCCTAGGGGGGGGGGGGGCAAAAATTGTGGAAGTCCCGACTGACTCAACTGAAAATTCGCAAGTATCAAAGAAAGAAAGAAAAAAAAAACCTTTTAACTTGTTGGATTCTTCTAACTGACTGAACTCAAAATTCCAAAATATCAAAGCACAAAAAAAAAGTTGACTAATTGGATTTTTTAAATTTCTCAACCCAATTCCCAAGTATTAAAGTAAAAATAAAACCCTTTGACTTTTTAGATTTTCCCAATCCTGCCTGACTGGAATGGTAAATTTTCTCAACTGCTGAGTGAAAAATTCCTACAGGGGGTAAGTTGCCCCCCCCCCCCTCCTCCATTGGTACGTCCCTGAGCGTAGAGGTGAAGTAAAAACCAGAATATAAATATGAAATATATTACTACAAAAGGACACTGATCAAATTATTCAAGTTGTTGTATCCCTGTGTAGGGTCATTCCATATATTCTGTATTACCGGTAATTCGTGAAATCCGTAAGTTCATGAAAAAACTAGGCAGTTCATGTTATAACTGGTCTCGTCAGTAAGAGTGTGTAATAATGCGTGATTATATCCGTTAACTAGGTGATTCATATAATGACGAATGCCAGTTGGTAAGAACGTGAAAAGGAAGAGTGCAAAGAAAATGCTGAAGAGAGTTGATGCTAACTTTCCCAATCTAGACATTGGGAACACAGTTAGAGTTCAAATTCCCGATATTGATAGAGCGAAGACTGATGCTCGCTCATTATTAACTTGCGTAATGGAGAGAACTTAAGACAAATTCTATAGTCTTGGTACGCCAAATGGAGTCCTCAAACAATTGTATTCGCGATCCCAATGTTCACTGTGCCATGAAAAATTCATTAAAATTAATGATATTCCCGCTGATTTTATACTTTTTACTTACACGACAATTCATTCACGAATCTATTTTATAGGTATGAAAATTTATTTCATACTTTTACTACAACTCTTCCGCGAATTTATAAAATTACTAGTGCTTACGTGAATTACTTAGCAGTAATATAAAATAAAAACAGAGTTTTATACTTTCCCTGAAACTGATCGTCTTTTCATAAAATACCTAGTTTCTTCATGAATTTCCTGACTTTCGCGAATTACCGATAGCATATGCATTTATCATGTTTTGCGACAAATAGTAGACATGGCCAACAAAACAGTTTTCCATCATCTTCACAATGGGCTCACCACAAAATGTTTTTATATTGCGATACGTGAAAATGTCTAGTAAAAATCAAACCACCTTTCTTTTGCCCAGTTTTAAAAAATGGCAATGCTAGTTTAGGCTTACCGCCATTAATAATTTCTAATTATTCATTAAGAGTAAGTCGCGAAAACGGGTTTTCAATAGGACCTCGAATATATATTTTGGGGAAAGCAAAAATAAAAAAATAAAAAAACCACCTGAGCATTCCAACATAACGCGTTGATTAGTCAAAGAACATAATAGCTCACTGTCAACTTCAATGTTCGTGTGTAGCTGAGCCAAGCCAAGCCAGACTCAACGCGCTTCCAGAACGCAACCAAATGCACAGGTTTCGTCGCCTTGAACATGCTAGTGTGTTTTTGCATTGATAACACTACTGAACAAAATGAAATTTTTTGTTTGCACAACGCATTTAAGGAGGTGATTCTCAAGTACTTTTCAACGCTGAATACAGTGCCGTCTGCCGTTTTTCTCTATCACATCTAATTTTTCTGATCAAAAACTATAAAAAATTCAACTAGGTAAATGTGTTCAAAAAGAGGTTTAGGAACTGAATGTGGTCATACTGATTCGTGTTGTTGTGTGTTGTGGTCGTGTGTCGTGGTGTGTATTCCGTCTGTTTGTTTTCTGTTATTGTGGTCTGATAACACTGATAATATCAGTCAGTGGTACCGCTTATTCCAATGCAAAAACAAAATGGAAACGAATTTCAGTCGTTCAGAACTCCGAATTGTGACGTGATAGAGGAAAATGGGTCGCAGTATCGTGTTCAGCGTTAAAAAGTACCTCAGAATCACCTGTCGAAATGCATTGTGCAAAATAGTTGTTCAATAGTGTAATTAAAACGGAGTCATGGTTGGAACGGATCATGAAAAAAAAAGGGATTCGGATCATCGGATCGCGGATCGTCACATCTGCTGATCTGAATCGCGAATCACGGATCCTGTTATTAGAAAATACAATCCGAATCGTTTCGGATCACGGATTGTAGATTTTCGTGATCCGTGATTCGCGGATCAAATTTTTCGGATCACGGATCACTTTTTTCCTTGCAAAAGCAGAAAAAGATGAAGGCCGTTAAGCGTAACACACATTGGTAAGGGAACTAGCCAACATTTGTACTTTGTAAACAAAATGAGTTATTAGTGTTGTAGGAAAGTGCGTAAAAGTAGAAATTTTCAAAATTGGACCCCGCTTCAAAAATGTATACTCACGTTGAAAAAAGCTTATCAATAAACGCTGTGTCGTATAATTTCTTTCTACATGGGTCTTCAACTTCAGATCAAATCACCTGTTCTAAAAAAAAAATAACAAAAAAACAAAAAAAAAACAGATTTTGCTGGTTGGTTCCCTCCAGAGATGGGCAAGATCACAAACTAAATGATCTCAGATCAGATCAAGATCACCAACAGGAAATGGATCTAAGATCAGATCACATTCTAAATGATCTGATCTTTTCCAGAAATATCAGATCACAGATCAGATCTTCAAGCAAAAAAAGATCTGATCTATAATAAGTTTTTTTGGCGAAGAGGTCAGATCATAGATCAAAATATAATTCTCTTTCTTCTAATTCATAATCATAATCGATATTGTACCTTACGTTTTTTAGGTATTTATAACGTCGCAAACTCGCAATTCACAAAGAAATAACAAGAGAAGACCTAAAACTTAATACGTTCTAGGACTAATTTGATTTTTCAAAAAAATCTCAAAAATAAAATCTGATGATCTGATCTGGTATATTCTAAAAAAAAATGAGCTGAAAAAATATCAAAGATCAGGCAAACGCAAATGATCTGAGATCAGATCAAAGATCAAAATTTTATCTTCGCCAAAAAAAACTTATTATAGATCAGATCTTTTTCTGCTTGGAGATCTGATCTGTGATCTGATTTTTCTGGAAAAGATCAGGTCATTTAGAATGTGATCTGATCTTAGATCAATTTCCTGTTGGTGATCTTGATCAGATCTGAGATCATTTAATTTGTGATCTCGCCCATCTCTGCTTAAGCGTAAGCGTGAATAGAGTCACTGTTTTGCCCAATGTTTCATTATCTTTTATTTGTTACAAGTTGAGGTGTTGATATTGTACATGAAAACTTATTTTCTCGGGAATTTTCAGGGTAAGCGGCGCTTACCTTGCTTGCCTTGAATGCACACCATTGGTATAGGCAACCAGTAACCTACAGCTTTTCGAACTAGGAAGGCTTTACGAACGGTCCCCTGTACCCGACTTCTTTCTACTAGAACTTCGTTTGAAAAAATAATTTGTTGGTATACATGCGCAATCGCGATAAAAGATCGGAAACATTGAAAATCAATAGCCAGAAAATTATAACGTAGGTACTCCCAACGCCCCCGCGTGACTTTCATGAAAAAAGTTGGCACTCACTGTCGGATACAACTCTCACCTTAGGACGCCATGTCGATCTATAATTTCGGACACAGAAATGATTGATACTTTGTAGAATTAACTGCAACCGCCATTCACCTGTTTTTTTTTTGTTTGTTTTTTTGTCTTTGCTCAGAACTTTACATAACCACGAACATTCTTATACAAACCGAACTCCGCCTTCGCTCGAGATCGTCAAAACAATAGGCCTATGCTGGAGTAGGTGAAACAGATTAAATCGGTTATTCGTCAAGTATGGTAAGTTGGCTGCGAGCAGCAATATCTCAGTAATGACATACAGCGATTACGATGTCACCAAACTCGCAATTCTTGTTCAGAATTTCAATTAGTTGTTGGGTCTCTCCCAGTCCACTGTAAAATCATGTCAACGAGCTGAATGACGTGGCACGTATCCATTGTTGTCATTCGTATCGTACATGTGACCTTGCATATCCTACGAGAATCGAGAATTCCCTCCGTTTGAATTGCGTTGCCCATCCCTACAGAATCTTTCAAGTGGCGCTTGACCTTTTTGATGTTCATCTCGACATTCAGTAGGTGCCCAAAATCGAGCTACCGACGATGAAAATTCATGAAGAAAACTGACCTATACCCAAACGAGAGGTACATAGGTACATCAATTAGGTTGGCGAGTACTATGTTATGGTTTCGGTAATTTGAAAACGCTTCTCAACTGCATTCGTGTTGAATTACCTTCTGTCAGATGAAATTTGTTCAAACTAGAGGTTATGATCACCTCCCCCACGCTGTCAAAGAGTTGACCGTACGAATAAACTGAATCAAACGGCTGGTTAGGCTTCTTATACCTCTTTATACCCCTTGTCATTTCGACCAGCCATTTAGGGGTTAAATTTGAAGGCATGAGATGAAGGCAAAGAATGGATAAAAGTATGTAACACATGCATACTGTTTCTAACCTTACAGGTGGAATACTATAGGTCCAAGCAGTCAGAATCTAGGAATCAGGTATTGATCTGTAGCAGAAGTAGTATTATAAAGGTAATGAACTTAGTTTGCTCAGATCGTCGCAGCACCAGTCTCGACAGGATTTTTCAAGCTTATATCCCACTGACTTGATTTCCTTCGCGGAACATTTTGGATTGTTCTAACATTGGATTTTTTTACTGTAAAAAGCGAAACAGACACACCGAACATAAAGATAATTGTGTAGCCACACATGCTCCATGGACGGTACAAAATCACCGTATAACTTGTCAATCGTAAAAGCTCGCTAGTAAAAGTACCTAATTTCCATTATTATTAAATAGGTACCTGTAATCGTAAGCTGTATGCAGTCTTTATTACACTAAGTATATTTTTACGTTCACAGACTTAATGATATTTTCCACAAATTCGCAGTCTATAATATTGGAGAGAAATTCTTCGTATTTTCTTGATTAGGTAGCTCAACACGGATTTCACGCCACCGTAATCATAAAAAACCCTTCATCAGACTCCACCCGAACTGTTTGTCAGTCAAAAGCCCGTCTCTGCGCTTCAGTTCGGTCAATGTCCGTTTTGAAGCACTTATAAGGTATATTATTTTTGTTTTTTTCTGCGAACATAATAATTAAACAGTATTCGCGTGTTGTTTTCACATTCAAGGTAAAGAAGTTAATCCGGTTTGCAAAAAGAAACACACGAGTATTGAACAAAGACAAAAAAAGAAGAGTACATAGATTAGGAAAAAAAGAAGTACCGGTACAGACACGTTGCACATCTAAACGGTAATTCAACAATAATGCTGAAAGGACAGTTCGAGATGGTCACTAATAACTAGGAAGTGTTCGCAATAGCTTCGTCCCATTCGAACTTCGTACATTTGCTATGCTCTCATCTGAAGGAAGATCAAGAGAAAACTTATTTATTCATTTACTCAACATGTCTGGTAAAGTGTATGGTGATGCACGCATGACAAATTGGCTTCCGAGACACCGAGCCCCTGGCCCTGGAAATTTCACTAGTGAGTATCGCGTCTGCGACTAGAGGGACGTCTTGAGGCTGACCGGGGTCCCCATTTCTCCCCTCCTTCCGTCGAAGTCGCGCTGTAATGCAAGAGCCATTACGAGACACCCACGCTTACCCAACGTTAACCTGGAATTCCGATGGCCCACAGCCGGACTGCGCTTCTTTCCTTCACCCTTCACTTCTTCGTCTTGAGGTACGTGTGGCGACGCAGGAAGGTGGTGTCATTTATCCTACGAGTTGTAGGTTTTACCATTCAAGTTATGCGATTCGTGTGAACAGACGTAGGTACCTGAGCATCAGGTTTTCTATCTTGTATTCACAAAACAAACCCTCCTGAAGAGAGGATAATTTTTACAACGGAATGTAAAGGTAAATTTCTGTCTAAATAAATTCACCCATAAAGTCGAATTTTACGCGCTTGTCGCTTCGTTTCTCTCCACTTTCAGTTCGAGAGCTCGTGCCTTGTGGCATTTAGTGAATTATCATGGTGAGATCAATTTAGTGGTGATCGACTTGTGGCGATCTCAAAGTTTTCAACTGTGTTGTCGCCTATTTATTGGTGTTGGTAAAAAACGCCAATTTGGGGTGAGTTCCGCTCACTGAGCACACATTTTATTATGACTTTTAAAATCGCATTAATATTTAAAGCTTGCTTACTATACTTTCCCGCCGGCGGGAATGTAGTCGACACCTCGAGCTCTCCACTATGCAGAGTAGACGTTACCCTACCCGGACGCCAGTGTGGATCCGGCTCTGGTCCAGGCATTCGGTCGAGTCTCCGGCTTGCCTTACAGCTTCAGGACCGGCACTACCAGGGGTACCTAAAGACATTCTGGCAGGCTAGGTGTTGACCCCCCCCCCCCCCGGTATATTCCCTATTGACCAAATCTACTGAAATTTCGCTTACTCAGTTGCGGAAATTTCAAATTTCCGCAAAAAATTCGAGGCAGATGCCGAATTCGGGAGCAGAACGTAGCGATTTTTCTGATTTTTCCGCTGCAGTATCTGCAGCGTCTCCAGAATTCCTGTCCATTACGTTGCGTTACGCTGCGATTATCTAACCCGCGGCGGGCGCGGAATTTACTATTACGCTGCATTCAGCAGCTTAAAATAAAGCCGCAACTGATGCGTAATTTAAATATTGAGGCGTTCAGCTGCGAATAATGAACGTGCCTCAGTAGCGGACATTGTGGAATTTCTGTTCTGCCGCGACTTTATCTGTTCCGCATCAATAGTGGCTGACGCAGAATAAAATGTTCTGCGGCGACTTTATTTGTTCCGCATCAGAAGTGACTGACGCAGAATAAAAGTTGAGGCATTCTACCGCGACTATTCCACATTCCGCGGCAGTAACGATTAGTGCGAAACATGAAAGTCGACACGTTCTACTGCGATCCTAATAACTGCTGCTGATCCAGAATTTTTTGGCCAGTATCGTTTAGAAGCTGCAAATACAAAGCAGTGGCTGATGCGGACTTCAATATTAGAAGTGCTCCATTGTGACTGTGTATTCAATGTGCTGCACAGAATATTTCTTAATATAGGCTAAAGGTACCGCAAAATTCAATAATAAACAATAAAGGATCTGTAGTAATAATCCTCCCTTTAAACCTCCCTAAACCTCCCTTCCATCCTCATTGTCACCAAGAAAACATATCTGTAGAACAAATTTTTTTCTTGTGTCTCAAAAAATTCAAATCGTTTTGAATTTTTATTGACGCTCGGATCATTTTTATGGTCTCTGATCATTATAATGACGTTGTTCTGTGTACACGTTCTTTATTATTGACGCAGCGCTCGAAATGATTGACCATGTATAATTCGCGTAAGTTGCCTCCAGGAAAAACGGTACATCCCTGCATTTTCGGAGCCTTTCCAATAATACGACGAATATCCCGATGAACAGTTTCATTGTGGTTGTCTTGAAGTTGCGAAAGAGGAGATATTATATTAAACTACCCGAAACCACAAAAATAACGGAAAATCGATTTTTTGACAGACCACGTTTCACCAGTTTCACCTTTCATGTACGAATGTAAATGTAGCGCAGTGCGCGATGATTTGGTTTCCCTATGTAGTCCCCGTATGAATAATGCAGTTATAGGGGGGAGAATTCCGCAGCCCCATAAGTTGATGACAGACAGAAAAAATAGTAGGTAACAGTATAACAAAAATTTTCCTAGCATTTCATGTAATTTTCCATCTGTGTCCTCTTCCCCCTAGTCCGTCCCTAAAAGTAGATATATTTGTCCGAGGCACCCTGTTGTCGAGAGCGGACATTAAAAATTTGAAAACCTGAGTATAAATACCTATTTTCACTAACTCGAGCACCCGTAACCCATTCGATAATTTGAATGCGTATAAATTGGAACGAAATAACTGTCAAACGACCGTTCGCAATTCACTTTATTTTACTTATGGCAGTGAGGTGTCGTCAAATTATCAAATATTTGATAACTGAACGGAAAAAGTCATCCAAGACCGATACAATAAGACATTATGAAAATCGAAAATGTTGACAAAAATTAATGTCGGAATTGAAAGTGTATGTCAAACCCGGTGTGACCAGATCGAACAGAAATTTTTTTGAACTTAGAGAAAGGCCCTTAACATAGGGACGTTATATGCCTTTCTTTCTTTACTATTTTCCAATACTGCAGGCTGCGTAGCTGCCGGTCACTTAGCGTCGCCGAGTCGTCGTGTGATGTGTCGGCCGCTGTCCCGTTGGCCGTTATTCGAATTTCGAAATAATGATAAACGAAAGTTTCGTGCAATTTCCGATCTTGTTCAAACTTATGAAATTGAACCGTTAAAATTGTTGCAATTACTGTCGTTCATGGGAAGATTTTTTCACAAGGTCGTTTCCTAATATCGGTTATTCGCTAATGAAGAGAGGAACAAGTGATCAATTTATTTGATGAACTTGGTAAGTATTTACATTACCGGTAGCTGGTAGTACTATCTGACATCGGTTTCATATTGCACTGACATTTGTGTATTTGCATGAACACAGATTTATGACGAATGTAATCGCAGTTCCAACGTGCCCATTGTCCACTATTCAGCGATCCAAGTCGTCAGTTCACTCGTAAGTACAGTATTCATG
The DNA here is from genome assembly GCA_031841125.1 of Acanthococcus lagerstroemiae. Taxonomy (NCBI): domain Eukaryota; kingdom Metazoa; phylum Arthropoda; class Insecta; order Hemiptera; family Eriococcidae; genus Acanthococcus; species Acanthococcus lagerstroemiae. Next base: position 37,298,895 of record CM063106.1, on the reverse strand, counting down.
TTTCAATATGCACGTTCAAAGGCTCGAGCATGGTGCAGGAACTTTCTGCTTGACGACTATTTTGGCAAAATTGCACTCGTATGACGAGCGTGCACTAACGAATGTCACGCAACAAATTTCCTTAACGTATCCGCATTTAATCAATGTACAGTACCGTTGAATATGTTCATTCTGAACGTATGAACGTATTCAACGGTATTCAGAAATGAGATGTCGCTACTGCAAGATGCAGCGTACCGTTTTGTCAAATTCAAATTAGATTCTCATTTCGGCATTGGTTTTGATTAACAAAAAAACTGAAGCCAGTCTCAAGTTCTGAAATGTAGTACATGGTACAATTGACTAGTTCATGGACGATTGCTATCAGTTATCCAGATGAGCGTTGTGAAGAAATTTTGTGAAATAGCTGTGTCTCAAGATTGTTTAATATCAGAACTCTAACGTCGCGAATCAAATAATGTGAAACTGATACAAATGAAGTTGGTGGCTGAATGAACAAACCTCTAGTATTTATCATTGGTAGCACGAATAGTTTGTTGTTGATAGGATTTCGTTGAACTCATTGCGGTTTCTGAAGTCAGTGGGCGGGTGTTTTTCCCTTCATGTGAAATTTCCCGTACAGTAGCGTTAGAAAGGGTGAATTCCAAATTCGACATTGTGAAAATCAATCTGATCTTAAAGTTCCTGGTTCAGAGTATTTCCTTGGCTGCGTGTACATTTTCATAGAGGGAATCGATATGGTGATTATTAGGTCTGTTCAGGCAGCGTACAGAAATTAATCTTGATGATTTTTTCTGTAAGTTCTGTACAAACGTCTCTGTTCGTTTCTGTAGTGCTGTTGTGTAATCGTTTTAGCGTATGCTCAAACATTTTTTCTGCACTTTCTGTTGAAATTTCCGATCAATGTTTATTTTCATGGATAAATCTCCACATAAAATAAAATTGAACAATTGCAAATCACCTTCAACGTTCTCTCTTGAAATTATTTAATTGTTATCAAATTTTTTATAAGGATTTCATTGATAAATCTCCACATAAAATAAAATTGAACAATTGCAAATCACCTTCAACGTTCTCTTATGAAATTATTTAATTGTTAGCAAATTTTTTATAAGGAATAACCAAAGTTTTTTTCCGTTCCAACTGTTCACAAAAAAGTTACAGAAACTTACAGAAACTCCAGAAAGTTGGTGCTTGAACATTCTCTCTGCAGTTACAGAAAGTGCAGAAAAGTTGCCCAAACGCACTTTCTGTCCATTTTGTCAATTTTGGTAGTTTCTGTATGCTGCCCAAACAGACCTATTTTGTTTCAACAGACGCTAATATTTTTTCCTGACGTCTTGGCCGTATTATATGGGGTTAGCAGGGCGTCCATTTAGTCACTTTTTTCTACAAAGGTCACTTCTTGCCACTCATTCTGTATACATTTCACTTTTCAATAATCTGCTCTCATGCTGAAAATTTAATTTTCAGATTCCAGAAATGCAGCCACCCAGCACGCGAATGCGACGCGAAATTTATCTGAAAAACTTGCATAAATTGTTCGTTTATTTCCAAATAAAAATTGTTTTCTTTCATACTAGCATCAGAAATTAATGAAAGTCGGCGTAGTATGCATTGAAGAATATTCTGCTTTGTACAGCAGTGAAATAATAGTCGCTCCTGAACGCTGCTGAATAAAATTTTCTGCGCAGTTCTGCTTCCAATATAGTCCGCTCCGAAACGCTCCAGAGAAATAATTATGTGGCAGAATATAATTGATGAAACGTAGTGGAACGCTGCGGAAAATAGATTTTGTTCGAAGCAGAACTATGCGGAAATAGATTTTTTTCGAAGCGGAATAATGCGGAAATATGATTTTTTCTGCGTCAGTAGAGGAATAGAATTCCGCAGCTGAACGTGGCGTGGTAGGAATACCGTACAGGATTGCGGAAACGGATTCAGTTTCTTCGCGACTGAAGTTGCGGAAATTATTTTCCGTTTCAGTAGCGAGAAAAAAGTGTCTCATTTTGCAGAAATTTTGAGACGCTGCGGAATCTTGCGGAATTTAAATGTGAAAATGGTCAATAGGGTTGGTGCCAGTTGGATACTGGGCCAGAGAACAGGATCGCTTTAATGCTTTGATATGATATTATAGTCCAGTAGATATGTACAAAAAATTCTGAAGTTAATGGAACTTTTACAGGTTGTTCGGGGGTGCTGTGGTATGACTCTGTCAAGTTTTCTACCTCAAGGACTCTGTGCTAACTTGGGAAGGGCCGAAAAACCTCAACATTTTCGGACTTTCTTCGGTTTTTCGCTCATAACTTCTAAACTAAGTAGTTTTCGATCCAAACGTTCATTTGCAAAATTGTAGAGCATTAAATTTTCTACAATTTTATTTATAAAGTGTTTCCTAAACCTAATATTAACCGAGATACAGCCGATCAAATTCAGTTTCTTAAAATTGCAGTAATTGGCCAAAATACCGGTTTTGGCCCTCTAAATATCAATTACCATCAGTTCTATGGTAATTATGATCGTCACTCATCGATTTCGACATGCTGGAACATGGGGGGGGGGTCAGCTAACCAAGTGCCTGTTTTTGTGAAGTATAGTTATTTCAATGTTATGGTGGCAGGTCATCACCCTACTGTAAATTCCTGTCAACCCATAATCTTGAACCCCAATAAACATAGATCAGGTAGTCGAAATCAATGAATAATAACCAAGAATTAATTAAAGACTATAATTGATATAAGAATAATAGTAGTATGTACAATAATACTAGTATATACAATTTATGTATAAAAACTTCATAAGGCCACCAACAATTTGGAGCGCTTGGGGGCTGCTGCACCATCCTCATCGTCGTCATCAATGTTGCCTGGGTCCATGGACATGTCTGGTGCAGGCGTAAGTGGGAGATTTTCCTCACTCTCGTCGTCAGTATCAACTTCGTTGGTGTCAGGCTGAAGGCTGTTTTCGCATGCTGTGCCCACGCAGTGCTTACATGCTGCGGAGCACAACAAACCAGCTTTTTTACAGCTGCAGCCAGCGGTGGCACAACCAGTTGTGCACTTACAGCTGACGATGCAGAGCAGCTGTTCTAGGGCAGCATCCATTGTTGTGGTGATGGGAACCACACCTGTGAACATACGAATTACTCAATTAACACTCGTGGCTTTGGCTTTGTTACAAGAGTGAATTATAATGAGGGGGGGGGGTTAAGAATGGAAAATGTACTACTTCAGGATGACGAGCATAATAATACCCATCCCTTTTGGTAATCTTCCATCCCTTAGCAGATGGCAACTTCTTGTAGACCCCTTGGCTTACTCCCATCCACTTCTGGACTTTCTGGTAAGTTCTGAATGAATGGTACTCAGCGGTGGTATCTCTAGTTGGTGGCAGTCTGGCAAGTTGGCCTTTCGGCTTTACCACGACAGTGGTGAAAATGCGGTATCTCAGGTCATCGAGGTTGTCACGTTTAATATTCGCTCCATACAGTTTCACCAAGAACTTCTCTCCAACGTCAGCAATTTGAATTGGAGCTGCCTCGGGGTCCTTCAAAATCTCCGGAGAGGCCGGGGTTCTTCTGATCCCATCTGAATTCCTGCAGAAAACTCTCCATTTCATTCGCAGTGCAAGGGTTCGCATTGTCTTGAAGAAAAATCAATCTTGGTGTCAATAAACCATGACGTTCATTTTGTGCGGCCCGATTCATCATTTTAAATAATCACTAGGGGGCTTTGCCCCCAGCCGCTTCGCGGCCCAACCCCCCGCCGTCACTCGCTTTGCTCGTGCCGGCCTTGCTCGGCGCGTCGTGCCTCGTCCGACCACTACAGTCCTCAGTGTTTGATCTTAAACTTTTGTTCCTGAGTTGAGGTTTGCTTTGGGCTTCTTTTGCCCCCCTTTATCAGCGGTCCTCAATCTTCCACCATGAACCCCTTCCATCCTTTTTTCATCACAAGCCTCCTTTTCCACCACGAACCCTCGTTCACCACGGTCGTTCTCCGCCTCCACAGTCACACTTCAACAGTCGCCGCCCTCCTCAGCCGCGAACTACTCCCCCACAATTGTCATAATCTACCAGAGGCTTCAATGCCCCCCACATAGTTTTTTAACGCCGCAGTATCCCCCTGTGAACCCTTCCTTCTCCCTGGGACTTCCTCCTCACCTCTACAATCATCGACCACTACAACCGACCTCCACCACCTGGGCCTTAACTTCTTCACATTACCCTCTCCCTCGCTCCATGACCCACATGGCACCCTCCGTTCATCCCTCCGATCATCACCCAGTCGTCCACCTAGTCTCACCGGGACCTTCTCCCCCCGAGCTCCCTCCTTCACCATGAACCTCCTCCCAAAGGTAGGTGTCCCCCGGAGAAATGAGCAATTAAGGGGCAGGGTAGGCAATGCGGTGTTTTTATTCTCCCGGAGGCACCGTGCAGCCACGCAGCCGCCGCCTATGATTTTGGGGAAATTCTCAGTAAACAGATCTAATGAGATAATGATGATGGTGATGATGTCATAAGGACTTGAGATATCAGAGTCCAAGGTAGCTGGTCTGTCCTATTCATGAACACTATATCTGCCTTTATACATATCTTAAGTTGGACTATACATTGCGACTTGAGATCTTGGAGATTATGGGTAATTATGTCGTTATATGTCTTATTATGTCGGCTATGTCTGAAAACTTGGAAATCTTTTATGTTAGAACAGATTATGTCCTTGAAAGTAGCTGATCTGCCCCTGCAATTTTTGATTTTTAGGTAGGCAACCCACAGTGCGATTTTTTCTCCCCAGAGGTGGCGGTGGTGGCGGATTTTACTTTTCACGGTCACACTTCAACGGTCGCAGCCCTCCTCGGCCACGAACTCCTCCCCCACAACGGCCATAATCTACCAGAGGCTTCAATGCCCACTCCGTAGTCTTTTACCTCCGCAGTATCACCCCCCTGCAAAACCTTCCCTCACCCTTAGACTTCCTCCTCACCTCTACAATCATCGACTACCACAACTGACCTCCACCACCTGGGCCTTAATCTCTTCACACCTCGCTCCATGACTTTCTCTGTCTACAGCTCCTCCCCCACATGGCACCCTCCATTCATCCCTCCAATTTCACATTACCCTCTCCCTCGCTCCATGACTTTCTCTGTCCACAGATCCTCCCCACATGGCACCCTCCGTTCATCCCTCCAATCATCACCCAGTTTTTCACCTAGCCCCCCCCAGTCACCTTCTTCCACCCCGAATGCCCTCCCCCATTAGAACCACATCTCCCTGACCACCCGCACACCACTATGGCCTTCATTTCTGCCCACGTACCACGCCTCCACCAAAACCTCTTCACCCATTACTACACCCCCAATTGCGGCCTTAATTACAGCCTTCCCCTTCCGCTGCTCCTTCTCTGCGGCCTCCTCATCCCAACTCCCTCAAAGATCTCCTGGTCCTCCATTCAGGAGCTCCCACCATAATGACCACCCTTCCCACCACCAGCCCCTCCCGCACCTTGTGGCTTTCATTTACCTCCTCGGTCCCTCTTTCACCCAGGACTTCCTCCTCTACTAGGACCTCTTACTCACCATTACCCCCCATACCCAGGGCCTTTATCCTCCTCCTAGGCCACGCCCCCATGAATTTCTTCCCTATTCTGGAGCTCTCTCCACCATGAACCACCTCCTAAGGGGTAGGCTACCCTTGGAGAAATGAGAAATTAGTGGGGCAAGGTAGGCAAACCGCAGGTGGCGGACCCTCCCGAAGGTAGGCTACCACCAGAGAAATGAGCAATCAGGTGGCAAAGTAGGCACGGATTTTACCTTTTTAGTATATCAAGAGATATGTATTCTTATGTCTTATTATGTCGGTTATGTCTTAAAACTTGGAGATCTTTCATGTTAGAACCTCCTAGGGGTAGGCTACCCCTCTTCAGCAACGGAGGAGTGGGAGGAGGTGGTTGGGACGAAGGCCGGGATTTAGATATCGGGCTCCTTGGAGTTTTTTTCAGGAGGGGGGGGAGGAGTTTTGATTTTTAATATATGTATAGAGAGACCAGTACCCTTCCACATTCACCGTATGACACGAGGGTGATTTTCCTGTCGAAGATGGATCGAAGTTGACGGGTGGAATGTTGAGCTTGCTAACGTTGAGACTATTCTGCTGCGATGGCTGCGTTGATGAGGTGAGTTGCTTCTGGGCTTGTCAGCGTTGAAGATGGAAGTCCGAGAGTTTCTAGGACAGTTTCTAGTCTGTGGTGCATAGCGTTTCCGTTTGCAGGTTCTGTGGTGGTTGATTTCCTCCAGTTGAAATAGCGCTCGTGTGGATTTGTTGATGCGGATAATGAAGTGAAGGAAACGTAGTTGTCGGCAAAAGTCTGGTGGAAGTTCGTTGCAAAGAAAATAAAGATTGGAGCAGGCTGTGGTGGGGAAGGCACCACTGGCCACGCGTAGTGCTCGATGATGAATGGTGTTCAATTTGTTGAAATCAGTTTTGGTTGCTGCTGAGCAGATGGCAAGTCCGTAGTCGCATTTTGAACGGATAAGTGAACGATAGGTGTGTAGTAGATATGTTATATCGGCGCCGTAGGATGTGTGTGCTAGTTTTTTGAGAAGGTTGAGAAGTGAGTGGCAGGATTTCTTGAGTTCTGTAATGTGATGTCTGAAGGAGAATGATTGATCGAAGTGAAGTCCGAGATATTTTTTATGGTAGGTGGAGTAGGAAGGGAAGTTCTATTTAAAGTGATGCTGATTGAGTGTTGACAGGTGTGTGCTTTACAGAAGTGTATGACGTTAGTTTTTGTAACTGAAAATTCTAAGCCGTGGCGTGAAGTCCAGGACGCAAGTTTATTTACTTTTTCTTGGACCTGACGTGTTCATTTTTGTGGCGATGTGCTGGAAATGAAAAAGGTTAGATCGTCTGCGAAGAGAGCTGATTTTACGGGTGTTGCTATTTCTTCACAAATGCTACTGAAACCTGTGTTAAAGAGTGTGACTTAGAACAGAACCTTGAGGAACTCCATTTTCTAGTGTTCGACTTGAGAAGATGGTGTGACCAAAACAAACTTTGCAGCTTCGGTTGGTGAGGAACTGCTGCATAAAGAGAAGTATACGGCCTTTGATATCACATTTGTATAGTTGTTCGATGATTTGTATTTTCCAGATGGTGTCAAAGGCTTTTTGTAAATCGAAGAAGACGGCTAGTAGCTACATGATGGCGACGGGAGAAAGCTTCGAAGATGAAGCTGGAAAGTAAGGCAAGATGTTCTTCTGTTGATAGGCCGGGTTGAAATCCAGCTTGTTGAGGAAGCATTAAATTTTCTGTGAAAAGAATGCGTTGGAGCCGAGCGTTAACTATTTTTTCTAGGAGCTTGCAGAATACGGAGGTGAGTGAGATATGGGTCTGTAGCTGTTGATGAGGTGGTATGATCATTGCGTGTCATCGCCATTCTTGAGGAAATTGTCCAGTGTTCCAGGTGGTGTTGAAAGGAGGAGAATGAAGAATTTCAGTTTTAGGTGTGCGTTTTTGATCATCGAAATGTGATTTCGTCTGGTCCTGGACTTGCTAATTTGGTGCGTCGAATAGCTGATTGTAGTTCTTCGTAGGTGAGTTGTTGGTTGTAAGTGGCTCCGGCGTTATCTGTGAGACTAGTTGTTGAGAAGTGCGGGGGGGGGACTGTTGAACGATTTGAAGCCTTTGAGAAAGACATAGAATTCGGCTATGTCTGTGGACGATGTATGAGGTTGCTGATCTCCGGATATGATGGCGGTGGAGACGTGGATTTAAACGTAAAAAGGTCAAATTTCCCCTTGCTTTCATCGGGGTTTGTCTGTCGGAGTTTCCTTCTCCAATATGCCTTTCGTTTTTCTGTGAGCCTCCTCATTACGCCGAGGTAGGATACACAGAGGGGCGACTAAATTTAGAAATGACTCAAAACTAGTACCTTGACTAATTTGTATTCTTTAGCCAACCACTGTAAAAGTTACAACTATTCGAAATCCAGTCTAAGACAGTCATGTCTCTAATAAGAAATCCGCAAATGTTCTGTCTTTCTCAAAAGCATTAGGTGCCTTCATAATTATGATTTTATCGATAAACATGAGGTGAACATCCTCTTATGAAACGTTCAACTCTTTTCCCACACACAAGTCCATTTTGAACAGCGGTCCGCGCTAATAATAATGCATGGCTTCTGTTTACGTACCACCCAAATTTTTTAAATGTTATTTGATACCGCGTGGAAATTATATGTTTACCAACCCGTTGAACTGTCCATAAGTTCGAATAAAGACTTTTAGTCTCAGAAGACGGTAAATTATTGCTTTTACTGACCTCCCAACTACTCCCCTATCAATTATCGGCAGGTAACATGACGCAGTAGGCAACAATCGCACCGAACTATCTCAACGATTATACGAGATTAAGACGCAAACTTTGTCCAAATAAACTGAATGTCATCATTTTTGGTCATCGACATTCGACGCTGTCAAATTTCGTAAATGTCGCAGTTAGAAAACCAATTTCGGCGAATCAAGGCGGCCTGAAAACTGCACTCGCGGGAATTCGACGTCAATATCCAGCCGAGATTTTCGGGGGTACCGTATCTCATGGTATCGCCCGGCTATTTGTAAATACGCCACACCGATCACTTGTACTTTATCGGCTGCCAATAGAATTTACGAGCTGTAATTTTTCTAAAGATCACGCGAACTTATTAGCATATTTGCAAAAAATTGAACATAAAAACGAAGAAGCAAAAAACCAGTTCGCCGGCTCGCGTGATAACGCGGCTGGAATTGCATTAATTACAGGAGGACGCGGAAACGTCCATTAACAGATACAAAGATGCTGGATGGATATTCGAAATTGAAAAATTTATGACTCGTATTTATCACGATGTCAATCGCACAGTTCGTACGTGTACACCTGATACGCCCCTGACAAAGAATAAATCCGCGTGGACACCTGTTTAATGGAATAGCATTGAGATTGCTTTGAAAACAGAGAATGTTTCTGCAGCAAAATAAAAAATTCAAAAATAAAAATCCTTTCCAGAATTACCCGAAGCGCACGCATTATGCAAACGTTTAAGAGATTAAACTGGGGGGGGGGGCAGAAGCTTGTAATTGGACACGAATGTGATGCAAAACTGATAAAACAGTAAATACTCGGAGTGATTCCAGTTCCTTTGCAAAATTCGGTTATAATCGTGTGATAATGATTTGCCTGTTTAAGGGATTCACACGCGGAGGATTCAAAATCTAATAGGGCCACATCGTAAACCGTAAAATATTTGTAGATTTCAACGAGATTGCCATTCTACATTTTTTCATTTTGGCCGAGTAATTTGTTCAAAGTTACCGATTTAGACGTGACGACTTCAATCTCCTACGGTATCTATAGCAACCTAATCCACGTCACTTCTGTTTTCTTTTTCTTTTTTTTTTTTTCTTTTTTTGTGACAGGGGATGGGAAGTTAACAGAGAAAAATGCTGACAAAATTTACTAAGGACGTTACTATATAGCAAAAGAACTTTCTCAATTCCACAAGTCTGCTGACTGTCAATTGAATTTTGCCTAAAATTTCACGAAAATGCTAACTTGAATTTGATTGGGGGTGATAACCCCACTCTCATGGCGCCGGTCCAGATTCTGCTTCTTTTCCCTTCTTGAAGTAAGCGCATACATCGTACTTACTTATTTGACTATTTGCATATTTTATCGTTAGACTTTTATTTTGGTGTTTTCCAGGAATTAATACTGGGAGGGGCAATTCAAATCATTTTTTTTTTAAATTCTTTTTTCCAATATTAACAATTACGAGCCCTTCCCCCAGGGTTTTACAAAATGTTTATCCCCTGGAGGTGGGTCGGTTTCATCTTAGTATTAGTTTATACAAGTAATTAAATTTAGACTATATAATTAAACTTCAACTTAGCTTACAATGTCATTCGCTCTAGTGGTAAAATCTTGTACTATAGGTAAGATTTAACTTATTTCCATTTTTCAAAAATTTGTGTTAGTATTCCCGGGTTTTTTTCTGTATAATTTTAATAATTTTGTTTGATATTTCGTCATGCCCGTTGGCCTTTCTATTATTAAGATTTTTAACGATATTTGTTACGATTGTGTCTTCAATTTCGATGTCGTTTGTTTCTTCTATATAGTTCCCTAATGTGTCATTGATTTTGGGGAAGAGATGCTTGAAGATTTCCGCGTATTTTTCTTTTTCATCCGTAATAACCTTATCTGATGTTTTTAGTGGTGGGAACTCCAGTTTTTTGAATTTCTCCATTACAATCTTATATGGCTTCCCCCATACTTTCGATGTAGAAATGAGGTCCTGCCACGCTTTTTTCTTGCTGTTTATAATTTCAGTTTTATACTCGCATTTTATATGTTTTAGGACTTCATTAAGAAATTCTAATTGAGCTAATTTCCCTTGTGCTTTGTATTTGTATTTCAACTTTGTTAATTTCTTTATCGTCTTTTTGTATAATTTTAGTTTTTTGTTCCACCAGGAGTTTTCGTTTATTTTCGTATTTTCCAGGCATTCAGGACGATATTCTTTAATTTTCTCAAGCAGTTTGATAACCTGAGCATTTATAGTGCTTCCGTTGTGGCGCATTAGTTTATTTCATTTCTGATTTCAGAGAGGTTTGCCTTGTTTATAATTTCTTCAAATTTATTGTAGTTGACAACTTTTTGGGTCTTATGTGAGTTATTCCTATGTATTTCTACACGTACTATATGGAAATGTATTGACTTATGACACGACCGACTGTTTGGTTTGATTTTGATGTCTTGAATACTTGCTTTAATTTTCGAGTTAATGATAATTAAATCTATAACACTAGAGCCGTTTTTGTTTTCGAATGTTTTGATATTATAGGGATTTTTAATTGTTAGGTTGTTTGCAACTAGGAATTCTTCGAAAAGTTTTGTTCTAGTTTTGTTATGACTGATGTGTAATTTTTCATACATGTGAGATCTTGTGTTAAATTCTCCTATCAGAATAATTTTTTCTTTCCGCACATTTGCTGTTAAGAACACTTGTACATTTTTGATCTTGTCTTGTATGTCCTCGTTTGGAGACCAGTAACAAGCTACAATAATGATGTCTTTTAATTTTGTTATTATCATGGATTCAGTACTGTGCATTTTTTTGAGATCAAGTTTTTTCTTGTAGCTGATAGCTACATTGACCTTCATTATTGTTGCATACTCTGTGGAATTCAAGCCCAAAAGCCCCATTTTATTGTAATTTGGTTCTGCAATTATTATTATTATTTGTCTTTTTTTTTTTTGTTCATTGAGGGTTTCCAGTTGTTGAGCCTTGTTTCTGTCCTAATTTAAGTATTTTACTTTGATTTTACCACTAGTAAACATTCGTAACTTAAAATGATTCTTATAGGTTCTTAATAGTTATTCTTACATGTTATACTTTAAATCATGTAACGGTGTGAATAGTATGTGGACATGAAAGTTTAGGCTTAACTATATCATTCCTTCTAAAGGTCGTATCTAGTCTCCAGAGACCTAACACAAGAAGAGAATAGGGGGAATTCCTCGGGCCCTCCCTTCTTCGAAGTCATTAAGCTTACACACTAGATATTATAGTATACACTGCGCTCGCTCTCAACAGGGGGTTACTTTTTCAGGTCAAAAATTACATTTTCCTATTCATTTTTGGTTAATTTAGAAATATTTCGCTCTCTGTACCCGGGTATTAATTTTTTGTCCTTATTATGTGATGACCCTACCCCCTCGGAAAATTTTTGATAAGTTTTTAACTCAATGTCCTAAACCATTATTGTTGTCGGAGACCAGAAAGACGCTCTGAGGCTGGTCTGAGCCTCATTTCGCCTCTCCTAGCTTCGGATTCGCGCTATTCTGCCAAGACCATTATGGGATACCTACTGACCAAAGCAACTCTCACCCAGCGTTAACCTGGAATTCGGGTCACCCACGGCCGGAACCAGATTATATGATATGGGTATCCATTACCACTGTGCAGTAGCCCAGGATCTCCTGTGGAGTACGGTAGAAGAGAGACGGATTGACTTGGTGATAGCGAGTCAGCGCTACAGGCTGGAAGAAGTTCGATGGTGGTACAGAGACAGTACTGGACTAACAGCCGTTGGCGTATGCCCGGACTGTCCTATAGCTCCGGGCGAGGTAGAAGAAGAGGAGGGGTACGTAGTTGTACAGGTTGCGATATCATCGTATACAGTTGCTACTTCTCCCCGAACATAAGTCTGGAGGAGTTCGAAGCCTACCTCGCCTGTCTCGAGGAGAGCATCGCGAGGAAGACGACCCGAGTCATCGGGGCTGGAGATTTCAACGCCAAATCCAAGGAATGGCACTTCGCCGGACCAACCCCCGAGGATATGCCCTGGGGGGGCTTGCCGCCGGGTAATATCTTGTTCCGATGAACACAGGCGGCACTCCCACCCGTTTCCATCAGGGCGTGGGGTCGGTCATAGACGTCACCTTCGCGTCAGCCAAACTGACCCGCTAGATCAAGGGCTAGTCTGTGCTGGATGAGGAGTTAGGGAGTAACCACCGGTACATCTACTTCAAGCTGGATCGAGAAACCGAGGTGGTCACTGCTCCAAAAAAACTGGGAAGATGGACAATCAGGAAGCTCGATGCGGGTCGGTTGGAGGCGAGTTTCCTGGCTCTAACCTTGGGAACGGGAGGGTAGGAGCGGCGGCCGCGAATGCCATCCAGACAGTGGCCGCGGCCTGGGATAGGGCAACGCCCCGCGTCGGTCCACCGCGCAAGAGACAGCCCGTCTACTGGTGACCGAGGACATCGCCGAATTGAGGAAGGAGTGCAAGACTTCGCCATTGGTATCAACGCATGAGAAGAGACGACGATGCGGTGACAGCAGTTTTCACAGCAGCACCAGCAGGCTCATCATACTCTCAAGCTCGTCATATGGAAGAGCAAGAGGGCAGCTTGGGAGGAGCTATGTCAAGAAGTGGATGACGATCCCTTCGGCAAGCCGTACAAGGTAGTCATGCGGAAAGCTAGAGGGCCGTCGGTGACGAACCAAATGGAGCTGGGGGTGCTGGACCAAGTAGTTCAAGAACTGTTTCCCCAGTGCCCCCGCTAAATGCGGCATCCGTCGAGGTGCGAGAGAATTTCCCTCTGATTAGTGTTGGAGAGGTGGACAGCGCGATCGGCAGGATCAGGACGAAGAAGAGGAAGGCGCCTGTTCCGGATATGATTCCCAACGTTGTCTGGAAAGTAGTCCACCGAGCAGATCAATCCCTCCTGACGCGTTGCAGGATGGGACATTTCCGAGCAGATGGAAGACGGCACGGCTGGCACTGATCAAGAAGCCAGGAAAGCTAGACGGCCAGCCGGCCTCATACCGGCCTATTTGCCTGCTCGACACAGTCGGCAAGATTTTTGAGCGTACTATCGTGGATAGGCTCGAGGAGCACTTTCGGGGGCGGAAGTCGATTTCGAGCTGTCAGTACGGATTCAGAACTGGCCGCTCGACTGCGGACGCCGTGCTGAAGTTGAAGAGTCTGGCGCAGAAGGCGATCCGCGAGCGGGAGTTCTGCGCGCCAGTCAGCCTCGACATCAAGAAAGCGTTTAACTCAAATCCGTATACACGTATTATGGAAGCGTTGGAGTTGGCGTGGGTTCCTGGTTACCAGGAGTTACTTCGACGGCCGCCGAATAGAAATGGAGTCGGCGGCCGGACCCGTCACCAGGGAGATGACCTGCGGCGTTTCTCAGGGATCAATACTTGGAACACCCCTTCAACGGGATGCTGAGGCTGGCACTACCACCAGGCGTTAAGCTCATCTGCTACGCCGACGACACGCTGGTGGTGTGCCAAGCCAAGTCGACAGCAGAGGTCACGCAACGAGCTAACCAGGCATTGGAGATGCTGAACCCACTGGATCGAGTCAGCAGGGCTGTGCTTAGCGGTACAGAAGACGGCAGCTGTGTTGTTCACGACGCGACGCAAGTAAAGCCTACCCACCTTTGTCGTAAAAGGTGCGGAGATGGGGCACTGTACAGCCCTGAAGTAACTGGGGCCGTGGTTCGATGGGAAGTTGCATTTCCGAGAGCACTTCCGGCGGGCAGTGGGAAAGGCGGATCGAGTAGCTGGACAGCTGACGTCTGATGTCGAACCTAGGGGAACCTAGGGAGAAGCGAAGAAAAATGTACGTGAACGTCATCATGTCGATCCTCTTATACGGGGCATCAGTATTTGACGACGCCATCAAGATATCATATAGGAGAGCGGAGATGGAGAAAATCCAGTGAAAAGCCGCGATAAGGTGTGTCAGTGCGTACCGCACTGTTTCTTCGGAGGCAGTAGGCGTGTTAGCATGTATACCACCGATCGAACTCAAGGTCGGCGAGATAGTAGAGGTATACGGTGGGAAGGAGAGAGCAAAGACGAAATGGGAAGCACTTCGGGTCAAGCAAATTATCCAACAAGACACGCTTCGGAAGTGGAAAAACGCGCTCGCCCGTTCGACCAAGGGCGAGCAGACCCGAGCGCTGATACGCGACCTCGATGGGTGGGCAAGAAGATCGCATGGAGAGCTAACTTCCATCTGACCCAAGTCCTGAGCGGCCACGGGTGCTTCGGCACGTACCTACATCGGATGGCGACAGCGCCGAGCCCCGTATGCGCGCACTGTGATCGAGGGGCGGAGGACGTACCTCGGCACACTCTGTTCGAGTGTGATGTCTGAGAGAAGGAGAGGCGCGGGATGGCCACAACAGCGATGGATCCTGGCTGAAGAAGCGATGAAGATGACGGCGTGATCAGCCGTCTCGCGCCGGACACCCTGGTTCCGGAGATGATGAAGAGCGAAAGCAGTTGGAACCGGGTGTCGGCCTTTATCTCGGCCATCATGAAGAGAAGGATGCAGACAGAGTGGTCGAGGCGGAGGGCCGGCGATGAACGGAACTCGGCCCACACCATCGAACAGGAGAACTCTGTACCATCCTAGGAGAGCTGCTGCATCTGCGCTGCGGACCCCTGTCTGGGCTCCCCCTTCGTCACCACCTGCTTGCGTCTTCACACGAACCAAGAAGAGGAGGTGAGGGGTGAGTGAAGAGAAAGCGCGTCCGGCGGTGGGGGACCTGAAACTTCCAGGCGAGTGCTCAGGGAGCGCGGACCTCGGCCAGGGAACCCTATGGTGGCCCTTGCAGGACGCGCGCACCGGATGCGGCACGTCGAAATGAGCTCTCGGGCTCGGCCCCAAAGCGTCCTTCTGGCCACTGATGCGATACTCGAAAGGCTAGTTTCTGGGGCCGGGGGTGCGTTGTCATAGGGGCCACTTTGGCATGCGTGCATCGCCTTACGTCCACCACACCATATGAATGAGAAACTTGGACTATAGGAAAACCAGAGAAAAAAAAAGGATCGAAGCTTTTGAGATGTGGTGCTAAAGACGAATATTCAGCATCAAATGAACGGATAAGGTAAAAAATGAGAAAGTACTTCACAGCGTAGGAGGTAAAATGGTTATTTGGAATTGTCTGAAGAGAAAAGGAGAGATAAACTAATAGGGCATAGTGTCCATTTTGGAGTGTGAGTGAACTTGGTAATATTCCTTTTGTAGGGTGTGCCAATTCACTTTTCCTTCTTCTGTATTCCAGAGCGCTTTCAGCTGTTATGTCATCATCAGTGGAGTACCCTAAATGAGACTTGTCTCTTGTGGTCCTGTAGTTATAGTCGAGGGTAGTACCGTATGGTGAGCCTGTTTAGTCTTGCGTTCCTATTGGTTGTCTGATGATGGCATAACAGCCGAAAGCGCTCTGGAATACAGAAGAAGAAAAAGTGAATTGGCACACCCTACAAAAGGAATAATAGGGCATAGTTTGAGGCACCCTGGAATAATATCACTGCTGTTAGAAGCAAGAGTAGAAGGAAAATTGGGTAGATCGGCAAAGATTCCAGTATGTTCATCAGATAATCAAGGATGTCAAATGTAAGTGTTATTACAAAATTAAAGAACTCGCACGAGATAGAGAGAAATGGAGAGCTGCATGAAACCGATCGTCAGACTGATAACTTTCGTCAATTATGAAGCAGACCAGGAAACCAGTCAGCGAAGTAAATTTTTCAACAGAACCAAAACATAGGCATGAAAGTCAAAATAACCTAATTTTTTATTTTAATGCAACAAGATAACGAATATGGCAAACCTGTAGGGCGAGGTATCTCCCTCGAGACGTGTCAGGATATCCAAGTAGCTCTGGAGTCCGCATGGAGATTTTTGATCGAGCGTATCAGATGTTGTGGCTGTCCTTTCTGCGTCGCCACACGTACCAAGACGAGGAGGTGAGCGATGAGTGAAGAGGAAGCGCGCCCGGCTGTGGGGAACCCGACAATTCCGGGTTTGTGCTGGGAGCGTTAACCTCGGTCAGTAGGGGCTCACAGGATAGCGCGTATCGAACCCGGAACGGCGAAATGGGGCCTCGGGCCGGCTTCAAAGCGTCCCTCCGGCCACTGATGCGATACTCGGAAGAGTAGTTTCCGAGGCCAGTGGTGCGGTGTGTCAGAGGCCACTTCGGCATGCATCCATCGTCATATGTCCCACCACACCACTAACATTTCTTGTAATGTGTTTCAGACTTTCCTGCGCCGCATAGAGTCGAAAGCTTTATTATAGCCTAGGAAACCCAAACTCACGGCTGGTTAAATTCACGATTTTTCTCGATTGGTTGCTTAGAATTTAGGATTTGTTCTCTTATTCCTCTGCCTTTAACAAAACCAAATTGTTCTGGTGATGTCTGACTATCAAGGTAGTAAAATCTTAGCTTTCCATCGATGAAGGTAAGAATAATTACTGCAAGTCTCCGTTTTTCCATTCTTATGGAGTGGTATGAAAATGGACACCCCCCCCCTTCTCCGAAGTATTTTGACCATTTTCCAGTAGACCAAATCTAATTACACACTTCCCATGGAGTTTTCATGCTTTTCTCTCCAACCATCTTCAACATTTCTGCCGACACCATCAGCGCCTAAAGCCCTATTATTTCTCAGCTTCTGAATGGCTCGTTTCATTTCTTTTGTTGAGATGTCCGGTTTTTGCTTCGCTGGTATTTCCCAGGAATTTCATCGGGGTGTGCGTCGAGTTTTTTACAATAATTTCTCCAGCATGCTAAAATGTTAGCTGGATTTGACTGCTTTATTACACATACGAAAAAGAAAATGTAGCAACATTGGTTCTACATCAGATTTTTCATAAGAATGGGTGTGCTTGTTTTCCCGTATCTCTCCCCGATGCGCCCGAAATGGGGCCAGTTTGAATATTGCCATTTCCAAGATGACTCTGACTTGAGTCTTATGGGGAACAACGTAGTTTCTCGCTTGTTTTCTCATGTCACCAAAGAACACAAATATAAAAGATCCCAATTTATACCAGATTTGCTTCTCTGCTCTTTTTTAATTTTGCTCTCGACCCGAGCCCTGGAATCCGCCCTGCCAAACATTACTTCAGAGACGTCGGGGAGGCTGTTAGGACTGTCTTAACCCTCTCCTCTTCTTTCCGAAAAACCGGCATGGGCCGAAATGTAGCGAGTTGCTACGTGGGCTGGAACCCGGGACCTCCGGATTCTGAGACCAGCGCGCTATCCACTCGGCCAACCAGAACCCCGGATTCGCTTCCCTACTTCATATTTTTCCATCCCTAGGAATTATATCCGGATTTAAAGGAGTGGATTTGGGGGATAAAATACTCACCACATGATTATCCATGATATAGTAATTCTTTCTTCTACGAGTAGAAAAAAATTCCCCACTTGACGAATGAGTCTTCTATCACTTTTTAGAAGTCGATGTCATGAAATCCACGAAAAATTATAACCGGTGCCAAGTCGGGACTGTACGCCGGATGAGGTACAAAAGACCATCCGAACTTTGCAATAAGATTTATTATTTTTGGTAACGTTTGCTGTATGAGTCCTTGCGTTATCGGTTGGATTCCTCTTGAAAGTTTGCCAGGGCGATGCTCGAAAGCACAAATTCATTGACAGAAGTTTTTCTGAGCTTTGGTTGGTTTCGAGTTCAACAATATGATCGTCGTTCTTTACATACATTGCGAGCTACGGAAAAAAATACAGCACCATCGTCCTCAGAGTATTAAAGTTGTATGCCTAACTTTAAATAGGTACTTATTTCACATTTCAGTGCCCTGTGGATGATCATGAGTGGTTATGCAGGCTTAATAAGTAACCTGAAGATAGTGATTCATGTAACTATCTATATTCGATACATTTTATCGGCGAAAAAGAGAGAACTACAGTATATTGGTATGAAGAGCAGAATTATTGCTGTTGTTGAATATTAATGAGGACATGTGGCGTTCCGAAATTCGTCACAATGAAAGTTCTCTGGCTCCATTAGGTTGTAGTAGTAATCATAGACCAAGTCTGCTTCATATCGTTGAATACTGTAATAATGAAATATTGCTCGTCTTTTTACGCGACCGTCATTAATTTTTTTCTATTTTTCTAGACCTACCATCGACTTATTGTGACTCATATTTTAAATATCTAATAGTTTTACGGATGAAGAGGTAGCCAGTTGAAAAGCATTGAACTTGAGATCTGTCGAGCTGGGTTAATCTTATTCACCATGACTCGTTTGCAGCATAAGCACGATGAATAACTCATCAAGAGCCCACGTGAACGATTTTAAAAAGGTAGTACGAAGTCCAGAGGCACAGGGGTGATGAGGCTTTGTCCTCCCTCTATGACGCCCTTGAGCCTTCTCAGAAAATTTTGTTTCACACCAAATTCTCTCCTCTTTCTATAAAAATTCACGAGTGCACGAATATTACAGATCCATTGACAGGGTGCTTCAAGAATTACTCTCTTTTTATTTCGTAAATCAATATGAGATGCGAGAAGGATTTCCAAGCAGCAAAGTCTAATTTCTTCCTGAGTGAACATAAGGTAAATGCCCCAATGGTAGACACTGTACCAATGGTGGACAGTCCTATATTCATTTGCTAATATTAAGATTTGGAAAGGTTTGCTGGCAACACTGAAAGTATGGAGGGAGAGTTAAGAGCTTACTATGCATATTGGATGCATTGATAAAGCCAAATAAATATTTTATGTTGTGAATTTCGTTCTGGTTTTTTTTTGGTGTTGAAAAAATGTGATAAATTACTGATTTCTTAAAACTTAATTAACATTAATTAAAAGTTTATTAAATTTGTAAAAGTATTTTAAGTTTGTCATTTGCATCGCTTGACACTGCTCGGACTTGAATAGTACATAAGTCTTCAGTTTGTAATTCAGAATTGGTAAAATAAGGAAAAGGATCAGATATTTATCAGTGGCCATTACTAGCTCAAGAATATTCCACTTCCTCTAATGGTGGACACCGGTGTCCACCATTAGAGAAGTTCAAAAATCCATTAATAGCCATATTGCATTTCTGAACAGGAATCGCACATATTACTTTATTTTTTAGATGGGAAAAGTTCGGAAATTTCACGAGTATGATCCTGACAATAAGCCGTGTACCCTTCAATAACGAACGAATTTCACTTCCTGATTCGGTATAGCGTAGTTTCTTTTTCTCTGATAAAGTTAGAAAACTCAGTTGACCTCTGCATTCCAAACCTTCGTTGCGAAATGCCGATTGAAATTGGTTCGACGTAAACTGCTGAAAATTATTACTTACTATGAACAATCTTTGTATAGCGAATGCCCCCCTGGTTGCCAGCTAAAGTTCGAACGCAATAATCGTTAACTTACCTTTAATAATATTATTCATGTTAAATATTTATTTAAAGTTCATTAATAAATATGTTTTCTTAAACAGGAGAGAAGAATTTCCTATGGATTTTTGTTTTGAATGTGTCCACTACTGGGTGACCACCGCACTAGATTTTTCAATTTTTTCAGTGTCCACTATTGGGTAAAAAAATTTTTTTTTTTTCAAAAAAAAACTTTCAGCAGTCAATTTACAGGTTTTCCTAATAGAAACCACATCAAAATTATTAGCTGTTTAATTTACTTTATTATGTGCCCTCTTTGAAATCTGTAACTTTAATACAAGATACAAAATTTAAATAAGTTGTTGGAAAAACGTCTTATCCTGTCCACCATTGGGGCATTTACCTTATTTTCTCTATAAAAGAAGGGCTTGGATTCAACAACAATTTTAAAACTACAAATAGTAAGAATGTTTGGGCTGATTGTGAATATTCTATCACGTATCAAATTTTAAAAAGGAGAGAGAAAAATCCACTTGGAATCTTTAGAAGTCCCCAAAAAATGTTTTTCCGGTGTCTCGTGTAAGGATGTACGACAAAAAGGCAATTTAATTCATAACAACCAACTTTGACAGCTAATCTCTTTTCACATTAATAACAGCTGATATTGGACAAAACAAAGCCTACCACAACAACCAATAGCAAGTTAGGACACATCATGCATTTTATTATTTTTATTTTATTTTTTTATTACATGGCTCGCTGGAACAACATATATACTTTTACAGTGATTATTATAATTTAGTACATATATTAGACAGGGGAGGTGACTCTCCCCCTGACTCAGCCCTCAGCAGCCCACTTCTGGGCATAAGCCGTTGACAGTTCAGCCCATTTTTTTCTATTATTGGTTTTTTAATAGCCATTGAATGCCGGCCACCTGTCTTATCTCATCAACCCACCTAGTCGCTGGTCTCCCCCTTCTGCGTTTCCTAGAG
This sequence comes from Acanthococcus lagerstroemiae, assembly GCA_031841125.1. Taxonomy (NCBI): domain Eukaryota; kingdom Metazoa; phylum Arthropoda; class Insecta; order Hemiptera; family Eriococcidae; genus Acanthococcus; species Acanthococcus lagerstroemiae. Next base: position 37,278,190 of record CM063106.1, on the reverse strand, counting down.
GGTTTCCATATCGTCAGGATTTTATTCCATCTGAACGCGGATTCTCTGGCTACGTGTCCGGCGTATTTTAATTTTAGTTTTTTTACAGATAATTCCCACCCCCTTTGCTTTTGTTTTTTCATAAATTTTTGGAATACGCATTTTGTCTTGAATTTTGATTTTCTGGATATTGCGAAGCATAGAATTTTGAGTTGAGATTAATTTCTGTGTTTGTTTTTTTGTATGTGCCCAAGTTTGGGCGTCATAGGTCAGAATTGGGATAACATTACTTTCAAAGATTTTGATTTTGGCTTTTAAACCTAATTTACCATTCCAAAAGATTTTTTGCCCCCAGAAGGCCCTCGAAGTGTTGGCTCTTCTGATTTTAGTTTCCTTTTCTGACCTATTTTCGAATGATATTGTTTGGCCTAAGTATTTAAATTCCGAAACTTTTTCGATTTTGTGGCTGTTAATTTCCAATTCCCCTAAATTCTGAATATTAGACATGGCTTTTGTTTTTTCCCAGTTGATACTTAGGCCAACTATTTCGCTTTCCCTCCTTAGGTCCTCTCCCATTTGCCTACCTTCTTCAGCATTCTTAGCAATTATTACAATATCGTCTGCAAATCTCAAGCTATATGAAGCGTTTTTATATTGCCAAAAAGAGATGTTCTAATTTTGATACCCATAATTTCCCACATTATTTTCCGAAAGACCTCTTCCGGAACCGCATTGAACAAGTTGGGAGAGAGGGGCCCCTGCCAATTTTGATTTTTTCAGTGATTTTGTCCAAACAAATGCTTGCTTCAGAGTGAAGGTAGATTGTGTTTACAATTTCGATAATTTTCTCTGGAACTCCTTGTTTAGCCAAAGCAAGCCATATACAAGTGTGGCACAAGGAGTCAAAAGCTTTATTAAAATCCACAAATAGCAGTACAATGTTTATTTGGAATTCGTTAGCTTTCTCAATTAATTGATTTATTGCATGAATATGATCTACCGTACTAAAGCTTTTTCTGAAACCAACTTGTTCCACGGTGTTGGGCGTCCAAAATATTGTAAATTCTGTTTTTAATATTTTTCATGAAAAGTTTACATACGTTTGATGATAAGCTACCGTATTCAGTATAACCTCATCTCAATATTCTTAGTAGTAAGATAAATATAAAGCATTGTTAATGATGGACTGAACTGTACCAATACGCGAAAACTTCGGAAAATCTTAATGTCCATTGTCCGTTTAGCTTCAAAAGAAAGAAAAAAAAAACATCAGCTAGGAGAAAAATTACACATAATAGACTGATCTTTGGCTTAAATATTTACGTCATCATTTTGATAAAAAAGAGCAAAAAGTCCTCGCTTCTCTGTCCTAGATTTCCAGTATTACACAACGTGGAAACCCTTCAAAATCTGGTTTTTAGGTGGTAACTACCGTTAAAAAAAAAATTAGGCAAAGTTTACCCGGAACCTGATTTTTTATTAAAATGGTCATTCATACGAGTGAAAAATACCGGGAGAGGGGGTGAAAATGATCCGTTAAAATACATAACATAGGTCTTAAGTGACGAAGTGTAGAATTTTCGACTTTTTTTCAGCTTCAGCGACTTATTATTGAGAGAACACAAATTACCCCGGACCATTTCCGCACATCTGAAATTCGAAATTCAACGTTTGCTACCAACTTTCAGACTTTTCATCCACATTTCAGCTTTGTTTCAACCTTTCAAAAAACGTTCAATACTCAGCTTGAAACCTTCGGTTTTTGACTGACTAGTCTCTGACATGAGTCCAGGGTACTCCATTTTCAGAAACAAAATTTGACTTTCAGTTTGGGGAGGTGGAGAAAAAAAATTTGCCGACCCGTCAAAAAATTAAAAAAATTTTTAATTTACCAATTTTTTAATCGAAATTTTAATTGAAAAAAACAAACAAAGAAACATTTTAATAAATAAAATGAAAAATCCATATAAACAGTTTCAAAATTTGCTAACTGCCAATTTTTTTTTGTATAGTTTCGTTTCTGCTTCTTATTTCTGTTACCCTCCTCATCGTTTACTTTTTTAAGTAAAAGCCCACCCCTTTTTTAACTCTTCTGCATCAAATTACCGAATGAAAATTAATGCTTACTTGAAACATTTTCATTTTTGCGAACTTCATATTCGCAATATTACAAGAAAACTCGGAGATTTCGTCCTCAGTTCGTATAATTAATTACTCTTTTTAACCTGCTCGCATCTTAATGTACTGGATGGAAGAAGAATTACATGACCCTTTTGGGTTTAGAATCGTGATTTCTGTGTCTGGAAAATACCTGACAACGTTTACCGCCATTATGTATGGAACAGGTAGCCGTCAAAATAAAGGATTATGCGCTGGGATGAAAAGACGACCGCAAGATTCGTCGGTGTTGTTCCAAAAAAAAATTTGAAAATCCATTAACGGCATCTTCGCCTTTTTCTTATCCTCGAATTGGTCATCAAATTTCTCCAACAGCGATTATGCAAATAACAGTCGTGAGCGATTTTTAGAAGCGCTCATTAGAAAGGCGACATTGACAGCGAATTCCATTCGATTTGACGGAAGAAAACTCGACGACTTGATTCGATTCGATTCGTTTTTGGTGAGCTTAGGTCAAGTTCTGGAGAGGTAACCCTGCGAAAACCTGGGGTAGGTGTGAATCATGCTTCGATCGAATCAGTGTAGCTGTTGGCTGTATTCGATATACTTACATTTATAGTTGATCTTTGCAGCAGTTTGTCTCTATTGGCTCGCGAATGTTTGGTTATTTTGCGCGTTCGTATTGCGTTTGCGAGCGTTCGAGTTTTCATTTTACCTTCCAATATCTCACGCATGGTGTACACGTTACCCGGGTATGTATTTTATTCTATTTTTATTTGCAATTTTGAATTACTGAACCGCAGATGAACGAAGAATTAAATTTCCATTAAATTTTCGTATGAACGTGTAAGATAGAATCATTGAAACGGCAGATGGACACATTTTTTACGTAAAAATGAAATTCATTTTGGGTGGCTGGAAAGCGACATGTCGAGACTCAAAAACCCAATTTCTCATTTTTTTTTTTTTAAATTCGAATATGCTCTTTTGCTTCTTCTAAACGTGGATCACACCGAAAGCGTTGATGTGGTTTATTCAGGAACACCGTTCCAGATTTTTTCTAACTTCTAGTTTGAGCAACTAAGGAAAATTGGAAAACATTTTTGATAGCAGAAGTTAAGCTTAAATTATATAAGCCCTCTGGTTTGAAAAAATTGAGGCTCGGAGGCGTCAAGCCTCACCTCCAAAAAAATCAATTTCTGCAAAAATATTGTAAGTTATCAAAAGGCAATTTCAACCGATTATTCTACCTTTAGGAGGTTTACGCTAAATGCTGTTTTCAACTTTTCCGTAACGGCCTTAACTTTTAGAAATGCAGGATTTCTAAATAGCCCTTCTCAGTGCTCGAGAGAGTAACCAAGAAGGGGGCTAGAGGCTATAGCCTCCACAAAATTCTTCGAAATTTTTTCAAATTTAATTTTGAAATGAATAAGATTGATGCCGACAGCCTGATGCGGTCACATTGCGTTGTAAGTTCGTACAAATGTACAGCTCATGAAAATAGATAGGTATCAAATCTAGCTTTCACCCCTGTCCAATTTTTTTTTCTTTTTTTTTCTAAATTCTAGCCCCCGCCAAAAAAAGTTCTGGTAGTGCTCCTGTCAGTGCTACACTTCATTCACAGACCTCATTCCACTTTATTGTTATTCGTCATTTCGCATTGTGGAACCGTAGATGAACGAATAATTTTCATATAAATTTTGAAAAAGTAGATGGACACACATTTTATATTTACGTGAAAATGAAATTCATTTTGGGTGACTGGGAAGTGACATCGTATATCTTTTTTAAATTTGAATCCAAATTTTGTATATACGTTCTTTTGCTTTTAAATGTGGTTTGAGTCGAATTTATTGTCTGAGGAGTGAGCAATGACGACGGGGTTTATTCAGAAACCGTATATTTTCTTGGTTTATCTGATTATGATCTGTGTAACAAAGGAAAAATTGAACATTTTTGTATATCAAGTGGGAGTTTTGCTTAAATTGTTTGTATAAGCCCTCTGGATCGAAGAAATGAGGCTTGGAGGGGTCAAGCCTCACCTAAAAAAAAAATAGTTTTTTGCAAAAAATATTTCTAACAAACCTTGTTGCTCCAGGAAATTTACATGAAATGCTGTTTTCAACTTTCTCGTGACGGCTCCAGAACTTTTAGAAGAACAGAAATTTAAAATGGCCCTCCACAGTGCTATACTCCACGCACATTCAAGTGTCCCACTCTATTTTCATACTCGCTACACCAAATTATCGAACAGCAGCTGAACGAAGAATTTTATTTTCATGAATTTTGAACTTGCAAATAGAATCATTAAAACAGTGTAGATGGACATACTTTATATTTACATGAAAATGAAATTCGTTTAGGGTGACTCAAAATTGACATGTCGAGACTCGAGCTCCCATTTTCTCATTAATAAAAAAAAAAAAATCTAATCCAGATTTTGTATGCATATGGTTTGCTTCTTCTAAATGTGATTTACGTCGAAGTTATTGTCTGAAAAACAGCAGTGACAGCGGCGTTTATTCAGGAACTGTGGATTTTTTTATAGTCTGTGCAGCTAACGAAAATTGAAAAAAAATTGATTTTAGCTTAAATTATATGAGCTATCTGAATCGAAAAAACTGAGGTTCGGAGTGGTCAAGCCTCACCTCCAAAAATTAATTTTTGCAAAAATATTGTAAGTTATCAAATTTAGCAAATACATATACTTATTTCAAACAAATATCTTACCTTTTGGAGGTTCACACAAAATGCTAGTTCCAACTTTTCCGTGACGGTCCCAGAATTTTTATAAGGGTGGGAATTCAAAATAGCCCTTCTCAATGCTCCTCTTAATTCCCAGGCCTCAATGTTCCACTCTGTTTTCGTTCGTTATTTCAAATTATTATGAAACCACAGATGAACGAAGAACTAAATTTTCGTACGAATTTTGAACTTGTAAAATAGAATCATTGAAACAGCAGATGGATATATTTTATATATTTACGTAAAATCGAAGTTCATTTTGGGTGGCTGGAAAGCGACATGTCGAGACTCGAATCCCCAGTTTCTCATATTTTTTTAAAATTCGAATCCAAATTTTGTATACGCTCTTTGGCTTTTTCTAAATATGATTTACGCCGAATTTATTGTCTGAGGAGCAGCAGTGATAATAGAGCTTATTCAGGAGCCGTGAATTTTCTCAGTTATTCTGGTTACAGTCTGCGCAATTACAGAAAACTGAAAAAAATTGATAGGTGGGAATTTAGCTTAAATTGTATGAGCTTTCTGGGTCAAAGAAATTGAGGCTGGGAGCAGTCAAGCCCCATCTTTAAAAAAATCAGCTTCTTGCAAAAATATTGAAAGTTATCAAACTTAAGCGAAAGTATTTCTAATGAATATAATGTTTCTTTTGGAGGCTTACATAAAATGCTGTTTTTAATTTCTCTGTGACGGCCCCAAAAGTTTCAAAAAGGCGGGAATTCAGAATGGCCCATCTTATTGCTGCACTTAACGCACCGGCCTCAGCGTTTCACTCAATTTTTATTCGCCATTTCAAATTATCAAACAGTAGATAAACGAAGAATTTGTATCGTGAAATTTTTGGCTCTATGTATTTTGAACTTATAAAATAGAATCATTCAAATGTATAATGATTTTTGCAACTTGAAGGCCAGTTATGAGGAAATGGTAAACGGAGGGGCCACTTAAAGCATTTACAATAGACTCCCGATTATCCGACTCAAATTTATCCGACCCTACCCTCCGTCCATAATGGACGAGGGTGGTCTAAAACAGATCAGGGTGGAGGAGAGTGGAAGAGACCAATGCGCAAAACTGGGCGGGTTAATTAGGCGTCGGTCAACCGTTAACCCGGATTTAATAAAGAAATAAAATAATTGAGGATGAGCTCACTTCCAAAGTGACCTAACTGCAAAATTTTCGTTTTCAGAAAAACAAGAAAAATAATGAAGTCACGAAATGTATTTTAATTGGTATCGATAGGTTCAACCTTCCAAAAAAATTTGTCATTTCTGTTTTTGTAAAGTATACCTCTACTGCGGCAAAAGCATTTTGAAAACAAAAACTCATGCAGTTATAGGTCGCTGTGGAAGTACTAAAATGAAAAATCGTACTGATTAATCGCTTTAAAAGGGTATATGTGATAGAAATTTAAGTGAAAAATGTTTATATGTATAGTAGCTTCAGCATGTGTACCTACCTTGTACTCACTATTACTCAAATTAGTTTTTGAAAAAATAGGCTCATTCCACTGAAAAAGTCAATTTCTCCTGCAAGAGACTATATTAAAAGGTTAAAAAATGGTTCTAAAAAAGTTTTATTCAGTGGCTGTCGTAGTATTCGAAAATGGTGGACATTTCAGGATTTTGTCGAACAGTTAATTGGACGCTATTCAGCGTAAGGGAACCAACCAACATTTGTAAACAAAATGAGTTATTAGTATCGTTGGAAAGAGTGTAAAAAGTAGAGTTGTTCAAAATTGGGCCTCCGATTCAAAAATGTGTACTCACGTTGAAAAAGGCTTATCAGTAAACGCTATGTCATATACATAGTTTCTACATGGCTCTTGAACTTCGAATCACGTGTTCTCGAAAAACAGATTTTGCTGGTTGGCTCCCTTACGCTGAATAGCGTCCAGTTTCGATTAATAATTACTTTGAAATGAACAATACTGATAATAATCGCACACAAACAACTTTTTTGGGTTTAGGGTCACTCTGGAAGTACATCGCAACTGTAATTGACAGATAAACTACGTTTAGAGAGGAACTACTCGTGGCTGGGTGATACCAGACGGGTGCTTAGTTTTTGGTCCCTCTTAATAGATGGCGCCACTAACTAAAACATCTTTATTTTGTAGTTCGGTCACTTTGGAAGTGCGCTCCTCAATTTTATTAAAATTTTCAATTTTATCTAGTTAACGGTTTCCACAACATATCAAAATTTAGCAGGGCTTTTTTCCTTTAGTATTGACGTAACTCCTCCTAGGTTTAAATGTTGCAACTTCCTCAATACAGTAAGCCGCGGTGACTTATATACCGAAAATGTTGGGGTTTTCAAACGTTGAACAGCTGTAGCGCGTGATCTATTGGAGATACAGGAAATCTAAAAACTGTTTCGGATTGGTTGAAGCTTTGGGAACAGGATTAGCAACGGAAATCAAAATTTCCCTCTCCCTCCCCTCCCATAAAGGCCTAAAGATGAATCGCACAGGGTGACATTGCGGTACATAAGATATGCATATAGAAAATTAGTGAAAATGTTCAAAATTTATTACAAAAGGCCACAGAAACGAAAGAAAAATGGCAATTTAAGTTAAATTACGTCTTCGGGTGGGATTCAATGGGCTCAAGTAAAACTCTTGAGGGCAGTAAATTTTACGTGATCAAAATTATCCTTCAGAGGATAGTGAAATTCGTTTTTTCTATTTTGATATTGCTCGTCCTCCCGGATTCCGACAGATATTATTATCTGTTTTGTGAAGATAATTATAAATTGTTTTAACTGGTATCTTTTATGTGGCTGAAGCTTCGGCTCTGGTCATATCACCATTTCGAATTTTCTGTTAGACACTCTTCAAGTGTTTCTTGGGTATAATCAGAATAGGTGCGATACCATATTTGTCTTTTATCTACGTTCTTGGTATCTCAAAACAATGTGTCGAATGACATCTATGTAAATTCAAAACTCAAAACAATCTCGCAAATGTAGCGGAAGCTCACGAATTCGTCGCGAATTGTAACTTCTCAAACTGATAACAACAGAAATTGGCATGCCGCAAGGTCACCCCAAGGCAGTTTTTCGCTTATACCTTGTAATTGCAGACTGAAAAATGCCAAGATCTACATATATACATCCTTGGAAAGCTGAGAGTTCAGGCTTTAAAATGACACCACAATACTTTTTCTGTGAGTGCCTGGTTGGATTCCACAGACCTTATTTATCAGTTAAGTATTTCGAAACTTTTTCTGAGCTTGAAAAACAGCCTACCTTTGCCCCCTATTTCGGCCTGTGAACGTCTCACTGGTTTTTGAAGTGTTGTATTATCTATGTCCCTTCATCGATCTATGCCTTTAGAAGTGTTAGGAATACATTTGTATTCGTTACAGAGCCAGTAATATGGTCAAAAATTAAAATTGGCAAAGTCACCTCCCATCGGCAAAGTCACCCCGATTTACAGTATGTATTCAGGTGTCCTTTATCTTACAAGTTTTCGCCAATTAACTAAGGTCGCACTGAAATTTGTTCCAATGGGCCTAGAAACTCATCATAAGAAATTCGAGCTCAATCTGAAGTCATTAACCCATGCCCCTTTGACCTTGAAGTTATGTGTAATACTGAGATTCTACAGAAAACCGCGAATATCTCGGAACATGTCAACTTCAGGACCGAAATGCATATAACATAAAATATTTCCTATTAAATGTTCTATATAAAAGATTCTACTCAACTTTTCTCTAAAATGCATATTTACCGAGATAATCAATGAATGAAAGTTTCGAGGAACGTGAATTTTATTTTTTCTTTCATAACCGATCTTCACTCGGCTAAATCGTAGTTATCTAAAAAATATTCACTTTAGGACCAAAATGCAAATAATATAAAATGTTCCTCGTTAAATTTTCTGTAAAAAAGATCTGATACAACTTTTCATTAGAAAACATTTATCGAGATAATCGCAAAAATGCGTGGAATTTTCGAAAAACATAGTTTTTTAAAATATTATTTTACATCTGAAATATCTATTAATGTCGGGTACTCAGGGTTGGATTTACAAATCAGGGGCCTCTACAAAAGTCATGAAAGTGTCGTTATTACAAATATAATATGTTGTTCATATGTACTTTATGTGTACTTTGAATTATTTTTACTTGTAATTTTGAACTTCAGTTTTTTTTTGTTTTTTTTTGTTGTTGTTGTTGTTGTGTGTGTTTTTTTTTTGGGGGGGGGGTCTCTTGATACTTTAGGGCCTCCACAACATCTTCCTGGGCCCCAGGGCCACGAAATCTTGAATCCGGCCTAGCAGGTAATGCATTATACAGTATAACTTCAGTCTCTGTCTACTGGGGCAAGCCCCAGTCCCCCCCCCCATCTGGCTACGCCCATTACAGTTTCTTGGGTACCTACTACAGAGTAGACTTTGGATTATGTATGTATATCAACAATTATCAATATTGCGCATTAGATATAAAACATTATGCTGTTAAGGAACAGTTCACATGTTTTCACAATTCATTGTTATTTCCTATGGGCAAATCCCTGTTTCCTAAGAATGCTCAAGACTCAATAAAGACATTGGAATTAGTTATGGCTCATGGATGTCTAGTTAACGTTTCAATTTTAAGCTCTTCCGCAAATTTTTCATCACTAGGGTCAGACCAACAGTCCTACCTCTTGAATACAAGTTTTTAACAATCGCAAACTCTTCTACGTGTGTCCATCTTCACACCTTTTAATGATGAAACGAAGAAAATAACGCTTCTGAAATTCTGAGTACAAATGCGAATAAAAATATCGAGCCCTTTGCAAAAAATGAAGCTTGGAATCGGAATCAGCGTTGAGAATACTTCTACAATCATATCTATTCATTATCCGGAAAATTACAACAAATTAAAATTTGTTGAAGTATGTAATAAGCAACTCGAATTAGGTAACAAAACCATTGATAGAGTTTCACGGTTTAAGTACCTAGGATCCTGGATCAACGAAGACATGAACTCAGATGAAGAGATAAAGTTCGGATTGCCCTGGCCAAAAACGCTTTTTCTGCAGCTTAAGTACAGTACTGACCTCTATAGGAGTCTTAGCACACCATTACGTCTGAGATTTTTGAGGTGTTTTGTCTGATCACGGCTGTTGTACGGATGCGAAAGCTCGACCCTGAAAGTAGCCACAGTGAATAGAGACTATACAGGCATTTTAAATGTGGTGCTACAGAAAGATATGTTAAAAAGATTTAGACAGTCAGAATGCGGAATGCGGAAGTTCTGAAACGCACAGAAATACTTTGAAACACTGGGGCAGGGGAGGGAATACTAAACTCAAAATTGTATTGAACATCGACCCATGAAGCTGGCAGAGTGGCAGTCCACAAAAATAGCCAAAAAGTAAGAACGTCAAATTAACAAAATACCAATTCTCAACGCAGTTCCCGATGAGAAACCCAGTTAGAGAAACTGAAAGGTAAGAAGTCAGGATCACTAGAAGAGAAGGAGCACCCTGCAGTAAACCATTGGCATGTATTCTTCGGCCTGCTAAACGAGAACTGAATTCCATCTAGGCTAATTCATCCCGATGAGCCGATACGGCATCGAGAAAGAGATAACCCACCTTATCTCGTAATAAGATGATAAGCAGAGTTTGCACTCCTCTGCTTGACGACATTCATCGAGCTAGCGACGACAGCCGTCTCTGTGCATTAATGTTCATGCAATTCTAACAAACAGGTATTGCTATTGTTTGATTGATTCATTTAAGAATTATTAAATGGAGGGTCAGTTGTGTGTTTTGCCTTTAGGAGCCCCTTATTTGTTAATTATTGTCACGTTCACTTTTGAGCAAGTATTTATCAGTCTGCAGTAACTACTACACTGCAACTGTACTCGTAACGTGAGGTTGAAGGCTTTACACACCAGACCCCTGAAGTCGTAAATCGACTGATTTCAATTTAATGCATTTTGCAACAGTTTACATATGCGAGTTTCTACGGCGAACAAATGTCATCAGATCGTTCATTTACCTGAAATTAAAGATAGCGAGTTCGCTAGTTACTTATAGGTACACATAAAATCTACTAAGTATACACAATACCGTGAGGTGTTGAATGTGTTGAGATGTTTCGAATTTCGTAATTTCGACTTCATGTTCGGCTTTGAAGCTTCTTATTTTGTATTCTGACTATAATATACAGCTAACAAGCCTGCTATCCATAAGCGGACTTTGGTTGTACAGAGGGTTCTCAAACCTATTTGTATGTTGATAGGAACCTCTAAAAGAACCTATTAATTGTATACCCTGTCGAAATAATGAATAATATTTGGCCCCACCCAAATGGAGTTTTTCGGGGGACGGGGTCTTTTTTATACACAGAAACATAACTACTGGAACAAATATTTTTCTATGATCGCTAATTTCGAATATTTGTTTTTTTAGTTCTGATGAACTGTCTCAGACTTTAGCGAACATCCAAATCACGGTCATTTAAAAACATCATTTTTTCCCCACAAAATAATCTGATAAGTCAAAATTTTTAATGAAAATCACAAAAGATTCTGATTAGATATAATGCTAAGATGTTTTGCTAAATTTGGCTGAGTGAAGTGATGGCGCCCGTCCATTAATATTAATTTGTAAGCTAAGAATGAGCGCTCTAAATCAACAGATACTAGCGGAGCAAAATTATATACAGACAGTACCTGTGGATCACGAGAAACCGTGCTAGTTACTTGGTAAGAAGTGTCACTGAAGGAAATACTCAATTCTCGAAGTAAAGCGAACCCTTTATTTTTTGAAAAAGCTTGCTCTGATTTTTGTTGAAGTAGGTATATCCTCGAGCCCCTAGAATGATTTGAATTTTTCGATGCATTTCTTCTATGATCTCAACTTGATCGTGTAAAGACAAATCTCGCGATTCCAGTTTCTTAATCTTTTCAGGGAGAAACGAAATTTGTATGAAAGCGAAGTCAATAGGTAAATTTTTCTTCCGGATCAATATTTTTAGTTTTCCCACATGTTGGGAACCATCTGGAAATTTTGAAATGAATTCCGGGAAGATTCTCAACTTCATTCTACATATGAAGGGTAAAGAATCAAAACTCACATTTGCTATTTTACTTCAAGGACGCAAATAGGCAAAATACTGTACACAAGTGCAGGAATATCTTTGCTGCGCCTGTGAATGTGCGGTATGTATAACATACTCCACGTTCACAGACGCAGAAAAAATATTCCTGCACCCGTGTACAGTATTTTGCCTATTTTCGCCCGTGAAGCAAAATAGCAAATGTGAGTTTTGATTCTTTACCCTTCATTATTTCCTCTTTCAAAGAGTACACCTTTCCGCACTTTAGCATCTTGTGTTGACAAAATAGCATATTTTGACATTTTTTGGCACGGAAGGCCACTTTCGACATTTAAGCCATTTTCGGCATTTAAGCCATTTTCAGCATTTTTCGGCAATATAAAAATTTTTTCCCAGCCCCCTATCACCATGATTCGTGCTTATCTCTCAGTATAACTCGTCTGCCTATCAAGGAAATGACTTGACAAATGCCGAGGAATCCGGTCTCTAGAAATGACCATCAATTCTGAGAACACGTGGCGGTTCCTTAACAGCACAACGTTATATTTATGCGCAAATTGTTGACTATTGATATACATACATAATCCGAAGTCTACTCTATAGTAGGTCCCCAACGAACTGTCATAGGCCTAGCCAGGTTAGGGGGGGGGCAAACTGGGTCGCTTGCCCCAGTAGACAGAGACTGAAGTTATATTGTAGCAGCGCTGGATTTAGACATGGGCAGAGAGGGCGGCAAAATTTCAGGGGCGGCAAATTTTTGTTTTTTCTGCTACTTTTTAAATGTGAAATGTATTATGACGATTGATTAAAGGTACAATATTACTCCGAAGCTGTGGATTTTTTTTCTCGTTTTTACAAGATTTATACACCTTTTTCTCAAATTCTACGGATCGATGAAACACCTTAAGGACATATCAGAATGCGACTCTGAAATCACTCTCAGACTCGATGGTCATCACAAAACGAAGCCTGTCGCAGCCTACGAGAAAATTACAAAGTGATACATGAAATATTGAGTGACTTTTCTGAGGATTCAACATTAAAACCACTAACTCGTTGCGAAGCCAATGGTCTAAAAAATAAAATGGAAATATTTGAAACAGCATTAATGACATGTTTTTGAAATTTCATTTTAGAACGTATAAATTCTGTTGAAATCACACTACAAAAGGTAGAAAACGATGTTTCGGAGGTAATTGAATTATATAAATCGTTGACTGCCGTTTTTGAAAAAAGTCGAAATGAATTTGATCAATTTGAAGAAGAAGCTAACGTTCTCTTTTCATTTCAAAATCCAGTATATGAGAAAAATCGTACCCGCAAAAAAAAAAAAAAAAATTGCAGGCTGACGAGACTAAAAAGAATAAATCTGAACTGAACGGCAGAGATCATTTTAAAATTTTCATATTTCTTGTTTGTAGTGATGCCTTGCTCTCCGAATTGAGAACGCGCCGATCAAACTACAGAGATTATTCCAAAAAAATTTCATTTTTAACAGGAAATTTCCGGAAAAGTTCGAAACCTCAGAATAAAATAACCTTGAATGAAATGCGAGAAAAAGCTGTTTTTCTAAAACAATGCTACCCTGAAGATTTGGATGAAAACATGGATAAAGAACTTTTCCATTTTATGTCACATATATCTGATAAAACATAAGAATTTTAAGGCATTTCAATTTTAGAACTATACCGATGGTTTTCAGATATGAAACTCGAAATGTGTATCCTTATGTAGACATGATTTTTAGACTGACATTATGTACACTTGTAATAAATTCCTCTGCAGAAAGAAGTTTCTCTGCGCTGAAGAGATTTAAAAATTACCTTCGTTTTTCGGTTTCGCAGGATAGGCTGCAACATATCTCTATCCTGCACATCGAGTCTACAATATTAAAAAATATTGCATTTGACAATGTATTCAAGAAATTTTGCAAAGTCATAGCAAGGAAATAGTTATTTAAAATTTTAAATTGTACTCAAATTTAGAATGTTTTTTTTTTCAATTTTTAATTAGATTTAGAATATTGTTTCTTTTTAAATTTTTAATCAAACTTACAAGTTTGGGTTTACAGTACCAAAATAATCGGTTTTTAACTACATTATGCTGCATGAAAATTTTTCATAATTTTTTTTTTCTGTGGGGGTGGCAAAAATTTACTGACCACAGGGGTAAAATCCTAAATCCGCCTCTGTATTGTAAAAAGCGTTATCCGACATTAATAGATATTTCAGCCGTAAAATAATTTTATAAAAAAACTATGTTTTTCGAAAATTCCACGCATTTTTGCGATTATTTCGATAAATATGTATTCTAAAGAAAAGTTGTGTTGATTTTTTTTTACAGAAAATTTAACGAGGAACATTTTATATTATTTGCATTTTGGTCTTAAAGTGAATATTATTTTAGATAATTACAATTTAGCGAGTGAAGATCGGTTATGAAAGAAAAAATAACAAAATCCACCTTCCTCGAAACTTTCGCATATTGCGATTATCTCGGTAGATATGCATTTTAGAGAAAAGTTGTATAGAATCTTTTTTATAGGGAATTTAATAGGAAACATTCTATGCTATATGCGTTTCGGTCCTGAAGTTGATATGTTCCGAGATATTCGCGGTTTTCTGGAAAATCTCAGTACTACACATAACTTCAAGGTCAAAGCGGCACGAGTTAGTGACCTCAGATTGAGCTCCAATTTTTTATGGCGTGTTTCTAGGTCCATTGGAACAAATTTCAGTCCGATCCTAATCAGTTTGGTGAAAACTTATAAAATAAGGGACACCCTAGTATGTATACTTTCTTACATCAGAGAGTATACGTTAAAATTATTTTAAAAATCTGAAAATTTGATGACACTGTTTTCACAAGATAAGGAAAAACTTCCGCGAATGGTCCGATCAAATTTCGGAAAATTTAAAAACAAGGGATACCATAATATTTATCGAAGGTCCCATGTGAGACTCCATACATAAAATTCAACTTCACAACCATGTTGGGGCAGAAGAAACCTGCTCGGTAATTCATCACCTTATAGCTTGAAAGAAAACAAAGAGAGGTTATTACCCTAGCACCCCCTTAAGTCGTTGACTCAATAAACACTCTTCGTTCCGGTTCTCATCATCACTCCCCCACAACCTGCGGCGATTTCTAATTCCTGGTCAAAAACAACAAACTGTAATTCAAGACTTGCGGATGCTAAATTACAGCTAAATTAGTACTTAGTACGATTCAATAAGCGAAATAAATTATCCATGCGCTGTATAATCAAATGAACTCCTCCGCCCTTTTTAACACATCGTTGACGCCTTTCACTGTGTGCTCAAATTTTCCATTTGAGTTTCCAGAAGCCGGATGGCTGCTATTTTTGGTTCCGTTCCAGCCGCCAATCGGTAAATACTCGATCCGCATTTCAGCCTTCGCCCTTGAGTTTTTTTTGTTTTTTTTTTTTTAACGCATTAATATTTGCTCCAGACTGCAGCATGTGATTACCGTCGGCGAAGAATCTTGATGTATTAATCTGATGATTGATATTATAAAACAGACACATCATTATACAATACCGTTCGACGGCTTCTACTGTTCACTGTTGAGTAGACGGACTCCAGACCTCTAAACGTGTTTAGACGTTAATTACGCGTAGAAATTGAACTCTGAGATTAGCAATGTCGAATTGTTCACGGCTAAATGAGTGGCAAAATTGAGTCGTCTCGATGCAGCAAGCGTAGGCCGTGTATTAAGTTGTTTGATCTCTATGTTCTTTTCGGAAGTCGGTAATTCCATGGATGCAACGACATCCGAATCGAGCAGCCGGCGCAGGTTATCGACTAAGATGATTTGACTTGTCAACCGTTACAACCTGGGTACCGGCGAACGACCTTTAAATCTTCCAATTTCGAATGAAAACGCCGAATGTCACAGAACAGGCAGGTGAGTGGGCCACTGGTTCAGAAAATGTGAGAAATCCACCAATTTGATTTTTGTTTTCGACGAAAAATATGCGAATATGAATAGAAAGTCGAGTTAAATGAAAACCTGCTGGATTATGTCTGTCTTCGTTTTTGTCAAAAGTATCTACTGAGTACGCATGTCTGAGTACAAGAAGAAAAACAAATCTAAAATACGTGCTGTATTCGTCGGTATGGATGAAAGGAGGCTGATTCAATTATTTCGAGTTTTTTGCAAGTTCTAAGCACTATGTTCAGAGAAATGTTGAAAAATATTTATTGATAATTAATCGTCAAACAAGACCACTTGCGTTTTTATTCGCATTTCGTAGGACTATTAAAACGCTAAGAAAATAATTATTCCTGTCTAATGGCTCACGTCTTGAAGTTATAAGACGAGATTTAATAATAAGGCCAACCCGTCTATAAGGCCCATTCCTTAATATCTCGGGAACTAATAATAATTCAATATTGTGGTACATTCACTGGTATCTACGAGGGAACTGACGCAAGATTTCAGAAGAATCTTGCATAAGCATGAAATTTTGTATGTGAGTTCTGAAGGGCGTATAAGAATCCGTTTGAACCCCCCATATGCCGAAACCATTCTTGGATCCATATTAGGGTGAAACGAAGAAAATGTTGCGCTCTCAAGGTTAAACTGGACAGAAAATTGCTCTTCAGCAGAAAAGTAAATTGTGCAAGACTTCATCGCAAAATATTCATATCTTCCTATGGCTAGGGGGTTGGAGTTTAGAATGGATTTTACCTAGACCAGGCCCGCAGCTAACACCAGGGCCAAGCCCTGGAAGGCAAACGTGCCGCCTTTAGCTCGCACATTCTCAAAAACATTTAAAGAAAGTAAAAGAAAACAGCTTAAAGTTTAAAAAAAAATTGTGTTGTATAGATCAAACGGTTTTATTCTCATATTCAAATGTACCTACATATGTACGAGTATTAAGAAAAATGAAACATTTATGTTGTTTAGTTTCTCAAATACAAAAACACTTCTATAACAAAAGAAATCTTGACTTTTTACTGTTATTTTGATACTCATCAGCCCTATGCCCTTCTTTCTAGGCCTGCTCTTTGCGCTTATGAGCATACGTTTTTTTTTGGGGGGGGGGGGGGATTTGTACAATACGAGATCAGTGGCGTGCATTCCAGGCAAGCAAGGTAAGCGCCGCTTGCCCTGAAACTTCCCGAGAAAATAAGTTTTCATAAACAATATCAACTTCAACTTATCTAAAATACAATGAAACATTGGGCAAAACGGCCACTGTATTGACGCTTACGCTTAAGTATATAATAAATTCACGGGAGATGTATATTGTTTGGCGTTTGGCAATCCTTGTACATGTACATTCATATAGGCTAGCGAGGTGTGCGTTGGGTCTAACGCTTCTTTTCCATATTGCACTTATAGTGCACGACTTACACTCCGCATCTGTGTTAATTACCAACACAAAAACACACTAGAATGTTCAACGGGACGAAACCTGTGCGTTTGGTTGCGTTCCAGAAGTGCTTCCGGTTCGGTTTGACTACACACGAACGTCGAAGTTGAAAGTGAAACGTGATTATGTTTTTCTGCTAGTCAACGCGTTATGTTTGAATGATCCGTGTTTTTTTACCCACAAAATGCGTACTTGAGAGCTTATTGAAAACCCGCTTTTGCGATTTACTATTAATGAACAATTGGAAATTATTATCCCTTTCGCTACCAACGTATCATATATGCAACGTAACAAACTCCCAACATAGCCCAACGTTGCATATATGCAACGTCGGCTTCGTGTATTTGTAAAGTGACTGTGATAACGCTAGGCCATAAGAGGTACCTAACAAGTGTAGTGATGGGCTATGACATGTTCGAACTTCATTTTATCACAATGATTTCCTTTCGCAGGGGCAAGGTAGGCAATATAACATAAGTTTCACAGATTTTGTCTCATCACTATTTGGCTGAGTATCTCTATTTTTACAATCTGTGTTGTTAGTTCTATGCATGTTCCACATTTATATATCACGTTCTGCTATCAGCTTCAGTTCTTGTCAGTCGATTCCGGTCGAAATATTCATTGGAATTTCGTTGAACCTCATTGGAAATTTGTAAAATGTGAATTATGCGTGTTGCAAAATGGTCAAAACTCTTTTGAAATGTAATAAAATTCTTCCAGAGAAAGAGTTGGAAGAAATTGCGAGTAGATTTGATGATATTAGTGACGACGATGATTCAACTGAGCACTGGCGAACCCAGACCATTTTAACAGGTGTGCCAATCTCAGGGAATGAGTCATTTTTTAAGTTTTCAAGCTCTAAGCTCAAAAACAACATCAAACATAGATGGGTGTCATATTACCAGGGATTTTCAAGCTACTCGTAAATTTAATGAATGGAAATTTCTGAGAATTACAATATAAAAATTTATATTTTAATTTTTCGTAGACTCTTGTAACAAATATCATCTTTCAATCAAAGGTAACATAGCCTACAAATAAAAGAAAAAGAAAGAAATAGTAATATGGTACCTATACCTACTAACAACTAACATGACTAATTCATTAAAGAAAGAAGAAAGTTTTAAAGTTGAAGTTATGAATTATGGTACTATAACAACTAACATGACTAATTCATTAAATAAAGAAGATAGTTTTAAAGTTGCCTTTATTCGCGAATGAGATAAAGATGAGAACGAAGTGGAATCAGACTGACCAGTTTTACAATCGCTGATGACCAAAATGGAATCAAGCTGAACATATTTGGGATTGTTAAAGTGCTATTCTTAAATAATAAACTTTTTTTTTTTGGATTCAACAGGTGTGCCAGTGGCACACTGGCACACTGCTGGGTTCGCCAGTGCAACTGAGAGTAGTGACAATGATATCAGTTGCAACGAAAGGATTCAGAAGAAGAGGACTTATCAATCATGTACCGATTCTGGTATGCTAGTCATAGGCACCGACTTGTCACTTCTTGGGGAGGGGGCTTTGCCCCCAATGAAAACTTTGGAGGGGCGACGTCCCCTCAATGTTTTCAACTCAAAAATTGAAAAAGTACAACTAATTTCATCATCAATGTTTAAATTTAACAAAAACGGAAAAAAAAAAAAAAGAAGAAGAGAAAACGAATAAGAATAAAATCGATAAAAACGAAATATCAGACGCATCTCAATGAAATAATTAAAGAAAAACCGCGCTCTGACTGAGCCTGCCCCCCTCCAATATTTTCCACTAGTCGGCGCCTATGATGCTAGTAGGTAGATACTTATTACAAATTCTAGATATAACCACGTAATCTCCCCAAATTTATAAGGCTCTATCAGTTTCTATTTCAAATGTTTACTCAAATAATGAATTCTATGGTGATGATGAGGGTGATTCCTCTTACATTTTCATCGGGGCTAAGATATTTTTTATACTTCTAGACTGTAAATCTGTCTTTCTCTGTTATAATATTTGGTTGCCACATTTTTAGAGAATTGTTCCTCAAATTGTGATATTCCGCTTTAATTTCTATGGGTCAAAATACATATTTCATACTTATTGGCTGTATAAATCTGTCTTTTTCTGCTACAAAAGTTGGATGTCTTGTTTTAAAAAATATATTCTATGGCCCAGCGTTGTATATATGTCACAATAAAAGTACATCATAGCCCAGCGTTGCATATATGATACAATAAAAGTACACCATGGCCCAAAGTTGCATATATATGATACAAGGGGTCAGAACGTTCATATAGCAAGCACCCTCACTCTCCCTCCTGAAATACTAATTGATTTTGAAATGAAAACATCGCTTGGGCTGTGCTTGCAGATCATGGAAAATACGTTGGTAGCGAAAAGGTTAATGGTGGAAAGCCTAAACCAAAATTTCCATTTTTAAAAACTAAAAAAAAAGAGAGATGGTTCGAATTTTTCTAGACATTGTCATGTATCGCAATATGAAAACATCTTGCGCGGTTAACCGGTTGTGAAGATGGTGGAAAACTGTTTTGTTGGTCATGTTCATTCAGGAACGTACCAATAAGGAACAACTCCCCCTGTAAGAATTTTTCACTCAGCAATTGGGAAAATTTACAGTTTCAATCAGATGGAGTAGGGAAAATCCAACAAGACAAAAGGTTTGTTTCTTTGCCTTGATACTTGGTAATTTTAAGTTAAGTTAGTTGGAATTTTCACAATTTTTGTCCCCCCCTCCTTCCCCGAAAAACTCTTCGGTGATACGTCCCCGTATGTCTATTATTCGTCACAGAAAAGAATAAATGCATATGGAATGGCCTACACAGGGATACGACAATCTGAATAATTTCATCAATGTCGTTTTGTAGCAGCATGTTTCATACTTTTATTCTGATTTTTACTTCACCTTTACGCTTATCGCTTACCTCGTAGGAGAAATCACCGCACGCCACTGTGAGCCAGAAGTATTTAGTCCAAACCATAGCGAGGGCCTCCAAAATTAAGGATACGATAGTTTGTAGAAAAGGTCCGTGTAATAAAACGATCGATAGCGAAAGTAAGTCTTAATGCGAGATCTATAAAATGGGTAAACTGTGACAGAGCTGTAACGAAACTATATAACTGTACAGGGATTGAACAGTTGTCCTAAACTGCAAAATACATATAAAATTGAAAACTATATAAATGTCCTACTCGGCCGATCGTAGAAAACAGGAAAATGAATCAAGAGAAAAAGAAGAGGAAGAAAGATGAAGGGGCGTCTTCGGATTGTGTCCCGTCTGCGGAGATCATTAATATTTATGTTCGGATTGAGTCCCGTCTGGCCGAATGCACTGATTCACGGTTGCCGATTTCATCTCGGGCAGAGTTGGTGGCGTCATATCCAGCAGGCCAAACTCTCAGAACATTATAAGGACAGGGAAAGTGAAGTAGGTTCATTCCTCAAATTATTCTTCGGCCTATCCTGTTTACACCCGGACGACGTCTTAGATTGTTTCACTGATGACATCATGCCTATTCAACCTGACAATCCTGACGTACACAACTTCACTGACTACGTATTCGACAATTATATTGCGCCTGATAGCCCCTTTCCTCCTCATACATGGGCCGAGTATTCATCTTCACTCTCACGGACGACAAACTCTTGCGTATCATTTCACGCTCATTTCAACGCATCCTTCTATTCATCCCACCCTCATATTTTTCTTCTCACCGACACACATTGCTGCAGGTACAGCGTGAAGTATACGCAAAAATACTTGACGTGCATCGACAGTCCTAAGTCTGTTAAAGTGAGAAGGGAAATGTGAATTGCTGAGCGCAAACTTGGGACTGAATCCGAGTAGGGTACGGGACTCAATCCGAACACGAATAATAATTACCACCGCACCCGGGGGACTCAATCCGAACATACATAATAATGACCACCGCTGCCGAGGGACTCAATCCGGTAAAAAATGTGGTTTTGGGACTCAATATGGAACCGCCGAGAAAAAGATCGCGGCATTGAAAAGGTCACGCACCGTAGGTATAGAAATGCAGGAGACAAAAGACGTTTGTTAGACGCCCGCATCATGCTACACAGGAAGTGACTAGGCAGAACGATTAGACGATTTATACCAAAATGGAAATTTGAAATAAGAGGCTCGCTGCAAAGGTGATATTTGTGCGTATAATTAACAATTCTGCCTAAAATTTTGAAGATTCGTGCAAAAGATGTTGACCCCTATCTTAGTCAGCCGTGTGTCCATACCACGGTAATGATTTGGATCTGAAAACTAACGTTCTTATTGACCTCTGATTGTTCGACTTTTCTCTTCTTCGGCATCCTAATCTATTCGGCGTTCTTAACTTCCAAGTACTTACAAGTACGCATACCTAATTGTTAATCCGTAACATGTTCGATATTTTTATTTTACTTTCAAACCACATTGAAGGAGATAAAAAATTGTCAAAGTGGGTTACGTAATTCATCGGTACCGGTGCGTCTGCCTTGTGAGTGAGTGTCTGCATCGAAATCAATACGATACTCACGTTTTCGTCGCGTTTTTACTTTCGCACACGAATTCCTTTTAGACCTATGGGTCTGCTATTTATTATGAAACAGGAACAATCGATGTCTCATCTCTAAAACAGTGAGTGCATCGTATTCCACCTTCCCGTCCACCATTATCGAGGTGCACGTCTGTGTCATCGAGGCATACTTTTCTCTGTGTGCCAATGTCAAATGAGTTTATAGTGGAAACTCGTATGTGCGTCGTGTACGCATATGGTCGATATTACCTATCGATATACTCGTTTGCAGACAATCTTATCTACCATGTCAAGTGCATTGACTGCCAGAGCAGTCGGAATAACATAATTATTCCTGAACCTGACCGTTAGCTCGAAATCACCGTATAACGTATACGCAATCAAATCAGTCTTCGTTCAAACCATAAACGGCCTTGCCTTTATGTAAATAAGCGTCTTCATTCTTCTCTAAACAAGCAACCGAGGAGCGACATTTAAAATCAGCCAATTAATCCTACCTACTTCAACTTTTTATAATCGTAGGAACCCGAAAATTAACCCGAAAATTTTATTCGATAATTTTAAATACGTTGCTAAACAACTTTTTTTTTCTTAACCACCAGATGATGAACCAGACGCTATTAATAAAAGAGGAAATGCAAATATGCGTCCCGCACAAAGCAGCAGACAATGAAATCGATCGTTGATCCTCCAGTTGGAATATTTTCACAGCTATAAAAAAAGCTCAACAACCAAAACCACGTTGATATAGGCCCGAAAAACAAAAACTGGTTTATTGCGTTTTTTTCTTCTTCTTTATTTGAAACCGCGTGCCATGCTGCGATCCTGTACATATAATTTTATTTCAGACGAAGAGGAAGGACATTTATAATCATGCGTTACTCTTTAGCAGCTATGGGTATTTTGTTTCCATAAGTCGAAACACGAGGGGTCAACGTCTGCCAAGAAAGATACCGATATTGTAATTAAGGGCGTTTGTTTTTTCACTGGTACATGAAAATTCTAGATTGCCGCAAGGGCCGAGTTTATTACATACATTACCTAAAACTAACAGATATTTTTCGTTAATAGTCGTTTTTTATGAATTCAAAAATAGATTTATCTGCCCAACAACTTTAAATAGTTACCTGGAAACGAAGGGGTGGTGCTGAGATCCAGCGAGTCGTGTTACGATTCCAGTGAAACAGGGCTCTATAGATACTCGTAGGTACAATCGATCCGCCATTTTGCTTGCAAAAAGCAAATTTTGAAAATCAATCATATCTTAAAAATGACTAATCTTTTTTAGACTTGGCTTAAGAATTTGGATTTTGCGTGTGTAGTAGCGCATGAAAACCATTATTTATCAGTTTTGATAATTAATTTTTGTCGTGTTTACATCGGTAAAACAGGAATGCGCAAAAGTACAGGAATGCGCACAAATCCCCCCCCCCCAAAAAAAAAAAACACTAGGAATGCGCCAAAATTTATATAAGGAATGCGCACGATAGTTTTTTGGCTTTTTTCTTCACATTCGTATTTTCTGAATGAAATAAGAAAAATTAGTTTTAAAAAAGGATGATTTATTATATTGACACAATTAAAATTGGAATATTGCAATTCAGCTGGTAAATATTTAAAGCGTATTTGACTCAAATATTTTAAAAAATCATTATGATTCTCTTTAAAATCAACATATGCAGAAATTACAAACTTGATCTTTTCATTTACAACCTGTTTGCTTGGTTTTGCACGCATTTTTAAACAAGTCTGACTTTGCAAAAGCCGCAAGTTTTCTATTAAAAAATGTACATTCGGTTTGGATTTATAAAAATTATCTTTAAAGTGTTTATGAAACGATTCAGCACCATTGGTTGTTCGAGGAGTTAATGTTGGGGCTTCAGCCCACAAGCATGGAGAAAAAGAACAACCAGTTTGAATATAATTTTCTAAAATATAATCACTGAATTGTAGACACTCATCTGTATTAGGCGCAATTGACATCAGCTCTAAAAAGGCATCCTCAACATCTTTTGGCTCGAGACAAGATAAGCAGAAGAATAGTTTCAACCATGAACCTACTTCTGACTCCGAATTTTTGTATTCATTTTTCAGTTTCAAGCTAACAATTTTACGGAACCAATTTTACCCTAAATGAAATTGACAACCTTTGATTTGAATGTTATTAAAAATACATCTGGCTCCAGCATGAGCAGCTGTCTCAAAATCTAACAATAATACTCTTGGTTTGAAATCTTTGGTACATAAATTTATAGATATTTTCATTGTGCGCATTGCTATCATTTATTTTTGCGCATTCCTTACGGTCAAAAATTACCTACAAAACGGAGGCTGTGCGCATCTGCGCATTCCTATTATAGCCGTTTTTCTTCCGCAATAGGAAAACTAGTTTTTCGCCAAACCAAGTGCACGTTGTTTCGCCAGGCGAGCGGTCTCTTCGACAAGAATTTCATGAGACATATTCGAGTAAAACTCCGATGGATTTTGAAGAATTTTATCAAGAATCTTCAGGAAAAATTTTCTAAACCTCCGAAGAATTTCATCGGAAATCTTTCCAGTGTTTTCCAAAGAATTTCCTTGAAAATCTCCGGGAAAAATTTCCGATAATTTTTAAAGAATTGCCTCGGAAATTTTCGGAAAACAACTCCGATAATTTTCGAAGAACCTCATCGAAAATGTGGAGAAAAAATTTCCATTGTTTCAAATAAATTTTTTTCTGAAGAAAATCTTCAAGATAATTTCTCCTGAAATTATCGGACAGTGATTTTCAAGATGTCTGATACAATTCATTGAAAATGATCGAAAATTTACCCTTTCTATTTTCGACAACGGCCCCAGGACGGTTTGTGGACACCGGGGGGCATGTATTCCACAGTTTTCGATCACCCAAAAAAACATCTACAAAATCTACACAAAGTACAACTACTCAAAAGGCTCAAGCTGAAAACACTTTTCCATATAATTTTCAAAATCTTTGACCAAATTTCATGGAATACTCAGAAAATATCCCTAACCTCCATCACCCCTCCCCCCAATCACCAAGCTTTTAGCGGAAGAACCTATCAATTTTGAAATATAATGTGGGCCAATTCTAAGGCACAAAATAAAAACAAACTTCCGAAAAACCTGACTACGGATCTAAATATCTTGTACTACAACTGCCAGGGATTGGCGAACGAGGGCCGACTGCTCGAGCTAGAGAATACTGTCTCCAAAATAGAGTGGGATGTAATTGGGATCTCTGAGGTTAGACGTAAAGGGGAAGTAATCTGTAGGAGAAATAACGGCAATATTTGGTACTTTTTTGGGGAAACACTGGGGTACAGGGGGTAGGTTCCATGGTAAGAGAACACCTGAATAATAAAATTAAACAGTTCAAAGGTATCTCTGAACGAATTGCACTCTTCAAAATAGAAGTTGAAAAATCAATTATCTTGACAATTATTCAAGTCTACTTTAGCGGCGGAAGAAAGCGAAACTGAAAAATTTTACAACCTCTTAGAGGATACATATAATAAAGAAAAAAGCTACTATACTATGTACTTATTATGGGGGACTTTAACGCCAAAATAGGAGGAAATTCCATCAAGAAAAAACGTTTGGGACCATATGTAGAAGGTAACACAAATGCTAATGGAGAAAGATTGCTAAGGCTAGCGGAAGCGAACAACTCGAAGGTAGCAAATACTCTGTTCAAGAAGAAATCAAATAAAAAATGGTCATGGAAGTCTCCGAATGGTCAAGCAAAGAATGAGATTGATCACTTGCTCATAAATGACTCTCGAATAGTGATTAATAACGAGATACTCCCCTCCTCCCCCTTTCCTTCAGATCACAGATGAGGAAGATATAGTTTTTAAGGATTTATAAGAGATCTAAATTCAATAATTTCCGCAAACAGAACACACCAAAACAATTTATACTCCTACTATATTTGAAAAAAGATGCAAACGAACTGTCTAAGACAACATTGCTGAAACAGAAAATGTACAAGATCTGTACGATGTTCTAGAAAAAGCACTACTAAATGTTGTACCAAGCACTCCTGGTAAGCGAAAAGAGAAAGCCAGCACGGACGATAAGTTAAGCAGGGCAACCAAAATCCTGATAGAAAGAAGGACAATCCTAAAGAAGAAAGCAGGGCAGGAGAGTTTAGTATAAATAACTGAACTGAACAAATTAATCAAAAGAAGTATTCGAGAGGATATACAAAATTATGACTTCGAACTTATCAGAGGCATAATAGAAGAGAGGGGATCTACAAAATCAGCAAAGAGGGCCACCACTAAAAGCCGCTACTTGCTACCTAAGTTGTTAAAGAAGGGGGAGGGGTCATACACGACAGGGCAGAAATTATATCAGAAACAATGTGCTTTCACAAGAAATTATATGAGAATTCGCGGAAAAGATGAATATTTGGGAAAGAGTAAAATAGAAATGAAGGACCTGGTTGACAAAGAGAGAGTGCCTGTCTTTTTCACAAGCGAAGTAGAAAAAAGTATCAAGGAACTAAAATCGGGGAAAGCATCGAGACCAGATGGTATGAAAACAATGAAATAATAAGAATTCTAGTAAACTAAATTGTGGGACCTTTAACTGTACTGTGTAACAAAATACTGGAAAACGGAGTTACGTCCCAGACAATGGTTAAAAGTAGAAATAATTCTTTCTACTCCACAAGAAAGGCAATCGGCATATGCGCAGGGGAAATAAGAAAAAATGGAACATAACAGCTACGAATTGGGTTCCCAGAGACTATATATAAAAAGAGGAAAGGGCGTCCCTCGATAAAGTGGCTCGATGAAATCAACAGGGCAGTCGGCCCAAACTGGGCAAGGAAGAAGATGGAGAAAGATGACAGAGGCACATGCCCCACGGTGGGCAACGTAGTCGGGGACTTCATGTAGGATCCTAAGGATCATAATTACTATAATTTATTTCATACACAGCTGTACTACGTCGTGCTGTAAATAAAAAAATAAAAAATAACATTTTCGATAAAGTTCATCGGAAATAATCTTTAAAAATCAAATTATCGTCCCGAATATTTTTCATGTAATTTCTTGGAAATCATCGAAGGTTTTTACCGTATTAAGATTTTCGGTACAATTCTTCAAAACTCCTGGTGTTATTCTCGCCGAGTGCTTTCGATTAAATTCTCAAAAAATTCTCAGGAAATTTTCTCGAAAAATTTTTATGAAATTAGTTGGAGAACAATAGAAATCTGAAGATTTTCGAAAGTATTGGACATTTTCCCGAAAATACAATGAAATTGCTTATAAAAATCATCAGAGATTTTTCCGAAGATTTACGATGAAATTCTTCGGAAAACATCGAACATTTTTGCAAAAGATTTTCGTTGAAATTCATCAGAAACCGTCGGAGTTTTTCTCCGAATATTTCCCATGAAATTCTTCAAAAATTGTCAGGTAATTTTCTCGAAGATTGTTGATGAACTTCCTTGGAAAACATTGGAAATTTTTTCTAAAAATTTTCGATGAGATTCTTCGGAAATTATCGGAGTTGTTTTCCGAAAATTTCCGATGCAATTCTTTCAAAATTATCGAAAAATTTTCCCGAAGATTTCCGAAAAAATTCTTTAGAAAACACTGAACTTTTTTCTGAATATTTCCGATGAAGTTCTCCGGAAATCATCACATTTTTTCTCCAAGATTTCTGATTAATTCCTTAGAAATCATTGGAGTTTCCCGAACATCTTTGACGAAAATCTCTGAAAAGCATCAAATTTTTTCTAAGGATATCCTCCCAAAATTATTAGAGATACTTCTCGATGATTCTTGATAAAATTGTTCAGAATCATTGAAGATTTTTCCAAAAATTTCTGACAAAATTCGCCTGAAATCCATTGGAGATATTTCTCAATGATGTCCGATGAAATTCTTCGAAAACTATCAAATTTTTCCTGCATAGGAGATTCTTATCGAAGATTTCCGATGAAATTCTTTGGAGATTTAGAAAATTTTTACTGAAGATTCTTGATAAAATTTTTCAAAAGCCAACGGAGTCTCCCCCGAATATTTCCCATGAAATTCTCGTCGAAGAGACTGCTTGCCTGGCGAAACAACGTGCACCTGGTTTCGCGAAAAACTAGTTTTCCCATGGCGGAAGGAAAACCAACTAACCCTGTATATGTCATCGTTAATGAGTATAATCAGTTAAAGTACCTATGTAATTTCATTATGATGTTCACTAGTTTCTGGCCCCTAATTCCTCTTCTTCCGAAGTAATTGGCTGAAAATTTTGAAGGTTTTTCAATCATGGCCTTTTTACCCAACAATTTAAAATTTTAGCGCTTGGTTGCTTTGGAAGAACGCCTACCAAGGGCTATAAATTGTGAAAATCGAAAACTTTAGATAGTTTTTGGCCTCTGCATTATGATCTTTGAAGTCGACCAGGGCTGAAAAATTCTAAATAAGGTATAGACAAATGAGAATTACAGATTTTTCTAATTTTCACACCGATCCGTCAATGAAAGGAGGAATAAAGGGCAGAAAATTGATAAGTGTTTTATAAAATTGTACACTTTTACTGATTATACACCTTAACTGATTATACACTTTAACTGATTACACATATTAAAACGGTAACATATACATCAATTTGAAAATGTGAGGCGTTCTGTGAAAAGGTACCATATGTCGGCGAAGTGAATTTTACTCTTCAGCATAAAATGCGTTCTCAAGTTGGAAATTCCGTTTCTCGGATTTCAACGGAAACGGCTTCCAGACACGCCTGGCCACGGTGTACAATAAAAAGTAATCGTCTAGGATGTGATATGTCAAACGAATTACGATCTACAGGCCGATGTTCGGAAAAGGTATCATAAGTCGCATTGATTTTGTTTACATTTGTGCATGCCTTATCACTATAGATGCGCATAATTCTTCTTCTTCAGGCGCCACATCCGACACCGGATGTTGGCTGTTGCGTTGCGGTTCTGATGAGCGACTCTCCTAGGGACAGGAATTCTATCGGTTTCCAGTAGCCTAGCTGAAATATCTTAATATGTTTTATTCCCTTTTTCGGTCCCAATTACCCAGAATTATTCCCTTCAATGCTCGATTATCGAAAAATATTCCCTACATTATGAGTGTCATTTGAAGTGGAAAACGCGACAGAATGTTGATTCCAGTACTGAAAGAGAAGCTGTGTTCAGAAAAAAAATGAAGAGAATAACAGATACTTGAGAATTAGACCTTATCATTTAGTGTTAAAGGGCATTCGGTGAGTGAAGGGTGAAGTCATTTTCCATCTTCTAGGTAGTAGGGCTCTGTAGACCTCGTATAGATACTCAGCCACCATTTTTATCCTTTCATACCCCATGTACAATGAGTGGATAGCGCGCTAGTCTCGGAATCCGGAGGTCCCGGGTTTGAGCCCACGTAGCAACTCGCCACATTTCGACCTAGGCCGGTTTTTCGGCAAGAAGAAAAGAGGGCTGAGACGGCCCTAACAGCCTCCCCGACGTCTCTGAAGTAATGTTCGAAAGGGCGGATTCCAGGGCTCGTGGGTTAAGAGTAAAATTAGAAAAGAGACCCATGTATAAATATGTTCCGTGATGCGTTCGTTTGTTATAGGAAAAAAGCAAGCAGAGAGAAAATTCAACTTTCACTTGGGGGTGGGGGAGGGTGGAGACAAAAAATTTGTATACAAATATTTTTTTTAACCAACATTTGCGTACAAAATTTTTAAAAAAATAAAAATTTGCCGATTTTCCAATCGAAATATTTTTTAATTGAAAAAATAAAAACAAACGTTCTTAAAAAATGAAAAATCCAAATAAACAATTTCAGAATCTGCCGACTGGCAAATTATTGGGGGGGGGGGGCGTCAACCCCTACACCCCCTATAGTTTCGTCCCAGTGAACGTAGCGTCCAAAAAATGTGGAGCGCAACGTGCACTGCGGAGTGTAGAGGACGACAACATTCTCATGTCGGCGCAGTCCGAAAATGCTCTCCTGTGGTTGCACACTCGTCTGCAAGATGATGCACTAGCAGCGCATAGTGCTCGCAGGCTAGTACAAGGAACTTGATGCTCGCAAGGGAATACAGGCTGATACAAGGAGTATGTACTCGCAGGCGAATGAAGTGTTGAGTCAGTTATTCAGTTTATTTATTTTTTGCCTGCTTTGACACTTAGGAATTGAGTTGAGAAGTTGGAAAAATCCAACGAGTCAAAAGGTTTTGTTTTTTGTTCTTTGATATTCGGGAATTTTGAACTGAGTAATCAGTTGAAAAAATTCAATAGGTCAATCAAAAGTTTTTTTCTTTTTGATGCTATGATACTTGGGAACTTTGAGTTGAGTCAGTTGGGACGGTCACAATTTTGCCCCCCTCCCCCAGGAAAACTTCAGTACGTCCGTGAACGATTGGTCCGTTCCATGTGCATTGTAACCGCTGCAACTCGTGGCCGTTCGCAATTCACCAAGCCATAAGCCATTTGGTGCCGTCGGAACGGCCTTACATTGTTACTCGACACACCAACACATGTATGAACAGACCACTGATCCGTGAATACGCTCAAGTTACACGCCGTGGCAACTTGGCTTTGTGAAATAATTTCTCCATACTATAAGTACATCATGTCTTTTTTCGGGCAAAAATATTTTCCGGAGAGCTTCAGCGTCGGCGCTGGTGCTAATTACTCAATTTTTCGAGACGAATACAAATCCGTCGCCAAAATTGAGCTAGAGTCATTTTTTGACCAATTTCTCCAATATTTTCAAGCCTATCTCGGAAACGGACCCGATGCGGAAAATCCCGCCAGTTACCCGTGTAACTGAAGGGGAACCAAGGGTAACTGACGGGTTTCTGAGTAATCTGAGGGTAACCGAAGGTTGCAAAATGGTAACTTTTCCGCGGGTAACTAGAGGGAAACTGACTGCGCATCGGAGAGCGTCACCGCCAATATAACACCTGGAAGGACAGCTGAGATTCCCAGCCAGACACCCTTAGCTCGCCCTCAGCTTTCCTAATTAATTACATCAAATGTAACAGTTATTTCCTCAACTGGATTTCATGACAAATTTTCTCATTTTTTTCTTGCAGGTGAAACACCGTGAAAAATGATCTGCTATTTAAGCTTTGGAAATGGAGTTTGCTGTATGATACTATTCCTATGTATACTGGTATTCCAAGTAAGAACTAATCTTATTTCACTTTTTAATTACGATTACATTGCTTACAAAGCTGTTAATAATAATGATATAGGCAAACAAGACGTGGAAAATTACAGAATCTAGGATACGAAAAATAAGACAAAGAAAAACGCAGTATAGAGTCGTAGGCATGGAATTAGTGCCCACTTTCAACTTAGACCTTACAAGGTTCGGCATTACATATTCGTATTTAGCGACGAAAATTGTGCATGATTACCGATGAAGGAATGGAGGTGGAGAAGGGAATTTGGGGGATAGCTTTCCTCCAAACACTTCCCAGAGTTGGCAATCGAGTTGATAAATTTTCAGAAAAACAAATTTCATTTTTTATTTTTAGTCGAATTCAAAATGTTTTGTTGGTTAAGAAAATTGGAACAGCATTTAAAAGCACTTTTAAAATTTCGTATCCTAACATTTCCGAATTCCATATTATTTTTCTTCTAAATTTTTTTTTTTCTTCTTTCTTTTTACTTGATAATTTAAAAAAAAAATCTTTTCATTTGAATTTAAAATCGGCAAAATTAGGTTTTCTCCCTCTCCCCTTTCACCTTCTTAAAAATAGAGGTACACACTTGATGATTACACAATACTTAGGTATGCGTAATTATTGATGGGGTAGTGTAACAGTGAAAGGATATACTTATAAAATTTATGTTCACCCGAGAGTTTCAATGCTTCTTGAGAGTGGATCGTTATGGAGATTGTTTGCTGAGTAAACCAGTTCCATCACGTTAGCAAACGTAGTCATGGTAGCTGAATACATGTTGAAAGCTGCAAATTTAACTGATTTCTTTGTTTGGCATTGAAAAATATTCAACAACTTGCGATACCTTGGGGGTAATTCATACCATCGAGTGAAATATACTTCGCCATCCATAATTTCATTCTGTAATAATTAAATTTTACATCATTAGTATGAAACTTCTAATTTATTATTTTGTGTCGGAAATTCTTCGATTGCCTGAAATCTTGAATCCGATGTTGAGGGTGGTTTTAACATTTTATATGCTTTTACTCCTGGGTATACTTGGGCGAAAACCGTAACGCTCCCCCAATATGGATTCAGTGGTTGACATTTACAATCTGCAGCCGTGTTGTTGATAAAAATTTCCACCCCCCCCCCTGACACGAAGTCAGTCCGTATGATTTAGCTCTTCATGATGACAGTTCTGTTCAGTGGTTGACATTTCCATGAAATTTTTTTTTCCAGCCATGTGCTCATTGATCTTGATCTTTGCTGCGTCCTGCGCGACTACAGTCCGCAGCCGTGTTGTTTATAAAAATTTCCATGGTACGAATGCATGTAAAATGTTACAAATTACACTACGTTTCTTCTCTGAGGGCGACGTTTTTTTTTTAAATAAATTTTGATCCTAGGATTTTGATTTAAGTTAGTTGAGAATTTAACAATTTTTGCCCCTTTTAAATCTGACCTCATCTGATACTTGAAAAAGGGGGCTGGAAGAATATTCGAGTAATTTATATCGTACGTTATTCAATTTATACATTATCGTGATAACTAATACAAACTTTGAAAATAATTTTCTATGTCTGGGCTCTCCAGCTCGTTCTCTATCTCATACAACTATTGTCCATCTGAAATTTAAGCACAAGTCTCTATATCTCTTGCGTCGCAAAATTTTGAAAATAAAGACACAGTTTGTTTTCAAAAAACTTCAGCTGCGTTTAATGATCCAAATTTGGTATACAAAAAAGTCAATCTTTACTGGCTGTAACTGTTTCCATATCGTTCCCCTCTTTGGCCACAGTTGAACCTCTAACAACATCGCATACATATTTTCTCAACCAGGCCTGATACCACTGGCACCAAAATTCTTCTATGGAGGGGATATCATGCTGTTGACCCTTAAAAAGTGATTTTAAAAGAACATTTAATCGCGAGAAAAGCGAACAGCATTTTTTTCATTTTTTCGAGAATTTCTACTAAACAAAAATTTTAGACGATCACGGGAGGAATGGATATTATCACGCAAATTCTCCCTCGAAAACTGGCTCTAATTTCAACGTAAACATAGATTTGGTGAAAGAAGACTTATCCGTCCTAGATAGGGTCCATATAGACTTGATAATGGGACTGGTTGGCATGTAGCTAATTTTTCTAGAAGTATTCTAAGAAGATGAAATGGACAACCATGCTAACAACTGCATACCTAACATAATAGGTACAATGTAATAATTGAAAATACTCAAAGGAAACTGAGAAGTGAGAACAAAAGCGAGCTGCCAATTCGTTGATTAATACGCAGAGAATGGATTGAGTCATCGGGTACTTTGATGGTTATCCTGTCGAGGGTGGTTTCAGAATATTATAGTTTTTAGTCGTAATCAGAGGAAGTCCGTGTTATTTTGGTGGAAGTCTATGAACTAAAGTTTGATTTGGTCGATTATTTTTCGTAAAAATTATTTGTTGAAACTGCTGAGAAACGCGACAGCAAACACGGGCCCCAAAGGCGGGCCAATGAAGCTCCTATTGTCTAATGTCTATATAGCTACAATAATGTGAAAGATCTTCAACGAGTTGAGCAGCATTCGGCAAACAATGAAAGCAGGGGAAAAACTGGAAGGAGAAACGCTACAGACAGGAGTAGAAGGAAACATAGAAGGTGAAAATTTGTAAGAGGAAAAATACTTGGGTTTGAGTCACGCTGCCCTAAATCAGAAATGAAGTATTGTTGTCGGACGCATCTCGTAATATCTACAAGCAACTGGAAATCTAATTCTAAGGATGTTCGGTTGGATGGAATGAGTTTTCAGCTATTGATGTTAATGTGCATTTACTTCAGTATTTTCTGATGATGTTTAAGAATCGCCTTCTTGAAACCTCTCAGCTTATTCAAATCGATCTCGTCGATAGATCGTTCCATTTTTACCCCTCTTGATAGGTTTATATTCTTCACTTCAAAACTTTGAATATCTTATGTAGATATTTACTGTTTCCTACACCTGCTATAGAACGTTATTACGCTTTATTTACAACGATAGTGAGTAGAATTCAAAATATACCCAATTACAACTTAATTTTCACTCAAAACTGAGAATCTTTATTAATATTTTTAGCTAATTTGAGAATTTAAAAATACATTTAGTGTGAAAATATTTACTTCGAAGCTTTAAACAATTATATTTTCTAAAAAATTTGGTTTCTGATTACGTTCTATATAGTTCGAAATTTTCATGTCGTCGCTCTTTCAATCCAAAAACTGACATATTTTTCGTCTAAGTAAGAATGGTAATATCTGAAGACCATATAATTATATAAATATGCGATGCGTACTTATATCAACTCCTTACGTTTCGAAAAAGTGGTATGTTATCACAGAATCAGTCAGAATGCTTTCAATTTATTTTCCTATACATACCTATGAGTATATACACAGAGGATACAGCGATTAAATTGTGCTGAAACATTCCATGTTTTCGCTATCCGATATCCTTTTCCTATCCGTAATGACATTTTTATCATTATCACCTCATGAAATATTCGTAAGTTTATACATACATCTCTTTTCTATCTTTATAACATCATTGTTTGTATTATATATACGAGTACGAGTATGTTCGGGTGTCAGTACGTAAACTATAAGAATTGGAGGGTTCAAGTCCTCAGAATGTGTTTGTGTGACTCCTGAGAGGGTCTTAGGCTGAAATGATGTCCGTACCCCACCCAATTGGGGAAAAACTACAAAATTTTGTCCTTCGTGACCTTGTAATAATTTTATTTTTGATCTGATATTTAAAAAAAAAAAAAATGTCATATCAACCTCATTTACTACAATCCGACATCCTGATTTAATTGTTGTATGTATTACTCTTCAGGTCAAAAGTTACGACGAGGGGGGGGGGCTTGCACTCACAATTAATGGAGAACATGCCCCATTTTTCTTTTCTAAAAACGTCAGTTTCATTCACTCTCTCCTTTCCTGTTGAGCGTTTAATTTCATAAGACTGAAGCCCTGGCAGGACAGCGCGTGCCGAAAGCGGAATGGCGAAATGAGGGCTCGGGCGCTAGCCTCAATGCGTCCCTCTGGTCACTGACGCGATACTCGAAAAGGTATAGTTCTGTGGCCAGGGGTGTGGTGTCTGGGGAGCCAATTTGGCATTCGTTCATCGCCATACGCTCCACCAAACATCTATTGACATCGAAACTCGTCAAATTTTATTTGATTCAATATTAGGAATAAGGAAGCAGGCTACTTGGTGAGCAGCATCTCAAAGGAATGCTTTTTGAAAACAACACGTTACCACACTGTTTCTTCTGCAACGGCATTTCTAACAGCTGAAACGTGCGGCGCATAATTTCTTACCTACTGATACTTCGCCGACGCTCGATCCCCTATTCAGAGTATGTCTCTCAGGGGTGAATAAACTATAGGGGTGTGTTGGAGGGTTGGACCCCCAATAATTTTTCAGTCGGCAAATTTTGAAACTGTTCGTTTGAATTTTTCATTTCTTATGAATGTTTGTTGTTGTCGTTGTTGTTTTTTGTTTGTTTTTTTCAATTGAAAAATATTTCGATTATAAATTGGCAAATTTAAAATTTTTTTTTTTTTAATTTTGTCATTAAATTTTTCGTTGAAAAAAAATATTTGCCGGCAAACTTTTCTGCTCCACCTCCCCAAACTGAAAGTTAAATTTAATTTCTGAAAATGGAATACCCTGGACCCCTGTCAGAGAATAGTCTGTCAAAAGCCGAAAGTTTCAAGCTGAGTACCGGCGAAAGTTATCTGAAAGGTTGAAACAAAGCTGAAATGTGGAAGATATTTCGAAAATCTGAAAGTTGGTGGCAAAAGTTGAATTTCGAATTTCAATGACTATTCGGTTTTTACTAGATTCTCTGTTTGACCTAGAGTCTGAAGGTGCGTCCACATTAGGATGATCAGCCTATATCATCCTGGATGATCAGCATCTTTTGATCAGACCGCCAATAAGTCAATCGGGGATAAAGGATGATCATCCAGGCTGATCAGTCCTTCAGCTTCATTTTGGCTGTATGGTAACCGACGGCAAGACTCCTGTATGGTGGTAGGATAGCCCGGTTGTAGGTTGGTGAAACCACGACACCACGTGTAGCTCACGACTAGCTCAAGTGATCTACAGGGTTGAGGAGACGGCACTTAGGACTTACGAGATCGACTGTGTTGAACGTTTGCCAGGTAACTCAGATTTAGGATGAGTTCTGCCGGTCGAATACCTCGAGTGACGGGTCCTACTCTGACACGATGGTAAGCAGGAAGGACAACGACACGAGAGCAACGAAACACAAACGACACAGAGACTAATGTGCTAAGTTACTTTAATCGGGGACGGCACTTAAAACTAACGGTGGTTACAGCAAATCAAACGTACGAACTTCTTCGGTGGATAACGGACAGCACGGACCACTTCCTGAGGATCGTGAAGTCCCGCTACGACAGTTGGTCGAGAGCGGCGTGTAGAATTCGCGGAACCCCGAAAGAGGTTCGCGGATGGTTCGCGAAGGTAACGGTTAGATCGAACTCAAATCGAATAAAAGGCCAAAAGGCTCGCAAAACGAAACTCCAAACTCAAACTTTGAAAACGTGGAAAAGATCGCACGAAGAATGTCGTCGGCTCCTTTCTCTATTCCGTCCAAAAAGCGAGTCCACGCTGCCGCTATTTCTCAAACGGTCATCGGTGATTTTCCCCCTCCCTTAGACAGGTCATGGAAGTCACGGAAAAAGAGGAAAAGTCGACGATATCGAAAAAGGAACAAGCAGACAGGTATTAACAGGATGTAACATGTATGAACGGGAACGAACGTATTAGGATAGAGGAGAGAAGAGGAAATCTATATCGTATCAATCGAATGAATCGATGCCTTGACCATTCGGAACTAGCGTAGCTGGGTTACCACAGTTGCTCATCTTAATGTGGACGCACCTTGGCATTTGAGAAAGTTGAACATTTTATTAAAATCTCTAAAAGTTGAAATCAAAAGACTTATTTCCCAAAGTCACAGGCTGCATCCGGTAGATTGTTTAATTTACGGGCTTTGGTCCTGGCGAATATAGGAAGGAAATTTAGTCTGGAACAAAAGTCAAAACTCTATGTGTTTTTTTCCATAAGAATGAAAGGGAGCTTGTGGCGCGGATTTCCCTAATCCAATTGACTTGAAACTTTATAGTTTTATTTTTTTATTTTATTTTAGTGGAACCAATTTAGGAGACGAATCAGAGGAAATTCAGAAAAAATTATCACCAAAAGTAAATAACGACCATCTTAATGTGTAAAAGAAGTTGAGCGTTCCTCTCGAGTATTCCTAACATCCTTCCAGCTTACTGCTTACCCTCCCAGACTAAGGTACGCTCATGTGCGCAAATGTGAGTGTTTGGGGGATAAGGTTCCAATCTGCATTTGCAGGGACAAATTTATGAGAGGGGGGGGGATGGGACACCCCCAATAATTTGGTAGTCGGCAAATTTTCAAACTGTTCACTTGAATTTTTCATTTTCTAAAAACGTTTGTTTTTTTTTTGTTTTTTTTTTTCAATTAAAAAATATTTTGATTGAAAAATCGGCAAATTTTTCAATTTTTAAAATATTTTGTCGGCAAATTTTCCTTCTTCCCCCCCCCCCCCCCAACTGGAAGTAAAGTTTCGCCTCTGATTTTTCTTAACAAATGAAACATGATGTACCTCTGCATGGGCTTATAATGAACGCATTCCTCGGAGTCCTTCGTAGGTAGGTACCGAAGCCAGAACTCGGAAAGTGTGTTCATGGTAGGAGGTGAGGGTCTAAACACAAAAAATCCCGACTAAAAGCCTGCAAGTTTCATTTGACAATTAAAAAGAAAATTGTCGTCTTATTAATTTTCTCAATTATGTCCCAATTTTTTTGACTGGGCTTCAGAATATCTCGGCTTTCCTGAACTTTTTGTAAATAATGATTGTTATAAAACTTCCTATGACAAGTAGTCGGGGGGGGGGGGAATTATGAATTACTCTATTTTTCTGACTGAGTGCCAAAATTTACCAAAGGATAGTCAAAATTTCCTAAATAGAAAAAACACTCCTTCCCTCGAAGCGGCTCTGAGTTAATATGTTCATATGATGACTCTGATAACATGCTCATTAAAGGCGGCGTTTATTTATTCATCAGACCAATTTCCACTCTAAAACTTTGACGAATTTCTAATATACAGTCAAAACTTCTTAGGACTCTTGAGATTCTTCAAAACTCATTACACTAAACAACCCTAAAAGAACTTAATACTCTTCTATGTACATTTAAAACTCTCTGATCGCTCAAGGCTCGTTTACTTTTCACTATTATTCCAGATGCAATAAAGACGCGGTCAAGGTTTTTATAGATTCTTCCATATTTGATTAAAACACTTAAATAATATTTGAAATTATTTTTAACCTTTTTGAGATTCGCTAATTTTGTTCAAGACTCGCTTAAGACTCTGAGGACTCATCCAGCTTTTATTAAGCATCTTCAAGATTTTATTACAAGTATTTAAAACTCCCTAGAAACTTTCGAAAGAATTTCTAAGTCTCTGTATAACACTTTTGTAAATTTGTGTACGACTCGCTATAACTCTTCAACACTAGGTTCGAATTTTAATTTTTGAAGAATCTCTCATATTTGTTTTAGGATTCCTCGAGAATCTTCGAGACGCTAGTGGGCTTGCTCAAGACTCGCTAAGACTTTGCCGTATTTGTAGCGTTCTCGATTTCAGCTTTTCTCTCTGAGGGATACTATTGCTTCCGTGCCTCACCTGTGCAATCACACCTGATTATACTATTAATAAATGTTCCAGCATATCACAAATTCAGATATGTAGTTTTTAACTTAGTTCAGTTTTTTCATGAAAAACGAATAGGGTGAGTCGAAGATGGAAACCAACTCTTTTATGTAGTAGTTGAAAGAGATTTCAATAAATTTGGAAACTAGATACCTGGAGGAGGCGTAAAGTAATTTTCTATGGAGGGGGACTACATAATCTTGCCTCCTGATTTCACCTATGGAGCTGTCGCACCTATGTACACAATTGCCATTGAAGGTTGTTAAATATTGAATCTTCTTGTCACATATATATGAAATAAGTACACGTTGCCATCCTGAGTGATATCGAAGGCTTAGTGCACATTTATCTCATGCCCATAAATCAAAATAATTGGGAGTACGTGTTTAATGTGTTTGAATAACACTGACTCTTGGGAGGCATGTAAACTTTAAACTGCATTTCAAAAACAACTTGAGTTATTAAATGTTATGGATAGTGGATCTGATAGCTAAGGAACTTCATCTACTTTCACTAAAAAGAATAAGCTAAAAATTCAAAGAATTACCTGTACACAAAACAAGTGTACGCTGATATGTATGTCGTCGATCATACACTTTATACTTATCCATATAATTGGGCGTCACCGAAATAAAGCATTCTATTAAAATGACTTGTTATGTGTCGATCCACAAGTATCAAAAAGAATACCTATGTTCTTTTATTGACTCAGTATGCAGCCTGGTGTGCAGAATTTCTTCTGTCTCATCCTCTGTCACCACCAACGTCTTCTGTCACCTTTAAAATCTGAATTAAGATAATACAAATGAAACCATTAAAAACTTTGGTGATTTACCGGCTACTGCGGTAGCACACGCGACACGAATAATATATGATTAATTTTGTCATCTGAAATACGATCATGAACGCACGTCCAGCGTCGTAATTCGCTTGTTCATTTGAAAAACGTGTTGTACATTCAGAGTGGCAATTAATAAACTCGTTCGAGTAATTTGGGAATATCCTATGACACATAATCTCGTAATGGTTTTGTTT
Organism: Acanthococcus lagerstroemiae; assembly: GCA_031841125.1. NCBI lineage: Eukaryota > Metazoa > Arthropoda > Insecta > Hemiptera > Eriococcidae > Acanthococcus > Acanthococcus lagerstroemiae. The sequence goes on along the minus strand of CM063106.1, from coordinate 37,238,349 downwards.
ATAATTAAAGGGCACATTACATTGTACCCCTAAAATATTTAATTGTATGATTTCCCTACTGACAGAATTCGAAACAAATTAAGGACATTCTCAAAAAGTCCAACATTTATCCATGAAACCAAATTGTGAAGAAATCATGGACCATGTCCTTTTTTGATTGTATGTAGCTGCATCCTGGATATTGCCATTGACCTCGGATGACACTTGGCTTTATATAGTCTTGTCTATTGTACGTTTTAGGTAAATAAATTGCTGGTCCCATGTAGTACCACTGCTGTTTCAGAAAAAATGTGTAGTCAATGGAAAAGTCAAATATACCTAGCACAAGTGAAAGATTAATATGAATTGTAAAGACTTTCAGTTGAATATACATATACAGTTCCTTTTCGATGGCATTCCACGTACACACTAGCTGCGACCGATAGCATCACACTGACGCACGTTGATTAGGCCCTGAACTGACATTTATATTCGTCGATATTCATAATTACAAATAGCTGACCTGGGAGGGGGGAGGATTAAGGTCATCTGATGAATATCAAAATAATGCTGAACACTCTTTCGTTTGTATAACTTTTCAGTTTTTGGTAGGCTTTTATAGGATTTTTTTGGGGGTGGGAGGCCTCGATGCATAAAGAAAAACCCTTTTTACGCCCGCGGAAAAAACACCCTTTTTCAGCCCACTTTGCGCTTGGTTTACACCATCCTTCAACCAATCAGCGACGACTACCAGAAATAAGCCCTCTTTCTCCTCTTTTTCACCCGGGCTTACCGAGGGTGTTTTAAGGTAGCTACCGGGCTTACTGTACACCCTCTTTAAGCCTTTCCACCCGGTTTACACCGGGGCGTAATCCGGGAAACCTAAGCATTGGGGCTCAGCTCCAAACTCACGTATTTGCGCCTGTGATTATATTTACTACCGTCTAATTTAATTGTCACAGGACTTAGTTGCATCTTCTTCTTCATGATGGCCGAGACGAAGGCCGACACCCGGTTCCAACTGCTTCCGTTCTTCATCATCTCCAGAACGAGGGTGTCCGGCGCGAGACGGCTGATCACGCCGCCGTCGTCGTCTTCTTCTTCCGTCATCGCCGGGATCGATCGCTGTTGTGGCCGTCCCGCGCCTCTCCTGCTCCCAAGCCTCACAATCGAACAGGGTGTGCCAAAGTATGTCCTCCACCCCTCGATCACAGTACGTGCACATGGGGCTCGGCGCTATCGACATGCGATGTAGGTCGCCCTTGGTCGAATAGGCGAGTGCGTCCTTCCGCTTCCGAAGCGTGTCCTGCTCATGACTCGCTTGACCCGGAATGCCTCCCGTTTCGGCTTCGCTTTCTTCTTCGCATCGTACACCGCCGCTAGTTCGCCGACCTTGAGTTCGATAGGTGGTATACGCGCTAACACGCCTACTGCATCCGGAGAAACAGTGCGGTACGCACTGACACACCTCATCGCGGCTTTTCGCTGGATCTTCTCCATCTCCGCTCTCCTGTATGGTATATCAATGGCGTCGGCAAATACTGGCGCCCCGTATAGGAGGACCGAATGACCAGACAGGACAGCTGTCCGGCTACTCGATCCGCCTTCTCAGCTGCCCGTCAAAAGTGCTCTCGGAAATGCAACTTCCCATCGAACCACGGCTCCAGTTACTTCAGGGCTGTACAGAGCCCAATCTCCACACCTTTTAGGACAAAGGTGGGTGGGCTGTATTTACGTCGCGTCGTAAACAAAACCGCGTCTGTCTTCTGTACCGCTAAGCACAGCCCTGCCGACTCGATCCAGTGGGTCAGCATCTCTAACGCCTGATTCACTCGTCAGGTTACCTCTGCTGTCGTCTCGGCTTGGCACACCACCAGCGTGTCGTCGGCGTAACAGATGAGCTTTACGCCTGGTGGTAGTGCCAGCCTCAGCATCCCGTTGAAGGCGACGTTCCACAGGGTAAGTCCGAGTACTAATCCCTGAGGAACGTCGCAGGTCATCTCCCGTGTGATTGGTCCGGCCGCCGACTCCATCTCTAACCGGCGGCCGTCAAAGTAACTTCTGATGATGTGCACGAGGTAACCAGGTACCCGCGCCAACTCCACCGCCTCCATGATACGCGTATACGGAATCGAGTTGAACGCGTTCTTGATGTCGAGGCTGACCGCCGCGCAGAACTGCCGCTCGCGGATCGCCTTCTGCGCCAGACTCTTCAACTTCAGCGCGGCGTCCGCAGTCGAGTGACTAGTTCTGAATCCATACTGACTGCTCGAAATCGTCTTCCGCTTCCGAAAGTGCTCCTCCAGCCTATCCATTATATGGTACGCTCAAACACCTTGCCGACGATGTCGAGCAGGCAAATAGGCCGGTAGCAGGATGGCTGGCCATCTGGATTTCCTGGCTTCTTAATCAGTGCCAGCCGCTCCGTCTTCCATCTGCTCGGAAATGTCCCCTCCTACGCGCGATTGAATACGTTGGTCAGGGGGGACGGGTCTGCTCGGTGGACTACTCAGACGACGTTGGGAATCATTTCGACCTGATCCTCCTCGGTTTGCGTTCTCGCTGGCTTCATTCAGTTATTCACGAGATGGAAGTAAATTAACGCTATAGCTTGTACACGGTTGTTGGGAAAATGTTTCCGGGGAATAATCATCTACCATCACCCTCAGCATTGTGCAATATGCATGTCTTACACATTTGATGCGATTTCAACAATAATAAAAAGTCTTGCTTACAACTCAACAATTAGATATTTTGGAAGAAGCCTAGATCGTGACTAGTCATTGGGGAAAGCCACTAGAAGAATATGTAGACCTATCGACAGAAACGCCCCATTAAAAGATGATTCTGGTAAATGGGTAAGAGATAAGACTAACAAAGCTAAGACATTTGTGAAATACCTAGATAACTCATAGCAGCATTATAGGATCAGATGAAATAAAATACCAATAATCGGTGGCCACACTGATAATCCAGGGATAACTTCGATGAATGTGACCTTTTCCAAAAGAATGTTATTAGTGTGCAAAATATCAATTTTTGGTTTATCTCTGATTTCGGTAGTTCAAGATTTGCTCTACAACCTTCACAAACAACAAAATCGTAAAATTAAAACAGCAAATTTCATTATTGTATATTTTCGCAATTTTATCGACGATCATTTTGTCAAGTATCCATTTTGTTTTCCTCGTTTTTCTCAATGTTTACGTTTTGTGCGCTAATAACGTTCTTGCGGCGCAGGTAACAACTACTTTATGTTTTTTCGACTATCACTCGCTCTAGCGGCCGAACTAATGTAGCTACAGTGCTTGTTTCCATCTTGTTGGAAAGAGAAGTGTCTATATTTTTAACTTAGTATCAATGATGTTTGTTGTGTTGTCAAATTCGAGGATAAATATGAAGTTTTTGTTGTTGTTTTTTTTTTTACAAAAACAATAATAATAATAATAATAAATATTTAAACGAAAGTCAGCAATGCCGGTTTTGGTAATTAAAAATTTTTTACGTTGCCATCATTATAGGCTGCAGACGAAAATAAGTAATCAGATGTTTTTGCGAAGAAAATATCATTTCCCGTTGAAGCTGTAAGAATCGAGGATTTCAAAAACGGGGTAACATTGATGGAGGCGTGTACAGTTATTAATGCACCATTTATTTTCCGCAATGAATGTTTCCGAACTCGACAATGTTGCCAGATGAGAAACTGAAAAATGTGTCAGCGCGAAATCTTCCAAGACTGTACCAGAGTTCAATTATTGAAATATCAAATAAAATGCCTGATTTATGAAATTGCACGAAAATGTAGAAGATTTTTTTTTTTGGCCAAAATCATTAAAATGTACCAAAATTTGCTGAATATAATTAAAATATACCGAACTAACAAATGACAAAACGTATCAGAATTGCTGAAACCAGCAAACATTGTATCAGAAAAGTTTGAACTGTACCAGATGTGGTATAAATGTACCAAATCTAACAACACTGCTACTTGATACCTATGAGTGATGGACTTATGTAGATTGTAGTAGGGCTACTAAAAATGTGTACAGATACATCTATATTTTATGTGTGTAGATGATGTCTGTTTTTTTGTGTTTTTTTTAATTTCCATTTCATGCACTACCTACTGTGAAACAAATTTATGCAATTTTTTACGCACAGAGGGTTTACCTATACCCCATAAAAGATGTCCTAAGCAACTGCGGACTGGCTGGGGGGATGGGGGAATCCCCGGCCGGGCCCTTTGGACTGCGGGCCCACCCAAAATATGACTTGTTTCAGAAATGGAAAAATATTGGTTGGGGCCGCGGGCCCCAACCAGTTTTTCCCCTTTACAATTCCCTTGCCAGTCCGCGGGTAGCCCTACGCATTACCTGCGAATTTTGCCTTCCAAATTGCTACGTGGGCTCGAACCCGGGACCTCCGGATTCTGAGACCAACGCGCTATCCCCTCGGCCAACCGGACTTCTATTCTCTTTACGCATACCTCTAATTGTACCAATAATTTCCCAGGTGTTGCCATGCGTAGCGTCGCTACACATGAAATTTCCCATGTGTAGCATTCGCTACACACGCTATACAGAAGTTGCCGGCCCTGTGAGGCAGATCTTCAAAAATTGTAGAAAAAATCAATTTTCATCCAATTTCATTTTTTTTTTTCCTAACTTGTTGTCAGTTTTTATATTTTTCATTTATCACCATGGTAAAACACGTTCAAATATCTTATCTACATACTCGTATTTAAAAGTCGCTACAATGAAGAAATATCGGTTCATTGTCACCCCTGGTAACGATATGATAAATTAAGTCTTTCAGTTGTCTTCTTGGTTGTGTTCAGTCGTTTCATTCTCTCGCTCGTCTTCAATTTTTATGTCTGTAAAATTATCTGCTGTCATACGTATCCAAAATTACGAAAGCCTTTTTCCAGTGGAAATCAGATGAACAACGCCGATTCGTGAACTAAGGGTCGGATCAGAAAATGAAACAAGATTTTCAACTATCCGTCAACTTATCGGAATTGACCATATAGCCAGATGTATGAAGTGGTTAATCTGGCCATCATTTCAGCACTATAATCCAAACGGATGTACTTGCATGGTGAATAGTGTTGGCCGTGTCTGACGTTCTTACTCTGCTGTGAATCTTGACCAACAAGAGAGGTAAACACATGCGCACCTATTGCACTCAGCGGACGTTCCCTTTTTACCTAATGCAACATTCGTGTAAGCTTCGATCGTTTGGACAACTGATTTTTGAAGCTGTGCAAGAATTTTGATCGAGAAAAAACAATCCTGACATTCTGCGGAATAAATCAGGAAATAGAAGCGAATCTGCGCGGGATCGTAGACCTCGAGGACTAACAGAATTATCAATGAATGTGATCAGACGTCTGGCATTCCATGTAAGCGAAAACAGAAGTACGAGACGAGACACGCTACACTCGCCAAGCAATTACCATGCGTTCCTTTCTGACAAACGATTATTTGACGGTTATGTCGTTTATATGCGATCTTCTTCGCTGATAGATCTTGATTTTATGCGGCGAAGAATTAACCCAAGTCGTTTGACCGCATCACTTATTATTTTTTGTTCTCGCACGTGGGATTAGACATAAAACTACTGAGAATTTTCTACTCTGAACGGCAAGTACGGTCACGTGGACATAATTGAGAATGAGATTATCGGAAGCCAGTGATCATTTCATGATTTTGCAGCTTGGCAGCTGTCGGTGTTCAACTACCAACACGTGTTTGCGACGATCAACTTGTGGTTACGATGTTACAATCGACATAATATTGGCCTTGTTGTCATTAATTATGAATCTTGGTTTATAAAGTGAGTATAATATGTAACAGTAAAGTTTGTCGAGTATGTAGGTCTGTAGGTAGACCTATATATGTATACTTAACAGCCCTTCAAATTGGATATACTTACAGAATAACAAGCAATCGAATATTCTGGACGATAGCACGACCATCAAACATCAACAGCCTTTGAAGTTTGTGGCTGTTGATCAAATAAAATACAGGGTTATGTTAAATTTTAATTTCCATTCTATTCACGATGACTTTGACTGATTACAAGCTGTACTTCTTAATTAAATAGCTAATGCGTAGACTTATAGATTATAGATCTAGTGTAGTTACACGAATATGTGCCGTGTATGAGTAAATAGGCACAAGTCATTTCCTACTCTTATTTTTCTGGGTTTAGCAACCATCAGGAAGACCTCATCTGGGTTCAGTAACTATTACATAAAGATAAATTTGCAAACAGAAATAAACAAAAGCGCATCGGCCGTACATTGCGCAATTCATACACAGCATCTCGGTAGGATATCAACACACTGCCAATATTAATAATTGGGTGGACATCTTTTGAAATAAAGAAATAGAAGTGAATTTTAGTGACCCTATGCACATACGTGAATGCTTCAAAAGTAAAATGAAAATATTATATTTGCCCTCCTGCGGTTTCACGGATAAATTTATCATTTGCGAAGAAACGTTTGTCTGCTCAGTAGCACACTGTACAGTTTTTTGAATGTTGACAATTCATAAATAAATCGCTGACCCCTGTTTTGTACATTTTTCATTGCTGTATCGGGAAACAAGCGTTAAGAAAATATTCTCGCAACTTACACGAATGTGGAAAACCCATATTTCTTGTAGTCAAGACACTAGGACTGCATGGCTATCGTCGGCACTGTGTCTCCTTAGATAGTCTTTAGAATAATTTACATACACGAAAGTAGTAGTTGTAAGTTTCCTATATCTTATTAGATGTATCTCTGTTTAAATTACCGTGTACAAAACCGAATGGGGAAACATATATATTTACAAACAAAAAAAAATCGCTCGCAAAAAGTATAACCATAATGTTTGAAATCAAATGGAATTTCAGAAATGAGAAATATTGACATAGGTACTAAAGAGTTCAATTTTAATTCTTTTTCTACTGTTGTAACTTATGGGTGTAACAATTCATCGACTACCTATTATTCTAGCCTGCATTTAATGAGTAGTAGTCTTTCATTCAGAATGACTTGAAATTGAAAAATTGATTATTCTAACCAGTGACAGGTTCTAAAGCTGAGCCGTAAAATTATAAGGATTCTGTATTGTTTGAAGGCAAATGGCAAAATAAGACAGATAGTATAATGTCCGCTGGGACCAGTGGCGTGCATTCCAGGCAAGCAAGGTAAGCGCCGCTTACCCTGAAAATTTCCGAGAAAATGAGTTTCCATAAACAATATCAACTTCAACATGTAACAAATAAGAGATAATGAAACATTGGGCAAAACAGCGGCTGTACTGACGCTTACAACGCGTACGCTAAGTATACAATAAATTCATGGGAGATATATGTGGCGCCATCTTGTTCGGCATTCAGCAATCCTCGTACATGTATATTTGTATAGGCCAGCGAGGTGTGCATCGGTTCTAATGCTTCTTGTCCATACACTGCACGTAACATTGCACGACTTGCGCTCCGCCTCCATGTTAATTACCAACACAAACAGAAACTAGCATGTTCAACGCGACGAAACCTGTGTGTTTGGTTGCGTTCTGGAAGCGCTTTGAGTCCGGCTAGGCTCGACTTGGCTGCACACGAACGTAGAAGTTGACAGTAAAACGTGATTATGCTCTTCTACTAGTCAACGCGTTATGCTCCTTTTTTTTTTTTTTTTTTTTGCCCACAAAATGAGTATTTGAGATCTTATTGAAAAACCGTTTTCGCGACTTACTCTTAATGAACAATTAGAAATGGGTGGGAAGCCTAAACCAGAATTACCATTTTTAAAAACTGAACAAAATAGAGGTGGTTCTCTAGTTTTACTAGACATTTCAACATATTGCAGTGTGGAAACATTTTGTGGTTGACCAGTTGCGAAAATAGGTAGTAGTAAACTTTTTTTGGCAATGTTCTACTAGTCAACGCGTTTATGTTTCAATGATCAGATTTTTTTGCCCACAAAATGCAAATTAGGGATCTTATTGAAAACCCTCTTTCGCGATTTAATTTTCATGAACAATTAGAATTTATAGCCAAAACCAGAATTACCATTTTTAAAAACTGAGCAAAAGAAAGGTGGTTTGATTTTTACTAGATATTTCCACGTATCGCAATATGAAACCATTCTGTGGTTAACCCGTTGTGAAGATGGGGGAAAACTGTTTTGTTGGCCATGTCTATTATTGGTTACAGAAAAGGATGGAATGACTCTACACAGGGATACGACAACTTGAATAATTTGATCAATGCCCTTTTGTCGTAGTCCGTTTCATACTTTTATTCTGATTTTTACTTCACCTCTACGCTCAAGAATGTACCAATGGGGGAGAGGTAACCCCCTCTGTAGTAATTTTTCACTCAGTAGCTGGGGAAATTTACCATTTCAGTCAGGCGGAGTTGAAAAAATTTAGCAAGTCAAATGTTTCTTTTTTCTTTTTCTGTAATACCTGGGAATTGAGTTGAGTCAATTTAAAAAATCCAACAAATCAACAGGTTTTTTTTTTGCTTTGATACTTGAGAATCTCGAGTTGAGTCAGTTGGAACTTCTACTATTTTTGCTCCCCCCCCCCTTCTTCCCGAAAAAACTTTCTACGCTTATCGCTTACCTCTTAGAAAAACTCACCGCATGCCACTGGGTGGGACGTTTGGCGATTCACGCATGCCAAAGTGGCCCCTAAGACACTGCACACCCCAAACTACCCTTTCGAGTGTCGCATCAGTGGCCGGAGGGACGCTTTGAGGCCGGCCCGAGCCTCCATTTCGCCATTCCGCAAGGGCCAACATGACACTCCCTACTGACCGAGGTTAACGCGCACCCAGCACTAAAACCTGGGATTTGAGTGCACCACAGCCGGATACGCTCCCTTTTCACTCACCCTTCATCTCCTCGTTTTAGTACGTATGGCGATGCAGGAAGAGGGTTGACGCAGAAAGTGGTATAATGAGGGAGATAAAAGTTTCGTAGTAGACTTTGTAACTTGATTGTCATATAGCATGTAGAAGAAGGGCAAGGCAGTCCTAAAAAGGCTCTCCGATGTCCCTGAGGTAATGCTCGAAGGGGCGGTTCTAGGGCTCGGGTGAGAGGAAATAAAAAGAAAAGCATGTAGAAGAGTTCAACTTATACACCATAAGGTTATCTACTCGCATTCACGAGAAGGTGTAAAATCAAAACGTGGTGTAGAAGTCAAACAACAAATTAACGTAATTAGTGTCACAGGTCATAGATCACTGAAGATAAGTTCCTAGGAATTGTATTATTTTTAATTTTCAACCTGGGTTAACGGCTAACTGCCGCCTAATTAACCCACCCATTTTTGGGCATAGGTCTTTACCACCCTCCTCCAACCTTTCCTGTTCTAGGCAACGCCTATTCACCGTATCTGCACCTGCAACAATCTCGTCTCGCCATCGGATTGGGGCAGCTTCTTCCTCTCTTCTTTGTGCTCAGACTGACAATTTATATCCCCACTTATTATTATCTTCCGAGCCACGTAACCAGCGAATTTGTATTTCAGTTTTGTAATTTTGTATCCAATGTGACATTTTTCCCCTAGTATTTTCTCTTTCCTAATTTTATCTTTAAGGATAATACCCAACATGCTGCATAACATTAAAAATAATGTTTTTTTAACCTTTAAATATTTTTCTTGGTCAGTGCCTAGGTTTGGGTCCCGTAGGTGAGTACCGGTACTAACTATACAGCTCTGGAATATTTTTACCTTAGTTGCGATTTTCATTTTACTTCTAAAAATATGTTTTTGAGCCGAGAAGGCTTTCCACCCATTTGCTGTACGCTTTCCCACCTCCTCATCCATTTTGTTCTCCGTTAGCATTGATTGCCTGAGGTAAGTATAGTCCGGTACCCTTTCTATCTTAAAGTTATCAGTCTGGACCCCCATCACTCTATTATTCGATGATATTATTTTGGTTTCAGTAGTATTCATCATGAGTCCTATTTTTACTCACTCTTTACTGAGGTCAGATATCATTTCCTCAAATTCCTGCAGATTTTGTTCCTAGCTCCTCCTTTGACGGATTTAATAAAATTTTGATGGAAAATACCACTTCTTCGCAATATAACATACAGCCAAAATAACTTTACTTCACAAGAATAAACTATTATAACCGCCTCATCAGCCTATCCTCGAATATTGGAAAAGTTTTCTTTAAAATACTAACAGAAAGAATGTATGGAACCTTGGATGAACAACAACCTCCAGAACAAGCAGGCTTCAGGAAAAAAACAGACAACGTGTGATCATATTTCCGTAATAAACCAGGTCCCAAAAAAATCGCGGGAATACAATTTCCGAGTATCTATATCTAGTGTTCATAGACTTTAATAAGGCCTTTGATACTATATACGAGATGTGGGGATAGCCTTAACAAAGCAAGGTATCCACTCTGAGTTTATAAAAATCTCAAGCGACTTTAACGAAAAATCGTCAACTCATATAAAAGCAGATAAAACCAATAAATTATGTGTTAAACAGGGCGACCTCCTCTCGCCGAGTATCTTCAACAGCATATTGAAGCAAGCTTTTCAAAACCTGAGATGGGAGACAAAAGGTCTCAAAATAAACAGCGAATTCTTAAGTAATTTAAAATTCGCCGATGTTATCCCAAGAATTTACAAAAGCAAAAAAGAAAAGACCAATTGTAATGCACCAAGACTCTTTTCATTTTACAATTCCCCCTTTAATTTGATTCTACCTTGAAATACAGACTCTTATAGATATTCAAAATCCATCACTTTTTCCACCTGACATTGTGATCAAATCTGATATAGAATTTAACACAAAAGTCGAGTTACCACGACAACATCGACTTTTAGGTAGAATTCTACATCAAAGAATGCACTATTTGATTCAAAATTCAATGTTTATATCGAATTCTGCTCCAAATTCGATTATAATAATGTCGTGTCAAAAAGAGAAACATTCTGCTTGTTGACATTTGTCTTGAGGGCAATAGAATTGCTGCGTAACTATCCTTTTTCTCTCAATTGTCTCATCTTTTCTTAAAAGTTCATGCACGGCAGATCTTTTATCACTCTCTGCTCAAAGTTCACATTTTGTAAATTTAGAAACATGGAAATGTTGTAATACAAATGGAAAACTATTGGCTTATTGATTACGTCTTCAAGGAATTAATGAATAATGAAAGATGAACACAACAGAGTATTTGCTTAGCTAAACCCTTAAAACTTGATGTTTGGTGGACTATCCTGACATCTCTGAGATTCTCCTAATCGTAAACACTGCGGTGTTGTCAGATTGCTTGCCCCAGTCCCACAAATTTGCGTCCTTTTTTTTAACATATATGTGACCTGGAATCATGAAATGTGCCTCTCGTGTCAGAAAACCATTTTTCACTTTTTTGACAATTCTTATAGAAAACATCACGCTATTTTGAATGAAATAAGTCGCAGCTTCCTATCTCCACTAGTTTTTCCACAAATTGCATTTAAAAATGACGTCAAACATTTAAAAACATCCGTTTATATGGCGTTGTGTGAAACGGGCCTATGGAAATGACAGAGGGTTGCCATAGCAACGCGTAAACTCACGAACCTATGTACATCTGTGCGCACCCCTACCACCATCCCATCTTTACACTCGTTTATCTTGAAAACCTGTTTTCGCACGAGAGGCACATTTCACGATTCCAGATCACATATACTTGAAACGTGCGGGAAAAAATGTCTGTTGCACAAGTTTCCAACAATTCTCAATAGGACTCCAAGAATCTTGATAGTTAGAAAAATTATTGACAGTTCATCAGAAGGGGCTAATGTGGCGAGATTTGGAACCTGAGAAGAGTAGGTACTAATTTCATACAGTAACACGGAGTGACTTTGTGCTCACTTTCTTCTGTATTTTCAAGTTTGACGCGCTCTATGGACTGTAGAAACTGGTTTAGAGAACTGGGATATTTTTTGTTATTTTGATGGGACATTGCTGAATACATTCCTCAAAAGATTGTGATACCACCGCCCCAAAATTTTTTCCACAGAATTATGAAATAAGTGTGCCAAGTGGTACAGCGATGGGGTGACATTGCACATCTTCATTAATAAATAGGTAAAAAAGTTGTAAATGTGGTGTTGTCTATTAAAAGTGCCAAGTAAGCTCAAATCAATATATACTATGTATACAAATGTATTTGGTGTATGCAAAAAAAAAAAAAAAGTTAATTATGAAAACTGTACTCTTTCTATATCCCAAAAATCAAAATAGAAAATAATAGTAAATGAGACCTTTCCTTTGGAAGGCTGAGGCTCTAAAACGCGAATGTATGTCCTCAGTATCTCTGAAATATGTAAACATCTGTTTATAAGTATTTGTGCTTCTTCATCCACCACCAATAAGCAGAACATCGAAATTGATCAGTTACCGGCGTCATGAGCAAACATACAATTGTGTGCAAATTCACCCCTGTCATGTTTCTTTCTTCTTTTTTTTTCTTTTTTTTTTTTCAGTCTTTTACCAACTTATGTTACAATTCTGATTAATACACCACAGTTGACTTTTATCATGATCGCGATCAAATTCTGCATATACTGTCTCCTTTCATCCTCACTCATTATTTGAAACAATTTCTGTAATATAATGTGTATATGCTTTTTGAAGCTCTGCACAAATAACCTGTTCTGCCTCAAAATATCGGAATTACACCGAGTTAATATTATACGAAAAAGCTGCAAAACTCTACATTACAGCGAGCCACGCGTCAGTGTTGCCAGACGTTCCTGTTTTCTTCATCACGCTCATAGAAGTAATGAAAACATACCGGTGCCAAATCATCCCATGTTTGCAAAGTCACCCCGTATGAGTAGCGGTTGTGAGATCTCACTGTTTTCCAAAATTGGCCACCTCGGCACTCGTTGATTAATTATCGCTAATTTCATTGCACTGCAATAAGTTTGCGCTTTCTTCTAGTTTCAGACTTCACCGCATTAAGTAGCATTTTTTGATGAGCTATAAAGAGCTGATCATCGGCGAGACTTCAGAAGTCTGTTTGATAATACAAAATAATAATTTATTCATTAACTTCATGAAACTACGAATATATCTTTCTTAGCTCTGCGTACATAATGATCTTTTTCAATTTCAGATTCGAAACAGCTGTGTGGAAGGCCATGGAAGATTAATGGAACCTCCCGCTCGTAACAGTATGTGGAGGTTTGGGTATCCGAACCCAGTAGACTACAATGATAACGAACTATACTGCGGTGGTTATTCAGGTCTGTGATGTTTTCTTTACTCATTCTAGGTTTTTAACTCTAGCATTTTGAGACTATAAGTTGAATAGGTGGTTTTTTTTTTAATCCCCTCTAAATTATGTAGAAGTTGAGAATTTTGTCTCATCTTTCTTGGTTCTCAACCATCCATGGTAAAAACAGGGCCGTATAGCAACGGGGTCAGAGTTGTTTGAAATATCGGAACTCGGCCAATTTTAGTACGTGTATAGCCAGACGGCGAAATTGGAAAAGTGGAAAGTATAACTTTTTTAATCAACAGTTTTAATCTCTGTACCACACAAAAAAATTGAAATAAAAATATAAAAACTACGTTACAGAACAATTATTCAGCATTTTAGAATTGCATATTTTTTGTTCAGAACATCAACGGATGGGAAGTACCTTCCACCCATAAGGATAAAATATTTTAAAAATTTTCCCTTCCGTTTAGTTTTAAGTCATATTGTATTGCGAACATTACTGAAAAATTTGTACAAAACACCTCACATTATTTCCAGTGCAGTGGTTACAAAATGGTGGTAAATGTGGTATATGTGGAGATCCATATAACATGAAGCAGCCTAGGCCTCATGAAGCTGGCGGAGAATTCGGAAGAGGCATCATTAGCAGACACTATTTTTCAGGACAAGTAAGATACTGATTTAAAAATTTTATCAATAGTTTTTCGAGTAGAATCTTCGTTAATTGTCCTCATTAAATCTTGCAGTACGATTGCTGTAAAATAGTTGAATCGTTGCGTAACGATATAGGCCAGCCAAATTTGAATGAAAATAAATTTATAGAAAACGGAATCAACTGTGATAAAAGCCGTTCTTGAAACTTCTAGGGAATAGTCCTCCTATTATCTACGAAACATTTACCCTCACATGAGTAGTTAACTTTTTCGGGATATTTAAGCTTCTCAAAATTAATTTCCCTTAAGAAGTTCAAAAACTATCAAGATTACCTATGAAAAAAGTTGTTTTCAAACTAAAATTGTTTCATATGAAAGCTTCTGTAAAATTTGGTTCATTTTCCCTGCATATCCGGTTGCCAAACGTCATAAATGGAAAGTTGAAAATTGCCCTCTATAGCATCATATATTATCACTGACACTATGGTATAAATAGTAGACATTTTGACTCTTTTTTTTTTCAGTTGCGCGGAGTTGCGTGAGCAGCAGGGATACTAATTACCTTCAGACCCATTTTTTTGTTTTTTTACATCTCAACCTACCCACCTCAGGAAGTTCTTCCTTCCCCTTTCCCTCATTCCTTAAACTTCACAAACGTATACATTTCATGTTTTAGGGGTTTAACACAGGACTTTGCAGTAGTCATTTTATTAGCAAGAATGATAAAATCAAAGAGTTATCTGGGAAAAGGTATTTCAAATTTAATTTCTCCAGTGATAGGCGCCGAAACCCATGGGTGCCCGGAGCTCAGGCACGCACTGAAAAAATCAGCAAATGAGTGTAAAATCTGGAAAGTTTAGGTTTTGACGTAGGTATCCAATCGTAATTTTATCGAAGAGCCCCCACTGAGTGTTGGAAAGTTCGGCGTCTGTGTCTCCAGTTGAAAATTGTGGCTCTAGGGGAGGAGGTTGATCATTAAAACGCCTTAAAATACAATATCGGTATCTAACCACAGGTTTTCGAAATCATTTTTGATGCTAACATCTGTTTGACTTAATTTTGATAACTTAGGCACCTGTGGATAGAAGCCCCCTCCCCTTATCTATCTTGCTAACTTTTTCGGGATATTTAGACTTCGCAAAATCAAATTATTTTTAAAAAGTTCGAAAATAATCAAAATTATTTAGAAAGTTTTTAAATCAAAATGCAATGCTGTGAAGTATTCTTGGTTACAAACTAAAAGACAAAATTAAAATTCGAGACATTCATAAACAAACAGGAACAGTTAATATTGGATATAAAATTAAGAAATTGAAAATCAAATACGGAGGCCATATGGCGAGGGGTAACAAAGAGAAATGGAACCTCAGGTCAACCTTATGGCTACCATACGATCGAATACGTAAGATTGGGCGACCTACAAGATTGGGCGACCTACCGCCCGATGGATAGACGAAATTCTGAAGGAGATAGGGCCAAATTGGGGGAGTAGGTCGCAAAATCGAAAGGAGTGGAGGTGGGTGGTGGAGGCTTATGCCTAGAGATAAGCGAACTGAGTATCGGCCACGGCGCCCTCAGTTCAGGCTGTATTGTTATTGTTATTGTTATTGTTAAATCAAAATATTTATTGTTCGATATCGGATTCCCCGTAAAATCGGTTCTTTTTTTTTTCCTATCCGTCTCCCAAACATTATAAATGGAAGGGAGTCAACATAGTTCTCTGTAAGTATCTAATGATAGATTTTCAAGGTTACTGAATTCTATTTTGATAATTTGACTCAACTTCGAGAATTGGATACCAAAGAAGGGCGCAGACGTGAAAAGTTTTGGAAAGTACATAATAGACATCAGCACTGGAATTTCAGGATCACTAAGCTCATTTCCCTACGTTGGAAATTGGGCCACCATGTGAGAGGCTTGAGGATTAAATTTCGTGTAATACAATAATTTATGGATATCATTTTTCTGGTTTAAAAAATCGCTTAGGTCATTCTCTGGTTACCAGACTGATTTCAGTTCGAAGATTTTATTATCAGAGAGAAAGGGTTCAGGATTAGAATGGTACAGAATAATATATAGCTGTACAATGATCGGTAGGTATTTCAATTTCGTCCTCCGTTCCGCTATCAATGTACTTTTCGAAATGGAGCAAAAGACTGACAATTAGTACAGTGGTTTTGAAAGTCTAATATTGGAAACCCATTTCTTTGACGATCTTTCCTGATGATACCATAACTTACAACATAGTCAAGCAAATATCATGAAAGTGTTTTGCGATCCAGAATACCCCAGAAATGACGTTGTGACATATTTTGTTGTTCGAATTTTTCTCAAAATTAATCCTAATAATTAATGTCAACGTTGAATTCAGTACCCTCGAAAATCAATACATAGTTAGCCTTATTGTATTTTATGACATTCTGATCGGCAGCTCCCTCCCATTGAACCACAATGTTCAACCTAAGACCAATTCATATGCCAATAATAAGTAATTACAATCCTGAAAACCTTCAAAATGACATCCATATATTGTATCATTCAACATTTTCATTTCTGCCCCTTAATTTGTATTATGATTTCAGACTTCGACTAAAAATTCTATTTTACTTCATTTTTAACGAAAAGTTGGTTTCTCTGTCGACGGTTATGGGCTTCAAAGCCAAGAAACGCCAAATTTTGGTCTTGCCTTTGGCTTAAGCTTCGAGCAAAAATATTCTTATGACGTCAGCTTCGAATTAAAGAATTCTGATTTCCTTTAGTTTGGGGCCACATGTTGGCTTCTTTTAAGTATCTGGCTTGGGCATTAGCCTCTGCTTCGTTATCGGGATTAGGTCTTCAACACGGCTGGTGAGGCTTTAGCAATTCTAAGGGGTGACAAATTTTGAAAAATAAAACGTTTTTTTCTTCTAAAATAAACCAAAAAATGTATTCATTTGCCTGATATACCAACTCCCGGGTTTTTGCTCGCACGTCGTCGTTATATTCAAATAACGGGTAACGGGGGGGGGGAGTCTAATTTTCCTTGGCCACGCTACTGGCAAAACGGCAAGGCTATTTCAGCTTCAGGGCGAAAAAACACCAAATTTGAGTCTGTTTGCAACCCTAATAAGAATTTCAGTTTCGCAACAACAATCAGTTTTGGATTTTGACTGATACAAAAGCTGCCTGATGGGTCATCCCAGAAGTCTGCTTGCACGCAGAAATGTTTCTCAATTTTTACGCTATACCGCTTGAATGCTAGATTCATCCAAAGTTATCGGACTAAGCTGAAGGAACACACCTTTAAATATCACGTCTCTCGAGGTCGTGGAAATCTGTAAATTTGCGAAATTTATCGAACCGCCTGTCAGAATATGAAACTGTTAAATGCATAAAAAGTCAGTTTGATGAACGCCCTGGCTTGCAGGCTTTGAACCGCACGATTAACCCAATGTCATCGACCGAAATAAAAAATATTTTCAGTCGGGCGCCTTTTTGTCGAACATCATTAAAATGACGTGCTAAGAGTAAATCAGCATCAACCATTTTCTTGTGTCACGTATTTCGCGTAATTCACTTTCAATTTTGACATTCATTAATTTTTGACTATTTAAGTCGGTATAAGTTAAAAGACACCAAAAGTTTTATCATTGTAGAATAGTTATTTCTTTTAGGGAAAGAGAATGACAGACAAAGGGGAGCGGGGTCGACAAATTAAAAAAAAATGATTTGAAGGTTACTTCTGTATGAAACTGTAATGCTCTATTTGCTGTTTCAAATTCTATCTATAATAATCAGAGACCCATGGCTGAAATGAGCCTCGGAGCCGATTATCTTTGACAGGAACCAGAGCCAATTTCAGGCTTTCATCAGACCGGAGCCGGATCTAGAGTCACATTCTGGATTCCGCTCCAATTTCAACTTGGCTCCGGTCTTTCAACTTCTTCTTCTCCCTGTTCTTCTCCTATACCTCCACCTACATACCTACCCCCGTATACGAGTAACTGGAGCAGGGGCGAAAGCCACATTCATGATTGAGCCGCAGTGAAAGCTATCAAGAATTTTTTTACCAGAGCTGGAGCCGGGATTTGATAAGAATTATTTGCCGGTCAATTTTGACGAATTATGATCGGAGAAGAGCTAAATCCGAATTCTCCCCGGAGCCGAAGTTAGGTGGGAGTGGCTCCAGTTTTGACGCGTCCCCCCCCCCATACATCTGGGGTTACATGGCACTTTTATTAAACAATACTACATTTACAAATTTTTTCCCTGTTCATTCATGAACATGTGTCATGTCACCTCACCCCGGCACCACTTGGCACACTTATTTCACAATTCTGTGAAAAAATTTGTGGGGTGGGGTGTCACAATCTTTTGGGGAATGTATTCCGCAATGTCCCATCAAAATTACAAAAAATACCCAGGTTCTGTAACCCAGTTTCTATGGTCAGTAAAACGCGTCAAACTTGAAAGTACAGAAAAATGTGTGCAAATTCACCCCGTTTTACAGTTTTTTTATAATATTTTGAAATTTTAGTTGCTAAGAGCACTTTTTTATTATTATATTATTTTTTTTAACTGATACTAATATCTAATAAAAGTTGAAGAACTGCAGCATCTCATCACGCTGGCAGAAAAATTTCCAAATTTCTGAATTCTATCATTCAATTTGCTCAAATGTAAAATTTCGTTAGAATATGATTTCTCGGACCGTGTCACCACTCAGCAGTTTTACGAGTATGTAATCCAGCTTCAGCATCCTGATTCGCCTTGTCTCTCTTTTCAGTAGTTTACAGCGCGATTTCCCATCACAATTATAAATGCTAGTATAATTTTTACGTTCTAATTTAAAAGATATCAAAGAAGGCTCTTTTTTACATATTAGATAGGGTCACGTGTTGTAAAGAGACACGACCTGACAATCTCAGGAACTAGTGGTGCTACCAGGCGGCCATCGACGTATATCAAGTATCAAAGCAAAAAACGATAATCGATGTATTCGAAATCGATTGTCTCAGATTTCTGTGGCTGTAATTCCAAAAGAATCGCTTTTTGATAACCAAAAATTGATTTACGGAAAAGTAGACTCTTTGAATTTGTGAAAATTGTTTTACTGTAGAGAAGGCAAATTTGATATTGTTGGAAAGACCGTTTCAAGGCGAGCCGAATCGAGGTGTTGTTCTTTTATAAATAACAATTTGTGGATAGAAAAGGTGAATTCGAAAGAAAAAAACATGGTTTTGCAAAGTGATACAATAGATAAACTAGCGACATTTTAACGTGATAAGTAGTATTAATTACATAGGCTGTCGCTAAGTAACTGAGACTAAAATTCGCACGGCCCACCAACGCTACCTATCGGCGTTTCAACGCAATAGGAAGATAATTTGGTTCATTAGCTATCAATTGATACCATGTCGAGCTCATTTGATTGAAAACTCGCTGTTCCAGACCAATTTTTAAAAAAACATATGCGTTGACCCCTACAGGTTTTTTTAAGATTTTTTAAAGAAGGAAAAAAGGCATACGATTACAAAAATGTTTTCTAGTCATCATCTTCATGAAGTACACGAATATCTTTTTAAAAATAAGCGTCATTCACGGCTGTACTGACGTCCATTTGTTCTTGCTATTTATCGAACGTTTTCGCGTATTCCGCCGCTGGTAAGGAGGAGAAAAACATCTGCGCCGCGGTGATGACGTCTAAAAAAATCACAATTCACATCCACCCCCCGTATAGCCCTGACCTCGCCCCTACAACTTTTGGTTATTTCTTCAACTGAAGCAGCCTTTCGGGGTCGTCAATTTAACACGAATCAAGAAGTCGCATCACGGCGATGCAGATGTTTTCTCCTCCTTACCGGCGGCGGAATACGCGATAACGTTCGATAAATGGCAAGAACAAATGGACGTCTGCATAGCCGTGAATGACGCTTATTTTTAAAAAGATATTCGTGTACTTCATGAAGATGATGACTAAAAAATTTTTTGTAATCGTATGCTTTTTTTCCTTCTTTAAAAAATCTTTAAAAAACCTGTAGGGGTCAACGTATATGGTTTCTTTCAAATTGGTCTGGAACAGCGAGTTTTCAATCAAATGAGCTCGGCGTGGTCTCAAATCGATAGCTAATGAACCAAATTATCCCACCACTGCGTTGAAACGCCGATAGGTAGTGTTGGTAGGCCGTACGAATTTTAGTCTCAGTTACTTAGCGACAACCTATGTATGTACTTTCCGCTTTCTTTAGCATTCATGATGTCTCCAAAACGAGGAACTGTTTTCTCACATTGATGAGCATTTTCTATGTGTTTTCTTGTTATATGTCACTTCACAATCAATGTGTGCCACTTTACAACATGGCTGTTGTTAAGTGACACACTCAAATTTTGAGGAGTCTACTTAATTATTGGGGAGTTGTCTACATTCATTTATAAAGAGATTTATTTCAATGCTCTCTTGTTTGGTTTTTTTTTTTTTCATCTTAATCGGAGTTTAAATTAGGCAGCTACAACAAAAAGAAATTTGGTGTGTCACTTTACAACACTTGACCCTATGCTAACTAGCTATGTAGGTAATAGTAAAATTCCTGTCGCTAAAGTGGCCGACCATTTATAGTTATTTTGCTTGTTTTTCTCTCAAAATTGAGACTAGGTTAAGTCACAGGATGACATACCTCTTTTCACTTTTGCTCCCAACTCAAGCCCTGAAATCCGTCCTTTCGAGCATATTACCACAGGGACGTCGGGGAGACTGTTAGGGCTGTCTTATCCCTCTTTGGCTTTTAATTCGGCAGTCGGCAGATGATAAGAAAATAAACAAAAAATTAATGTGGTGAAAAATAAATTTAATTCTCCTGTAAAGGAGTACGATTTCAGTTTTGTCTCTTGAATGGTCCTCTACTTGGTTGATTTGATATTTCTTATGAGAAAGTGGGAGGGGTGTAAAGCGGTATAGAATAACACGGGGGCCCCTTTTGAAATATCCCGCGCCACCTTTCAGAAACGGGAGCACGCTTCATACATGAAAATGCCATTTGATATCGTCTTTGAGCTCTTCCGAATCCTACACTTTCATACAGCGTATGCGGATAATAGCTCTCAGTTAACTTTATTTTACGTGATTGTTTTGTAGCCCAGTTCATTCCTTCAAGCTACCTGGTACTAAATGAATACCAGTAAATTAATTATACACAGTAGGTAACTACTCGGTGCGATGTCTGGAGAACTACATTTACACGTACCTAAAAATGCGTCGATTAAGAAATGAGATCTCGTACCAGTGATTTATTCGTAATAATTGGTCAATGATCTTTATGGAGTAGTTTACAATAACGTTATTAGCTACCTTGCTGCTCCATCAGTTCTTTCATTCTTATAGGTATTAGGTGTAATATAGTAAGCCCATATATGTATAGCTTATATCTCTGTTCATTCATTTTTGCAAATGGAAACAGACATGACTTGACTGGCGTTAAAATTATTCGCTGGAGTGCATAAATGCACTGATATCCAATCTCAAAAAATAAAATAAAAAATAATAAAAACATCAACAATGATGATAAAACTTGTAAAGTTTTCAAAGGAAGGAGAAAAACCCGTCTCATTCGATGATTCGATAATTCTCATTCAGACCACGAATACGAATAATACGAATTTATCTAAATCTATTAAATAGCTATTAACTGGAAACGTTTTAATCATTGTTATTTTGTCTGGATGCTTCTGTTAAGTGGACATCTTTTTGTTTATTCATAATAAAAGAAATACTTGAGATTCTTGAAAAGTTGGGCAAATTTTTGAAGAGTCTACATTAGTTAGAATAATTAACTTTTGTTCGGAAAGGCGTTTGTTTTCTGTTCGTACGGAGGAAAACTCGCCAAGATGGCTTTGGTTGGTTTGTTAAAAGTTATCTAGCTTCCTCAATAAAGCATCTAAAATCGAAAGACACACTCGTCTCTTACAAATACTTCGAAGAACCTCCCTTTTTTAAACGTCAGAAAGTGAGAGGTGTGAGGTTAAATCCAGATGCTCATTAAAAACTCAAGGGTCAGTTAATAGTATACGTGACTGTAGGCAGGGGCTCATCCCAATTTTTGGCAAATTGAATTGTGCTTTAGATGTCGCCGGATTGATTACCCCTGCAAAAATTTATTTCAAGCAAGGGAACCATGAGAAACAGCAGATAAAAATTATTATGTTCAGCAAAAAGAAATTCGTTTCTGAAATGGACCCCTTCTGATCGGAAAATGAACGCCATGCAAGGAGGAACCCGAGGCGCAAAACCTCGCCAAAGGGGAACCAAGGGTGACTGACGCGTTTCTGGATAATCTGAGGATAACCGAGGGTTGTAAATGGGTAACTTTTCCGCAGGTAACTAGAGGGTAATTTACTACGCACCGGGAATTACCGTATTTCTCCAAGTATAGTGCGCCCCCATAGATAATGCGCAGTAGAAATTTGAAGACGTCTTTTTAGAATTTATTGTATCTGTCGAATATAGGGCGCACATGGAAAAAAAATTTTTTGCCAAAGTACATCGGTTCGTCGACTTGAAAATTAAATACGAGCAATCGTCCATTTTAAAACACTAAATAGGCAGGTATGTAGGTAACTGGGTAAAGCAGTACGTCAATGCAACATCAAAAAATCTCATTACTGACGTTAACAGACAAGTTCATTCACTCTCCTTCAATGCAATTGTGCATGATTTCCCTTCCTCGCTTACATTGTTGGTATAATGTACCGTATGTAGACATCATGATAATTGCCCATTCACATAGTAGGTACAAGAAGCTACGTATAATGATAATTGTTCAACTGTACTTCAAATACACCTCGATTCTTGCAGTTTTATGGTATTTTGCTGAAAACAATATAATGCGCCCTCGAATATAGTGCGCACCCCAATTTCGGAAAATCAAAAAAACCAAAAAAAGTGCGCAGTATACTTGGAGAAATACGATAAGTCATAAGCGTAAACAGCTTTTCAAAAGTGAAAGAGGCTAACATTTTTTGTATTTGTATAGCATAGCTATGCCTCTTCCGCCCTGCATATATATCATAATATTATATTCTTTCAGAGTGAAGGGTTAGTAGTTGATGGAAAAATAAAGAAAAAACAATGTTCCTAAAAAAATAAATAATTTTCTTCTCCTTCCACAAGATTTCAAGAAGAAGAAGGATCACCTTTTTCTTTTTTTGGAGAAAGAAAGAAACAGAAAAAGTGCTCTCATATCATACAAAGAAAGAAAAATGAAGAAAAGGAGAGGAAAAGAGAGAAAGAAAACGCTAGAAAAAAGAGACAAAGAGGGAAAGTAGGAAAGAAAAAAGGAAAAGATAAAAAAGGGACGGTTTTCTTCTTTTGATCTCTTTTTCCTGACAAAACTGTTTACATGTGCCTAAGTTAACATCAGTTGTTGTAACCGCATTTTGAAGTGCCGCAGCAAGATTTAAACAAATATAGAAAAGTCTTATAGAGTCGTCAATAAGATTTTACGAGTCTTAGATATAGTCGGGAATAGGAGGAGGGAGGCTGGAGAGATTAACCTTTAATCCTCAACCCTCTTCCCCTAGAAAAAATGAAAGATTATAAAGAATTTTTAACATTTCTTTTGATACTTGTCAACCCCTTCCCCCATGAGCTCCTCATTCTAGGTCGTCTAGTTGCGTTTATGGTCTTAAGGAGTTTCTATTGAGACTGAAGAGATGCCAACAATTTTATATTTTGCCCCATAAGACCAGTTAGTATTAGTGTACGGTTAAGGGTTATTTTGAACCTACCCATTCCCGTTTACGACGTGTTTCTAATGCAGTTCCAGAAAAGTTGTGAAGAATCATTTTTATAAAGAACTGAGTTCCGAGTAAATTTTATTTGGAATTTCTTTTAAAGTATAGGCGATAGGAAGCGAGTTCTGAGTCAGAAACAAACTTGTGTCTATCTTTCTCTGTGGTTCCAGAAGCCTAGGTGGAAGGGGTTGGGTATATTTTGTCTCTACATTGGGACGGTAACGTGAAAATTTATGCAAAACATCAGCATTGTATAGTACTTTTCCTATATTGACAGAACTAACAGTGGTATTTTGAGGTTTGGAACATAAGGAGGACCAGATGCTCAATTTATTGGAAGATTCGAATAAAAAATTTAAAAAATTGTACTTAGGGTCAGAAACTAAATGAGATATTTCAAATCAATTACCCAAAAAACCTTCTACTTTGATCATTAAAATTTGTTCGTTACTTTCAAACACAAAATTTTCAAGTTGATGGTACATCAAGCCCCCTTGTTAGGTAGTGAAAATGCTTCCCCTAAAATGAAACTAGACCTTGCATTTGAAGATTCTTTCTGTCTACTATCAATCAGATTTCGTTATTAAAAGAAAAAGGAAAGGGAGGAGGGATTGTCCGTAGAATATTTGTATACTAAGATGTATGAAAAGATCGAATTTCTTTGACAAGGAGGTCAGTTTTTTGGTCTTTGAACCTAAAAATAATATGCATAAAATTTTAGCCGGAACAGTGGCGGAACTACGATTTTTTTTCGGGTGGGTACGGAAGGGCCAGATTGTTAAGGACGGGGATTTTTTGAATAAAACGCCAGCTTGAATAAAACTATGTACTTGTTATAAAAATTTGTATATATATGTACTTACATGATATTAACAATTAATATAAAAGAATACGACTATTTTTATGATGAAGAGCAAAATTCTCTACAACATTATCTAAATTTAAACTTTTGGCAAATCGATTATAAGTATTTTATTTTTGAATTCTTTTCGTCTATTATAAGTGAGTTATTTTTCGTAAAAAAATTTCACATTGTTCAAAAAAAATTGGGCGGGCCAAAAAAATTTTTGGAAGGGCATGGCCCACCCAGGCCCGCCCTTGGTTCCGCCACTGAGCCGGAAATATTGAAATTTTTCGAACCAGTTATAATTTGAAATAAGGGATCAAAAATTTGATTGATAAGAAAGGAAATGTCCCTTGCTTCCTCTCGATTATGTGCATATATATTTTTTGGTGAAGGGGGGGGGGAGCACATCATGTACAGCCTATTGGCTAGAGACGTGGAGACCGTATGCGTTACATTTTGGAGTAGAGATTTGTTGCTTTTAGGATTGATAAGTATGTGTTTACAGTTTTGGATGTAATTGTTGGAGAGCAAGGATTCTAGTGTTGAGTTTGGGATACAAATAGGGTATACTTGAGCGAAAACCGTAACTCAAAACTCGAGCGTTTTTTCTTCTTCGGCCCGAGAGGGGTCCCCACCCTCATAGATCCACCATCGATCACGCTAACTCGGTGCAAGTATCACTGTACCGATTTCGTTCAATATTTTTTTTATTTCGAGCAAATTTTATTATGTTTGCGTTCAGGTTTTTCTTTTCTTGTAGGTCTTTGATTTGCGTGCGAAACCTTTTATTTTTGCGTGCTATATATTTTTTCCCGTTTTCATCCCCCTCCCCTATCATTGGTCACTGAACAGTATCCGTTGTGTGAAAAAAGATTTTGAAAATTTTCAAATTTTCAAAACATTCTCCTGAAAAATTATGCTATTGCGACTTAGACCAAATGTACGTGAGACCCTCGCTATGGCAACAAAAAGACACGTTGATCTGCAAACCTTTCTCAACAATATTATTGTTTTCTTGCAGATTATCGACATCGTCATCGAGCTCACGTCGAACCATCGGGGCAGGTTCGAATTATACCTATGTCCGAACAATAACCCCAAACGCGAAGCCACCCAGAGCTGCTTTGACAGGTTTGAAATCCGTGCGCTATTTTTATTTTATTTTATTATTTTATATTTATAAACCCTATTGTATCCTGTTTTACACGGCCTGTTCACCGTGCGTCTTTAAATATTGCCATTTTTGACAACTCGTTTAAACCTATTCCCTTTCTTGCACCAACCATCTAGCTGCTTGTAAAACATCAGACTATAGTACATTTATATCATCACGGACAGCATCGACATGTTTTGATTGATATTCATTATTCGTAAACCCGTAGGTATCCACTCTACGTGCATGGCACCAACCGAGAGGTGCGTTATCTGATTCCACCGGATTCCAGCAAAAAGGAAACTTTTTATTATAAAGTCAGATTGCCGGCGTATTTGACCTGTTCGCAGTGTGTTCTGCAGTGGACATATTACACGGGTAAGAAAAGAAGATCGCATAATATACGAACATAAAAGGACAGGCCGGTGAATGTTCGAACATAGATGTAATGAAAAAATTCTCGATTGGATATAATTGCTTTTTAATTGCGACGTCCACCAGCGGAGTCGTTACATTCGCGCTTAATTTGGAAGATTCCAGCACCGCGGTATGGTACAGTAACCTCTACGAAAAATCGGTCGCCCCGACTACGCAATTTAATTAATTTTTTTATACGTCTAGATGCTATCTCATTCAGTGCGGCCGAGTATGCGAAATCGAAACCGAGGTCAAGTTCATACGAACGATCCGGAATTAAATACTCAATTTTATTCCGAATTTACATTTTTTTTTTTTTTTTGTTATTAAATTTATTACTATCAAGCCACGGAGCTACACTCTCCGACTATGGGCTCGGAAAAGATTGTTGTCTATATGTCGCCGAGTTAACATATCCAGCAAAGGAAAGGTGGGTGAGGGTGTTGTTTACGTGTTTGTGGGAGTTGGGAAGGGCCAAAATTCGACTATGGGAGACGTGGTAAGAATTACGAAGGCAGGTGAGGGAGGGGCATGAGAAGAGGTGGTCCGCGGTGAGAGGGTCTTCATCTTCACAGTGCGGGCAGTTGAGGGGATAAAGGTTAGTGAAAAGATGCGTATGTATGAGGCGTGTATGTTCAGTCCTTAGGCGGGTGATGATAATTTCCTCGAGGCGGGAGGAACGTTGGAACGTTGACCAGGGGACAGGTGTACGCTAGATTTGTGCGAGCTTGTTGTGCCGAGAGGCTTGATGCCACCACTCTTTGAACCACTCACGCAAAATAGTTTGGCGAATGGCGGAAGTGAGATCTGTTGAGATAGGGAGTTTACGAGTGATATATGGGAGCTGCACTGCTTGATCAACTACCTCATTTCCTGGGATACCAATATGGCTTCGGATCCAGATTAGGGAAATGCTCTTGGTGGTGATGGGAATGAAATGAAGAATGAGATGGATGCGTTGCGTTGAAAGGCGATAATAGACCTTAGGGAGGAAAGTGAATCTGAGAGGACCAGTTAGTGGGTGGGGATGGATGGGTCTTCGAGCGAGGAGATCGTGACTAGGCACTGTAAGATAGCATGGAGTTCGGCTGTGTAGATGGAAGCTGTGTTTTTAAGTCGGAAGGCGTGTAGCAAAATATCTATGGAGTAGGCATAAGCGGTGCATCAGTTGTACTTTGAACCATCAGTACGGTCAGCAAAGCGATCTAAAATTTCTTGCAAATGTGTTCGATTAACTTGGGGGTGTAGATTTCTTAGGGAATTTTGTAATTTTAAAATTGCATGGGGGAAGGTTCAAAAACCAGGGTAAAGGTGATGCACGGATTGTTGGTAGTAAATTGTAGAAAAAGGTACGCGACAGTGTCCCTTCAAAGTGTGAACGTAAGTGCAGTGGGGATTTAGGAACAAGGGTGTAGTTTGAAGGGTTAAAGAGATACTCATAGGCGGGAAGATTAGGGTAGTGTGCTATCGTAACGAGAAGTTTGGCAGTGAGTTGCATTCGACGGTACGAGAGAGTAAGAATTCCAGCATCGGCACGCATACTCAGAGTTGGGCTAGTGCGAAAGGCGCTAATGGCCATACGTAAACTCGAATTTTAAACAGCGTCAAGAAGCTTTAAGTATGAGGAAGGGGCAAGTCCATATGCGAGGGCGCATACGTCAAGGAACCAGTTAATCAAAAGTAAAATTTTACTTAAAATTGATAGTATTTTTTTATAATTACCGTTCTGTTCTTTGCCGAAGGTCCTACACGCTATCACACGCTCTTCTAAAGTCTTGTCCGTTCTTTTCGGAAAGAATTTCCAATTTTTTCCAGCGAATTTGAATGCTTGATGATCTCCGAAGAGTTTCATCGAAAAACTTTGGGAAAATTCTCCAAGGATTTTCATCGGAATTTTTGGAAGAAAATTCCGATACTTTTCGAGAGTCTTTTCGGACATATTTCTAAAACATTTCCAATATTTTCCAAAGGATTTAAAAATGCAGTGATCTCCGGAGAATTTCATCGAAGACCTGTATGTAGAATCTCCGATGGTTTTTAAGGAATTTCATCGGAACTTTTTATGAAGGAATTCCGATAATTTCCGAAGAATCCTATCAGAAATCTTTAGAAAAAATTACCAAAAATCAACGAATTACTTTGAGAAAATGTTCCGGTAAATTTTGAAAAATTTCATAGAAAATATTCGGGGGAGAACTCCGATGGTTTTGAGGAATTTTATGAAAAATCGTCACCAAAAATGTTCGATATCTCCGAAGAATTCCATCGGAAATCTTCGGATCCGAGTCCCTTAAACGGTAAGAGTAGATAGGCATTCATGCAGCAGGATAAGTTGCCTACATTATAAGATTGGAGCTTCCCAGCGAGAAATGCAAAATTCCCCTTCAGCGCTATCCGTAGGCAACTCATCCTGACAACGGGTAAATGTATTTGCCTGCTCTCACATTTAAAAGTGCAAGAAGAAAATATGTCCAGTATTCGTGGAAAACTGTTTTCAAACAATTTAATTTTACATAAGAACATGCTGTTACCTTTATGTATTTATTTTGAAATTTTTGAAATAATAAATTTTGACTTGCCTCACTTAAAACTGTAATATCTCGCTGAATTTTCATGATAGAGGTCTAGAGTTGGTTTTATTCGATTTCTAAGGAGTTTTTGCATAAATTTAACCAGAAATGTAAAAATCGAAAAAATCGGTCAACTGGTCCCTTTTCGTATGCGCCCTCACACATTTGGCTTTTATGTGTTTTGTGTGAGGAACCAGGAGAGGCGAGCGTCAAGATAAAGGCCGAGAAATTTGACTGATTTGGAGCGAGGAATCGAGTGTGAGTTGAGCAGAAGAGGTGAGAAAGTCAGATTGTTTATTCGATGCTGGAACATCATGAATTCTGTTTTGCCTGGCGATATAAGGTAACGTTCCGAATGTGGATCACATTTTTTAAGTCGTCTAGAATTAGGAAGTCAGTGATGTAGAGGTCATCAGATGGGTTATATATGTTGACTGTATTGTATAATATAAAACATGTATGAGTTTCAAGCATACCCAAAAAAAAACTGGATTTTTCTTGAATTTTTGAAAAAAGTGTTGAATATCCACTTTTGGGTACCCATACTCAAATGTGGATACTCAATAATAAGATGTAAAAATTACCTTACACCATACCTAATACCCTTTTACATGTATTCAGATGCATCGTAACTGTTGAAATCGGAGACGATCATTCTTTTTCATTGTTTGAAAAATTGTATGATTTGCTCCAAACGTGGATCGATCCACTTTTGGGTCATGCTTCCGAATCAATATAAAATTGTGCAGAAAAACTTCATTTTAATGATATAATAGGTCAAAGGAAACAAAAACAATATAACCTGAGTTGAGGTACTAAAAGTCAAGAATATTGTAGCAGCACCTATAATTCTTGATCACTGTTATTTTTTGATGACATGATGATAGCACCCAAAAGTCGATTGTTTGGAGCACAACCCAAAAGCGGATCGAATCTGTGCATACCCAAAATCGGATCAAATTTTTTCATGATATAAATTCAAAATCTCATCGAAGTCGGTAATTAAACACTTGAAATTACGTACTTCATGAGAAATCTGATCGAATATACTAATACACAGCACAAAATATTAAAAATAAAATATTTTAATTGTCAACTTTCATATTGTCTGCAAACTATGAAAATTACAAAAAAAAAATGATGAAAGGAACTATTATCATTCTTTCTTAGATAAATCTAAAGGCATGAAGCATATTACAATCACAAAATTTGCAAATACTTACCGAAATAATGAATTTTGGCAAACGCCTAAGATTTGTTACATATGTAAAACAACACGTTTTCTGATAACACAACAGAAATATTTTTTCTGATATTTCAGTGGAGAAGAATGTCAAAGGGTGGGGAGAGTTAGTTGATAATAAGGCGTGATTTTCATGACGCCATGTATTTGTGTCACGCTACACGATTATCAATCCTCTTTTGGGTACTTGATCCACATTCGGAACTTTACCTTACGGAATCCGTGTCTAGAGGACCATGTTTCGATTAGTTTTACGTTTTCCTGAAGTAGTCTATGGGCACGTTGTGGGTTTTTGGATTTGAGGTGAATGCTGAAGTCATCGGCAAATAGTACTTGTGTGAGAGGGAAACAAACCTGGAGAGTGATCCCATTGATAGCAATCAAAAACAAGATTACGCTGAGGACTGAGCCATGTGAAAGATGTCCTCCCAGACGTACCCTACTGAAACGGTTTAGCAGGAAGCTTTGTAGGATTAGAGGAAGGTGTCCGCGTAAACCGTATTTATGAAGCAGAGAACAGATGTAATACCTCCATACTCTACCGAAGGTCTTTTTCCCATCGATGAATACTGAGAACAGATGATTTCCGGTTGAAAATGCATCGCAAATTTGTGCCTGCAGATCAGGCAGGGCCATGCTTGTTGATCGAGACTTACAAAAGCCGTACTGTGACGCCAAAAGTCTATTGTTAGATTCCAGTAGTTCAAATTTGAAGCATATCCCTCATTCCCTTATTTTATGATGATTTTTTGAAAAAACCTTATTTCCCATTTACGCCGATGTTATTTCCCTCCATGATCACTCGAGCTTTAATTAGGAGGTGCACATTAGTGCTCCTACTTTCCGTTTCATATATCCCAATAGCAAATTAGTACTGAATTTAAAAACTTATAAAAGTTGCCTCAAGGAAGAATTCGTTGAAAGGAACCAACCGTATTTTCTCTAAGGTATTTTCGTACTATTGCTATGAATTCGACTCTACTAGGGGTGTTAATAAAACGCTTCATTTTCAGGTAATATGTGGGGCAGATGTCCAAACGGCACCGAAGGTTTGGGCTGCGGACATCCGGAAACGTTTCGAAACTGCGCCGATATCAGGATAATAAGTAGTTCCTCTGGATTGCCTCCACAGTTCGTGAATACCCTCACGCACTCGGCACTGTCTCGAGAATTCTCCTTGAAATCTGGCCCGCAGGTTAATTATCCAGCAGTGGTGGAGTACGTATATACTTTATTTTGTACAATATTTTTACAAGCTTTGCTCTACTGCATATATTCACATCACGTGTTTTAAAACTGTTCAACGTTCGGTTTGTCGTGTTTTTCAAGACTCTCTGAGGAGAATAACGGACAATCAGCCAAGCTCGAAAGTTTACTTTTCACACTGTTCGGTTCTCCCGGCTCGATAATCCGTCATTCATGATGTTCAATTTTAGAGAAATTATGAGCCAAAAATAGACTTGTAGGTCGATAAACTGAAAATTAGAGGAAACCTGAATTTCGTTTATATACATTGACATGAGGTTTTCTGTGGTTCTCGGTTTTAAGCTGAAACG
Source organism: Acanthococcus lagerstroemiae (assembly GCA_031841125.1). NCBI lineage: Eukaryota > Metazoa > Arthropoda > Insecta > Hemiptera > Eriococcidae > Acanthococcus > Acanthococcus lagerstroemiae. Next base: position 37,206,927 of record CM063106.1, on the reverse strand, counting down.
AAGAGTGTAAACTGGAGTCATGGCGTCTCTTAAATTCCAAAACACTTGAATGACTTGAACAACAATAAACTACGTTCAGTCCCGTCAAAGACGGAGTTATGCTATTTATATGCTGCTCTTGAATATGAATTGTCAATTCACTGGTTTAGAAGGCTACTGTGCTCAGAATTAGCTTTTTGAACTTCTATTTGTAAGAACTGCATATAAGAGTCCCGATACTAATTGAATGTACGAATGCACCCAGCATGTTTTGATAACAAGATGCCACTGATCATAGCTGTGATTAAGACCAGGAGGAATACTATAAGACACACAGCCACCACTGAGGGCTATCTCGAGCTTACATAGGGGGACGTAACTACCTTCCTTCTCAAACTCCTTCAATAACTTCTGAACGGTAGATGACACTATAAAAGTGTGAATTCAAAATTAATCTACACTGAATTTTATATAAAAAATGGTATGGGGTATTTATATAGGGACCCATTTATCGGCCCACAATGGTAATGTTGAATTCACGAAAGAAATATGCTATTTGCACGAAATATATAAATGACAAGCGCAGTAACAAGTACGAAACAGAAAAAGAAAGAGTTTGAAGAAAAAATTAAACTTCAGAACGCAATATAATTCACTTACACGATAAAATAAAATACGCCCGGAATTTTAATACCTTCTACACACAATGAAAAAAAGAGACACGATATTACTGCGCCCGAAATAAAAAGTTCAAATTCTCGGCCTCCATCATACTTGCCACAAATTTACAATTGCGCACAAATTAATGTCAAAATCAAATTTTGGAGCGATAAAAATCTACGAATCGATTCTCCCCCTCCTCAGGAGCCACAAATTTAGATTAAGAGCCAAACCGATATCAAAAACGAATTCGTTGAGTTCGAAACCCCTCAATGATCTCGATGTGGTAATTCGCATAAATAATAGGTCTAAAAATTTCTAATGTACTGTAATAAAGGGTAATTTTTACACACCCACTCTTTTTTGTTCTCTCAACCGAAGCCCTGAAATCCGCCCTCTCGAGCATTACCTCAGAGCTCCCTTCTATGGCGTTTCTAGAGTACTTAAGAAAAAATTCTTAATGATCATTTTTATAGAAAATTGGATCCCTCTTAAACTCATGGATCTCCTATTCCGCGATGACGTATAATTTTTGTGTTTAAATAACATAATATACCGTATGCAAGTCATTTCGTGATATCGATTTTAAAACTCGTAATTTAAACTTTTTTTTTCGTGGCTTCACATTTCGTTCAATCACATTTTTTATTTCGTGCTATTTAATACTTCCCATTTATACATGAGAGAGGAGCACAAAAATAGAAAATATCAAGAAGTACGATAAGGTATCGAATAATAGGTTCCTAAAACTGGCGATTTGATTTTTAGTGAAGTACAAGAAAGGTAGGTACACTATAGACCACCCTGAACTTTTTCCTCAATAACTCAGCTCAAGATTATACTATTTTAATGAGCAATGGGTCAAAAGATGAGACATATAGTCTAGTTTTATGAATAATTTTTCTAAGCTTTGTATGTTCCCCCACGACCATAATTTTTGAAAAAATTTAAAATTGAGATTCTAATATGGACCTAGGTATAAATATAAACTACCTTAAATATTAAAAAAAAAAAATCAGCAAAATATAAGTTTACTGTTGAGACCTTTTTGTGCACTGTATCCAATCGTCTCCTTATCTGCTATCTGCATGTAGTTTCTTGCAGATGAAGCATTTCAAGTCTCTAATCGATATTTGGTTTTTTCACACTTACTTCACTATAAGAGGCGGACTTAGGTATTTTGTGCTCAAGGCTAATGGAAAATTTGCGCCGCTGAGCAGATATTTTTTGAAAAAAAAGAAATCGCTCGCTGGCGTTATAAATGCCTTCTATTCACAGAAAAATTGTTTTTTCCCTACACCGTTCTCAACTCGAATATACGTAATTTAGTATACTCTGTGTGGTTTGGTATTATTTTGTCGTTTGACTTTTTCTTTATTTTTTCCTTTTCCTTTATTTCTTTTAAATTTTTTTTTCCATTTCAAAAATGTTGCGCAGCTCAAATTTTGGGCCGAGGCTTCAGCCTAGTCAGCCTTATGGGAAATCTGACTCGTTACGGGGGGGGGGGTGTCTGAACACCCCCTCCTCCCCTCCCCGGGGCATCGGCTACGCCATTGGTGTGAGCCCATACTTATTGACTGCTCCTCGTATAACTATGCCGTTTCGTGAAAGCGAGCTCTCACTCATACAATTTATTTAGAAGTATGGGGGAGCGGGCAAAATGATACTATTGTTTTCAGCTCCAATTTCACTTTTGACTTAGAAAAAAAAAAAAAAAAGTTTATTTCAAACTTTGCTGGTGTGAAACTAAAAATAGTAACTTTTGACAATGAGTGGAAACTGAGATTATTCCTATATTTTTCTCAGTGAAGTAATACAATATGAGAATGAAAAGCAGGTTATTGAGGTTACCAAATACGTTTCTAATAATCATTTTGAATTCATCATGAAAATTTAGTAATCTAAAAAAGGAGGGAGTGGGTTACAACAGACATCATCAACAAATACAATGCTAGTACCAAATATTAAGCTTTTGATCTTACTATATCTGTTTTTACAACTTTCTTGACACTACCGTGAAAATTGACCTACATTTGTGAGTTGATGAAGACAGGAACGAGGGAGAGTTGTAAAATGAAAAATACTGCCAAGTAAAATATCGCTCATTATATGCAACAAAGTCATAACTGAAAAACAATTGTTTGTTCAATCACCTATGTAGTAATAGTGTTTCATTGAACTTTAAAACTGGTAAAATTTCAAATTGAAACTTGTAATAGAAAGAAACTTTGCAACATTTTTCATTCAAAAAGCTTACGACCATAATATTGAAGGGTAAATAATCAAAACTCACATTTGCCATTTTACTTCAAGGGCGCAAATAGACAAAATACTGTGCCGGGTGCAGAAATATCTTTGCTGCGCCTGTGAACGTGGAGTATGTTATACATATCGCACATTCACAGGCACAGGAAAGATATTCCTGCACCCGTGTACAGTATTTTGCCTATTTGCACCCTTGAAGTAAAATGGCAATTGTGAGTTTTGATTTTTTACCCTTCATATAACTGAACAAATCTTTCTTGATTCGTGAATTATGACTTAATTGCATTTAATGGGCGAGTGTGCTTCAAATCAACCTGATAAAGAATAAATGCTTAAAAATGTTGTTCATAGCGAAATATAAATGAATAGAATTGAAGATCTGCCTCCCATATAAAGTATATTGTAACCCCTTGATACCCGTATTGTAGTTCTTAGTGATTTCAATTCTGACCATCTCCCCTACCGCGGGTGCCCAAATTCTCACATTGACTTCTGAATGATATCAGAAATGGTATCAGTGGTTTTAATAACATACTGTTGGTTATTCATGCTGCATTTCTTGATACTCTATATTTTGACCTCTCCCCCCGAACCTCACAGATCCTCATTTTTACAGTAACCCAAAATATAATCAATAACCTTCAAAACGTATATTCGATAGGTCTAATACATTTTATGATTATTTTATTCTTCAGCACCCACTCTCGGTACCACAATTATCAACTTCGAGTTAAATCAATATTGAAATAAATTTGGTAGTTTCAGCTCCTCCTCCCCTTGAGCTGATACATCGCTTTCATCTTTTGTCCACGTAAACAGGCTAAAGGTTCCATTCATACAGTCCGTTCTAATAACAGTAAAAAAATCCCTCAAATGTGCGTTGGTATATGTGTATACTGGTGAAGATGGGGGCAGGGACAGTGATAAAATTCCCAGGGATAGAAAGCCATGATGGTTGGGATGTAATTCTTGGCAAAACTGACATCCATACCATTGACTGTACTCTGTGGAATCTGGAATGACGTTTCGCCCCATCAGGCCAGTGTTTTAGTGGTGTACTATATGGATATACTTTGAACTCCCCCTCTAGAGTTTTCGAGGTTTCTAAGACAGATACAAAAAATTGCAAGGAACAATTTGTGCGTAATCTTTAGCGTACATTAATTGCACCATAAAAAAAAAAAAAAAAACTGAAGAGAGGCATTTATGTTTTCCTCGCTCGGGATGGCCCCTGATGGTGGCTACTTCTCTTAAGATATTCTTCAGAGTCTGATCTACAGATGATGGGCCAAGCGACATCGTTGTATCAAAAGATTGAAGATACCTTTCATTTTGTGCAACTAACATTCGGACCAGTGCAAAGGTAGAGAGCGACTGGCCTGAGACACGAAATTATACGACGATATTCGATGCAAGACTGCAGTGACGGAAGTGAGTGGAGATCCCTCTCCCAATGTTGTTTGCAAAGTTGCAACTGGGTAAATTCTCGAAATCAGCTCGCAAAATTAGAAATATAAGAATGTAGAGCATCTTCTTAGGTTTCAACATTTTACTTATTCTTTTTTTTTTTTTTGTATTTATTTTACTATTCTTATTTATTTTTTGGCACTAACTGCATTAAGGACTATATGTGCCGTATAATTGGGGGGGGGGGGGGTACAGGAGATGTAGGATATAATTTGGGAGATTGTAGAAGGTGTAGTTTGTTAAAGTGGATGAAAAAGAGGAGCACAGATTGGAGACTGGATGTGGGGGACTGAGGACATAGGAGGTCGAGTAGGGATGTAGGAAGTTTTAGTCGGTTACGAAGAGGAATAGAAGCCGAGCTGGAGAGAAGTATGTGGTATACGATGAATGTTTTTTTTTTTCGGGGTGGCAGAGGGAAACAGATGGAAGGCGCTGGTATGACCCACTCTCAGGCAAGTGAGTTTTACGATACTCGACTTTACCGAATAAATGAACAGTTCATAGAACAATCTAATTTTAAAATCATACTAATTGGCAATAACAAAATCTGCAATTCATTTGCCTATTTATACATTGTAACATTTTAGCATACGATTTTGCAATGTTTGTCTCTACTTGTTTGGTATTAGCACCTCACACAAACAAAAACTCCTAGTTTCAATTTTTTTCTTCGTACTTACAATATTTTGTTGAGAATGAAATAATGAAATTACAATGTATAGACCTACTAATATTACTAACCGTAATCTATTGTTTGCTTTATTAACACGTTACTAAGTACTACCTAAATTGTATTTAATATCCGTCAATACTGTTCATTGCTTTTGAGTTGTGTTGCAACTGAATAATTTTTTTTTTTTTCATTTGCATTACTATCAGGGGAAGGAGGGTGATGAAAAAGAAAAAGAAAAAGAAATTATTAACGAAGAGGGTGAATGCTTCGAACGAAATACGGATTAAAAAAAAGAAAAAAGTGGTGAAGAAGAAATTGCTTGAATCTTCAACGCCCGGATCGACTTCTAACACGGTGGATTTATTGTTACCTTAATATAGGCTAATTTTCATTGTGTGATTCTTACACGCGGGACTCGGATTGGGTGACTAGGTGAATATTTCTTCTAGCAAATATCCAACTTGATGCACTAGTAGAACCTGCCATTACAAGATTCACGTACTTATGAAAAGTGATCACGTGTTTAGTGATTTTAACTGGGTCCACTTTATGTATCCAGTTTCTTGAATCTGTGATGAGTGAAAACCTTTACAATCATCTCGAGAAATATTAGAACATAAGCGAATTTTGGTTGTAATGTCTAGGAGAAGGGTCAAGGAGGCTATCTTGTCCAAAAGTCGATTTTAGTCTCTCTAACAATATATTTTCAACATTATTTTTATGATTTCCTGGTGGCTAATTCGATCTTTTGAGATGACTTAGCCTTCATAGCTCCCTCCTACAAAGTCCACCTATGTACTTCAGAGAATGATACTTGGTTTCTTATTGCACCAGTCCGGGTCCTTGTCCTTACGAAAAGAAGCAATACTTGCGTTATTTGTTTATTCATTCGGATGCGCGTGCATTATCATAAATGTGTTAACTATGTATTCTTCCTTTAACTTTCTGTTTCCTCAAAATTCAGAGTTTAGTTCTTCCATAGGCGAAACTAACTTATACCTGACCCCTGAATTTGCAGCATTAAAATTGTACACTTTTTTTTCCAGAAAATATTGAGGATTTCTACTTTATTTTTGAGAGAATTCGAATTAAGAATTTTTCAAAACTGTCCAACCAGCTCTTTTGCTGACTTGTATTATAAACATAATGAGTAACTTCCATAGTCTGACAAAATTGATGACACACTAATTTAATGTAACACTTACACCGATAGTTTAAATATTATAAATGTCTTCTAGGAGTAAGGGAGAGACTATTTGAAAATTTAATATGTATACAATATAGGCGGACCTACAAAATTCCGCTCAAGTTTTAATAAAAGGAAAAAAAGATTAAACAAATAATAAAAAAGTTAAAAATGATTGTTGTCATGTTACCTAAATTTCGATTAGACAGACAAAAAAACTGGTTTAAAATTTTAACTTGACTAACAAAAAAAAAAAAAAAGTAAATATGTAAATATAAATGTTATGGCCTAAAATGATGCTGCAATATTACCCAAATTTTGAATACACAAGCAAAACAAAAAGTCTCGAGTATGAAATCTTACAAGAAAATTTATAGTTTTTAAAAAAAAGTGAAAAAAATAAGAAAAAAATAAAGAAAAGTTTTGGTCTATAATTTCCAAACTTTTACATTGGAAACGAAGAAGAAAAAAACAAACGTCTTGAAGTCTGACATTAAAATGTTGTAATGTTGCCCAAATTTTGATCTGAAAACAAAAAGAAATTCGAATTGTATTGTGATTTGCCGAATAAAGAAAAAAAGTTTCTGTCAGGACTAACATTTCGCCCGAACATTAACTTACCTAACCATTAGAAAAAGAAAAAAAAAAGGAAAAAATAGAGTTTAAAATGATGTAGCAGTGTGTAATTTTGACTAGATAAGCAAAAGTCTCAGATCTAAAATCTTGCAACAATTTTAACTTGACGAGCAAATATTAATGAAGAAATAAGTAAAAACAACAAGCCTTTCGTCTAAAATGTTTCGTCTGAAATTTCGTCTGGACTTTGTCATGACAAGAAAAAATAATAATAAAATGTCTTAGATCTAAAATGTTAGAAGTCGTCCAGATTTTTACTTCAACAAAAGAAAAAAGTCTCAGGATCTAAAATTTCACTCGGATTCTAGCTAGACCAGCGACTTGACGAATATTTAAAAAAATATTCGATCTAAGAAGTCTTAAGGGTCTGAAATCTTACCCAAATTTTGACTAGACAAGAAAAATAAAAATAAAGGTCTTGGTATTAAATTTTGAAATAGAATATACCCCCTTACCCCCACCTATTTACGCCGCTAGCCTACCCTAAATTAATACAGCGAGAATATCGATATCTACTTCTACCATCATGTTGGTTTCGTCTATATCTCTTTTACATGTACTTACTTACTTATTGTATATATTATCTCACAAAGTTGTAATATATTTAACACTTTAGTAATTGTAAGAGTAATAATAAGAAATCATTTCACGGAATCATAGCACATTACACCTACCTAAGGTTAATTACGCTGTACTAAATTGGTTTGCTCTGCAGATACTAAGTCATACTTACCTACGGTTTGATAAATAATGTAACATGTAATGATGAATTCTAGCACTTTTGCACTAATGGGAGTTGTTTCACTCTTCCGTTCCTTCTTTTTTTTTTCCTCTTATGTAAATAAGGTTGTTTCATTGTTTCATTATTTCATTCGCTTCAAGTTGTTTCATCAAAATATACGTTAAAAATTATATTCGACGTTTATTAATGTTGAGTGCGGGTTACTCAAACAGACATATAAAACTTTCTACTAACACGAAATCAGTACCGAATTGGTTTAAGTTATGTTAATATCTACCACTTCATTCATACTGCTATCGAAAATAGGATTACATCTGATGTTTTCACAATAAAACTAACAGTCTCTTCTGCTGTTCATCTTAGATCACAAGTTTGCAAAGCAAGTAAAGGTTATTCAATGATTGCTGGTATGGACAAATGGTGCCAGTCCAATTGCGTCAATTACCCGTCAGTATGTCCCGAAGATTTTTGCAAGTGCCCGTACGTATTCCTCAAAATCATCACTGAATTATTCTTCCCAATTACTTACACATTAGCTGCTAGAAGTTTTACATTAATTTTGATTATATTTTGCAGGACGAATTGTGTAGCCCATGGAGAAATAGAAGGTATGCCAGGAGCAGACGAATATTGCCAAGACCAGTGTATTGTATACGGCGCCAAATGTCCAAAACATAGATGCTTTTGCTCCTGAATGAATGCCGCCATTATTGTTTCAATTCCTAGGGATGGACTCTCAGCGCTTATTATTTTTCCACTTTTTTATTCATCGACAATTGCATTTAAATCGACTGATTTTGTGATACTTATACCAGAAAACTATAAATTTATATCCGTAATCCGTGATACTCGCTTTCGGCGTTTTGTGGCTCGGAATGGGCTCGCAATAATTTATACGAAAATGTTTTACTAAGCGATTCAATTTTGTTGAAACATGAGTAAATTTTATGACCACCATTGATCGTTTTTTTAGAAGTAAGTATCCGATCTTGGAATATTCGTTCGTGGAGTTTGATCAAACTTTTTGTTAATGTAAATTTGAGATAATTTTTTTTATCGTTGAAATTTCTGAATTCTGAAGGTCAGTTACGAACAAATTTTTAATGCACCTTCAATGGTAAATCTCTGAATGTTTATGTCAGACTGGTCGGCGATTACCGACCAACGAGGCCTAATGAATCACCAAAGCGAGTCCAGTGAATTCAAGATGCATGCATTTGCTTTGAAAAAATTATGATAGCTGAGAAAATTATGATAGCTCAATTGCCGAGGGCCCAAAGTTTGCAGCCCGACGCTGCTAAATGTCAGTTTTGAACTGTAAGATAAAACCTCAAATGAATCACATTTTTCGAGACGATTCACAAGGAAGTATTGAATAATTGCAGGAGTGAAATGCGATTCATATTTCTAAGGTCAATACATAACTGAACCTAAATTGAGGGTCCGATCCATTATTGAATTTTAATACCTTACATAGCCTATATCGTTATTATTCTTTCTTAAAATTCATATAAATAAAAACGCAACTTGACTAATGTTACTTTCAGTGCTTTCATGATTCAAACTGAATGCCTTCACTGAAGGGAAATGTTTTGCTGCAGCGATTGGCAATCATGAAAAACGAAGAGTCTTACCACAAAAGGGAAATTTAGGTATTAGTATTACGATTAGAGTTCTCAAATTCACAAACAAAAACTAACGAACATAATATGTTAGTTTTACTCGTAATAGGTACTTTAATTATTATTTGAGATCTGAAAAGTTTAATAGGACAGTATTTTTCATTGGGCAAATACGGACCCATACATACCGAAGCGCAAATATCCGACTTCAAGCATGGGGGACTCTGCGGGACTTATAGACAGGTGTCCAAATAATGCTGAGAATTCTTTCACTCTTATAATTATTTTTTAGGTTTTTGGAGGCTTTTACACCATTGAGGAGAGCCACGTTCCTCCCCAAGTCCTCCTCCAAACACCTTCTTTCCCATTTGCGCCTATGTATATGGACGGAATACTAGATGGAATTTCGAAAAGTAGGACTAGAAAATACCACAGCGCAACCTTTTCTTGTGAATATTCCCTTTGAATATTCTCTTTGAACTACTCGTAAGGGTGTACATGCGCCGACTGTGTGACCACCTGGAGCTGATGTCATAATTTCAAGTGTAAATTATAAGAATGCAGTAGATAATTGGGCAATATTTTTTGTATTTTATTGTAGGTATCTTGCAACTCCTGTAGATTTAAAAAGCATGACTTTTGCAACATTCTAACACTTCGGAATTAAAAACTAAATAAATAATTTAAAAAATATGAGAATTCCCTAACCTGGCCACGTCTTCCTTAATGCAGCCACTCGCACAGTGCTAATAATAATATCCCGATGCGCAAAATCCCGTCAGTTACCTCTAGGTAACTAAAGGAGAATCAAAGGTAACTGACGGGTTTCGGGTAATCTGAAGGTAACTGAAGGTTGCAAATAGTAACTTTTCCGCGGGTAACTGGGGTAACTGATTGCGCATCGGGATGGCCATTTAGGTTTTCATTTCAAAAGTACATACATGAGGCAAATGTGCCTAAAGCCATATTCGATACTTATGCAACCATTGCTGCCCTACTACGGCTAGTGCCGTTGGTACGCAGGATACAACAGTACATTATTACCCCCTTCCCCCCCCCCAAAAAAAAAAAGCCGCTTTGGTGAGAGATTTTAGTGACGAAACACAAAATTGACTATTTTCTGATTAACCTTGAAAGTAAGAATGATTTTGACAGTCAATGTAAATCAGTATTCTCAGTTCACTGAATTCCGGAATGGGCAAATTCTTCATACTCATCACAATATGAATCATTTTTTCTCTTCACAAAGGAAGGGAAGAAATTTTTAAAGCTGACAAAAAGAAACTTTTAATTTTAAATACCCATGTGAGAAGCTTTTAGACTGTTTCAAACTTGTTCTACACTCTTTAAGGATTTGCCAAACTTATTTATTCAAGATTCCTTAAAACTGTACAAATTCATTGGTGACTTTTCAGACATAACTCCACTCGTAGCTTGATGATGACTCTTTGAGGTATGACCAAAATACTTTAGAACTTTCACTTCTGAGACTCCTACAAAAGACTCGAAAACCCGTTGAAATTAATTAAAATGCTCATTAAAATGCTTCCGGACTTATTTCATATTCTTTTAAAGCTTTTTGTTTTAGACTCACTAACTCTTCAAGACTCTTTTAAAACTCTTTTAAGACTTCCTATGATTCTTCCAGACTTTAACTCTTTACGACTCGGCAGTGACTAATAATAATTCACCCATTCTTGTTTAAAACATAATATAACTATGCGACCTGTCATATATTATGTAGATGCTTTTTAGAATAAGTCTCTTCCAAACTTATTTCTCAATACATATCCGCTAAGACCTTCAAAACACTGATGACTCTTCCAAACTTATTTCCGATTCTTTTGGACTCTTCTAGAATTGATGATGATTTTCCAAATTCCTCAAAATTCTGCAAAACTTTTCCGAACTTGCTTTTATAGTCGCCTTTATACCTCGTTATGATTCTTGAACACTTATTTACAATTTTTGAAGGTCTTTCACATTTTGGTGGTCACCCCTCAAAAACGGATTTTCGAGGAGAAAAGTTCCAAGTTTTGCGATCGTTACCTATGATTGTAAGTATCTTAAAAATGAATAGGCGTCAGGAAATGCTGGTGGATTCTTTTTGGAAAGCAAAAACGTTGTATCTGATAACCTCAACGAAGCCGCAGTTTTTTGAATTATGACACTCAATGATATAGCTATTGGGGGAGAGGAAGCCTCTCCTCTCCTACCAAATTGATCAGTGGGGAAAGCAACAACAGACCACTCCGGCTAACCCTGCCCAGGGAAGTCCAGCGTAATTAACCGCGGTCGCCTATTTATGTCCAGCAACGGATACAGCACGTGAAGAAGAGAAGAAGATGGACTTGGAAAAACACTGGCTGACTTCGTAAAAATGTGAGTTTCAACACTTCAAAGATCAAGATTCTCCTGGGTTCTAAATTGATCCAACAACGTGTTAAGACAACAAAATCAACTATTTATGAAAACAATGTATAAGGAAGTGTTGGGGTCAAGGGGTATATAAGTACAATAGAATGATTGAGTTGGAAGCAATTCTGAGAAGCCAAGAAGTGTAAGTGTAACTTTGATACCAATATTGCTATAATTGACATAAAATCAAACGGATAGTGAAGATCTATGTTTTCAGAGTCAGTATGGTCGAGATTACAACATATGTACCTACCTACTGCATGCCTAATTTTCAAGCAGCCCGCAGACATGTGGGATTCACGTTGACAATTTTTAACTCTAATCACTCAACGTTGCAGTCATCTTTCTAGCGTTCCTCTATCACCCGCCTCAACAGCGACAGTGCCCGGTTGACGGAAAGTGTCAGGTATCAGTGAAGTGTCAGAATGGGACTCCTGACACTTGCAAAAAGGATAGCACCTTACATTATATCTTTCAGGATAAAATTATTTTGACCCTCATTATTCTCACAGTCTTGCATCATTCTGACATTATCCGTCAACTGGGTGACTGATGTTTTTTCAGAAAAAAATAAGGGGCGATATTCCAAAACGGCCTCTGTCCATTTTTTTTGGAAAATCGTTTTATAGCGCCATCTGGTGAGGAATCTAGTAATACATATTCTGGCCAGAACAAAATCACGATATCGTGAATCTGACGGATGTAAAAAGCCAAAATAGACTCGCAAAGAAAATAAAAATGTTGTTCCAAAACGGCCTCTGACCACATATTTTTATTACAATAGAGGAGTCGACATTATCTTGAGAATTTTATGAATTAGAATCTACTGAAAGACACAGTATGTCTAATTTTGTGCCAAACCAAAACTAATAATTCAAGAATGTTGTTCCAAAACGGCCTCTATCCATGAGATCCTCCACTTCGCGACTCTCATGCACGTCTCCTGTACAAGGTACATTCAATATTTCAACGAAATAAATTCCTGTAAGTGTTCTACTAGGCAACCCGACTGTCAACCGTGACATGTAAGTGTAATAAGTATAGGGATACACCAAGTTTTTTCTTCCCCGTGAAAAAAATATAAAATTGGACAGAGGCCGTTTTGGAAAATCGCTCCTCAAATAAAGACATTTATTTTCTCCCGTTTAAAGAAAAATCAGCGTTTTCCTTATTTTCTCGGATATATGCCATTTTGTATGATAAGTGAACGCTCATTCTTACAATTTACTTTGAAATGGTAGAAGGAGGGCAAAATGATACTACTACTTCCGGTTCCACTTCCACTGAGTAAAGCTGACATTGTAGAAAAGGAGATTCGCACGTTCAACTAACCGCGAAATTGAGTTTTCAGGTGATGAGGTATCTACAGCCGTTCTTATAATGCCCCATTGTATTGAACACAGGATAATACCTGAAAGGACCGCTATGACTCCTATCCAGACACCCCAAGCTTGCCCATAGCTTTTTGAATGAGTGACGCACGTCAAATGTAACAGATGTTTTCTCAACTGAATTTCATGGGAAATCTTTCTTAGTTTTTTCCTGCAGATGAAGCACCGTGGAAAACGATTTGCTACTCAAGCTTTGGAAATAGAGTTTGCTGTATGATATACTGTTTCTATATCTAATGGGTGTCCAAGTAAGAACTGATGAGTTTTGCTTTTTAATTGCGATCACACGCTGTTTACAAAGTTCTTAATTGTAACCATTTCAGCGAACAGCATTGTTCGGCATTACATATCTACTCGTAATTATATGAGAATAAAACCTTATTGTACATGATTACCGATGTAAGAATGAAGATGGAGGAGGTTATTTTGGGGATAGCTTTTCTCCTAAACATCTCCCAGAGTTGGCAAATGTAGTCAAGTTGATTCTCAGTTGGCAGAATCAAATTGAGAATTTTTGTTGAATTTTCAGAAAAACTGGTTCAATTTTTCATTTTCAGACGACTTTACAATGTTCGTTGGTTGAAAAACTTGGAATGGCATTTAAAAGTGCTTTAAAAATGTTGTAAGTATGTTTTTCAATTTCTTTTCCTTTTTTTCTAAATTTCCTTTTCCCCTTATTTTTCTATACTTTCCTTTTCTTTTCTTTTTTTTAAATTAATTGTTAATTTTACAAAAATGTTTTCATCTGTAGACGAAATAAATTGAATTTAAATTTTCAATCGGCAAAATTAGGTCTACTCTCTCTCTCTCTCTCTCCCTTCCTCCCTCCCTCCCTCTCTTCCTTCCTCCTCCTCAACTTAATCAAAAATAGGTAGCTTAGGTACAGAAGTACAATTCTGATAGTTACACAATACTTAGGTATAAGTAATAATTATTGGTGAGGTAGTTTAAAAGAAAGGTATATACTCGTACTTATTATATTCATCCGAGAGTTTCAGTGGTTCTTAAAAGTAGATCGCTGGAGATTGCTTACTGAGTAAATCAGTTTCATCACATTAGCAAACGTGGTCATGGTAGCTGGATACATTTTGAAAGCTCCAAATTGAACTGATTTCTGTGTTTGGCATTGGAAAATATTCAATAATTTGCGATACCTTGGAGGTAATTCATACCATCGAGTAAAGTATACTTCATCAGCCATCATTTTATTCTGTAATAATTAAATTTTGCATCAGTTAGTGTAAAATTTTCTGTGCTAGAGTAAATTTCCGCGATGATGGATATACACTTGTCTCAATAAGATACACATCTTATATAAAGTCTTCAATCACCCAAATTAATCAACCCCCGATTAAACTGCCGCAAATTGAAAAAATAAAAGTGGCTTCTACTAACGTAATTCAATTTTTTTCTCTAATCTTATTTGTTAAGCAAATTTATTCTTCTTACCATTTCTTCATACATGTATCCAAAGTAACAGCTAGTGACTAGTGGATTGCACATTAAAAGGATAATTCCAAATATTTTTAATTTAAGAATAACTGGCAAATCAACCTGCGGAAAATTGCAATACATGTGAAGAGTGCGGTTCTATTGTGAAGATTTTCATTAAAATATCTTCTCTATAGAAAACTACTATATTACTTACAAGATGTAGAAGGGAAACTAATGCTATAAGACCTACAGTTAACGAAATGAGATTGATTGAAAATAAAATTTCGAAGTGTGGTTTTAGTGTTTTCGCCGCTCTGTAATAATAATAAACAAAAACCTAATTAAATTCAATGTTTAAAAATTCTCACGTAGAGTTGTTCTCATGAGACAAAAATGTATTCTTGCTGATAGTGTATCATATTGAGCAGGTATATTTTACAGCTTACGATCTTTCATGCTCAGGCCAGTAGAGAGTCTCGTCCGGGCCTGGGACTACAAATAAAAGAGGCCTCTCCCCTCATAACAGATTTTAGCTAGGGAAATTTTCTCAGAGACGTTGAATAGAAATTGTACATCCATCCACTTATTTCTTATTTTTTCTGAGATTTTTCCCTCTCTGCCGGATCCCCAGCTTTCCCGGGCACGGGGACAAAATACCCACTTGCCCCCTCTCTTCAGGCCTGTATCATGCTTTTATTTCCCGATATACTAAAAATTCTAAGAATGATTTACTACAGATTGAGCATAAGAAAGTTTTTGCACGGAACCGCAATGCACGGAGATTTTCTCGAGGGGAACGAGAGGTAGAAGAAATTGACAAGTAAAAATAAAAGACCTTGCTTTTTTCAATTTTCCTGACGGGTGCTCAAGAATTTTACTTATTGACTTTTCGGTATGATTTTTCGAATACGGGTGAGGCGACCTTCTTTTCTAATTTGTTTTCAACCCGAGCCCTGGAATCCGCTCTTTCGAGTATCACTTCAGAAACGTCGGGGAGGCTGTTAGGGCTGTCTTAGCCTTCTTCCCTTCTGGCCGAAAAACCAGCCTAGGTAAGATATGGCGAGTTGCTACGTGGCGAGATCAATGCGCTATCCACTCGGCCAACCAAACCCCTACGGATGAGGCGACCTACCCCCTACTGATAAGTGTCTATCATAATATTGTGAATAACTATGCTAAATTATGAGACATAATATGTTTTTCATTAGTGGTGTTAGAGTGTCCATATCTGTTTTGGGAAGCAAGTTGGAAGAATGTTAGAATACACATCGTGAGGCACAAAAAATTCCACATATACATCGTCTTGTCGAAATCAAAGAGATAAGAGGTCGTAACCAAGGGGAGGAGCGAATGGGGCATTGCCTACCTTGCTACTGAAAGATCCTCGTGTTCGTCCCATACCGGTGCAACTTCACAATTTAGAACAAAAAGTACCTACCTACGGTGAAATTTCATGAAATATCCTACGAATCATACGTTTCAATTAATGTTTTCTAGTCTCATGAATCCTTATATAATTGGGGAGGATGTCATGTCCAAATTTGTTGAGTGGTAGTTCGAAAATACCGTATAAATAAGAAGAAGGAGCAAAAAAAAATTCCTTTAACACAAGAAGCACTAGGTATCCTAATAGCTTCCATTGAGCCTACAATCTAGGTATATGAAAGGAAAATGTCTAATACCTAAGGGTGATTTCATAAATCCCACGGTCAATTTCATATTTGTAGTTTTTCAGGAATCGAAAAGAAGTTTTGGATAGGTGTCTTAATGTATCTAAATTAAATTTTGTCTCTGACTCATTACTAGCGAGAATACACGTAACTGAGTACAAATTGTAATTGAAATTTAAATTCTTGATGTCCTCTGTCTAATGACGCCATACCTCTGGAAAGATAAAGTTGGACAAACCTACTACATAATATACTATACCTAAAGCCGCTTTTAAGGTATCGATGCATACCTACCTCGTTAACATGTGTTGTTGTTTCACAAGCATCGCAAACTCCTTTTGGAATTTCTGGAACAAATTATCGAATTGGATCGTTCCAATCATTGTTCCAGTGTTAGCTCGATTTATTTCTGGCGTATTCGACATAGTGAAGCGATCACTTTGGGCTTCACAACCAGTGTTTAATTTTGAAGCAGCATCGTTTGTCACTCCGTGAAGACGTACACAAAGGTTAAAATATGCGTTATGAAATTCACATGCGATAAGAATGTAAAATAATATGATGCAAGTACCTCCAGAAAAAGCCACTGTCGTTAATATTAACATAAACATATAAATGACTATGTAAATCTTATACGTGTGTATGTGTTCGAGAAATGGTGCACCTAACAAATATAATTGCTGGTCACTGAGGCAACTTTGGTCGCAGAAAATAATCGCATAAATGAGGCTACAGAAAGCGAACACAGCGAAAAATAACACAAGAAATCCGAGCCAATTGGTCACAAAGCTAATCGGATCGTATCTTTTACATTGGATATCAGTTGCCCATCGGTCGGACTTTTGACCAAAATTAAAGTCACTATCGATGAACTGTAAGACGATTTCCAGATTGTCACCGTAATATCGCGTCACCAAGGGGATAAAAACAAGAGCGTATAACACTCCGCCAACTAGACAAAGTACATAAACTAAATCCATTAATTTGATGGTCGCAGTGAGTATGTATCCGATGGGAGCAATGAAAGTGGAGGACAGAAATGTGATCGCTATCATTATCCACCAAATGCGTTTCACTTTCAACTGCGCTATGTGGCCACGGCAGAAGCTTATCATGCAATACATAACATACAGGAACACTGAGCTAGGTTCTCGACATTTGATCCTTTAAAAAAATAAAATAAAATAAATAAATAACAAAATTATGTAAACATAGTTATCATTGAAGTCACCCACGAAACCACTTCGACGTATAATATAAAATCAAAGTCGATTTGACATCCACAGTTTGTTCATCGATTTTCATCCTACCTACCTAACAGAGTTCGACTCTTTTTTTATGTTAAATTCGCAAATAAACTGACGTCGTTTTTACTGGCTAAGTGAGTAAATTCAACGTCGTTCGTACACATATCGATATAATTTATGACGTTTTCCTTCGACTCCAGAGAATGTAATTAGAGTGTAATTTTGTAGGGGAGAGTGGGGAGGATTCGTACAGTTTTTGCATTCTGACGTTTTACGTGGGAACTATGAGATTTTGTAGCAATTGCACCCCACCATCGTAAATTTTGGACTATTTTACATCTAAAATTATTTTTGTTTCCTATTTTTATTTTCATATCTCCATGATAATTAATTTTTAAAAACTTGATTTTTTTGTCCGAAACCTGACACGAGGGGGTGACCACTCGGACAAGTTATGGAGAGGAATCGGACACGACATAAAATCAAATAAAAATTGAAGAAAATATGCACAAACGCAAATTTATTACTTCATTACGAAAATGAAACTTCGTAAACAACATAAAAACCATTCAAACGATTAATTACCGTCCAACAAAATATCATTTAATATCGATTTTGTCGCTGAGTCTTTTTTTCATCATTAACCTTGTCAAATTTTTCAATAATATCAGAAAAAGGCACAAACGAGGTATCTGGTACGTCCGAGAAATAAAAGTGATCAGGCACCTACGAAAAAAAAACACACACCGGCACTTCTTATCACATCGAGATCACAGAAAAGTCAGTGAGAACACCATTTGTCCGGATGCTCCCAACCTATCATTTTCATAAACTTTTTTTTACATGAAGCGACACTCAGCGACTCAGCCGAAACGACAAAAATTGCTTACCTACTTATTTTCGAATATCCAATCTAACAAAAATCGATTGAAATTGATATCTCTTCAGAAAGCCAAGAAATTTCATTTTTTTTAAATTGGTGACTGAGCAAAAAAACAAAAAAAAAGTAGGTACATATTTTGTTATAAGTCCGCGAAAATGAAAAAGTCTGATTTTTTGGCATAAATGAATAGATATCAATATATAATGAAGTTTCATTTTGGAAATTGGCGATTTTTGAAAATACTGAGGCCGCAAATGGGGGCCGTCCGAATCCTTCCCGTGTCCGATTGGTCCCCACTCTCCCCTATAAGTAATTGGTGATTCTTCTCTTCAGAACTGAATCAACGTCAACTTGGCACATGGTATAAAATTGGTGTAGTATATCGTATGGCATAATCTACGTCGTTTTAGTAGGTATTGTAAAATTTATGTCAGATTTACTAATAAATTCGAAGTCGTTTTCACGTATGGGCAGTTCCCAGAAAAGTTCTTATTTTGTGTTTTCTGATATACGATTTTCGTTCAAAAATTCCTCGGATGGTCGAACCAAGCAAGTTAGGCTCTCGTTCCATTCATTTTGTTTTTTCAAAACTGACCCTCGGTTCCGTTACAAACAAATTCACTTCTAATTTGAGGAGTTCTCATTTCGCTCATTGTGGTGTTCTCTTTGTTTAGATACCATTAAATCCCGGCATATGGTTACGTTCCGTTCAGTGAAAATTATCGGTTCAGAGGTTTTGCCTTCCTTCCTTTTGTTTCATTCGTTTTTTCAACTATCCCTGAAGACTTTGACTATAATAAATATATGGACTGATTATCCAGCTGATTTTTCTAAGCATTATCGCGTGGTTGAAACAGGCAATTCCGAGACACTTGACATCAAAAAACAGACAACACCGAACGAGAGGAAACGAGAGCATGTTTTTACCATAGTACGGGTGTTCGGCAACGGACGTCAAGTGTAGCAGATATTGCCGATCTATTTTGCCGTGATATTGCTTCAAATGTTTGTTCACCCTTATGGCGAATAATCAATCTATTATGTTTATACATAGTCAAAGCCATAAAGAATTCTCATTTTCCGTTTCCCAATAAAATTTTCAAAAGAATTATTGATTCTCGATTGTTGAAAAATATTTAGTCTTTGTTCACTGACCCTGAAACCATTCCTGGTTTATTGTTTTATATCAAGATTCTCCAAAATTGCCTAAAATTTTGATTATACATATTAAAAAAAAAAAAAAAAAAAAAAAAACTGGTCGAATGTAGTTAATGCAATTTGTGATTCATACTGAAAAGCAAATCGACGTCGATTTGGTACAATAAAATTAACGTCAATTTAGTATTGTAAAGTCAATTTCACTACTCACAGATGAAGTACATACACAAAAAGGTATTATATAGATAGAAAAGGAACAAGCTTCAGCCAACTTTTAACCATTATTTCCACGTGATACTTGATTAATACGGTTTTGAGGTTCCGGATCTAATATATTGAGAGAAATTTTTAAATCTGACCTCGGATGATACTTCGGAAAGGGGACTGGATGAATATTCGTGTGATTTGTATCTTATAGTATTCCATTTATACATTTTCAAGATGACTAATTTGAATTTTGATTATAATTTACTATGCCTGAGCTCCAGTTGGAGTTTTCTATCACATACAACTATTACTTATCTGTGATAAATTTAAGCTCAAGCTTATGTCTTTTACACGGCTAAATTTGAAAAATAAAGACACACTGCATTAATAGCCAAAAATTGGTGTACAATAAAATCAATCTTTGCTGCCATAACTTTTCCCATACCGTTTCCCTCACTGGCCTACTATTCTGTCGGCGGCGGGGAGACTTTGTTTGCCCCCTGAGAAACTAGTATTCAATACTTGAAAGTTGAAGATCCTTTTTGGTGCCATATTGATCCGACAACGCGTTAAGATAACAGAATCATCCACTTATGAAAATAATGGATAAGGAAGCTTTGGGATCAAGAAGTACCAGTACAATAGAATGATTGAATTGTAAGAAATATTGAAAAGCCAGAAAGTTTAAGCACTTCTTTGTATTCTCTTTTGCACCCGTCTCAATTGAAAGGTCGGATTCCCAACTGTTCTTAGTCCAAAATGACGAAAATTGAGATTTTAGCGCAGTCTGGTTGAGGAAGTAAAACTATAACTTTTACTTGTAAACCAAGTTTCGTTAAAATACCTCCACTGGTTCGCATTCAGTAGCCATTGTCGTGGAGAAGAGTATTACTGCTTTGTGTACGCAGCTAAAACAATGCAGTGATTGCATTTTTAAATGTGAATCCTACCTAGATTTTTCGACGATTAAAAGTGGTTTCTGGTGATGATACTGTCAACCCTGTCAAGAGGGAGGGGGAGAAAAAGGGGGGAAATACCCAAGGCTTGGACTTTCAAGGAGACCCGATATTTTTGAAAGACTTGAATTTCAATCATACTATACATTAGATTAGCAATCACGCCTTACACCATGAAAGAAAACTCTTATCCCTTGGGTTATAATTTTTTCCCGTCCAACAAAAGAACAAATTGAACTGGAAGGAGAGGGGCCCGTGAAAATTCCCCCAGACCCTCGTTTTCTCACTACTCTACTGGATACTGTTGATAGAAGTACGGTGAATCGATTGGGTGATAAAACTTTGCGAATGTGAACCCGGTAAGGCAAATATTGAGGACGCGGTTTGCAGCGGACGACCACTTTCTTTGACTTACAAAATTCATCGCAAGAAAATGAACGATTTGATTCTACGTGACCGTCGAATCACGCAACTGCATATTTTGCGAATCATCTGGGAATATCGAAGGAACGTGTAGGCCATGTCATTCAGGAACTTGGCTATTAAAAAACCTACTGAAGCCACTATCTCTCATGCCACTAAGGAAAGGGTACGCAAGCTGAAGCTCATGTTCATTCCCCACCCTTCCTATTTACCCGATTTGGCCCCATGCAATTTTCACGTTTTCCCCATGTTGAAGTCAGACTGAGGGTAATCATTACGCTTCTGACGATGAGGTGAAGGAGGCAGTACAGTCTAGGATCAAAGAAAAATATGAAAATTTCATCGAGGTATGGAATGAAGAATTTGTTAAACGTTGGAAGAAATGCATAGATAAGTGTTAATAGCGATCATGTATAGAAAACTAAATATATCATTTTGAAGCTAAAGAATTATACTTTCATTTCTTATTGGTTATTCCATCCCCCATGTCTCTTTTCATTCCCCCTCTGTGGTCATGTATACATTACTTTTCAGCCGCCCTACGTACAATAATCTGAAAGTCCTTCACCAAGTTGAGCAAGATTCGGTGGATATGAACTCCGATGATGAGCATATAATAAATGAGGTTGGCTTATGCTAAACCACATCGCCAAGGATAACAGATTATGTTGAGTGACATGACTAAAATAAAAATGATTAAATAATTTTGTCTAGACCGAACAAAATCATGAAAAAACAAAATAACAGAACTCTAAAAGTATTAAAGCATTATTTTGCAAATTTGGAAAGAGAAATGCTGCAGATATAGCAGCAGAGGTAAACGTAGGAGGTGCGAATTGGGTTGAAGAAGAAATATTTGGCTTTGAGTTTCGAGTCACGACGTTCAGAACTAGAAATGTGATGAAATTAATAAACACACGGACTAACTTTTTTCAGACTTTACTCCATAATAAAAAACAAATCACAAAAAACGGTTTAAAAACCACGTTATCAAAAAAGCACAGATAAAAAAATACAGAACAATATGATTGGTCCTAACACCCCCCACAACTCATATTGAAAAAAAACTTTCGTATAGAAAAAAACATAAACTGTCAATAAAAAAACGAGAAAAAAATTATGAGCGAGAAAAAAAAAATAAAGTAAAAAAATTTACAATTTTCTCTTATTTGTTATTGGTCTCCTCCCCAAAGAAGAGAAAATGTACAAATTTTTTGAAGTTTTCAGCTTTGACCGCTTTAGTGAGGGCATCTGCCATCTGATCTTCACCAAGGATGGAGCGAAGGAAAACCTCCCCATTTTCCACTGCCTCTAAAACCGCGTGACATTTGATTATGACATGTCGCAGTCGGCGTCTCTCTCCTGTCTCGATGATCGATTTTGTCGAGATGTTGTCTTCCATGATACATACAGGCTGATCTAGGTGGAAGATTTCCCGGTCCAAATTTCGAATGAGCATCATTTCGGGCAAGGCATCTGCGATGGCCACGTACTCCGCCGCTGTAGAGGATGTGGTTATTAAATTCTGCTTTTTTGTGCCCCATGACACAGCATTGCCGTAATGCAGAATCAAATATCCAGAGATCGATTTGCATGTGACCAATTCCGGTGCAAAAGAAGCATCAACATATGCTATGATATCCTTGGAATTTGACCGATAAGTTAAGACATAATTCGGCGTTGAAGATAAATACTGAATTATTCTGCGCGCATACTTCATGATTTCCGGAGTAACTTTCCCAGCAAACTTTGACAAGTAGTTTACCGAGTAACAAATGTCTGGGCGTACAGCTTTTGCGACAAAGAGAAGGGAACCTATTATTGTTCGGAATTCTGAACTTTCCACTCCTTGATCTGAGACTTCAATATGAAGGTTAGTTTCCATTGGCGTTTCGATGCGCTGAGTACTAACCATTTTCGACAAACTATTCATCAGTTTATGGATATAATCCTGTTGGTGAAGGATTAAACAATTATCTTGCATTTTCAACTGGATTCCAACAAAGCATTTTGGATCCGCAACGACTGTGATTTCAAATTCGACCTTCATCGCTGTTATGAATTTCGCGCTAAGGTCCGCATCATTCTCAGCAATTAGTATATCGTCGACATAAATTAATACAATAGCGACTTTTCCGGTTCCATCATTTTGAAAATAAACGCAAGGCTCAGTTACAGATCTTTCGTAATTCAATTTCGAAATGACCTCATGAATTCTCTTATGCCAAGTTTTCGATGCAATTTTTAATCCGTAGAGGGCTTTCTTTAGCTTTAATATCTTGTCCTTATTGGACTTCGGAATCCCCTTCGGAAATTCAACAAAAACATCTTCATTAAGGATACCGTTTAAGAAAGCTGAACGAACATCTATGTAGGTTAGCCTGAGACCAAATTTGTGGGATACGGATAGGAGCCAACGAATCGCCGTCATCGGAGCTACAGGTGAGTATGTTTCAAAGGGTGCGTAATCGTTCGTATCCTTGAAACCGCGGGCTACCAGTCTTGCCTTTGGTGTTGGCCGGCCTTCTTCATCGTATTTACAGGAAAACACCCATTTGGTATCAACGATGTTCGCGAATGGTTCTCGATTTACTTCTTCCCATACTTCTTTCATGGCTATAGAATGTAATTCATTGTCGATTGCTCGCATCCAATCTGTTGCGAAATTACACTTTGTGGCTTCTTCATATGTTCTAGGGATGTAATCATCAAGCTTCATTTGATGTGTGTTCGCCACCAGAGTCATAGCGTAGTCGTGATCTAAAAGGGAGTTTTGAGTTTCGATCTGGTGTTCTCGCTTAAAATCAGCAAAATTTTTAGATTCAACAAAGATTACATCACGCGAATGAGTTACTTTACCAGTATTCGGATCGTAAAGAATATAACCAGTATTGCCCGATATTCCTAAATTAATGAGTTTTTGAGCACGAGCTTCAAATTTTTGATCTTTTGTTGTTTTTTGTCTAACTTCTTTCGGAATGTGTACATAACCAATACAACCAAAAACTTTTAAATATTTAACAGTTGGCTTACGCGAATGCCATAATTCGTACGGAGTTACGTTATTTAAATTCGCTTTCGTAGGTAAACGATTTATTAAATTAGCGGCAGCAGTGGCTGCTTCAGGCCATTTAGATTTAGGTAAATTCGAATCGAGTAAAAGACATCTAATTTTAGTAGTCAGTGTATAATTATAGCGTTCCGATTTTCCGTTCAATTCGGGGCAATAATTTTGTCCAGAATCGGTCGCGATTCCTGCTGCTACACAAAAACGTTGAAGATCTCCTTTAACATATTCTAACGCGTTGTCACAACGTAATTCTACAATATTAATATCGGGAAAACGAGCTGTCGCATGTTTATGATATTTCGCAAAACATTCTGCTGCTTCTGAGCGTTTCTTAATTACAAAAATGACAGTATAATTAGAAAAATCATCTATAAACGAAATAACATATCGATCATCATCATTGGATGGGTAAACCGGGCCCATAATATCGGAAGATATTAATTCTAACAATCGAATACTTCTGTTCCGCTTAGAATTGTGCGGCAGTTTTTTTGATTTTGCCCTTAAGCAGACATCACAATCCTTAAAATCATCGTCACGAATTTTAAGGTTAGATGGAAAGTCAAATACATGAGTAGACATCTGTTTCATTACCTTAGCCGATACATGTCCTAATCGACGATGCCATAATATCGCGAGTTTTTTTTGTTCAGTATTAAAAGAATTTGTAGTCGTAATTAGCGCGTTCGCAGTATCAATATTCTGTCTAACATGAAACCATTTCGCCCTATTTCGAGTAACTGCGGAACAAACGACAGTATTAGTTTGAACATCAATAATATCAGCGAAATCCCAACAATAATTCATACGATACAGTTTAGTAGATACAATTAATTCACCCGAAATTAAATTTTGAGATAAAGCAGGTACATACAATACATCGTTTAAAGTAATATCAATCCATAAATTCTGTCTAGTTTTAATCTGTATTTTCAACGTTCCGGAGTGAGTTCCAGTTAATTTCCGTGCTTCTTCCGCCTGAGATACGACAACCGGATTTTTCAGAATCAGGACATTGGACAATCGATGTAAGTCTTTAACCATATGCCGATCCGCACCGCCATCCAGTACCATTTCAAAGTATTGAAAAGTATCTGCGGTATCTTCTTCCAGTGGATTAACGATCTTTTCGTAGTCATCGACTAAATCATTCTCCTGACCAGCGTTGTTCTCGATGATATTAGTTTCTGCATCATCGTCATAATCAAGCGTAGAACACAACCATACATGCGATTTTTTTTCGAACTTGGGCACATCTTTCTGTTTTCGATTCGGATTATTCTGTTCTTCTTTCTCAGGTTCTCTTGAAACTGTGTTCGATTTAGGTTTCGGATGATTTTCCTTTGAGGTGGATGAACCAAGATTTTGCGGGCAAAAAGGAGCTATATGACCGACTTCATTACAACGAAAACATGTACGCGTTTCCCGAGACGGATCATAAGTGTTACGGTAGTTCATATTCGAGCGGGTATCATTATCGCTCGTATATTTCGATTTATACCGTTGATCGCGATCTTTTCGAGGGTTCCTTGAATCACCTCCACGGAAGGATGATTCGCGTTCATTACTTTGCTCTCTTAGTTTCAATCGTTCGAATTTCTCGATAACTTTTTTAGTAAACGCTTCGTAGGTCTGCTTGTCTTCTTCTTGACTTTCATACCAGTCTGTGACTGCGTCATAATCAGGAGGTAAAGCGATTGACAATTGGAGAACCTTGTCTTCGTCATTCAGTTCGCCTCCAGCTTCTTCATAGTTGTCTGCTTTTCTGCTGAAAAGGTCGATAAACTTCGACATATCGTTACTTTGCCGAAATCGTAACTGTTGGTATTCATTACGTGCAGTAGCTAGGCCCACTTTCGATGTGACTCTATATTTAGTATCGAGATAGTCTAACATTTGTTTTACCGTTACTAGTCTTCGTATCTGTCTTAAGTGACGATCTTTCAACCTTTCAAAGAGGATGGACTGAGCGATCTCTTGAAGTTCAGTATACTCAGACATTTCGGTTTCGCGATTATCTTCGTCGAGTTCCAGGTATTTAGTCTCTTCCTCCTCGGATTTCAAGACTCTGCGAATTCCTTCACGGGTAAATGCCGTTGTCAGCCTTACTCGCCATTCTTCGTAATTCTTATCTTCGAAAATGTGGACTTCGGCTTTGCCTCGTCCGATCGATACAGCATTAGCGTTTCCGCTCTTACCTCTTCCTTTGGAATGCATGATGTTGATTGAGAACAGAGATCGTACTGTATTTCCGTTTTACTGTGAAGAACGAAATTAAAGGTGACGCTCTGCTACCATGATGAAATTAATAAACACACGGACTAACTTTTTTCAGACTTTACTCCATAATAAAAAACAAATCACAAAAAACGGTTTAAAAACCACGTTATCAAAAAAGCACAGATAAAAAAATACAGAACAATATGATTGGTCCTAACAAAATGATTTATTGTTGTCAAAAGCATCTTGCGTAATGTCTACCAGCAGCTGTGAATCTAAGGATGTTCGGTTGGACGGAATGTGTGCTAGGTATTAATGTTAATGCGCATTTACCTCAGTATTTTCTGATGATGTTTAAGAATCGCTTTCTTGAAACCTCTCAGCATGGATCGTTCCATTCTTATTCCTCTTGATAGGTATACATTTTTGATTTCAGATATTCGAATACCTCAGTACCTAGATATCGACTGTTTCCTATACCTGCTTTAAAAAGCTATTTCACTTCTTTTGCAACGACCGTGAATAGCATTCAAAATATACGCAGGTCGACTCAACTTTCACTTGAAGCCGAAAATATTTATAAAGTTTTCAATGAGTTTTAGAATTTAAAAAGAAATTTAGTGCGTAAATATATCTATTTCGAAGTTTAAAACTACCACACATTCTAAGGAATTTTTGATATGCGCCATAGATCATTTCTAACTCTGCATTTTGGTTCGGAATTTTCATCACTCTTTCCATCCAAAACTCACTTATTATCGTCCCTGAAGCAAGAATGGTAGTATCTGAAGATCATAGTACAAATATGCACTGCACACCTCTCTCTATCGATTGTCTAAATTAATAAATAATAAAATAAAAAAAAGGACAAGTAATTACAGAATCTGTAAACATCCTTTTTAAACTTATTCGACCTATATGTAGGTACGGGTAAATACAAAGTGGACAACCTGCGATCAACGAAACTAAAACTTTTCATGGGCTAGAGCTCAGTTTTCGCTACCCGATGTCCTCCTACTTTCGTTATGCACGCACAATACTTTCAAAAAAGGACCCTTTTATTATTATTATACCTCGTGAAATATTCGTGAGTTTATACATCTTTTCTCTATCTTTATAAAAGCGTTTGTTTATACCTATTCAGTGTCAGTGCATAAATAAACTAATATAAAAGTGAATGTTTGTCTGTGTGTTTGTTTGTTCAAGGTTGGCGGGTGAACCGTAAGAGCTGGGGAGTTCGAACTTTCTGCATGTGTTCGTATGAGCCCGGAATAGGTTTTAGGCTATAAAAAATTTCTGTACCCTAATTAGGAGGGGGCCACAAACGTTTGTCCCTCCTGGCCCCCTTAATTTTGTTTTCAACATGAACTTTTTATAATCGTTTTACATCAAACTTCTTCACATTCTATTAAAATTTGGTGGCTGTAACTGTCTCCTTTCAGGAATTATTGGGGGATTGAAAATCTGAAATTTCTAAAACGAGCTCAAAGTGCCTCATAATTACATGTACATCGGATTTAATGCGACTTCACATATTTGGATATTGTTTCGTGCTCATTTATGTACCACACGGCCCATTTTTAACCACATATCACCTCCAAAAGCTCTAAAATTTCAGTTTTTGAAAACTATGTGCAACATCTCTTCTAATTATCCGATTGAATTTTTGAAAACACCAACATTTTCCTCTGAATAACACAAATATGAAGCAGTAAACTGCAAATAGATCAGAGCCCTCCAACTGAAGGCAATGAGTGTTGAAGCTATTTGCAGTTTAAAATTTTCGCAAATTTCAGTAGTGCGTCTCAGGGAACCTTTTCCGAGCCAAGACGGCAATTCGTCTATCAACACGCAGGTACATGGACACGCGCGCACGAACATGCACAAAAAGGTTAGGAACAGAAACAACAAAGGAGGTTTTAATACTTAAGTATAATAGGCTAATGCGCCTATTCTTCTAAGTTTTTT
Organism: Acanthococcus lagerstroemiae; assembly: GCA_031841125.1. NCBI lineage: Eukaryota > Metazoa > Arthropoda > Insecta > Hemiptera > Eriococcidae > Acanthococcus > Acanthococcus lagerstroemiae. Next base: position 37,178,652 of record CM063106.1, on the reverse strand, counting down.
TTTTTTTTCCCACAGCAACTATTAGTAAGTTCAAACTGTAGTTAAAAATGTGTAGCGTCTCATAATCAAAATCTCTCTTCTGTAATATGTATAAAAGTGTTAGCTTATCTGTGGGTGGGTGTGCATGTTTGTTCGTGGTTGGCGGGTGAATCATAAGATGCGGATACCGGGGAAGAGGGTGGGGTTCTGGACCCCCTCCCCCCAAAAGATCGACATACCTATATGCGGTGTCAGTTCTAGCGATGGAGATCCCGATAGGCACATTAGGCAAGTGCCTAGGTTGACAGATTTCGAAGGGGCGGCAAAATGTTGTACAAAAACAGCGGGAAAAAGGAAGGAAATTCGGAAAAAGAGAAAAAGAAGACGAGGCAGCCAGAAAAAAGGAAACAGTTGCAGAAAACATAACTGAAAAATAATTATCAATTTTTGACCTGTAGCTCATTAGGAGGATATGAAGCGGGTGAAGGAGACATTTTGTTGCCTGTAGCAACTTCGCTTTTAAATCCGCAGCTGGTTATAAAGAACGTGAGCAAAAAGTGAAGTCCATAATACATTAAAAAAGAAGAAGTGAAGTGACCACCCGCTTATCAGTCGCATTAGCAGCGGATGCCAGCAGTGCGGGAAGGGTGGAGGGAAGAAAACTGCAAGTTTGGAAAAGATCACGGATGTGGATCACAAAGAATCGTTGGAAGGGCGGGGAGGGAAGATGGGAAATCGGTTTGCTGTAAAGGGAAGAGGATGCGACTAACTCAGTTAAGCCAACACACTTTAGCCAACCCACCTGAGCCAGCTCACTTTAGCCCACGGTCTAGATGACGTCAGCTAGTAAACTATGAAAACTAGGAGGTTCAAATACCCCAATTAGAAGGGAAGTTACTAAATGTTGCCCTTCGTGACCCCATAATTTAAGTTGTCGTATCAAACTACTTCATATATCTTTATTATTTAATTATTGTATGTTTCACGCAACAGGAGGTCAGAAGTTACGGAGGGGGTGGAGTGAGGGTTAAAGATTGGAAAATTCACAAAAACACCGAAAATATATTCTTATTGCGGTCAAGTCAGTTGTGCCGATAATGTATTATTTATTTATTAAATATTCATCAGTGTACCGGGCTCAACTCCGTAGAAGCCCCATCAACCCGAAATCTAAATTTTTTGAAAGATTTTGAAGGGTACGTTTTCTACCTACCTATATTAATCATCTGACTGAGTTTTTCAAAACATCCATCTCATGCACTTTTAACCTAAGTGACAAAAACGCTTTTTTTCAGGAGAGCGATTTGAAAATTATAAATAACGTTGTGTTATATACGTGGCTCAACTGGTTTACGCCATATAGGAGGATAAAAAAGGAAGTAATTCGTCATTTGCGAGTGTAGCCCGATGAAGGGCCCCGAGATCTAAGAATATGTATTACATTCATTTTCGTCAAAATGTCACTTAGGTCAAGTGTGTATGAAACACTCGATATATTCCTTTAACTACTGCAAAATGCCAACGGATCCATCAGACACTCCGGCTTAGTATTGACTATTGAGTAAACTGAAGAAGAATCTTAATTTAGTTTTCTACGTGTATCCTGTCAACTGTTCGATACCCTGCGACTCTCGTTCTTATTTGTAAATATAGGCATTGAATAAAGGACAATCATTTACCTCTGTTCTGTCACCTATTTAAAGCCATAGTTACGAGAATAAAAGTAATATACTAGGTATTACCACTTCTACAAAGTAATTGTATTATGAAATAATTTTGATGGGGTAGCTAACATTTCTGCCACCTTTTCAAGTTCGTAATGGGAGGTTTTATAATCGTTGGTATAGACACCGTGAAGAGATAGTAAATGGGGTATTTACTCCTGCCAAGGTCGCTTCTGACGGACTTTAACTAACGCCCTTCACGGGGAAAAATCCATAGAAAAAGGATTGGTAAGGATACGATGCTACTCATTTTGAAAAACTGAACGGGATAGTACTTGTAAATGTGTGTATGACTTGTTATAGTCAGAAAATGAGGAGTGAAGGAATTTATACGCAAAATAATTACGTTTGCTTGTAATTACTTTACCACTTCACTTTTGGCAACTCAACGGATCTGCTAGTACAAATGTTAATTCTATTTATTAATTTATAAATGTTGTAACGTTCGTCTATTTCATGTTCAGCTGATACAGAATCCCGATGGACATCGATATGGGTAGAGCTCTAGATAGGAGAGTACAATCGTCCGCCATTTTGAATCCAACCACGCCCGTCGATGCCGAATTAACTACGCGGTACGCTCCGCATAGTCGGATTCGGCATCCACGGGCTAAACAAGAACTAATCTCATTTTGCATTTTAATTGCGATCACAGTGTTTACAAAGCTCTTAATAGTAATTTGGTGAACAGCATTGTTCGGCATTACATATCTAGTTATAAGAATATGACTTTATTGTGCATGATTACCGATGGTGGAATGGAGGTAGAGGAGAGAATTTTAAGGGGTTGTTTGCTTCCAAAATATCTCCCAAAGTTGGCAAATGCAGTCAAATCGATGATCCGCAGTTGGCAGAATCTACAAATCGACTTTAAAATTGGTGAATTCTCAGAAAAACTGATCTTATTTCCAATTTTTAGTCGATTGCAAAATGGCATTGGTTGAAAAGATCGGAAAGGCATTTTAAATACCTTAAAAATGTCCTATGTTTTCAATTTTTTTTGTTTTCTTCATTTGTTTTTGCTCTTTTTTCTTTTTTTACTCGTTAATTTTATAAAAATGTTTTAATCTGGGGGTAAAATAACTTAAATTTGAATTTCAACCGATAAAATTATGTTTTCTTCCTCCCTCCTCCTCCACCTAATCAAAAATAGCTTAGGTACAAAGATAGCCCTCTAATAATTACACAATACTTAGGTATAGGTAATATTTATTGATGGGATAGCGTGGTAGTGAAGGAATACTTATGAAATTATGTTCGTCCGAGAGTTTCAGTCCTTGTTGAGAGTAGATCGCTGGAGATTGCTCACTGAGTAAATTAGTCGCATCACTTTAGCAAACGTGGTCATGGTAGCTGGATACATTTTGAAAGCTGCAAATTTAACTGGTCTCTGTGTTTGGCATTGGAAAATATTCAACAATTTACGATACCTAGGGGGTACTTCATACCAGCGTGTGAAATACACTTCATCAGCCATCATCTTATTCTGAAATAATTGGATTTTGTATGAGTTCGAATGAAATTTTATATGCTGGAATAAAAATTTCTGTGATGACTTGTGCACTTGTCTTAAGCTATAGAGTTTGCAATCACCCAAATCAATCACCCTCAGCTTAAACCGCTCCTAGTTGAAAAAAATAAAAGTGGCCACTACTATCATTTACTATTTTTCTAGACTTATTTGTTACACAATCTACTTACCATTTCTTCATACATGTATCCAACGTAACAGTTTGCGAATAGCGGATTGGACATTAAGATGAAAATTCCAAATATTTTTAATTTAAGAAAAACTGGACTGTCAATCTGCAGAAAATAGCAATACAATATGTGAAGAGTTCGGTTCTACATAGTGTACAGGTTTTCATTAAAATATCTTATCCACAGAACACCGTTACATTACTTACAAGAATTAGAATGGAAACTAATGACACTAGTCCTGTAATTAAGGATATGAGATTGACTGAAAATAAAATTTCTAGGTGTGGTTTCAGTATTTCTGTCGCTCTGGAAAAAAAAGATTTTAATTCAATGTTTATAAGTACGAACGTAGAATTACTCTCAGGAGAGATAAGAGTATTGTAGTATCGTTGAGTAAGTATCTTATAGTTTACTATCTTTCAAGATGTTATCCTTTCTGATACAATTCCCCAAGTAGGGGCGAGGCGACCCACCCCCTTGTTAGTCCTTACTTAGACATCATTGTGGATAATTATGCCTTGTATTTTCAGGTTCCATTTGAAATTCATTAATTTACTTTAAATAAAGGTATGAGACAGGTTTTCTAATTATTAGTATATTACAAGGTGCCCCTGTTTTGGAAAACAATCTGGAAAAATGTTTGAGTACACACTGTGAGAAACGAAAGATGTCATGTACACATGTGGCGTATTGTCAAAATCGAAGATATAATAACAGACCATAACCAGGGTGAGATATTTCCTCCCTAAAGGAAATTCTATCCCTCGCCCCTATACACTTTTCGTTTCTTTTGTTTTTCTTTCATTGTTGCTAAAATCTACGTATTACCAAATACACTGGACTACTAATACTGAAAACCCCGATGTTATGAAAGTCTTTGTGATAGGGTTTGGTACTAAATGTATTTCATTTATTGTGTTTTCGCTCTGTCTAGTGTTGGTGAGCACAATGCTAAAATATTATAGTAACAAACCCTCCCTCTAGATGATAAGTCCAAAAGCGCTCAATGTATTTCGAACATGGGAGTTTCTGGTATTAGTAATCCAGTGTACATATTTGGTGTCACGGAGTTGATTCCCCCTTCTACCAGTCATGTTATTCTGATTATTGAATTTAATTGTAGGATTTAAAAGTTTAAGGAAGAGATGTACATAGAGAAAATTTTAGCCTCCCCTCCTCCTCAAACTTCATCTAGTAACCGGCCTCGATAGTAAAGCTCTGAAGTTGAGAAGAAAATTTCTTTGACAATTTATTCGCAAGTTCGTATTCCAGAAATATTCCACGGACGGAAACGGGTAATATAGAGAACATGCAACAGAACCTTATGTAATTCGTTATTGTCTATCTTCAAAATTGAAGAGCTATACAGGCTTGAAAATTTGAGTCATAAAATTTAAGCGAAAATCTAAGTCACGTTTTACACTTTTGTAGCCCTTTCAAGCTTGAAGGTAAGCAACCAAAAGGGCTGACAGTCATTTTCTAATTTTTAAATTACTATTCATAGTCAACCTTGAGGAATGCACAAGAGTCATTGTTTTCGATGAGATTTCACTTCAACAGTTTAGATATTTTGACAATGAAATTTTACAATTTTGAAGTTGAATTCCGTTAATGACAACTACAGCATTTTTCAGCTAGCTGTGGGATATTAAAAATTTTAATTGTTTTTAATTAAAAATATTAATCAATTTAGTTATAGGTAAGTAAAATTCAAAAAAAAAAAAAAATCAGCTTAATAAATTTTAAATGACATAGTTAACCAATACTGTAAATATTTAATTTATTCTTGAAAAGTACAAAAATAAATTTAATGTAGTTGTACATATGAAACGAAAAATGTGTGCGTTATAACACAACTTGTTCTTCATCTTCTGTTTTGAAGTGGTTATCGGTGCTTAAGTTCTTGTGACTTAGATTTTAGCTCAAATTTAATGGATCCAAATTTCAAACTCATGTAACCGCTTCCTGATTGAAGGTATGTAGTAATCAATAAAGTTTTTGCGGTATTTCCTCTATTCCATCCGCTGGGTAATTCTCAGAAGCTTGTCACATTTGATGTTTGAAAAGTTGAAAAACAAAAGGCCATTTTATTCGAATTCTTGTATGGGGATTATCAGAACATATACCCTACATGTTATTAATCACATTTGTCGGAATTCATTTCCACTGGGGGAGGGGGCACAGCCTATCCAAAATTTGATGCCCACTGCCTAGAAATTCTTTAGGTCGCGGTGGACAATAAAGAACCACGGCCTAGGAATTTCTTAGGTCGTGGTCAACAATACAGGGCCATGGACTAGATTTCTTGGGTTGTGGTGAATATCCTTCAAGTCATACTGCATATCCAGAGGCTTTCAGTCATGCTGCAATGGAATCTGTACGCAATTAATAATGGGTAAGATATATCTTGTCTAGTTTGATTGATATTATGGATGGGAAAGTTTCATTGAAAATCTTCCATAAGATTCTTTTGATTCCTACTGATAACATCCGAGGAATTTTATCGAAAATATTAAGGAATAATTTTCGATCATTTTCGAAGAATTTCATATCGGACATAAACGAAGTCGCACGTGTGGAAAAAAAACCGACACGTTTAAAACACAAACACGAAAAGAAAAAAAAAATCTAAACAGCTTCTAGTTCCACAACAAAATTCTGATAACAAGTCATATGAACTAGCTTCGAAGTTGCAGAGAGTACCCGATGCCGATTTTGTGGTTTGGAACTTAGGAGCTAGTGCCATTTTTCTCGAAAGTAGGTTTTCTGACTTTCGAACTTCAAACCTGTGTATTTCAGTAGTTTTTGAAACTAAAACGCTGGGAAGGGTCTCATTTAGTAGGTATTTGACATTTCTTTGCCTCCTGGCCTTCACTTCATACCAATTTAAGCTTAGTACTCAATTATGTGCTCATGGAAACATTAAACGCGTTTTTCTCGAAAGTAGATTTTCTGACTTTCCAAATTTAAAGCGCCATAGCTCAACCATTTTTGGAGCTCAGATGCTGGAAAAGGTCTCATTCGATAGGTATATCACTCCTCTTTGCCCTCCTGGTCTTGACTCCACATCGACAAAGTGCCCCCTTTTCTCATGAACGTGCAATACCAACCTCGTTAACATGTGTTGTTGTTTCACAAGTACCGCAAACTTTTTCTTGAATTTTTTGAACAAATTATCGAGTTGAATCGTTCCAGTCGGTGTTCCAGTGTCACCTCGATTTATTTCTGATGTATTCGGCGCAGAGCAGCAATCACATTGTGCTTCACAAGCAGTGCTCAGATTTGAAGCAGCGTCGTTTATCACTCCGTGAAGACGTGCACCAATGTTAAAATATGCATTATGAAATTCGCATGCGATAAGAATGTGAAATAATATTATGCAGATACCTCCACAAAGAGTCACAGTCATAAAAATTGACATAAACGTATAAATGATTATGTAAATCTTATACGTGTGTATGTGTTCGAGAAATGGCGTACCTAATAAGTACAGTTGCTGGTCACTAAGGCAACTTTGGTCGCAGAAAGTGATCGCATAAATGAGGCTACTGAAACTGAACACAATGAAAAATAACACAAGAAATCCGAGCCAGTTGGTCACAAAGCTAATCGGATCATATCTTTTACTTTTGATGTCAGTTGCCCATCGTTCTGACTCTTGACCAAAATTAAAGCCACTTTCGATAGATTGTAAGATAATTTCCAGACTGTCACCGTAATATCGCGTCACCAGTGGGATAAAAACGAGGGAGTATAACACTCCACCAACTAGACAGAGTACATAAACTAAATCAATTAATTTGATGGTCGCAGTGAGTATGTACCCGATGGGAGCAATGAAAGTGGAGTACAGCAATGTAATGACTGTCATTATCCACCAAGTGCGTTTCACTTTCGACTGTGCTGTGTGGCCACGGCAGCAGCTTATTATGCAGTACATAACATATAGGAGCACTGTGTTAGGTTTCCGACATTTGATCCTTGAAACAAAATAAATTAGAAATGAATAAATGTAGGCAATTAAGTGAGCAGTTAATTTCAGAAGTCACCCAAAAAACTATTTCGACCTACAAAATCAAAGTCAATTGAACATCGGTAATAGTTTGACTACTCGTCAATTCAATTCGGCTCTTTTTTGAGGTAGAATTCAACTGTTGAATGCAGGGATATTTCCTGAAAAATTCTTGTGTCCTATTTCCTGTTATTGTTACCATTCTCACTCAAGAATTCCGAGGATATGGTCGGACCAAGCAGGTTTTATGTCCATTTTCCATTTATTTTAGCTCTTCAAAATCGACCTTTGGTCCCGTTCCGAATCGTTCATCTCTCATTTGATGTGATTCCATTCGGCTTTGAAGATGCAAACTATCAGACATTTTCCTTACCGATAACTATCGATAGTTTTGGGGGAAATATTGATAGTTATCGATAGTATTGATAGTTTTTGTACCGAAGCAAAAACATCCAAATAAAACGAAACGAAAACAAGGCTGCGAAAGTTGCATTCAATTGTGGAGAGATTTTGAAGTTTTATATCTCATCCATTATGCTACTGATAAATTTTGTACAGGATTAAATTTTGTGTACATTAATTCAGTCTGCAAACTTTCTATCACTAACGAGCTAACTCACTCCACTAATCTGAGAATAGATCGCTAGGCAACTTCTGAAAAAAAAAATAAATAGAATGACGTATTTTAACAATATTATAATTATGAAATTATGATAAAGAGACTTAAAATTTACGTGAACTTTTCGTATCACGAAACATGATCACCCGATAGTCAACGATAGTTTCGCCGTTATTGATAATTAACGATAGATATGACTGTCCGATAATTATCGATAGTATTGATACCTAGCATTTGCATCTCTATTCGGCTTATTTTTGCGTTCTCTTTATTTACGATTAAAAAATCACAAAAATTCCATTTTAAAAAATGAAAGAATTTTGACATAAATAAGAAACTATTTTAGGCATTTGGTTTTCCTGTTTCCGTTCCGTACTTATCCATTTTGGTAGACAGGGTCCGTATAGACGTGGCAGCAGACTGGCTGGCATATGCAGCTAATTTTTTTGGAAGTGTTCTAGTGAGATGAAATGAACCACTACAGTGACAATGGTTAACGTACAATGTGACCATTGAAAATACACCCAAAGGAAAGTGAAGACAAACAAAAGCGCGGGCGATTCGTTGAGTAACATGCGAAGGATCGAGGGCTTTAATGGTTACAGTGAGTACGAATTCAGAATTATATTTGTAGTTTTAAGTCACAATCAAAGGAAGTCTGGGTTATTTTGGTAAAAATCAATGGACTAAAGTTTGACCTGGTCAGTTATTTTTTGTGAAAATCACTTATTGTTGAAACTGCTGAGAAACGCGATACTAAACACGGACCTCAAAAGCGAGCCAGTGCAGCCCTTTCTGTCCATAGCTAGAGTAATACATACATATTATAAGTGATCTTCAACAAGTTGGATAATATTCGGCGAATAATTGAAGTCATGGGCATCGCTGAGGGTAGACGGGTAATACTTACCCCCGCCAATTTCTTAGGAGTGGAAATGATCAAAATTATCCCCTTCCCAAATTTAAAGGCCAATAATTATATTTATACGTGTAGTTATGAAAAATTTGTAAACGAATAGTGCCACGAGATATCGCAATTAGTAGTAACATACCATATACCTAATTCGCAATATACATGCACAGGGTGTCTAACAAAATCGAAATCTGAAAATAAAAAACCTCCCTTTCCCCCATTTGCTATGAGTGCGCTAAAATAATAAAGTAAAGCTAAATATTCTTCTTCGTCTATAATACTACATTTTCATGGGGGAAAAACTAATTTTATTGCATAAGGTAGATGAGCCCATCAATGAGGCCCGGATCCCCAATACAAGGCCCAATGTACCGATCTTGACTGCTATGCTTTAGGCTGCATTAAAACGTACAGCAAATTTGTTCCTCCATGATATGGCAACACTGTCCAATTGTTTTTATCAAGATATTAGTCCACTGGTGCGGGACATGCCGGTTGATGATTTTTCAATAACGTAAAAAGTACTCAGATATGTTTTTTGTGTAACTTGGAGGATTTGCGAGTATTATGTTAATCAAATGGAATTTTTTCAGAAATGGAACATTGGATAGTTGTTGTAGTGGTCGTTGGTTAACAATCGACGGCAGAAAAGTGAAATTTGAGCAATTTAAAACCAAGGTATGCGATGCTCACAAAAAATTGTGTTATATAACCTAATAAGGCCCAACCTGGTAAGATCAATTGATTATAATTTCAGTTATAACTCACTCATAAATTTCTATTTGTACCATGCTTAATTTTATTTACCGAATTTCAGGTCAAGCTTATTAGGTTATAGGCCCAGCCTTTTTTGATGCACTGGCCTTATCAGGTTTTGAAAAAAGGGTATTTTTATTAGAAGATCTGATGAACGTGGAGCAGTATAGAAAAATTTCAAGCTAGCCAATTTTTAAATATTTCAGTCGACGACCATAACACAAAAAAGGAAAAACATGAAATTACTTAACATGAAAGTCTGGAGAGCCAAGACCTTAAATCAGGACCTTATTGAGCTCATCTACCTTAATATGCGCATGGTGATCACGTCTCACACGACTCACATGGGCATGTCATACATGCAAAGACTCTCATAAGTTGATATTTCGATTTATCGTCATTATCAGGGCTGCAATTTTTATGTACAAAAAATAGCGAAATATGCGCATATTTTATGCACCGAATTCAGTCTAAATAAAATGCAAAAAATATGCGCCAAAATTGTAAAATATGCATAAATATGCAAATACAATACGGGTATATCATTTCAAAGGGAAAATTAAGTTGGATGCACTGAGAAAATTTTTATCAAACTTTAAAATGATCCAGCAAAGTATCTCCTTAAGAGTCCAATCTTCTTTGAATAGGAGATGCATCCAGGAGATAATGCACCTATTCGTAATTTTTTGATGATTGATGAATGAGATGCGGGCAAGAGAAAGGTTATCTCACGTGCAAAAGACCATATTTTTCTAAAACCACTTCGTCTCATAAATTTTTTTGGAGTCGGACATCATTCTCAGAACTAAAAAATAATTTTATTTATTTATTCTTTTTTTTTTGGGGGGGGGGAATTGAAAAATAAGCAGAATTGGTGCAAAATATGCGGTAAATGCCAAAATATGCGAAATATGCAGGATGAAGTGCTGCTCACTTGACTCAGAATTCTGTGATTCGTGAAGATCTTTTGAAACCTATACCTATACACCATAGATAAAAATATGCATTTGCATGAAAATTGCAGCCCTGGTCATTATAATAGAATTTTCCAATTCTAAATTCTTTGTTTTCTCTTTCAAAGTGTAATTTGCTGATTCTTAAATTTTTAAATGACTGTTAAAGACACTTTGATATAATATACTACACCCGTCCCACAAAAAAATCCACCAACGCCGATAAATGTAGGTCAACACTACTGAAAAAGTAAGCCCCCCCCCCCCAAGAAAAAAAATGTCCAGCGAGGCTCTCTGACTGAAGCAGTTGCAAATTTGGAAAGAGAAACGCTGCAGATAGGAGCAGAAGCAAACGTTAGAGATGGAAATTATGATAGGAAAAAAATATTTCGGTTTGAGATTTGAGCCACGATGCCCCGAAGCAAGAAGGAAGCGTTGTTCTCAGAAACCTCCTGTAATATCTACCCGCAGCTGTAAATCTGATTCTAAGGATACGTGGCCCACTGTGAGTAAAACCAGGCTTACCATCAATGATGGTATTAAGCCTGGTTTTCTTACAGCGGGCCACGCATATTCGATTGGACGGAATGCACGTCAGCTATTAATGTTAATGCGAATTTACCTCAGTATTTTCTGATGATGTTTAAGAATCACCCTTTGGAAACCTCTCAGCTTATTCGAATTGATTTCGTCTATAGATCTCTCCATTCTTATTCCTGTTGATAGATGTATATATTTTTAATTTCAAATCTTTGAATACCTCAGTAGATATCTAGTGCTTCCTATACCAGCTTTAAAAAGTTATTTCGTTATTTTGCAATGGTGGTGAATAGAATTCAAAATATACCCAGTTGCAACTCAACTCACTTGTAATCGAGAATATTTATAACAATTTTTAACAATTTTTAAAATTTAAAAGGAAATTTAGTTAACAAATATTTAATTTGAAGCTTAAAACTTCTACTCTTTAGAAATTTGGTATGCGCTACGTCACTTCTGACTGCGTTCTGGTTCGAAATTTTCATTTTATCGCTTTTTTGACCAAAAAACTGACACGTATTGTTTGTCCGCGAAGCAAGAATGGTAATACCCGAGGATCATAATTATATAAAAGTACACGTATCGACCTTCTATGTTTTACGAAAGTAGTATGTAATTATTACAGAATATGTAAGAATTCTTTCAAACGTATCCAGCTTATACATAGGTATAAGTAAATACAAAAAGGATAACCTGCGATCAAACGGAACAGAAACTTTCAATGGGTTTCGTATTCAGTTTTCGCTATCCGATCTCCTCTACCCTTCATGCATGTATATTACTTCGAAAATAGGACCTTTTTTGTCATTATCACCTCATGAAATATTCGTGAGTTTATATATCTTTTCTCTATTCTTATAAAATCGTATGTTTGTATGTATAATATTATTAAGTAGGTATGTTCAGAGTCATCAGCGCGTAAACGATGAGAACTGAAAAGTTCAAATTCTCGGGATGTATTTATGTGGCTCCTGAAACGGGTTTAGGCTGAAATGACGTTAGTACCCGAAAATAGGAAAACCAAGTTTTGCCCTTTGTGACCCCTTAATTTTACTTTTGGTATAATAATATTAAGAAAAGGTGTGAGTAGTAAGGAGCAGGTATGAGACAAATACAAATGCATAAAACAATTTTTGCATTTCAAATCCAAAATGCAAATGCATAAAAAATTTAATTATTAAATTTAAAATTAATTAAATCAATAATATATTATATTTAATTAATAAAAAAATTAATTTAATTTTTCAATTTTGACATTTCGATTTTGGATTTTCAAATTTGAAATGCAAAAATTGTTTTATGCATTTGCATTTGTCTCATACCTGCACCTTACTACTCTGGTGTAATATCAACTTACTTTATACATTCTTATTATTTAATTATTCTACGTGCCACTCTTCAGTCAGAAGTTACGGCGGGGGGGGGGCAAACTCGGGAAAAGGACTTGTATTCACAATTAATGGAGAATATATGTCACCCATTTCTTCTATGAAACGTCAGTTTCAATCATTCTTCTTTTTTCTGGTGAGCGCTCAATTTCCTAAGACTGAAAATAACATCAAATCTCGTCAAATTTTATTTTCGTTAATGTTAAAAAGATGAAAGCTGGTTGCTCGGACTGAACAGCATCCCAAGGGAATACTTTTCGGAGACAATATGTTACCATATATTACGGTTTTCAGTAACGGCATTCCTAACAGTTGAAACACACACTTCTCAAGTATTTCTTTTAACAAGTGAAATATGATATACCTATTGATGGGTTCATAACAAACATATTCCTAGGAGCCTTTCATGAATACGTACGCGAAGTGCATGTTCGGGGGGGGGGGTCTAAACACAAAAAATCCTGGCAGAAAACCTACGTATTTCAGTTAATAAGCAAAAAAAAATCCTCGTCTTACCGTCTTATCAATTTTCTCCATTAGGCCCCAATTTTTTGACTAGGCTCCAGAATTTTCCGGCAAAATAGTTTATTTTTCCAATTTTCCGATAATAATCTGCATTTAATGACTGGCATCCTTTCGTTCTGAATGACATGAAATTTGAAAGTTGATGATTCTACCGAGCAGGTTCTACAGCTAAGCTGTAAAATAGTCGGGATTTTGTATTGTTTAAAGTCAAATAGCAAAATAAGACGGAGCTCAATGAGTATAAAAATAATATAGTATAGTGAGGGGCATGAAATTTGGTAGTAGACTCTGTAATTTGATTTTCATATCATGAACAACAGTCTAATAACACGTACACGATAGGGCTACTCGCAATCACAAGCAAGAGCAAAATTATAACGTGGTGTAGGAAAGTAGAAGTCAAACAATAAATTAACAAAATTAGTGTCACAGATCACTGAAGATAATTTCAATAATTTTAGAATAATAAAAAAGAAAAGACAATTTACTAACACAATTGTGATGCATCAAAACCCTTTTCATTTTACAATTCCACATTTAGCTCGATTCAAATTTGAAACCCAGTTAATACAAAAATCGACTCAAAATCCATCACTTTTTCCAGTGACATTGTGGTCAAATCTTCTATTATATTATAGAAGTGTAAGTTTGTTTGTTTGTTCGAAGTTGGTGGGACAACCATAAGAGCTGGGGGGTTCGTACTTTCTGGATGTGTTCGTATGAACCCGGAATAGGTTTTAGGCTATAAAAAATTTCGGTATCCTGATTAGAAGGGAGCTACAAAATTTTTCCCCCTGTGGGCCCCCTAATATATTTTTTCAACTTTAACTTTTTCGTATGAATCCGGGATATGTTTTAGGCTATAAAAAATTTCGATACCCTAATCAGGAAGTGTGGCATATTTATGAACGACCAACCAAAACGAAAGGAAACCGGGAGAAAGAAAATGTATAAGCGGCCGATCACCCGCAAAAAAATTCGCACACTATCTCGCTATGGTACCTTCCATTTACCAGTGAGTGGGTGCTTAAAACGAAACTCGGCAAAAACGCTGAAAATGCAGGCATCCGACAGGTGGGGAGAGCTGGGAGAAACCACGACTAGATTAACGAGACTCACCCAGAGGGAGGGAGGTGCCAGGGACTTGGAAGGCAGGTGCCTAGATCAAATGTTGAGTATTCAGTAGTTCCAGGGCTAGAATGAGAAACTCAATCGGAAAAATTAAGGGATCTCTCTCTTTCTCTCTCTCTCTTTTTTTTTAATGCCCTTAATGAAAGCACACACTTCCCTATTCGCGGTTCCACTATAGTTGTCGTGTCCGTCCTCGCCCTTACTGCCGCCACGTCCTGGTATCACCTTTCGGTATTTCGGTATTCTTCTCGGACACGACGACGGGCTTCGGCTGTAGAGCCGACCGTCCGATGGGGGAGCCTTCACTACTTATGGGGGAATATCTTCATATATTCTCTTTTCATTTGCTTTCCACTTAATTTTCTGTCTGCTTTTTCATTCCAAATTACTTATATTTCGCCTCCTCCACACGTCTGGAAACCAAATGGAGGGAAATTGTGCACCAAATAGTTTGATTAGTAAACTCATGTGTGCTCTGATACAGAGCTAAATGCCAACTTCCTCCGTCTAACTCACGGAAGCCAACTCACTTTAGCCCACAGTCTAGATGAGCTGCGAAGCGAGTCAGCTAGTCATATATAAAATTCAATGCAAAAATCGAGTTAGTACGTGGACATCGACTTTTGGGTAGATTTCTACATCAATTTCGATGCATTATTCGATCCAAAATTCGATGTTGAGATGGTAAATCAATTTATGTATTGAATTCTGCCTTAAATTCGATCATAATATCATGTTAAAAAGTGAAAAATTTTGCGTGTCAATTTTGATCTTGAGGGCAACGGAACTGCTAACTATCTATGCCCTTCCTTCTAAATCGTCCCATATTTTCCCAAAGATTCATGCATTATCGTCAGACCTTTGGTCGCTCTTCACCCGAAGATCATATTTCATGAAATTTAGAAATGTAGAAAGATCATAATATAAACAAAAGATTACTACTTCTATATACAGCCTATAAGAATGGTAACATGAAGAAACAATTTTAATTAACCATCGGCCGCGCTGACCTTTGTTTAGACAGAATTTTTAGTAAGAAACTTGCTATTTTGAATTATTTACCCCCGAATCATGAGTTCATGACAACACGACAAACATCACTGATACCAAGCGAAGAATATAGATTGAACATTTCCTTGTTCAAGAAGGCTAAAACTAACGCTGTAGCTTCATTAGTTTGTCCGCTAGATTGTGTGATAGTCAAAAAACATAGTTATCAAGGTTACCCCTGGATTATCAATGTTACCCTAGATTTTTTGGTAATGTGTCGCGTGTGCTATATTTTCAACTCGTTGATCGGAAAATGCTCGTGATGAGAATCAAATTGTTGTAAATGTAGAATGCTCTAGTGTCGGTACAGTATGGGAAGTGGGATGATTACCGTACTCGTTCAGGAAGCACAACAATTTTGCCATTATTTTTCGCAAAACACTAATGTTGAATTTGAAATGATAATCACTTACTTTTCGTGGCGAAATACATTCCTGGAAGACAAACTTCCCGATCAACGATTTAAAAAATTCTATTTACGATGCAATTATGACAGTCTTATCCATAGGAATATACATCATTCCCAGTTAATTCATGAAATATGAAAAATCGCAATTTTCAAAACGTAAGACTGACTTCTTCCGGACCGACGATTTGTACGGAATTTCTTGAAACGCTTCAAGACCTTTGAGACTCGGTAAAACCTGATCGTTAGTGAGGCATTTGTTACATCCCTTTTCTCTGGGAAGGGCAGCAACCGTAATTGCCTCCCCGTGTACCAGCGCCTGGTTTCAACTATGTCCGAGGGGAAACCCATTTTGTTACAACTTATAATCAAATTAATTTTTTTAATAAAAAATTTATTGATTTTCACGTCGAATGGCGTTTGTAGAGGAGAAAAAACACAATATATGTATCAGTTATCAGTTCAGGAACGTAGTGAAGAGTTTTCCTGGGGGAGGTATAAATTGTTAAAGTCCCAACTGACTCAACTCAAAATTCCCAAGTATCAAGATTATCATGTATTGGCAACAAAAAAAAACTTTTGACTTGTTGGATTTTCCCAACTTTCCCCACTCCGGTGTGGAGGCTTGGGGACAAGCTCCCCCCCCCTGTACCTTCTTCTTATTTTCGTCCCTGTAAAAAACATACAAGTACAACTGTCTAGTTTTCCCACCTTATTACTGAAATGGTAGATTTTCCCAACTGTTGAGTGAAAAATTCCTACACAGGAGTAAGTTGCCCCCCCCCCATTGGTACGTCTCTGTGCCAGTTATCGATAATCTAATCGGTGTTACCTGATCTTGACCCAATTCGCTATTTGAAAACCAAGTACTAATAACTCGGTGCATTATCGGCCCCAACAAAGACATATTACGCCTTATAGAAATGGACGCGTGCAAGAAAATGCGCATGTGTGTAATGTGTATACCAATAGACGTACCTACATAATCAGAATTCATACTCTTGTTTCGTAATAACTGATTTACACTGTTTTTTTTTTTCGTCGTTTACAGTTGTCACTAGATATAGATAGATTGCCCCGCAGTATTGCCAAAATCCTTACACCTATGATCATAAGTAGAAGTATAGCTCGAGCAAATCAATAGTCTGGACCTCTGAACCATGTACGTGTGCTCCAGTTCACCGCATAATCAGCCGAACAGAGCTAATAACTTATTCTATTCCATATAGCAATGAAACATCGTCGAATTGGCTCTTGGAAACCTAGCGGCGATTTTTCGAATGATGGAAAACAATTTTCAAACATTAATTAGATTCTTGCTCGGGAAGGAAAATTTCGTTTACACATTACACGGCTCTATTGTTCGAACGCACACACCATAGCGTATCTAAAGAGAGTTAATACACCGCAAATAGCAAGCTACCTATGTATTGTCTTCCGCCAGCCGAGGCGAGGCTTTTCAGGTGCACTGCGCATTTCGATCTTGCAAGTATTACCAGGCCGAAGATGTTGAAGAAGGGCGCAGGGACAATAAAACGGGACCCGGCAGGGCATCGGAAAAATCAGTTTTGTAGGCCACCATGTATATAACAATCCCAGGCCAATACCCTCTCCTACTTTTTCTCAATAGGAGAAAGTTGAGAAAACAACATTCTTCATTATGATTGGCATTTTTCTCATTTTTCCCTTTCTTTACCCAGTTTCTACCTCCCCCTTCAAAAAAAGTTGAAAAGTAACATCTGTCATTTTTTTAAACATTTTCTACAATTTTCAATTTCCTTCGGAAAACTTTTATTGACCCAGCAGCATAAAAGCGAGACGATTCTAAGTTTTGTGTTTTTCATATGAGAGTCTGGATACAGAGGAATAAATTTTCTTGTAATTTCATTCATGTGTTCTTTTGTGAATGACTGGGAGTTGATAGTAGAGGCGTCACTGGAAATTTTTTTTCTTTTCTTTTTTCTCTCTCATTTTTTGGGAGGGGGGGGGGGTAATTCTTTCAGTAGTGTTGATGACCTCCATTCACCGGCGTTGCTGGAACTTTTTGGGGGAGGGGCGTAGTATGTATCAAAGTGTCTAACAGTCGTTTAAGTCATTTATTTTCAGCCATAGTCATTTAAAAATTTAAGAATCAACAAATCGTGTGTCTCATGCACATTTGACCTAAGTGACATTTTGACGAAAATGAGTTTAATACATATTCTTATAGATCCCGATGCCCTCCATCGGACTACACTCGCAAATGACGAATTACTTCCTTTTTTAGCCCGCTAGATGGCGTAAACCATTTGAGCCACGTATATAAAACACAACGTTATTTATAATTTTCAAATCGCTCTCCTGAAAAAAAGCGTTTTTGTCACTTAAGTCACGTGTGCATGAGATACTCGAAATTATACCTTAAAAGAGAAAACAAAGAATTTAGAATTGGAAAATTCTATTATGACCTGGGCTGCAATTTTCATGCGAATGCACACTCTTACCTATGGCGTATAAGTTTCAAAAGATCTTCACGAATCACAGAATTCTGAGTCAAATGAGCAGCACTTCATCCTGCATATTTCCCATATTGGCATTTACCGGATATTTTGCACCAATTCTGCTTATTTTTCTATTTTCCCCAAAGAAGTTATTATTAATTCTGACACTGATGTCCGACACCAAAAAAAAATTGAGAAGATTTCATGGTTAATGAATCAGTAGAAAAGCTTTTAGAGAAATATGTTCCTTTGCTCGTGAGATAACCTTTCTCTTGCCCGCATCACATTCATCAATCATCAAGAAATTACGAATGGGTGCATTATCTCATGGGTGCATTTCCTATTAAAATAAGATTGGACTCTTCAGGAGATAGTTTGCTGGATCATTTAAAAATATGATAAAAATTGTCTCAATGTATCCAACTTAATTTTTCCTTTGAAATGACATAGCCATACCTATTGTATTTACATGTTTATGCATATTTTGGCATATTATTTAGACTGAATTCAGTGCATAAAATATGCGCATTTTTCGTTATTTTTGTGCATAAAAATTGCAGCCCTGATAATGACGATAAATCGAAATATCAGCTTATAAGAGTCTTCGCATGTATGACATGCTCATGTGAGTCAAGTGAGACGCGATCTCCATGCGCGTATTAAGGTAGGTGAGCTCAATAAGGCCCTAATTTAAGGGCTTGACTCTTTAGCCTTTCGTGTAAGTGATTTCATGTTTTTCCTCTTATGTGTTATAGTCGTAGACTGAAATATTTAGAAATTGGCTAGCTCGAAATTTTTCTATATTGCCCACGTTCCTCAGATCTTCTAATAAAAATATCCCTTTTTCCAAATTTGATGAGGCCAGTGCACAAAAGAAGACTGGGCCTTTAACCTAATAAGACCCAACCTACCTAATACCTAATAAGCCTGACCTGAAATTCGGTAAATACAAAGATAAGCATGGTTCGAATAGAAATTTATGAGTAAGTTATAACTGAAATGATAATCAATTGATCTTATCAGGTTGGGCCTTATTAGGTTACATAACACTATTTTTCGTGAGTATCTTTTACTCGGCAAGAATCTTCCAGCAGAAACTTTTTTTCGGATTTGCTTAAGATTATTATTCCTGACTTTACAAAGATTTTTTAAAGACTTTTCCAAACTTTTACTAAACCCTTTAATACTAGTTAAGATGTGCAATAAAATGGGTATTTTGTAATATTTTTTCCTGGCTCGAAGGGGTGGGGTGGAAAATATATCCTCGTATTTTTTTATTCCGTTCAGCCGTATTTCATTCTTCAAGACTCTTCCAAAATTCTTCTAGGCCATCTCTAAAATTTTTTCATTCTTGTTCCAGATTATTATTTCAAACTCTACAAAGGCTTTACTAGACTCTTCCAGACTTCTATAAGACACTTTCAGACTTATTAAAATAAGCCGTAACATAGTTATTTCTAATTTTTCCCCTATGAAGAGGAAGGAAAAAGGGAACATATCGCCCACACTTTCTTGAAATTCATTCAGACTGAGTATTTCACTTTTCAAAACTCTACCAGTGAACTGTTCAAGGCTATCTCTAAAACTTTTTCGGATGTATGGTTATTACTTTAAGCCGTATACAGACTTCCAGGCTTTTACAAAACCTCTTACTCTGACGTGAGTTCTAAAATGAGTATTTTCAACTTTTTTCCCGGTTCAGAGGAGGAGGGGGAGATATATTATTCTCGTATTTTTTTCAAATTTATTTTTCAAAACTCGTCCAGAATTGTGCCAAATTATTCCTACAGTTTTTTCGGACTTGTTTCAGATTATTATTTTACACTCTACAGAGACTTTTTCAGACTTTGTTGGACTTCTTCGAGACTCTTATAGACCTATTTAAGACTTCGTACAACTGGACGAGACACAAAAACAAACAAGTTCAGAAAAACCTTATAAATAAAGTCTGAAAAAATATTGATCCAGCCTCTGTAAACATTTAACTAGGCTTGACGAGTTTCAAAAGTCTCAATGAAACAGTCTCAAAAAGTTTCAGTCCTTGACACCTAGATATGCCTGCGAATTGGTGAAACTAACTCATTTCTAGAAAAATTTTGAGTGAGATTTGAGGAGGGCCACTCGAAACAGACATTTGGGGAAAAAATGAATAACTAAATGGCGGACTTGAAGGTGATAAGGAATTCTTAGAATCGCGGGGGAAGGGGATGCAAAAAAAAAACTGCTTTCGCGAAGCGAAAGCAGTACCGACTTTTCGGCCTTCGGCCGAAAAGCACTCGGAACTCGCTTCGCTCGTTCCTCGCGAAATCGAGACACTGTCGACACGTTTTAAGTGGTAAACGTTTTAGAAAACGCAAATGTCGACAAGGACTAGTGGTATTCGGCCGAAATGTTTAAGGCCATTCACGTTTTAAAAAACGCAACTCTCGACAGAGAATAGTATTATTAAAAAAATAATATAAAACTACCCGGCTATCAAAATTAGAGTTCGTATAAATTTGAAATCGATACATTCAAGGCGGAAACGTGTAAGACCGAAACATTTGTATAATACAACACAACTACGCGGCTATCAAAATTCGATTTCGTATAAATTAAATCCCAAACAACATCGAGTACATAAGTCGCCTCGCGCTTCTTATGCTGAACTTAAATTGAGGAAACTCGTGAACGACTCAACCGATTGTTATCAAACTTTCACCAATACAACTTCGAGTACTTCTCTATAATGTACCAAAATTTGGAATCAAATGATTCGATAGTTCCTGAGATTTTTGTGCCACAAATTTTGTCCTCAAGGAAAACTCACGAACGGCTCGACCGATTGCCTTCAAAAGCTTATTTTAACAACTTCGAGTACTTCTCCATAATATACCAAAATTTGGAATCAATTGATTCAATAGTTTCTGAGATTTTCTTCCCACAAAATTAAGGTGTACATATATATATAAGGAAACCTGAAATTCAGCCACTATTACAGTCGTGTTCTAAACACTCTGAAACGCAAAAAAAACATTGCCCCCGCCCCCAACTTCACAACTGTGACGAGTGTAATACCTCCCTTTTCTTCGAAAAGTCGGTAAAAATGAAAATACCACCGATCGAAGTCATACTAGTGGGAGGAGGCGGATGAGGAAGATTGGGTTATCATCCCGGTGAAAAGCGGAAACAGGTGCAGGGCACTTTGATGGAACCAAATTTTTCTTTATCCTATACCAGCTACGAGAAGGTGAAATTGACTCGGGTCTGAAGAATACTTGAGTGAGACTTGAGGTGAGCTGTTGAAAAAAGACATTTAGGGTAAAATTGTTGAAAAAATGAATAACGAACCTACGAGTGAGAGATCTTTATGGTTAAGAAGAGTCCAAAATTGTAAAACTGACTCGGATCCGGGTCATGTGTGAAGAAGCCAGCAAGGAAACTGAGCTAATTGTCTGAGGGAAAGTTGGAAGGGATAGGCGCCCTTTGATTCCGATATTTTTTTCATTATCCTATTCCTGTTTCAAAAAGGTAAAACTAACTTGGGCCTGAAAAAAGTTGCGAGAGACTTGAGGAGGGCTCGTGAAAGAGGGAACCTGAGAAGGAAAAAAAGTGTAATATATTTTTCATCATACACACCTAAAAAGTGGTTCGTTATGTAACGCATTATTGGTCGTAAAAAGCGACTTTTTAAGCTGCATCCCGAATGCGGGAGCAAAAGTAACCAAAACAGGAGAGAAAGTACTGACGTGAAGAATCCTATGATTTTTTCAGTACACTTTTTAGGTGTGTATGATTTTAAAAAAACGTCGTATGCACCACAGGTGAGAAGTAATCGTTCACACTCGTGCGTTTGCTTCACTCGCTTTTGCTCGTTTCGCGAATCTTCGCACTCGTGGTAGAACGATCACTTCTCTCCCTTAGTGCATAATATACTATTTCACTCATAGAACTCATTTTAAGTAAATATTATTTTTATTCTATAGTATCGTAACGATAAAACGCATTAAGACACGTAATAACCAATAACGACTTTAATTTCACACTAATACAGCACAACACAAAACAGTAGCTAAACGCTTTGAAAACGCACGATTTATCGCATACAAAACTAGACTGTACGGCGACGGCCAGCGACCTTTATATACCCCGGTGTTATCGGCAAAACTTCTTATCGCTCTCGTTATCGATCATCTATTCTGTTTCTCGAAATGTGTTGATCGTTCTTCACGTATCTCGAATGTTCGGAAGCGTTCGCCACTGTATAAAAGCGTGCAATGTGTAACGTTAATTGGCACATTTCCTATTGTTCATACACTCGATTTCATCGTTATCTACCTATCGTTCATTCCCTTTATTTCAAAACGCAATTGAAGTTTCCTCTTGGAAAAGTCTTAATGAATTTCGAAGAATTTGAAATTCATCTGGATGATTTTCAATGAATCTTGAATACATTCATGTATGAAAAAGTCTCAATTAGTCCTAGTATTTAAAAATCTCAATCAAGCCAGAAATAGTCTTAAAACGAATCTCAAAAATCCTTAGAAATTATAAAAACACGTTCAGGAGATCGAGGGTATAAATAAGGGGGAGGATCTTGGGATTTGGACCCCCTTTAGCGCAAAAATAGAGATTTTTCAAGAGTTATGCGAGTCAAATTATAGTGGGAGGGTGTAAAGGGTTAGGCAAGATTGAGAAAAACATTTTTAGACCCCCTTCCTCTGTAATGGAGCTACCTATGTCCATGAACAAGATTTAAGAAGGCTGAAAGTGTTTCAAGGGTTCTAAATATCCAAATAGATGTAACGAAGGCTGAAACGAAACTATAGGGGTCTAAAATAGGTAAGGTAACTTTTAGTTATGAAAAAATATCTCAGCGATTCTAAAAGAATAGAAATTATCAAAGAATCTGAGAAAGCTTTAAAAACTCTCGTGAGATAGTGCTGACCTCTGTAAGATCTGTAAGAAGTCTTAAACATGTCTTGGAGAATTTGAAAAAATCTAAAACACAGCAAGGAATAACTTAAAAGGAAATCTTGAAGAGTCATAAACGAATACTGAGGAAGTTTGAAGCTGTTAAATCAATTCTTGGACCACCAGGCTATATTTGTGTCAGGCCAGCGGGAATTTTCCCCGTTGCCCGGCGGCCCACTCCACCTCTAAAGAAGGGGTAAAGTTGGACATCACGAAAAGTTCCGATTCTCACAGATTAGGGTAAAGCTTCCAACACCTTTGCAGAATTTGTACTCCAGCAATGCTATCTACTCTTAATGTCTAGAAATTCAGTAACTGTCGGCCTACACTCATATATGCGAAAAAATTCAATAAATTTATGGGTGAAAATGGTCGAAACGAATGCGCACGTATATCACTTGTAACCTCGTAAAATGTTCCGATAACTCCGACATGCGACATTTTAATAGTCGTACGGACAGATTTAACATAGCGAGACGTGTGCGAAGAAGCTTGGAATGCGGCGTCACACATTCGCGATGACTTGCTTCGATTCAATGAAATGTTATTTCATCGCAACTATCTCTCCGGAACAATCAGCGTGAGTGAAATGCGAGCTGGCATCTTCGCCAACCAGCTAAAAAAAAAATGAGAGAACAGAGGTCTAAATTGTTGCTCATAAGTTTATTAGAACTTTGCAAAAGAAAAAAAAAGTGGTAGGTATCGCATGTCAGAAAATGGGCTGTAACTACGAGCGACAAAAAAGTTGGGTCGAACTAGGTAAGTATTATCTCACAACTCGTGATGCCCAAGACTGTGATCACCAATCATTGATCGACCATTTCTATAGTTCAGCAGCAAACAGACGATGCGCACTCAGTCGCTTTATTCGATACAGTGGCCCGGTGGGCTTCCATTCCATCGTTTATGTAATAAATGTCGCAGTGGGGTTATTCTTGTACATCGTTACAACCATTAATAAATCTCCTAGATCAGTCTCCAGCTTTTCATGCAGTTATACAATATGAACGAAGACTACAATATGTTTCAATCTCACTATCACATATTTGATCTCGATGATGTCGAACGGATTTGTCGATACCTCACCGGTGAAACTGAAACAGAACACACCGATTCCTTTATTTGAATTAAGAATTTTGAATGATCGATTTGAATCTCACAGTCCCGATGTCACGATACATTAGCCGCACAGACTGATTTTAATGAAGGAACCTGCATGGTCTTTTGGGAAAGATCCAACAATAGAAAGCGTGACAGAAATTGAGAAATAAGTACCAACCAAGGTATATTTTAGCTCGCGAATTTGCCTTGCAGTCGAACAGTAGGTATAGGTTATGTATCAAACACGCATCATTTGAATCTCGACGAAATATTGAATGAGTGACTAAACGAAAATATTAATGAAGAGAAAACTAATTACCTAAGTACAGTATGATAATACTTTTTTTTTCTATCAGGAACTGAATTAAATGCTATGGTGCGTGAGCGCATAAGGTCAAAATCTTCATTGGATTACGACTTTAAAAAATGCTGAATCAGAACACTCAATTTAGAAGAGGCTTGCATCGTGAAATTTATATTCTCAAAGAATCCTAAATGTGCGCGGGTAGCCATAGCGAATCTCTGCAGCCGAATCTACAATTTTGGACAGGAGTGTAGAGAAGTGGATTGCATTGGGAGGAGAGGGTAGACAAATTTCTCGACTGAAGAGTCAGAACGAAAAATGTTTATTTTTTTCCCCCTAATGACCCGAGTGGTAAAAACAGGCAAAATGAGTCCTTTTCGCACATTTAGAGTCAGATTTTCCAAACTTAAACGGTATTTTCATAACTTCTCTCATCTAGCCAACTTAAATAGGAGGAGACTCCCCCCTCTTCTCGGTCGCTATGCCCTAATTTTGAAACGAATTCCTGCAACTAGTATATTGTTGTATCTTGTATGTATGAATTGAAAGTCAGAACACCAGTGAAAATATCCAAGAAAAGGGAGCTTAAATAAAATGTCCATTAAGACTCTTTTCCACCATGGCCAGATGAACTTCTATCTGACGTTGGTGATGAGTGTCACCATATATCTTCAACAAGTACCTGCAATATATGGGCATAGCTGAGAGCCCGCGATACTCCTACTGCGCTAGAAGAGGGCGAGATGATGATGCCTGGCACACACTGTTCGAGTGTCCGGCATTCAACCGAGAGTGGGAAGAAGCGGCGGCTGCCTTTCGAAATGCGGGCGTTAAGCCGCTTACGCCCGAAATCCTGGTCCAGATAATGCTGAAAAGTAAATCGGGATGGGATCAGGTAGCTACCTTTCTCAAGAAGACATTGAGCCACAAGATGGACATGGAATGGCAAAGACAAAGGCAGCGGTCACAGCACCCAATGCCGACTCTCGCTATTCCACCAACATTGATGACGACGACAACGACGATGTCCCTGCTGTAAACAAAAGAAGAGAAAGATCCGGCGCAACTCGACACTGAAGAAGACGAATAAGACACCGTAGATTCGCCGCCGGGAAGAAGCGAGAGGGAAATGCGGGTAATAGAAGGGCTGTCTAACTCAAAGCGTTTCCCTCTATCCTGACGCAGGCCCAATCGGAGTAATTCCAGGGTAGGGGGTGCGGTGTCCCGAGGCCAATTTGGCGTGTGTGCACCGCCGCACGCCTTGCCATCATCGGAATAGGACTCTCTTCCAAGCATTTGCAAGATGGATGCGGTTATGCTTGCAGTTTGTATGGCAGAGTGTTCTCTACCAACACTTGCATCGTACTTGGAGACGGTTCATGATCATTACCTGTATAACCGTATATAATCTTTCAACTTAAAAGTTGATGTTACCTTGTAAGTTCAAGACTATTTAATCCGTTATAAACAAACTAATTTAATAACATTACATTCAATTTCACGGTTCAGGAATACCATCCATGGGGGGGGGGGGGGGGAGATTAAAAATAAAGGTTTTTCCAACATTTCACTAAGAAAAGGTATTATTTATAGAAGTTAATTTTTCTAGATATAAATAAAGGCAACCCTTGGCCATAATATGATGACATGAAGATACAGTGTTAGCACCCACGTATTTTCCCGGAAAACTGAATGAAGTTGTAAGCGGTTTAATCTCGTTTTAGAAAGTTGAAAGTAATCAGTGTTAAAATTAGTACTTAAAAAGAGTATTTTGAAGTCAGAAGTGAGATTAAGATGTAGGTACTATTATCACATAATATTCATTTGCAATCAACGACCACCACTCTTTCTCTTGAAAAGTAAACAGCTAATTTCCTTTTCCCATGTTTACGTGACACAATATCTTTGAATAATTTAGGAAATAAAAATCATTCCGAACACTCTGTAGGGTTTTATTGAAAATGATTCAAATACTGGAAACCATAAAATTGAGATTGACAAAAAAAAATGATGTAGGCCAACCATAAAGCAATGAAACACATAGAATGTGTTAAATTGAAAACAAAAAATAGTGAATATGCTACCCTCGACAATTGGTAACTGTGATACACAAAAATATTAAAACAGAATATAAATCTCATAAAAGTCACGTTATCCAGAACTAAACTGTCTTTGGTTCAAGTCTCTTATCATTCTACGTTGAAGCGCAGCACTCGTTTGAAGAGCATCTTCGCCCCACCTGATCATCTTCACCCCCATTTCGATAGTACAATATAAGTAGGTAACATTCACTGAGAGCAGCAAGGCTCGAATATCAGTGTAATCAACACATCAGAGACATAAACTATCAACAGTGTTGATTATCAATAAAATAATCAACAAACTTTATGATTATTGTTGATTTCTATTTTTTCCATTTGAGTGTGTACTCAAAATCTCAACAGTAATGAATAACTTTGGGATTAATAGTGATAATCTATTCTCTTGTGGTAATTAGATTAATTGATAGTCAACATAATATGTCAATATCAATCACAGGCATAATATATAATATGCAGATCTTTAAATCTTCAACGAGCTTGCCCTTTTGAGATAAACAGATATTTCTATCATCTGAACCATGTACTGCAAACTTTTGTCAATGCCCTTGAAACAAGGTTGATACAAAAATCAGCTCTTTTGTAGATATTCAAAATCCGTCTCCTTTTGGACACAAAATTGTGATTGAATTCAAAAGAAACTACAGACATACAAATAAAAGTGGGGTTACCACATCGACATTGAATTTTGGAATGAATTTTACCTCAAAGTCGATGCTAAATTCGAGCTAAAAATCGATGTTGACATGGGAGCTTTAATCTGACCATAATATCGTGTTGGAAATGTGACATTTGTTTCGAGACGTGTGTAAAAGACCAGTATGTTCACGCTTGATAGACAAAAACCATAAGTTTCTCAATATTATTTCATATACATAGACGTATACATCTATCCGGGTTAGGATATTATAGACGCAGTCTTGCAGCTATATAACCGATACAAATAAGATACCCGAAATTGCAGAGGGGAATAATCCCATACATATAATGAATTCACAATTCCAGCAAGAATTTGAACTACAGAATATGAGCAGATTATGTTAAAGATACCTAAATGTTAATTATTTGCCGAATACATTGATTGATGGTAGACGTGTACTTTCATTCTCACTTAGTACGACTTGAAGATGATTCAAATTTCAAACTTTTTCGAATGATTTGAGCTTATTCAAGGAACGGCAAATTGTTGTCACGCACAGATAGAGGATATTATAATGCCTTACCGCTATAATGGCCAGCTACCTATAATGGATGACTTTGCGACAGCTCGACGACTGTACACCAAATCGGACTCAGCCATCATCACGTACGAAACGTTGAATGGAATATCAATCAGTTTAGTATGATAGAATATTTACAGCCGAATGCAAATAAATATATATGAATCATATCCATGAAAAATCAAGTTGGCCTTGATCGGAAATTTCTGGAAGAGTAGACAAAGCATACCTACTTATGGTTAGCTTTGAGTAATTTATTCGTATAAATACCTCCTGATAAATATTTTTGCGATTCGCATAAATTAATGGGCTGATGTCAGCATGGAATCTGTATCGAAATAAAAACGAGATACGAACCTAAATATCACGAAACCGAACAATAACTGTGAGCAAAGAGCCTCTCCCCCAAAAATTCGATCGTTAGCTTCAGCTGAAAAATCAGTGGCCTCAACTGGAAATTTTTGAGACTCTTTAAGAACCTGCTACCTGTTTTCCGACTCGAATCAGTAAACAAACCTAAGAACTTTTCTTCGAAGATTTTAGTTTTCTACCCCTTTTCCCGAAATTTCCCTGCGGTACGTCCCTAGTTTCGGCTTTAATTTTAGCTCCACAAGTGTGTAGGAAGAACAACCCATAATAAATATTTTTCTTTTGGAATAAAAATATTTGGATTATAAAATCGAAATTCCCCCAAATCAAAAATCACATTTTTCCGGTCCGTTTTTTGCGGAAAGTAGTAAAGGGAGGAAGAGGGGAATTAAAAAGTTGCTTTCTAAAATAAAAACATCTTAGGTGAAAAATGCAACTGTTTTTCTTAATAGAAGATTATGTGTAAGTACTCCCTAAATTTCTGAGCTTTTTCTTTTTCTTTTCTTTTTTGAGAGTGGAATGAGGAGAAACGACACCCTGATTTTTTTAAGTCTGAGGATTCTTGGATCAAAAGTGTATCATATTTCGTAACCACTTTTCTTGCTCTTCTCTGCTATTCCTTCATTCTGCTACTTCGGCGTGTGGTCTGGAAGCCAGTCCTTCCGATTTTTCCTGAGGTGCGTGGGCTAGAAACCACTCCCCCCATTTCTCTCCTCGACGTGTGGTCAGGAAGCCAGTCGCCCCGATTCTTCTTGTGGTGCGTGGGCTGGAAACCAGTCTTCCCATTTCTCTCCTCGGTGTGTGGGCTGGAAGCCAGTTCCCCGATCTCCTTCCTGCGGTGCGTGGGCTGGAATCCAGTCCCCCATTTCTTCCTCCGGCGTGTGGGCTGGAAGCCAGTCCCCCCGATCTCCTTCCTTGGTGCGTCAACTGGAACTCAGTCCCCCCCGAATTCTTCTTACCTTGTCCTCTTGTCGCAATCATCTGTAGGGAGTAACCGCGTCTCGACCGTGCTTCACTGTGTATAGTCGTTAGCACGTTATCAGGGAGCATTTGCGCGCCCCCTCACGTGTGTACATTTCCCCCGTTGTTTACCACTAACTATTTCCGCCGTCGTCCGCGACAGTTTGCATATTCTTAACTTGTAATTTATAAAATCAGTTGCCGTTCGCGCATTTTAGTGTTGTGTAAAGTAAAGCATAAAATATACTTATCTCTACTTCAACCCCCTTGTCGTGATTCTTACTCGTTATCGAAGATGTCCGCGTTTTGGAGCCTACGCTCCCACGATGTGCCCCGTGAGGTCGCCCATCATCGCGACTTCGACTCCAGTGCTCACACTCCCCCGGAAAGCGCGTCTCGCTGGCCTCCGTGGTTCCGTAATGCGACACCCCATACAAAAAAGGGAATACTGGTTCGTTTAATGAACAGTGCGACAAAAAGGGTGACATTCCTCAGGGATTGAAAGCATAAACTGAAAGTTTGACCTTTAACAATTTATTCATCCTTTAAAGTATTTTTAACAAATTCAAAATTATCTGATTTAGAAGGATGATGTGCAACTTTTTCGACTTTTTTTCAATGTTTCTGACAGTAATCTTTCAATTTTATTTCCAATTGCTTTAACTTCAGCAAAACACATGATTTTTCTGCAAATCTACCGGAAAACATTCTGTTTACATGTTTACATGCTCACTTTGTAAAATACATGATATTTATAGGATTTATATGCCTGGTATAGACTTTTCGATTTAATGAGAATTATTTATGTCGCACAGGCCTTTGACCGGGTATGGCTCCCGGGGCTAGCATTCAAGCTCCGCCCCCTCCTTCCCAAAAATGTCTGCGAACTACTTGGCAATTATCTAACTAACCGTGTATTCTTCGTCGTCTACGGAGAGCACACCTCTACGACCCGTCCAATTCAAGCTCGTGTACCGCAGGGAAGTATACTAGGGCCACTACTGTATACCCTATTCACCGTAGATATACCAAGCTCCAATAACGACAATGTCCTTGCAACCTTTGCAGATGACACCGCCTTTCTCTCCTCATCGTATGACTACATCTCTTCAGGTACAACTCTGCAACACTCACTCGACGAATTTCATACCTGGACTACCCAGTGGAAAATCAAAGTGAGTGGCGAAAAATCCACGCATGTTGTCTACACACTCCGTCCACATGGCTACCACCCTATCTCATTCGGAAGAGAAATTATCCTTCTGAAATCGTCAGCTAAATACCTTAGTGTACACTTAGACGAACGCCTGACGTATCAAGTCCATGTGGAAACCAACCGTAAAGAGCCTGACTTATGAATCCGTAAGTTACACTGGCTCCTTCATCGTGCATCAGCTTTGTCGCTCTCCAACAAGCGACTGCTGTGCATGGCTCTTCTCCGCCCTGTATGGGCTTATATGCCCTTCCCATCTGGGGATGTGCATCAACCTCACTCAGAAACGTCATTCAGCGATTCCAGAACAAAGCCTTGTGACTGATAGCAGGACCCCCCTGGTATGTCCGCAATGACACCCTCCATGCCAACTTGAGGGTTCCAACCATCGCCGAGGTCATCCAGCAACTAGGCCAGAAGCACGAACGCCGCCTCCACTCCCAGCCGAATGATCTGGCCCTAGGACTTCTGGATACCACCCAAACACCACGCCGCCTGAGTCGCTGTCACCCAGTCAACCTGGGTTAAACTTGTTTTCGTCTTATCCTGTACTTTCATTTGTGTCTTCCCCCCCCCCCTCCACAACATTATCATATAAGTATTCTTAACTGTTTACTTCTTTTAATTTTTAACTGACACCAGTCTGCCTGCCACAGGCATCTGGTTTCTCTACTCCGTTCTGTATTATTTAAGTTTGGTGTATCTTTACAAGTTGCCAATAAAACGTTTGTTAAAATAAATAAATAAAAAATAAAACAAAACTAACTGGCGGATTATTGCCCCAGCTTATATATAAGCTGTCGCTAAGTAACTGAGACTAAAATTTGTACGGCCCACCAACGCTACCTACCGGCGTTTCAACGCAGAAGGGGAATAATTTGGTTAATCAGCTATCGATTGAGACCATGCCGAGCTCATTTGATTGAAAACTCGCTGCTCCAGACCAATTTGGAAAAAAAACATATGTGTTGACCCCTACAGGTTTTTTAAAGAAGGAAAAAAAGCATACGATTAGAAAATTTGGTGCCACTAGCGTACGCTGCCTACCACAATTTTGTGGCCTACAAGGGGTGGATGACTGATGGTGTGATTACCACCAGTATGAGGGTATGCGTCC
The DNA here is from genome assembly GCA_031841125.1 of Acanthococcus lagerstroemiae. Lineage (NCBI taxonomy): Eukaryota > Metazoa > Arthropoda > Insecta > Hemiptera > Eriococcidae > Acanthococcus > Acanthococcus lagerstroemiae. The sequence continues at coordinate 37,147,139 of CM063106.1, read as the reverse complement.
TACCATTGTAAGCCTGTTAGCGTTACCCACAAGACACCACGAGGCGGTCGGCTTACACGTCTTGCAAAATCCACCCCGAGGGGGGTTTCGTCAATGAGCAAATATTCCATCAGGGGAGATGTTTCGTCCGAATTCACAAATGCGTTTCATTCATCATCATTGTCATGAATGTTCCTAATATCCGCCAGGAATGCAAGGAAAAGCAGACAGTCGTCTCGGCTCTCCCAGTAACTTCAGATGTCGTACCAACGGGCAATTCTAGGACAAACAGGAAGATCAACTCCATAATTTGGCATAGAGAGAGGTTCGAGCATGAACGGTTGTTCAAATCCATCAAGTTGAAGAACGAACCACTGCGTACTGTCCGCCTCGCCTGACATCCTTTCTTTGGACAATGCAGCACCGGAACCCATTCTCCCGAACGCGTTTTACATCTTTTTTCCATCATCTCTGCACCGCATTTATGGCATGGGTCGTGAGCCTCAGGAACACCAAGTAGAGCATTATCTTGCAGATAATTTACACACACTGTTTCGGAACTGATGACTGTGGTACAAAACTCTTTTAACAACATGTTGCGACACACTTCATAATGAATTGCAGAGTTTGAAGCATGTGTAAGCCAGTGGGTCTATATGTACTATTTAGTGGAAAAGTTTATCTGCGAGTAGTAGAACACAGTTACCTGGTAGTACGCGTACGCTAGCAGAAAATGTTGTGGTAGGCCGCGTACGCTAGTGGCACCCACAATTTTTTATTAATCATCATCTTCATTAAGTACACGAATATCTTTTTCAAAATAAGCCATTCATGGCTATACAGGCGTCCATTCATTCTTGCCATTTATCAAAGGTTTTTGCGTATTCCGCCGCCGGTAACGAGGAGAAAAACATCTGCGCCACAGTGATGACGTCTTGATTCGTGTGGAATTGACGACAGCGTAAGGCTGGCTCCATGTGAGGAAATAACCAAAAATTGCAGGGGCGAGGTAAGGACTATACGGGGGGGGGGATGAATTATGATTTTTTAGAAGTCATTACTGCGGCGCAAATGTTCTTCTCTTCGTTACCGGCGGCAGAATACGCAAAAACCTTCGATAAATGGCAAGAATGAATGGACGCCTGTATAGCCATGAATGGCGCTTATTTTGAAAAAAAAAAAAAAGATTCATGTACTTAATCAATATGATGATTAATGAACAATTTTGTAATCATACGCTTTTTATCCTTCTTTAAAAAAATCGTTGAAAAACCTGGAGGGGTCAACGCATATGGTTTCTTTCAAATTGGTCTGGAACAGCGAGTTTTAAATCAAATGAGCTCGGCATGATCTCAATCGATAGCTAATGAACCAAATTATTCCCCTACTACGTTGAAACGCCGATAGGTAGCGTTGGTGGGCCGTACGAATTTTAGTCTCAGTTACTTAGCAACAACCCATGTACAGCTCAGAATAGGTTTATATTCTCAGAGTAAGGGGTACGGTGCTGATTATACCTTGAAAATGGGATGAATTCATAAATTTGTATGTGTTGTAGCGATTCGAATTCAGATTTGCTCGCAGGGCCAGCTAGCATAGGGGTCTGGTTGGCCGAGTTCCGGATGTCCGGGGTTCGAGTCCACGTAGCAACCGCCAGATTTCAACCTAGGCCGGTTTTTCGGTCAGAAGGGGCGAGGGCTAAGATAGCCCTAACAGCCTTCTGAGGTAATGCTCAAAAAGGCGGAGTCCAGGGCTCGGGTTGAGAGCAAATTAGAAAAGAAGGGCCAGCTAGCATATTTGTAGTATTAGGTACCTAGTTCATTTCCCTTTTTCATACTCGTACATCGATCCCAATGAGGTAGCTGTAACTCCGACAATGCACTCGTGCGCAGATTTGAACCGGTTGAATTCAGTTTGGGAATCTGACAGTGTTTCGCCGCGCACATTCGAAACAACCCCCAACAGGTTACCAACATCTATTTGGTCGCACTGCGGGTGCAATCACCGCGACTTGGTCGGTATCATTAACCCATTTATGTACACGTTTTTGTAATTTTGTACATGAACTGTGAATATCCCGAACGGAAGACTGTTATCACAGCGCGCCATCCGTTCACGATCACATGAGGCCGCCGCACCGTGCGAGTTTATTGACGTTCGCACTATTTACGGAAAGCTGTACGATTAATTTTTCGCTTGATTTACAACAGCTCGGTGTCACCGAAACGGTCGTCGATATTGTCATTTTTTTCTTTCTTTTGAAGTCGCCAACCCGTAAAGCTACTTCTAGGTTATGCTAATATTCCAAATGTTGAACATAGGATCGCGGTAATTAGCACGTGTGCCTCATGGACCGAATATATGTATGACTAAAAAAAAAAAAAAAACTCTCGGGCAATGTATGAAAATTGGTATTACTCAACCGGTAGCTGGATTAATTGAAGGGCGTTGAAGCAAATATGCGGATTTAGCGTGACGATAACGCGTTTTAATTTAATCCGTGATGTAATCGCCGAGAATTTAACCGACGAGCCGTCGAATCATTTATCCTCGGATCAGTGACGATGATCTGGCGATCGCCATCGGATTAAGGAACCTAGCGCGGATCAGCCGGACTGGTGGAGATTCGAGTCGGTAGTCACTAATTAAAGGAAACACGATCATCGAATCGAAATATATGCTGAACTCTAATTAACTCATCGCCGATTAAACGGTTCGGTTGGTTCGCTCTTTGATGATGAGTTTCTCGTGGGTGTAGGGATCATCAGACGCACACACGTAGAAAAGGCAATATTCAAATATGTATGGAAGCTCCGTAACAGTCAACAGGACCAAGGACAGAGGGGCTACAAGAAACGATGCAGCGGCGTATTAAGGCAAGAAGCCGCTCTAGGCAATATAGAATCTGCCACCCTATTTGATTAAAAATACATTGTAAGAGCACATGGAATCATAAGTGCGCCGAATTTATAATGGCCAGGTGACTATGAACAAGAGGCTGCTAAAGTGCTAATACCCTTTAGACCAAATTATGGACCTAAATTCACTTTGTTGTTAAGAAAATAATCCTTAGTTTAAATTTACTTACATTGATTGATAAAATAATGCTGAATGAAGAATAGGCATACATTATGACAAAATTTTTTGTGACGAACTGCAGAGAAAAAAAATGAAAAAATGACTGAAATAAATTATGAAACAAAAATTACAATTACAGATTTACATAGTGCGTTTTGATCAGTTCTTGATTGTCACGTTACTAAAATTTTCGTACGCTTTGATAATTCGGAGGATGGTTATTGTTTCAATAGTAATGGACCAAGAATGCTGCTGCAGTAGAAATTTTCTTGATAAGTTGACTAGGAAATTTTTGCGAGGCATTTTTCAATAGGAGACTGATAGTTATTAATATCGGCTCTATCTCCTTTTTCGTGCAGAAGTATAATTTCAGAGAGATGCCGCTGTTCTCTCATCCAATGTTTGTAAAACATTTATGAAAATTCTTAAACATAAAATCTATTCAATTCTAAACGCCCAAAAACCTCTCGAACAGGCGGGTTTTAGGAAAAAGTACAGTACTATTAATCACATCCATACTTTAGGGCAGGTTTTTGAAAAGTCGAAAGAATTTCAATGCAAGGTAGCAGTCATTTTTATAGACTTTCATAAAGCTTTTGATTCACTATACTATGATAAAATTTGGATTACATTAAGAAATCAAGGAGTTCACTGGGAGATAGTTGAAGTTTTAAAAGAAATCATTCCAAATCGGAAACTATCATCAGACTGGATGGAAATGAAAAGAAGTTCAAGATTAGGAGAGGTGTCAATCAGGGTGATCTGCTATTTCCCAACATTTTCAATGCAGTACTGGAAGAAATTTTTAGAAAGGTAGACTGGAGGGGTGAAGGACTAAAAATGGGGCTAAAGTACGCTGTTGGCAAATATAAATACCTAAATCATTTGAGATTTACTGACTACATTGTTATTATAGGGAAAAGCAACAGGGAACTTAAAGCAATGGCGGAGGATTTGAGGAGAGAGAAAAACGTTTGGCTTAAAAATTAACCATGATAAAACCAAAATTTTGAATAAGATCGAACACTTTGATCCGATTAGCATAGAGAATAACAATATCGAAATAGTAAAAGATTATAATATCTTGGCCAAAACATGACCATAGAAAATAGAACTAAGAACGCAATCAGAACCAGGCAAAAGCCAATATGGCTGGAAGGCATTCTGGGCCCAAAGGGATATTCTTAAGGGACAACTCAAAATGCTATCTAAAATAAAAATACTGGAAAGTACTGTCTATCTGGTACTGACCTACGGGGCACAAACGTGGGCCTATACTAATAACAAAATTCATAAAATGGAAACAACGCAACACGCCATGCTCAGGAATTTATCGGGCATAAGGTTAAGGAACAAAATTTACGTTTCGGAATTGTTCACTAAAACAAAAACAAAAAACATTGTCAAGATCATCAAAATGCTAAAATTCAACTATGCACGGCATGTTGCGAGAGAATCCGGATCGAAATGAAAAAGAGTTGCCACTTTCTGGATTCTGGGCGAGGGAAAGCGCAAAGTTGGAAGACCATCGTAAACATGGGTAGATGAGGTGATCGCGGTGGGCGGCCCCACTTGGGCACAGAAGGCCGCAAACAGAAAAATTTGGTTAGATTTGACCAACGCTCATACCCAGAATTTGGTGGCTGGGTGAGGATCGAGACCAACACCCCCCCCCCCACGAACCTATCGATCCAATATGTAATTGTTCCGTCGGTTTTGTTCCGCCGAGCCCGTGAGCTTGTAATAAAAATAAAATAAAAAATAATATTTTTCAATAGGAACGGACTTTTTGGTCACCCCGTATATGACAGAAATCTTTCAAATGACGTATAGTTACTTTTTCTATTTTATTCCTTGTCCATTTTCTACTTGTCTCATTCCTTTTTTCCTTCATTTTTCCTTTTTTTTTTCTTTCTTTTTCTGGTCTGAAAATTCAAAATTTTGCCGCCCTAAAATTTTGCCGCTCTAGGCAGCTGCCTAGGTTGCCTAGTGATAAAAATGCCTCTGAAATGATGACAATAATAGTAAAAATGACAAAACATAAATGCATGAATAAATAAATAAAAAAACAATAAATCTCTATACTACTTATATAAAAGTGTATGTTTGTCTCTTTGTGTGTTTGTTCGAGGTTTGCGGTTGAACTGTTAGATCTGAAAAGTTCGTATTTTTTGGATACGTTCCTATGAACTCTGAAAAGGGTTTATTTAGGCTGACAGAATTTCAGTACCCTCATTAGGAAGGGACAACAAAATTTTTCTCCCTCCGAACCCGCTATTTTTTCGATTTGTACTTTTCGGAAGTGTTTTATATCGAACTTCTTCACATTTCCCTTCAAAAATTATTAGGGGTTGAAAATCTGCAATTTTCAAAACCAGCCTAAAGTACCTTATTATCACAGTAAATTACATATATATCTGATTTAATGCGATCACAAAATACTTGGATATTGTTTCGTACTCATCGTACTCATTTGTGTACCACACGGCCCCTTTTTAGCCCCCCCCCCTCTCCAAAAGCCCTAAAATTTCAGTTTTCCGAAAATATGTTCAACATTTCTTCTAATTATCTGCTTAAATTTTCAAAATCACCAAAATTTCCGTCTGAATAACATGAACCTCAAGCGATGTCCTGCCGCAGGTTTCAGAACAGAAACCAGTTGTTATTGTTTGTCTGTATGTAAGAATAAATCAGGATCCCCCAATTGAATGCAATACGAGTTGAAGCTATTTCCAATCGTAAACTTCCGCAGGTTTCAGAACAGAAACCAATTGTTATTGTTTGTCTGTATGTAAGAATGTATCGTGTGTTTTGGGTATTAAACTACGAAAATATGAAATAACTATAACAACAAATATCTTTCATTGTCATAAGTACACTCTCATTATTACTAATCAAAAACAATTTGGTGCACAAGTTTACCTACCCATTCCAAAGAAACATGTATCTACCCAACATTAAGTAGTTACCTGCGAATACAACTAGTGATATCTGCGTAAAATAATACTTGGGTTATGATAGTCAGTCTCAAGTCTGGAAACCAAATGTGAGGGAAACTGAGCACCAAACAATTCGTTTGATCGGTAATAATTCACATGTACTGTGTTACAATCTAGATACAGTAGAACCTCTGTTATCCGGAACAATTGGGACCGGAGGTCTTCCGGATAAAAAATTTTCCGGATAATCGAAAAACTTTATTTTTTGGCAACATGTTGACAAATTTTTTGAAATTTTACATCGTAGGCATGTAGGTACGAGTACTACGGGCCTGTGTACGTACATATGTGTGTACTTCTAAGAGTAACAAAAGATATCGTAGGCTATTCTAGAGAAAAATAATCCAAAATTTTTTTTTGCAAAATAGAACATGCAAAAACATGCATTCACACATCATTTTGGTTCGTTCCGGATATTAGAGGTTCCGGTTGTTAGAGTTCCGGATTAAAGAGGTTCTACTGTACCAGTGTTCCTCCATCAGACACCCTCTAGCCTATGTGGTCTAGATGAGCCGCAAAGCGGGTCAGCTAGTACATAATATACACCAGTATGGCAATAAAGTTTCCGAGCTCAGAATAAAACAAGAGTATTACCAGAGATAAGAAACTTTATTGAGGGTTAGAATTCTGAATAAGGCCCTCTTCTGTAGCAATATACTTTTGGGAGTGCTGATATACAACGAATCAAATGCCTTAGAGAACTGCTCAGCTGGTATCTTCTTCCGATGCTCGGTGCAAGCAGCTTGAACGGCTGGAGTATTATCAAAAAAGGTTCCTTTTATCTTTAACTTAAGCTTGGGAAATAAAACAAAGTCGGCTGGAGCTAAATACGGCAAGTAGGGGATCTGATTTTTGGCATGAAACGACCAGCTCGACTCAATGGTGACATCTCACTCACCACCCTGTGTGATCTCATCCACTCAGCCGCCATTTATAGGGCATGCACATTTTCATTTGACCATCCCTTGCCCATTTACTAGTGCGTTTTTCATGGTTTTTCTTTGATGCTTATCTTTCGTTAAATAGCCATAATTTGGCGTTATGAAAGGTTATGTCGTCAATGGGGAGGGAGAAGTAGGGTGGCGTCAAAGAAATAAGAAGGTAAAGTCAAGTTAAAAGTTACTTCTATTACATTACGGTACAGACAGAGCTGCAAAGAAATAAGGGAAAATCTGGTAGTTACACGTCAGTTCATTTGGATGTGCAAGTCAAATAAACCCAAAAAAGTTGATATGTACCCCATTGTAAAGATGCGAGGTGAACAATTCAAGAGTGTTTTCTAGTTCGCGGAACGCACACATCGATTCATGGCTGTCTAGATTCTAGAGACGACGTGAAAAATTATTTCGGGTTTTGTCACTGTAACTGTCACTTTGACTAGAACCACCTCAGGTCCTTCGATGCGCATAGGTCTCGAGTTATTTGATACTTCAGCTGTCATTATAAATTCACCTTCAACTCGTCTTGCTCACACATGACATATTTATGCCTAGCTACCCAAAAATCCATTTTTCTTGCCAGACTGAAAGCGAACGGACATTTCAATATTATCAACCGATTAAAAAATTAATAATACCGAACATCTCTCACCAAACACGTCCGGCAGGTTGTAAATTTTAATCGGGCGCATTGCTACCGCATCACACACGTTGACAGGTGAACAGGAAACGATTAATCGTACATGATAATTGAATAAAAATTTGATCCTTTCGTCGTAGTACCGCCGCGCCGGCCGAGCCGCCACCGACTTCTTTATATGAAAATCTATGACCGTATAAACCTGTTCCTAAAAGCATTACAGGCGTTGAATAAGCAAGTACCTCGGCATACCTATAATCTAAACTGCTTTGGGTTGGTTGCCGATAAAGCAAACACCGCACGAGGCCCATAAATACTTTCCTTTTAAAACGTGAACGTTGAGCGATAAACGAAACAAGGATACCGAATCCTAACCATATTACCAGCATCTCACAGATGTACATCGTAAATTTGTTTTGTTTGCTCGAAGCATTACCTACAAAGATTTCTGGATGAAGCTGCAGGTAAAAATAGATACTCGAAGCCAGAGGCAGCATTCATCTAATTTGATGATACTAACGACTGTTCAGTAATATAGGTAGAAATGTAGGTATTGTTATCACAGATCATAAAATATCAACGCGAGATTACCAAAAATTTAAATCGCACAACTTCATTTTCAATATTCGTACATTCACCCATACCAGTTTTCAAGATCAACTTTATGAAACGGTGTAAGTATAATTAATTAATGTAGCATGCTATGGCGCAGTCGGTAGGACAAATGAACTCACAGGTACCTAGCAATAAATGTCCAAAACCGATATCGCAGGAAACAGAGATTACATACGAAGTACAAAGGCGGCTCGGGACTTATCACTGTTTCAAGCCAACATCTTAGGTTTATTATTACTCCTCCCTCAGGTTTATCTTGTATCTGCCCTCCTCTTAAATCACTACATCAGCCCCAAACTCATAAATTTGCGGGCTTAATACCGCCATATATTTAGAGACTTTTGTATGATAAGATAGCCATGTAACTAAAGCAACCATATGATTTAAAAACCAATATTAGAAATAACAATGACTTCCCGACACCCTAATACCATTAATTAATGTTGTTGTTGATATGACACAGTCTAGATGTGATACTGGCGGGCCGAGAGCTGTGTAGGTCAGGTACTTTTCTTACACTTCAGCTTGTCCTCTAACACCACAATCTAGGTGGATTTCATGACACGCCTAATCACTCTTACAACTGATAAATCATGACTTGAACTATCTGATGCAAGGTGATGGCACTACCAAGCCTCGAACAGCCAGCCATAAGATGACGACGGCCACGAGCTTGAAAACCGCAATGCGCCCAAAAATAAAAATCAACAATATACATGAAGACAGCAGTATGTTCAAAAACAGCCGTGCTTTTACAAAAAGCCAATGCTCAAGGAAGCCATGCAACTGAAAAAAAGCATTGGCTTAAGAAAGCCATTTATCTAAGATAAGCATGTGGTTAAAGCCAGCCTTGTGTTTAACAGAATTTTGACTTTTCATGTCAACAGTGGTGGCAACTTCAGTATTGCCCTGAGGTTCGGACAACACACGACCCTACCTGGGCAACACACGAAAAAATTTCGAAAAATACCTCAAAAATCCAAGTTTATTTGAATATTTGGATTTCAATTTGGGTTGTTCAAAATTTTTGAAATTAAAATCGCATTATCAAAAATTTTCTGTTTTTCTTTTTCTCGCACGAATTGACCAGAATAATTTAGCACCCCCCCCCCTCCCCGCCCCACAATTTAAAAAAATCGGACAACACGTGAAGAAAATTTAAGTTGCCACCACTACATGATAGTCGTTATGTGTTTATGAAAAAGCAGAGTTATTACGTCGCAACAATATGTTTAGGGCACTCACGTGCCCGGATGCTGAAGAAAGCCACATGCTTAAGATAGCTATGTGATGAGTGCAGCTCTGTAACGTGTGCTTAAAACAGCCACTTTCTCCAGATAGTCCTGTTTTTCTAAGCCAGCCATGTTGTACTCAGAACAACCCATGGAAAACTGTATGCTTGTGATAGCCATTTTTTAAGATAACTACTACTCGATTATTGTATTTGATAGTTTTTAAGTACCACAATGTTTGATTTAGATTCTATTTCCTGTCAACATTAGTTTTGTGCCAATTTTCGTCATATCCGATCATGTTTGGTCATTTTGTCGTAATTTATATTTTTTGGTCATATTTGATTGACCTAGTGGTAACGTGCCCGCTTCTCTGTCCTTGTGTTTCGGGTTCGAGTCCCACCAACGCTTGAAAGCCAGTAGTGGAATACCTCGCTAACATCTAGCCATCTACTGCAGTATCAGTCGATATGGAAAGATAACGCGCCCTGTAACCCCGCCAGTTCGAACATACAAGGCATTACAATCGGAGGGCATGTTACCACCAGATCAGGAAGATTCGGCACTGTGTATGTGCAGGTCACGGACAGCTTATATGGCTAATAAGCGAACTACGTCTGCACATACTTCGGCACAGAGAAGAAAACTCTAACACAACAAACCGCAGGGAAAGAAACAGCAAACTACCTTGACTAACCCTGCCTAGAAAAGTCATCCATCAGAACACGTCCGGCATCGGATACGGCACCTGAACAAGAAGAAGATTGGTGGAGTCATAGATCATGTATGAAAGTATCTCCGACCTTATAACTGACCTGGGGTGTATTTCATCTACATCAGGCTCTGATGGGAAATTCACATTGTTGCGTATTTCAGCAGAAAGGGAGGCTCTCAATCACGTCACTCTCATAACCATTTTCAGTTTGAGATTCGTCTACATGAGGGTGGTCCTTTTTTCGACTTTTGATTTTCAATGGGCCGTCCCCAGAAGGGTTCCTAACATCAAGAAAAAAAAATCTGCAGAGTTTGAGCAAAATACGTAAAGGTTGATCCGTGCCGCAGGAGGGAGAGTTCTTATGGGAATGAATATTCATTTTTAAAATTTGAACTTCAGTCGCTAGTAGAGCACCTAGAAACACCCGAGTACTGACATCCGCCATTATTCGTCGCTTGGTGCCCGACGATTCGCAATTCGATACGCGGAACATTCGACGTAGTAAACTGTGAATTGTCAGGCACCAAGCAACAGAAAATGGCGGATGTAAATACTCGGGTGTTTCCAGCTACTCTATTGCTGGAGGAGCCTCCCCATATGAACCTAAAAATTATTTTCACGTCGATAGTTCGTTTTTTTGATCGCAGAATCCTTCAGGGGTTCTTTCTTACCTTCCCTTAACCTTCAGGTGCCACTGGAGGCTAGTCTCCAATCACTCGAATGTCCTCAATTCTTAAGTTTTATATGTCAATAGTATGGTTTTTTGGGTCGCTGAGACCATTTCGGGAATTCTTTCTCTTCTCCTCTCAATGCTCGAGGCTCCACAGGAAGCTAATCTTCAATTACTGAAATTTCCACAAATTTCAAAATTTTATGTGGTTACGTAAAAAATTTGGAAATTGGCCCTCTGTGGCGCCTCCATGGTTAAAGACCGGGGGAGAAACAACCCCTGAAACGAATTCTAGCGATCCTGAAACCGTACTATGACATAAAGAACTTGAAAATTGAGGACATTAGGGTAATTGGAGGTTAGCCCGCTGAGGACAGGAGGAAATAACCCGTGAAATTGATTCAGGAGCAAAAAATCTCGATGTAGAGAGCTCGGAAATCGGGGGAAACAGTAATAATTGGCACTTAGCCCCCCCCTCCCTCTGATGGAGCCTAATTTGTTTAGGATAAAGAGTAGATGACCCCCGAAATGAATATAGCGACATTTGAAACCGTCACATGGGAAAGACAATAATTTTTATGCTCATATGGGAAAGCTCACCGAGTAACTGAAGCTTACATTCCAAGAATCAGCGTCAATTCCCATGAGAACATCTTCCGATTTTTATGATTCTTTAAGCAAAATTGGAATTTTTCTTATGGGAAATCCTCTGCGTTAAACTTCACTCTGGGTGCGAGACTCCTAAATATTTTTCGATATCAAAAAAATTGTGGCTGGGGTGTTTTTATTCCTACCCGAATGGATTAAGCCCCTGGCAGCGCAACGTTCGAAAACATCCTTTTTTGGGGCAGGTTTATTAACTATGAATTTAATTAAGTTTCCACTACCATGTATCTTAAAATTTTCAAGTCTTCACTAACTATTATTATGAATTAAGCAGTTGAATATGTTGGACTATTTTTTGACGATTTTTGTATAATTTTTTTCACCTCTCCCTCCAGAAAGTCTGCGAGCCCTCCTGGATAAGTGGTCACGTTACGGGACCTTAAAATTGACGTATCTAGCAATTGCTACATACGTCGTAACATATTTTTGAAAACAAGATTGTATTATTGTCTTTTCAATATTAGTCAACTTGAACTCTTAAAATCTACCTTTTCATACCCCCCCCCCCCCCGCCATAAAAGACCTTCCGGCGCGTTTGTTTCTTTTCGGATTCAGATCAGATTTTTTAGGACAAAAATCCTGCTTTATTTCATCTGCTACGGTAGTTTACCTTTTTTTTAACCTACTCCTCCTGCATTCTCTCTCACTTCACCCACTTGTCCCGCTTCTTCTGTTTTCAAATCCGCGAATTTCTTGAAAATACATTTAGGTACAAGAAGAAAAATATTTCTCCTTCCTGGCTTTTTTGTTCCCCTCTCTCATCAGGAAACTACCATAAACATTAGAGTGGTTCAGAATTCGGCGATTTTCGATACGTTTTGCTCCCAGTGACCAGATATGTTACGTTTGGTCTACAAACCCACCAACAAATTTAAAAGGTCCGGCCGGGTGGGTGTTCAGTTTAATACAGAATTCCCCGTAAGGAAATCTGTAATTTTGCTTTAAATCTTCTAAAACATTCAGTGAGTTGAATAAATTGGTTTGGTCATACAAAATAGAGCGTCGGTCGAGAATTTTAAGAACATTAATTTAACAATAAATGGCTTTTGTTGAATTTGGAGTAAAATACATTCATAGGCGCAACTAGGTGTGGGGCTATGGGAGCTATAACCCTCCCAAAAGCCCTGAGATTTAAAAAAAAATTCTTAGCGATTAAAGGAAGTAATTTGAAGTGTTCATTTCGTTTTGAAAAATTTACTTTTCCTCACTTTTCTCTTGTTCAGCCCCTTTCAGAGGCAATTCCTGGTTGCGCTATGAATGCACTTTTTGAACTCCGAACTTTACAGATCGCAGAAATCGAATAAAAGCATGAAAACGATTGTCTACCCATACTTCACAAATGCAAGTCTGATTCATTTTTCAATGGAAGTGGATGGGATTGAAACAATAAACTTCTGTTTCCCTATCGAAAATATCTCAAATTTTTGACATCAATTCCGCTCATGTTTTCTTCACTCCGTTGAAGACTACGTCGTGTAAATGCAATTTGTTGAAGATGATAATGGCAAAAAATACTGGCTAGAAAATATGCCCATGATGACCGGTAAGTGAAAGAAGGAAATATCTTGAACACCATACCTGCATTAGATTTTTGCTTCAATTTTAAAGTTAAATTTTCCAAGTCAGTGCAAATTTTTTTTCCTTAGAAATATGAGCAGCGTAAACGAAGTAAAAGTAACGATAGAAATTCAGATCTGTAATGACATCTTAAAAAATTTAGAGCCCCATTCTTAAGAATTAGGTACCAACCCGATGCGCAAAATCCCGCCAGTTACCCGGGTAACTGAAGGGGAACCAAGGGTAACTGACGGGTTTCTGGGTAATCTGAGAGTAACCGAGGGTTACAAGTGGGTAACTTTTCCGCGGGTAACTAGAGGGTAACTGATTGTGCAACGGGAAAGGCCAATCACTAATCAACAAATTTTGAGTTGGAATTATCGATGTGAATACGTACCGATCGAAATATTTTGAATTCTGTGGGTAGAGTTTCGTTCGATCTAGTGGCTTTTTCGATCCACGAATATCAATATCATTTTGTGGTAGTATAAATTGAAAGCGAGGATGCTCCCATTTCTACAACCCCCCCCCCCCCGCCCATAAAGTGTCCCAAATATCTCAGGAAGGAGCAGCATAAACGACAAGGTTTTCAGTACAAACCAACACAAATGGCATATATTTAAAGTCTACCGGAGTGCGCGAGGGTGGGGGGGGAGGAAATGCGCCTTAAATTCGTGCAAGTAGTGTACTGCAAAACAAACTGTTTCTCATTTTTGTTATGTTCTTTGACGACAAATGTTTAATTGTTTGCCGTTAGATTCGAGCACGGGTGCAGCTAAGGAGGGGCTAGGGCTATAGCCCCGAAAAGCTTCAAAATTTTTTCAAAATCAATTTTGAAACGAAAAAAAATTGATTCCGATGCCCTAATGCGGTTACGTTGCGTCGTAGGTTCGTACAAATTTACAGCTCATGAAAATAGTAGGTACCAAATCAAGCTTTCACCTCGTTTAAGTTTTCAAGTGTTTTTTTTTGTTGTTTTTTTTTGGACATTCCATGTCTTTGCTTTGGTACATAAACGAAATTTGAAATTTTGCTTTGGTACATAAACGAAAAAAAACATTACTTCTTGAGCGTTACTTTGGAGCATCACGAAAAGAAACAGCTGATCGAGAGCTTTGGAACATAAACGAAAAAAGTATTTATTTTTGACCGTTACTTCTAAGACGAAAATCGAAATCAAGGCTCGTCATGGTGACAATTCAGTTCAGTGGTTGACATTTTCATGGAAATTTATCTTTCTTCCAGCCATGGATCTTGAGCGAAAACCGTTATACGCTCCCTCGACACGAAGTTATTCCGTGTGATTTGCTCTTCATGGCGACAATTCAGTTCAGTGGACATTTCCATCGAAATTTCTGTTAACACTTCATTCTAATTTTTTTGTTTATATTATTTTAGTGACCCTCCCCCCGCTAAATTATATGGTTATGGGTAGTTGTCGCTCTCATTTGATCTGGTCTCTATTTACGGATTCGATTTCAAACTATTTAAAAATTATTTTAACAATTATTATCACGGGTGAACGAAAATTTTCAATGTAGATGCCAGTAGTTTCCTTCCGTTTTCACTCTCCTCCTAATAGACCCTACCGTCGGTTTTATTTAATTTTGAATTTTCAGATTTTTATGTTTTGTTACGTGCGCAGAATCCTGTTCTTTTAAGAGGATAACAAAGTTCAAAATATTCGACTCACGGTGATTGTTTTTTAAAATAATTTACGAATCAAAAATGAAACCTTGGGGAAATTTTTATGGCTTTTTCAGCCAAGTGTCGTAATTTTTCCTAATAACAGAGCCTAGAAATAATTTTCCTTCCCCATTTTGAAAAAGAGTAGATTGATTTTTCGTCCTTCTCCCTTCCTCCGCTTTCCATGGTTTCTATGCTATCGTTTGTGGTTGTTGTTATAAATCGGTTCAGACCTATTTTCTGCGGGGTGGGGAAAGGTATTCTCCTTCGTCTTTTAGTTCGGAACCACTATCGTTCTACTTCGGACTATGGGTCAATCTCCAAACGATGAGAATAATAAAGTGGCAGTTTCTGTTAGTTTTTTAGGGGTTTCTTCCACCACCCCCCTCACCACCCAATAATATTTAAATATGTAGTAAAAAGAATAGTCAACAAGTTTACAAAGCAGGAGCATCAAAATTTAAGGAGGGAGACGATTTTTCTAAATTCCAACCCCCACTGAAAAAAAGTTCGGGTTGCGCCCCTGGATTCAAGTCAAGACAAGCCGGAAAAGATGGAGAAAATGTAACTTGAATTTGTAACTGAACAAAGTTTGTGAATTTTTCAATATATTTTTTTCAATTTTTCAGTTGTATCTAATTAACTTTTTTCCACGGTAGTAGGCAAGGCCTTTTCCCTTTAGTATTGATATAACTCTGCCTAGGTTTAAACGACCCAACAACCTCGATAGATCATTTTCGGTACCCCTCCCCGCAATCATTCCGATTGTATTAAGGCGAGAGCTTTCTTCTGCGCGTGAAACTCGGAAGTCTGTGAACAGTTATGGAGATTATCATGAATGGCACACATTCGGAAAGAATGTGCTCCACATTTGGAATAAATAAATTATCAGCATGGCTCGAACTCATTCATACTTTCGCCGGGCCGAATGAATTAGACAGCTCTTGGTAAAAACAAAAATCATCAAAGTATTTTTATCATGCCGACATCTCACCCTCCAGTTAGTCGCTCTCAACTCTCAAATGTGTTAATTTTTCGCTTCCTCGTAAAAACTTATCGCATCAGCGCTATCCGAGCGGCGGTCCTAGCTGTCGAGTGCCGCTCTATCGGGTAGTAGGGATTTAAAATACTCATTCGGTGCGACGCCCGTCCGGGACAAAACAGTTCATCTGTTCGGTTGATATATTCGCTGCATCCATTCTAATCGGTGGTAACGACAGAGTCGAGCGTATATGAGACGCGAGTGAACCGCGAACGTCATTGGTGTGGCCGAAATTTTCGTGTTTTCGATGGAATGATTCAGTAACGCGAGTCATCCAGCCACCTAAATTTTGTAAAATTTGAGCGCCATCGATCTCCTAACGATGCCGGGTATTCGCTTCTGGTGCGTGGTCAGCGTTTTCGCGATCGGTGTGTTTCGCGGATGCGTCGCGCAGAACAGGAACCTTTGCGACATTTGCGAGTGCATTCCATCCTATTCGGAGCCATCCTACGTTAATTGTAATTGTAAGAAAAATAAAGTAAGTTGGTGTTGTAACTGTTGGTGCACGGTGTACGTGCCTATATGGTAATTGAAAATACATTCGCGACTGGAATATCGTTTTCCAACACGTGACTGATAGGTTGACTGGGGCTGCGAAAATTGCGTAAAATGTCCGCAAAATGGTTGAGTTATTGTTATTGCATTACGAACGGGTGTCATTCTGTATTCGTATTGCTAGTGTCTTGAAATAAGGAATAAACGGTATGGAAAATGCAGAGGTAATCGACTGTAAGTATGCCGAGTTCTTGTAAATCAGTGAACGTAACATTAACCCTCTCACACATGTAGCCGACTCAGAGAGAACTGGCAGATGATTTTGTGTACCAGTAATAGGGATCTGTGTGGCCTTACCTGTGATATAAAGTATTACTTGAATGTAATCTCGATGCGCAAAATCCCACAAGTTACCCGTGTAACTAAAGGGGAACAAGGGTAATCTGAGGGTAACCGAGGGTAACAAATGGCTAACTTTTCCGCCGTAGGTAACAAGAGGGTAACTAATTGCGTAGTATTCCGCCAGTTACCCGGGCAACTGAAGGGGATGATGTGGTGGGACGTATGGCGATGCACGCGTGCCAAAGTGGCCCCTATGACACCGCACCCCCGGCCACAGGAACTACCCTTTCGAGTATCGCGTCAGTGACCGGAGGGACGCTTTGGGGCCGGGCCCGAGCCCCCATTTCTACGTACCGGAACGGTGCGCGCGTCCTACTAGGGCCACCATGGTATTCCCTAGTGACCGAGGTCCGCACTCCCAGAGCGCTCGCCTGGAAATTTCAGGTCCCAGGGGGACTAAAGGGGAACAACGGTAATCTGAGGGTGACCTGAGGGTAACAAATAGGTAACTAGAGGGTAACTGATTGCGCATCGAGATTTCTGACCATATTGCCTACCTGGCTCCTTAACCTTAACAGGAACTTGGCAGAAAGCGAAAAAATGTATTTCTTCAATTCCTACAAGACTTTTCTGTAAGAAGACTGACTGATTGCGCGAACTCAATCTCTGGTTTACCATTATAAAAAAATTATTATTCGTTCAAAGTTGCTAGGATGTCAGATACCTATGTGAGTTAGTTGGAGAAAACGCAATGAAAAATTGAGCCTCGTAGGTTATTTTTTAGAATTGTAAAATGTAGTTGACGTTTTTTCTCTGGTGGTAAAGGTAAACTCTGCAGCGTAAAGTAAAGTGGTATGAATCTGGATTCTCCATTTACCTCTTCATTTAGCAGGAAAATATGATTAAAAAGATCGGGGTTTTGAAGCATATATAACCGAAAATTCCTCGTGTCAATTTCGACCAAACTTTTGGACCACAAACTTATTTTCTTGCAGTCTTAAACGTAGGTATTTCTAAACAATTATCATTTTTATGGGAGTACACAGCAGAATAAAACCTATCAGTTAGAAAATCTGATGCACTTGGTTTCTGATGCCAGAATGCATTGGGAGTCGTCAGAGGTGTCTTCGTCGCTGTATTCCTGCTAAAATCTCAACTGTTGCGGTGCAGTTTATTGCCACCATCCCTCTACAATGCATATGCTACACGTATGATCTTCATACAGAGGTCTAAATTTTAATCTCGAATATACATGAAGTCGGCCAATACCTCCATGCATCTCATAATATTGTGAACAGAACCTGGTGTCCGATAAAAATTCCTACTCATATAAGATACTGAGTGATCATTCTGCATCAGTACTCAGAATTATGATATTCTGGTAATGATTTGTCAAGAAAATAATGAATGTAGGTGTACGTACATATTTGTAGTAGGACATGAGTATTGATGCTCATTGAAATGTCCGTGATTTTTGGCAAAAAATTAGGCATGATGGTCCTAATGACCATACTAAGAGTCACCACCCCAGTTTTTGAGTAATATTTTCAATTTTGTAATTTTCAAACGAAAAGGTAGGCCATCACTCCTCCGCCCCTCCTTCATTTATTTTCCTGTAATTTTATCTAAATCAGCGTATAATTTTTCGTAACGTATTTTTTTAAATATATATATATATTTTTTTGTATTTTTACGAATATTATCGAGCCACGAAGCTGCACTCTCGAGCTATATGGGCTCGGAAAAAGTAGTTATCTATATGTCGCAGAGGTATCCAGCCACGGAAAGGTAGTTGAGGGTGTTGTTTATGTGCTTGTGGGAGTTGGAGAGAGCCAAAATTCGACTATGGGGGACGCGGTGAGAGTTACGAAGGCAGATGAGGGAGGGGCATGAGAAGAGGGCCTTCATCTTCACAGTGTAGGCAGTTGAGGTGAGGCGTTTATGTCAAATCCTTAGGCGGGTGATGATAACTTCCTTACGGCGGGAGGAACGTTGGGACGTTGACCAAGGGACAGGTGTAAGCTTGATTTGGGTGAGCTTGTTGTGCCGACAGGTTTGATGTCGCCACTCTTTAAACCACTTGAGCAAAATGGACAAGTGAATGAGGGAACTGAGATCTGCTGAGGTAGGGAGGTGACGATTGATAAATGGGAGTGCTGTGCTGCTTGATCAACTACCTCGTTTCCTAGGATACCAATATGGCCTTGGGATCCAGATGAGTGAAATGCTCTTGGTGGTGGAGAAAATGAGATGGAGAATGAGGTGAATGCGTTGGACGAGAGCTTGCGTCAACAGGCGATCAGAAATATACCTTAAAGAGGAAAGTGAATCCGAGAGGACCAGGTAGAGGATGGGGGTGGGTCGGTCCTCGAGCGAGGAGATTGTGACTAGGCACTGCAGGATAGCATGGAGTTCGGCTGTGTTTTTAAGTCGAAGGAGTGTAGCAAAACATCTATGAAGTAGGCGTAAGCGGTGCGTCGGTTGTACTTCGAACCTTCAGTGAAGTATAGGATACGGTTAGGAAAGCGGTCCAGAATTTCTTGCAGATATGTCCGATAAACTTGTGGTGGGGAGGTAGATTTTTCAGGAAATTCTGTGAGTTCGAAATAATTGCATGGAGAAAGGTTCAACAACCAGGGTGGGATGATGCATGGATTGTTGATAGTGAATTGTAGGAAACAGTATGGACAGTTTTCCCTCAAAGTGTGAACGTAAGTACAGTGAGGATTTAGGAACAAGGGTGTAGTTAGAAGGGTTAAAGAGATACTCATAGGCAAGAAGATTAGTGTTGCGTGCTATAGTAACAAAAAATTTGGCAGTGAGTTGCATTCGGCGGTAAAAGAATTAAGAGCTGTCATTATCTTTTGTAAAAGTTGATTTCCTTCTCCAGGAAGGGGGTGGGAGTTGAAAGATCAATTTTCGTTTTCGAAGGACAGTCCGTAAAGAGACTAAGTACAAATTTCGAAGGTTGGTACACAAAATTATGCAATTAATACACAACTATAGTCAAAACTAGTTTTCTTTAATCGAATAACGTCGCGGTGCAATGCAATTTGGAGGCAAATCCAATTTTTCTCGAAGACGAGATTTTTTATGTCATTAGAAAGGTGATTTCATGCTGCATCGAATAAAATATTGTATTTAATGCTGCTTCCAATGTTCATTTCTTAATATCTTGTTATCAGTTTCAATTTTGCTAGCAATACCCTTGATGTGAAACTTTGTTTTCCTTCTAGAACAAAACTAACTATTTTGGATTAGCCTCCAAATCGCACTGACTCGACGATAATACTTACATTGAGTGAAATGGTAATGGAGGGTATCAATTTTTGTTTCTGAGAAATAGCTCACAGAACAATTTTACACAAGTCCTTGAGTTTGGTACACAAAAATGTACATGTTTTTTTTTGTTTTTTTTTCCCCATAATACTTGGTTTATATGTTGTAAAGTATATTCAACGAGTTTACAGAGCAGGGGCATCAAAATTTAAAGGAGGGGGGACAACTTCTGTCCACGACGATAGACATTCTATTTATGGCGAAAGCACTGATATCCACGACTACGGACAAAACAGCTTCAAGAACTTCCTTTTCTAGAAAACTGTTGAAAATTGTGCTGACACATGTGCCAATAACTACAATCTGGCGCCTGGATCAGGTTCAGAGATCAAAATGGTACCAGTATTACCGTTTATTGTGCTGAAAAATGTATGTATAAGGCACACATCTTTGCTCTAGTCAAAGACTGATCACTCACGACAGTGGACTGAAAACTCTAGTGACAAAACTTTACGCCATCCCTTCTGGAAATATGAAGTCACTGACAGCAAATTGAACTTCTTAACATAATATACTTCCAATCTTTCTGAATAATAATATCACTTTATTCAATTTTTTTTTTTTTTTTAATACACAGTATAACGGGTACCTATTGAGACAAAATGGTAACACCCATGGCAATGGACACCTTCCTATGCTTTTTCCATTCAAAAGATGCTCGCCTGTCTGATGAACTGAATTAGTGGAATTTGTTGCAGATGTTATTCTGTAACCCAGAATAACCCCCATCCCATCCACCAAAAAAATAAAAATGAATAACAAAATAGAAACTTCAAGTTCAAAATTTGTTGGTAACAAAATATTCTGTTTCTGAAGGATGACCAATAATATATACACTATTTTTGAAACCAGTTTTGTTTCAATCGGATAATATTTTCTTTTGCGTGCACGGGGGGGGGCATTAATTTCCATTTATGGTTAATAATCTACACAGGTACTGCTCGCGTACATAAATACACAATTATTCGAGATCAGTTCCATTTGGATCAGATGATATTCAAATGCGTGGGAGGGAGGGGAGCATGAGTATTTGTTTTTGGGAGATAGTTTGTAAAAGGATTAAGTACACGCACATCCTCGTACACAAAAATACATGATTAGCACCCAGTTTTTCCTTATAATTTCCACCTTCCTTCGAATAATATTTGCTCACTCTTGATGAAAATAGGGATCAGGAGAGGGGTGATGTATGAGGGTTAGAAATATTCAAACCAAAATACATTGAAGTAGATAAACATACGCCATTATATTCGAAACCCTAATTTGAATCGATATTATTTTCGCGAGCACGTGTTGGTAATGTACCGAGGTATTACCGTTCGAGTTTTCTGACACTGAAAATAATCTGGTTAATGACTTCTGACTGATAGAAGATAGTCGCAGCGACCTTTAATGCCTTATTTTCTTTCGTACTTCAAAGTAAATATTTGTGATATTTATCAAAATGTAAATAAAAGAGTATTTTTGTTACTACCACACAAAAGGTGTAACAAGTCGCTTCACGTTTAAATTTCGTTTGACAATCTGCATCATACCTATATAGCTTCTGAAGGTCTTTGAGAGCACGAATAGTCTAAAAACAAGCCGTACTGCCGTACCTACGATGAAATAAGATCAAGCTCTAAACATTTTCGGTCTTTTAAAATTTGATAACTTAAGGGAATGCGTGATACATTTTTTTTATTACGAACGCGAAAATTCTATTATTTTGGTCATATGATTTCAGCTCCGTCAAGAGTAAGGGTAGACAGACGTACCTACATGTTTCTGGGATAAACTGCTTACGAATGGCATTTATGGGGAATTATTGAGACGTTAATTTCAAATATTTCATTAGAATATTAATATAGCCTAAAATTGAATCCCTAACCCAAATTTTTCGATTGATGAGCAAACTCTATCTGGAAAATCAGACAACGCACCGAAATCAGGGTCTTATGCGACCGGGAGTCAGATGCTACATTTGGTGAAACATTTGACGTCAGTGACCCCTACCCTCTCCCATAAAAACCTGTTTCGATAATTTGTCCGATTCCTCAAGTCATCGCAGCCCCCTTCCTTTTTTCTCAGTAGTGAAATACTTCTGAGTTCGAATCATGGTGGATCAAAGATGTAACGAGATACTCTAAATCAGCGATCCGGAAAGCTCTCTATTTTGATACTTTTTTCAATTTTCAGAGTCATATCAATTTTCCTACCGCAAACCTGAAATTGTGATTTTGAAGCTTAATAATTTGAGGCCGTATCGAAAATCTGATGAAATTTCAAATTGAGCGTATTTCCTCGATACTTCCTCATTTGAAAATTGAACTAAATACCCCGCCAAATATTGGTAAATTATCAAAAACATACAACGCAAAACTGACAAAGAACCCTAAATTTAAAAGCAGAAACGATCAAAAACAATTTCCATCAAACGTAACCAAAACGACTGGAATAACCGAAAATAGCCAAAATGACAACGACTGACCAAAATCAACCAAAAAAAATCTGTTAAAATAAATTATGATAATCACAACCAAACTCAACCAAAAACGAGCCATAGGTGGCCAAAACTGACAAGAAAATGAGGAAATAACAAAAACTGGAAAACATCGCAAAATTGATAAGCACCTCAAACGCAATGAACATCCCGAAATTGATGAATAGCTCAAACTGCCAAACAGCTCAAAACTGACAAAAAACAAAATTTGTAAAACAACCCAAAAGTGACCAACTGCTAGGACTATAAACTAGGGTGGAAGGGTAGCAAAGTTCCAACGGCTGGGCCAAAATCAAAACAAAGTAAGGCTCAAATTTATACGTATATTGACCGATTTTTACTCAATTCCTGCCGATATTTAGCTGATATCGACCGATAATGACCAACATCGACAATAATGGAGTGGAAATCAGCCAAATTCGAGCGACACCGAACACCCGAATTTCGAGACCGAAATTTAAAAAAAAAAAAAATTTAATAACAGCTGGTCAAACAGAAATTTTGCACGACCTCCACGTACCAATTATTTCTTCTCTTTTTACATTAGAAAAATGATCTCCCCCTCCGCTCACCAAAAAGACTAGTCTTATCAATGTCTATATGTCTTTCCCTCCTCGTCCTCCTTTCCTACCCCCTCCAAAAAACTCCAGCTAATAAGACATAACGACACAATTAACTTGATCTTTGTGTCATGTAATGTTACGCCGTCACTGGATCATTCTCCAGAAACTGAGAATATTAAAGCGGCATATATCTTTCTGTTAGACCCTCCTCCCTTCATAATACTTAGTTTATATGAGCATCAAAATTGAGGGAGGGGGACGACTTTTGCCCAACACGATAAACATCTCGTACATGAGACGAATGCACTGATATCGACGACTACGGACAAAACAGCTTCCAGAACTTCATTTTCCATGAAATTTTTGAAAATTCAGCTATCATATGCGCCAGTGACTACGATCTGGCATCTGCTAGATCGTGTTTAGGGACCAAAACTGTACCAGTATTTCCATTTGTTGAGCTGAAAAATGTATAAGGCAAATATCTTTGCACCAGTCAATGATTGACCATGACAATGGACTACAAACTCTGTTAACAACTTTACGCCGTCTCTTCTGGAAATGTGAAATTACTGCCAGAAAACCGAACTTCACATGTATGTACTTCCAATCTTTCTGAATTATAATAATACCACTGCATTTGGAAAAAACAACATGAAATAAAAATTGTTAAAAATATAACAGGTATTGAGACAAGATGGTAACATCCACGACGATGGACACCTATCTATGTTTTTTCCATTCAAGCGATGGTAATTGTCCTATCTTATGAATTGAATTGGTGGAATTTGTTGTGGGTATTATTGTATAACTCAATATAACTCCCGCAAAAAAAAAATAAAATAAAATAAAATAAATCGGAAGTTGGGTTTCAAATAAAATATTCTTAGTTGCTGGAGAATAAATCCTGCATCATTTTCTTATGCCTTTATATCTCAGCATGTTGTATTCGGCGTTTATCATATCTTCTTCACTTTTCATTATGTCAAGCAGTTGGGGAAATAATGACATGAAAACATCATGTGACAAATCTGACATCCCTCTCCTCCTCTGATAGACTTTCTATCTCTGCCTGTCTTCTCTGTCTCTCAAATTTGAGAGAAATTCCGTGACATGAAGAGGATGATATAAAAACATGAGGTATAGACACAAAACATAAAATGTAAGGCATGAAAACATGAAGACATAATCAAACATAAGATCAGCACCATGTCATTATCATCACTAACCCCCTCATTGATGACTTTCATAAAAGTTGTATTTTTTAACAATATAAATTACAGAGAAAGATAAGGACAAGAATAATGAGACGAGCAAAGTACAAAACACCCTATTCCAGAAAAGACACAAGAGTTATTTGGCTGGACATACTGGGTGTGTTTTAGAAGGTCAAGTCCTGCTCTTATGACAGTTGATTTATTTCCATTTTCAGAAGACAAAATGACAATAATAACATACGCACAAAAACAGGATGATTGAGGAATAAGATAACAAAAAAGAAAGGAAATAGGGAAAATACTGAAAAGATAGAATTTGCCAAGATTGACTGTCAATGAATTATTTTAAATGAGACAGAGAAAGATAGAAAAATGTTTGAAAAAAACAATAAAACTAATGGAGGCAAACAAATGGCAAAAAGGCAGAAAAAAGAGAAAGAACATTAGCGAAAAGACGGAAAAGGGTAGGAAGAAAGAAAGAACGAAACAAAAGACAGGAAAAACGAGGCAACAATCCAATTATAGATCACTTTTTTCAAAACGATCTCACATGTTAGTATTCAGCTGCAGGAACTGAAATAAATATGATTTATACTCGTCGGCTATTTGCAATTATAGAAATTCTCTCATGTTCTTAATCAACTTACTCAGTTTATATCTATTGATAAGAATAACTCAACAATGAACCTGTATCGATAAATATACTTTAGGAAGAAATATGATGCACGATATCGCAATTGCTATGCAGAAAAAATGATTCATTACCGCAGCTCGTGTTATTTCTCAACACAAAAAAAGCGAATGTTCAAAGATATTTTCAAACATTAATAAAAAAATGAGATAACCTCCTTGGTTAGAAATTGTTCGCTAAATAATCTAATTCCAATAATTAACTTCAGTAATTTAAAAATATTTACATTGGCCTACTTAGTATACACATGATGGCAAATTGGAGGGTAAAAGAGAACTACAGTCAAAAGGTTAAATAGTCGACCTGGAGTGGGGAGGGGGAGATATTTACCAAAATAAAACCGAAAATTCTTTCGTTCGTATGACTTTTCAGTTTTCTAGGACATTTGGGGGATTCAGAGGGAGCTAAGCTCACCTATTCGCACTTGTTTGAAAAGTTTCAGAGCAAAGTAGGTATCATCAAAGCCATAGCTAGCAAGTTGTTGTTTTATTCTAGACAGTACAAAAACCGACTGAAACATGAAAAATTTCAAAATAACAAAAAAAATCCTAAATTTCCCAACTCTACCGACTTGATTACTAGAATCTGTCGAGTGTCCACTTTTCAAGCAAAATGAGGGCGTGAGTACCCCTGTCGCTAGAGCCCTGGGTATTATAATCACATATGAGGAGTTATCTGTCAAAAGGGCCCCTGACGAATGGGAATCGTATTCGTCAGGGGCCCTTTTGACAGATAACTATATGTATGGAGTCAAAGGCAGCGAAAAAAAACATGAGGGTGAGCAGACAAGAATGCTGATAATTACCTAATCGTAATTGAAGATACGGTTTCCAAACTGCCCTTAGTCCAAAACTTATTTTTTGGGGAAATCGATAAAAACTGTGCTACACTGTACCAGTTCATTTAAAACTTCTGTAACAACCGAGTAGCCTGAATCCTCTACCATACTACCAAGGACGCACAAAAATGAGAATATAGCCTATCTAGAATTATTGAAGGAAAAGTGATCGAAAGTCGTGGACAAAGGGCAGTTTGGCACTGGACGTAATACATGAAGGTCCCTTTCTTCCTGTCAGCTCACCGCTGCTCTTTGAATGCGCGTAATGACCATCGAACGAGGTATCGAGATTCTATAAAGTTACTTTTGTAGTGCTCGCATTGGCCACTAGGTAGCGCTGAAAACCGCATTTCGATTTTTTTTTGACTAAGGGCAGTTTGGAAACCGTATCTTCAATTACAGAAGTACAGTTCGAAGCAGGCGGGTACAGGCGATTTTTATTACGGACAATCGGAGATGAACGTTACCCTGTCATGATGATGCGCTGTATAATTTTACCAGTTTTTTCCCGATAGAAGAACTCCATTGCTATAAGGTATGAAGTTAAAAAGGGAACCAAGTAGGATCTTGCAGTCGTGACATCTTGTTTTTTGGAGAATTCAAAAATTTCTCGTCTCTTAAACGAGGACTCGGAATCCATCAGTTTTGAAATTCCTCAGTGAAACGCGTTCGACTATTGAAATTTTCCATTTTTCGTATCTCTGACTTCAAATTGGCGGAAGTGGTTTGGCTTGAAAAATCGGACAAAATATCGAACCGGTTTCCACGGTTGTCAATTTTGAAGACTGCTTTAGATTCTCAGGTCTTGATTCCAGCCATCAAAATTGAAATTTTATTTTCAAGAGGAGAGGCGACACTATCTTAACGTAAAGAGTGAAAACAAGTCTGTTGCGTCATTTATTTTTAAAATCTCGTCGAATTTTGCATCCAGAAGCTCAGAGACGTATTGGGCGAGGAGAACCTCCCCCAACAACTTTCGTAGTTAGTTGTCAAATATAATAAAATCGATTCTCAGATGGCAGAATTTTAAAATAAATGTTGATTTTCTTTTTGGTTTTTGTACTCATTGATTTCCAAAATTGAAAAATAACTTTACATTTTTAGTTGGAAAAATAGTATTCTCCCCTCTTCTATAAGGAAGTTAATTCGGTACGTTCCTACTGGGACTACTCTTGACTTCACAACAAAAAATGAAGAATGTTTTTATTTGTAAGATTAAATAAAGTTTTTTTTTCCACGCACATCATCGAGCAGCCAATGCAAATGGAATACAAGCATTGGCCTATGTAAGGTAGGCGCGCCAAATAAGGCCCTATGTTTGGTTTTGGTCAATTTCTGCCTTAGGATGAATGTTGTTTTTGTTTTTTTATTTGGAATGTACATTTCATTACTAATCTAGAACATGACTTTCGGATTTTTTTCACCCCATAGTGCTCGTGAAATATTCGATTGAAAAGTTTCATTTTTGAAAACCTAATAAGGCCCGGTGTACCCAAATAAGGCCCGACCTAAATCCTAATAGGTGTGGTGGGACGTATGGCGATCCACGCATGCCAAAGTGGCCCCTAAGACACCGCACCCCCAGCACCGAAAACTATCCTTTCGGGTATCGCATCGGTGCCGAGGAGGGGGAGGGGCCTAAATCCTAATAAGGCCCGACCTAAATCCTAATAAAGCCCGATTTTTTAAAAAAAATTTGAAACTGCAAAAAAGTTTATTAAACTAATATCTGAAATTAAATAGAACTAGTAAGTATTGATAACTTGTAATAGTGCGGAAAAAGTTAATGAAGATTGTTAAAAGTAATCAGGCCTTATTGAGGTACAATGCATATTTTTTCATGGTTAGCTGATTACTCACCTATAAACTACTCGTTCGAAGATTTTTTCCCCTCATTCACTAGGTAACAATATAAATCAACAACAAATAAACGTCGATTTTCGAATGAAATTTTATTACTTACTTTAAACGGTTTACAACATGCTCGGAAAAAAAAAAAGTTTCCGCGAAGATTTTAGCCGATAAAAATTTCTGTTGTCATTCTCTCTCGATCAACGACTGATAACGCGACGAAAACAAATGCACAGTGTTACCAGATGAAAATACAACAACTTTCCCTCGGGTCGTTTAGCATAGCGGCCGAGATTTAGGCTCGGGCCTTATTTGGCGTACCTACCTTAGATAGAGAGGTCCTGGGAGTCTGAACCGCCTTAACAATAAATAATTTTTTTCAAGAGTTATGTGAGGCAAATCATGGGGGAAGGGTGTAAAGGGTCAGACAGGATAAAGGAAAATTTTTAGACCCCCCCCCCTCTTTATAACGGAGATATCTACGCTCTTGAATACAGTCTACGAAAAGAATGAATCTTCCCTCCCCGTCATCATACAATGGAACATGATTTAATGCGGGTTACTGGGACGTACCGACGAATTTCTCTTGGGGGGAGGGGAGAAGTGTGAAAGTCCCAACTGATTCAACTCAAATTTCCCAAGTGTCACAAAAAACAAAAAAAAGCTTTTTGACTTGTTGGATTTTCTCAACTCTACCGAAATTTTCCAACTTCGGCTGACTGAAATGGTAAATTTTCCCAACTGCTGAGTAAAAAAATTTCCTACGGGAGGGGAGCTCCCCCCTATCGGTACATACCTGTGTGGGTAAAACTGACTTGACATAGAGAACTGATAAATCTAAATTGGGCCTTTTAGTCACTGGCATCAAGTATTGCATCTTCATGATTTTCACAATTGAGTGCGTGCAAATGAAAGGGGCCTAAGAGCAAAAACGTAGTTTTGAGATAAACGCGTTCAAAGTTTCAGTTTGTTACCACATGAGAATAAACAGAGATAAAAACGTGCGGTAAAAAAGGTACTAAACTAGATGTCTTTAACGTTCCAAATCAGTTGATGTACCTTCGGTAGAAATATGTTCCTATTTTCGGCAATTTTTCAAAGTAGACTCTATGAATGCCCTTTTCATTGGCAGTGAATTTTTGCATCAAACTTGAATATTAATCTATGTTGTTATGGTCCAAAAAGGTATTTTAATGCGAAATTAATACAAGAACACAACGAATCCACCAAACCAGTCAAATTTTTTCAGTAGTATTGAAAACTGCTTGAACAGAAAATTTAATAAGACTGATAACTCTGCGACTATTATAGATATCAGCACGCGGTTTTCACTACTCGATAGAGCGCGCTTCAGGGAATCAGAATAGTCGATGTCCGCTAAAGGGCCTAATTGTCACTTAAGCCCCTTTCATTTGCACGCACTCAATTTAAGAATTTTTCTTCGTGCAAGTAAATAGTTTAAAAAGTTATTTCAAGAAAGTACAAATTCGCAACGAAAAACTGAAAATTGTTTCTTCCTTCGCTTCACAGCGAGTTGGAAAACTACGGTAGATGAAATTGAATAGATTTACGCAAAATCAAGGAGAATATCCATCGACATTAGAAATCATCTTGGTCACAGATTTGTAGAGTCTAAGTCGGATTATACAACGAGAAATTTCACTTTATTTATAATTATAGTTTCATTTCAAGTATAGTGTGTATAGAAATATTATTTTTTGAAACTAATACTCTGAATTGAAATTTCACCTTCAGAAGTAATACTCACGTTCCCCTTTGAAATACTTGTATGAGAAATTTGCAAAAAGAAAAAAATACTACAGTAAAGAAAGGAATCTCCAGAGGGACAGTTGGTTGAATGACAACAAATCCGGCGAGTTAAAAATTCAAATTTAAAAAACTGAAAAACGTAAGTTTTTTCATTGTTGCTGATTTTGAATGCTAAATTCATAACTTTCATCGAGGTCCGTTTGAGGAGTTAGAATGTTTGAAAATGCTACCTATATTCCTTGTAGTGAAATTTGACTTGTTGGTACTCAAACTGGAATCGGCTCGGAAATAATTTAATATACAACAGAAATAATAAATGACCAAAATAATCTCTACCGTAAAAAGTGCGGTGAATAGGATCATATTTCAGGAAAGTTCCCGAAATGTTTCTAAGAGAAACTAATGAATGGAAATTCAATCTACTCGCGGAAACAAAAAGATATGTAGTGACAGTGTATCCATTCCACTATTTTTTGAAATCTCAAAATTGACACACAGCAGTATTTTCGGCATGTAATCACGTCAGCATATCCACATGTTTTCTCAGAACCACAAAAACTTTATCAGTAGCTCAGTAGCTACCAGCATTGAGAATTTAGAGCCGGTAGATTTGAACGAGAATAACATCAAGAATAACGAAATCCTCCAACTTTGTAGAAAGTTTCTTTTGAAAGGTTTTAAATTTTTACTTTCTTAATTTTTGTACATAAATCCTAATAAAAATTGGGGTGAATGGGATCAATAAATTGAAGATTTGCCTGTGATATCTCGATTAGGTACCCGAGGTTCATTTGTGTCCATTTTTCAACAGGATTAGGTACCTTAACCATACCATGGAACTCAAGATGGATCTACGAGTATATGTGGTAAAAAATATAAACAGTGTGGACTGAAGAGTTTTTATTTATTTTTTTTAATTTATTATTTTATTTATTTTTTTTTTAATACAGGACTTAATGCCATGTAGGCTATACCTGGTTAATACTAATTAATACTTATTAAGGTTGATTAAAACTAAGTAAGAATTACTACATTGTATAGATTTCATATGTTACACCTAGAAGAGATATTGTGAGTGAAAGACAGAAGGGAAGGTGTATTTTTTTTTTAAATTCCGCCAGTGATCCTATTCATTATTTATATCTTCTAAGTGGATTCTTTAGCTAAATTAAATACATGATCCTATTCACCCCAAATTGAAGACCAAGAGGATCAGACCCTAAAAAAAAGGGGAAAAATATAAGGTGGTCAAAGAAGCGCCCAATTTCAGTATCAATGAAGAATATATACGATGGGATTAAAAAAAAATGCGAAATTCATTCAACTCTCTTCCTGTGCAGTGTCTTCATCAGGGAAATGTTTGAAAATGAAAAGTGATCCTATTCGCCCCATTTTACAGTACTTCGATTGTTTTCCGTTTTTGGTTATTTTATGTATTTTAGGTTGTGTTTAGCGACCCTCTGTATAGGCTAGGAAGTACCAATCTCAATTTTTGTAAAGTTCGGGTTTTGGGGACCTACCTATAACTTTCTGAATTTTGTCGTAAATTTTGTCTGTTACAATACTTTCTCTTTTGAACTATTATGTGACGGAGAGGAGACCGAGATTCATTGTTGGTATCCCTTCCGATAGAAACTGCTTAATGATGGACTTTGATATATAGCTTGAATTTTAAAGTCAAGTCAACTTCACTCATTAAAAAAATTTTGAGATAGAAATCGAAGTTGGATCAAAAATCTGAAGGAACATTCGCAGTCAACGACCCCCCCCCCACAGTTCTTTCGATGGGTTCTCATTTGAAATTTCCTGGCTTTTCGTCGGAAAGGTGGTGGGAGGTCTTTGTTCGACCTCCTTGAGATACGATGATTTACCACTTTAGAACTAAAGATCATTCTTGGTCTGGTTGGCCGAGTGGATAGCGCGTTAGTCTCAGAATCCGGAGATCCCAGGTTCGAGTCCACGTAGCAACTCACCAGAATTTTCGACCTAGACTGGTTTTTCGGCCAGAAGGGAAGAGGGCTAAGACAGACCAAACAGCCTCCCCGACGTCTCTGAAGTAATGCTCGAATGGGCGGATTCCAGGACTCGGGTGGAGAGCAAATTAGAAAAAAAGAGGTGATCCTTTGCTGATTCCTCCTGAATTGTGATGGTATAATATGTAGTTTTTTTTTTCTCAGCCATTCCTTGTACGTCTGTCGCGTACCTACCATTTCGCGCGAGTAAACTCCTATTCTTGCAGTTTCTTTGGTTAGAACTAGAGGAATGGGCAGAATAATAATACTGCCTCCGCTGCTCCCCGGTGACGCCACTTTCTGCAGTCAGAAAAGAAACGTACACACGTAGCTGGTAACTGTGATGCGCCCCGATCACGTATCTAGTCAATAAATATTTTTTGAAAATCCAGTTTCAGGGATAGGGCTGTTTCCCTACCCTCGGTTTCAGATTCGACTTAGTTAACCTTTCTAATTTTCCAGACTTGTTACAAACAACCTGCACGATTGCGTGAGTACAAACATTATTTGGTAAAGGTCAGTCAACCTGGCTTCCACAAGCCTCCACCAACACGTGATTTTTTCCACAATATTTACGTTACACTCGAAGGCTCGTCATGTTACAGCACTAAAAACAGTCGAATCACTGCTGAGCTGTACGCTTTCTTTTTACTCGTAAGTTTCAATTTTTCGCATTGATTCACTCAATTAGTCGATTCATCTGATGGCCTGCGAAACGAAACATAATAAAAAAAAAGGTAATTAAGTTAGCACTAGCACTGTAACGCGTTCATTCGGGCGAAAAATTGTCACTAACGTGACGACGAGATTTTTGTACACGCGACGAAAGATCTATAATAAATGTAAAAGCAAAAATTAATTCCAATTCTGGTAAGCGGAAAACTATTTTTACAATTTCTGTCATTACGTATCGCTATCTGTTTCAATATTAATTAGGTAAATTAGTACACGCTCGGTTTATTAGTGAGGTTGAGGCACTGATACACGGATGGGGCGAGTATTAAAGAAGTCTAGAAAAATATTGTCTTAAACAGGGGCGGAGTGGCCCGCAGGGGCAACCGGGAAAATTCCTGATGGCTTAGCACAAATACCAATAATCGGATTCCCGAGTCATGTAAACTCACTTTTGGCTCTTGTTGTGGAAGGTTAGGCTGGCACTTATTTATACATGAAATTTTTTTTGAACGAATTTTAAGGAGCGCCGAGTAGAATTTTGTTACATAACGTCTAAAAATAACGAATTATGAATTTCATGAAAATTGGTTAATATTAAGGCGTGTTACAGCAAAGGTAAAGTTGGAAAATAATGGTAGTCCCATGAAGTGCCCAAAGGGAGATAGATACTGTTGAAGAGGCCGAGACTGTTAAAGAAGAGCATTCTTTCGTTCCAAAAAAGAAACGAGCGCGAAAAGAATTTCTAACTCCTCGTCTAGCAATTATCCTTGATAAAATGAAAGTTTCTTCCCGAGAGGCAGTTCACCTGTTGGTTGCAGTTTTAGAGGCAGTAGGATTAGATCCTTCTGATTTTGTGATTAATAGAACATCTGTTCGGCTCCAACGAGAAAAGTACCGAAAATCCGCCACTGCTGAGATCATGGACAATTTTTTATTAGGTTCGAGCGCATTAACTATTCACTGGGACGGCAAAATTTTAGGAGATGGAGTTCGTGGGCAAAAAGAGGATCGTTTGGCAATTATTGCTACAGCACCAGATACCGAACAAATTTTGAATGTGCCAGATTTGCCAGCGGGAACAGGATTAGAAATTTCGTCAGCGGTTTTTGAAACGTTAGAAGAGTATGGTATACTGAACAGAGTTGAGGCTTTTTCATTCGACACGACAGCTTCGAACACCGGACGATTCAATGGAGCTTGCTCTCTACTCGAAAAAAAGATTGGAAGAGATATTCTGTTTTTAGGCTGCAGACATCATATTTTTGAAATTATATTGGCGGCGGTTTTTTCAACTGTAGGACCTTCCAAAGGACCAGAGGTAAAAATTTTTCAAGAATTTCAAAAATTTTGGCCGAAAGTGGAGCAAGATAAATTTATGATTGGTTTAGCGGATTTGCGAATTAGAAATATCATAGGAGACGAATCCTCGGAACTGTTAGATTACGCCAACAAGAAAATTCAGGAAGAGCAGCCACGTAATGATTATAAAGAGTTCTTAGAATTAATTATCATATTTCTCGGAGGAACCCCTCAGTTCTCAAAACCAGGCGCAATGCATTCGGCCAGGTGGATGGCCAAGGCAATTTACACTTTGAAAATTTTAATATTCCAACGCCAGTTTCCAAATTTAAATAAAGATACAAAGGAAAAATTGATAGAAGTTTCTGGATTTATAGTGAAATGTTACTCGCGGTTTTGGTTTGACGCCACCAAAACAGAACAAGCCCCGCTAAATGATTTGGAAATGTTGAGAGAGATGCTGCGATATAAAGAAATAAATGAAAATATCGCGAAGAAATGTATCCGGAAATTTGTGAACCATTTGTATTACCTGAATGAAGAAACTGTAGGATTTGCCTTTTTGATACGCGCCTTGACGACCAAACAAAATCAAATATGGTGAAGTAGATGAATGCAGATTTTGAAGACAGAGATGACGATGCTGAGGAGAGTGATGATGAAAGCACGTGTCAGGAATTCTTTAAGAAACTGACGCTGAAAGAAAAGGATGTGGAGGAATTTTTAGAAAACGACAATTCGAGAATTTTGGAGAAACTAGTCACAGGAAGAACAAGAAATCTTTTTAAACGATTCCGAATAAGCTGCGATTTTCTGAGTAAGCCCGTGAATGAATGGAGTGAATGTCCAGCCTATCAAGAAGGAAGAAGTATAATTAAAAAACTGAAAGTAGTGAATGATAGCGCCGAAAGAGGGATCAGACTGCTCGAAGAATATCATAAGGAAATTTCAAAAGACGAAAAACAAAAGCAGTATATTTTCAAGGTAACTATAATTTGTATGAGGTAGGCTGTGGTAGGTTTTTTTTCCTTTCTGTGATGATTATTCATTTTCAGGTCGTTCAAGATTACAGAAAAAAATATCCCACATCAAACACTCTCGAAGAACTGAAAAAAAAAAAAAAAATGAAAACATACAGATAAATTCATATTTCTGAGTAGCCTATTCTGTAAATCTTGTCAATCTCTCATTCTTTAGAATGTTATAATAAATAAATACCTAAAAAATATTATTTCGATCCGTGAAAAGAGTGTAACATAATAATTAAATAACGCGACACCAATGTAGCGACTGTAGCGTTATGTCGTCGCGTGTTGTAACGAGCACAAATGCGCTTCCTCGCGCTTCTTTGTTTTTTTACTTCAACCTCGTTGTAACACGGCTTAATATTAACCAATTTCAGTGAAATTTTGAGTAAGTCATTCTTTCATGATATGTAACACAAAACCGTCCGGCGCTCCTCAAAAATATAAAATTTAAAAATAAGTGCCAGCCTATGGAAGGTATTTTTTATACTACTTGATCAGAAGCGGCAATATTTTTCGCTGACGTGGTCTGTATATATATTTTTGTAATTTATCTATTTATTTATTTAAATTATAGACAGGTGATTTTTGTGGGTGTAATTAATTCAAAAATTTAATTTGCTCAGTTAATTAGTACAAAGTACAGTATCACAGTCTTGTCTTCAGTGTTCAAGTGTACAAACAGCATACACAAGTAGTGGCCAGCAAAAATGTAACGACGGTTAACAACAAATGGTAACAGCTGTACTACGTCGTGAATATTTAAATTCGTTAAGTTGCTATTAAATTGCTATTTTGTAATTCGCTCTGTGGCCGAGTGGTTAGAGATGATCATCGCTGCATTTCAGTCAAATGTTTCAATGGACGCGGGTTTAATTCCCCGATACAAAATTACTGGCCAGCAATTTTTCTCATGTAAAAACGCTTTACATTGAGGAACATTTACTTTACACGCAGGTCGCAGGTTTCGTTAGCACTCGATGCATGAATGATAGGCGCTTCTTGTCGTCTGTAAAAAAACAGTTTTTCGCAAATTTCCTCTTTTTTCTGCCTAGTAATTTTGAATATGAGTTTTCAATATCCCCCCCCCCCGGAAAATACATTCAATTTTGAATGATTTGAGCCCGGTGTGATAGTGAAAACATATAAGGGTGGGAGATGGAAATTTTTTAAAATTTGATGTAAAAATCGTCAAGAACGGGGTAACACTGATAATGCTAAAAATACATATGTAACTGAACGGTAACATTTGCGAGTAATACATGGGGCATCTTTGATAGGATATAAGTGAACATTCTATGCATAAAAAATTGCACAAATTAGTTGTATAGTCAGTAGTTCATAAAATAGAAATTTAAAAAAACAGGATAAAATTTTTTTTCTAATTTTGCTTTCAACCCGAGCCCTGGAATCTGCCCTTTCGAGCATTACTTCAGAGACGTCAGGGAGGCTGTTAGGGCTGTCTTAGTACGTCTCTTCACTTCGTGCCGAAAAACCGACCTAGTTCGAAATGTAGCGAGTTGCTACGTGGGCTCGAACCAGGAACCTCCGGATTCCGAGACCAGCGCGCTATCCACTCGGCCAACCAGACCTATCATTTACACACATAAAATACAGATGTATTCAGCCCCCCCCCCCTACAATAGATTATATGATTTCATGAGGAGAGTAACAGTGGATCGATCCATTTCTGTAATGGACAAAAATACAGTATTACGTAGAATAGAAAAATCATGGTAAAATAAAATCTTGTCATTACCACGCCAGAACTTTCATTATCTTCATCACACACGACGCAGAAATTACGCACTGAGCAGAAATCCTTTCCCTCAACGTTTTACACAGTTTTCTTTACTTCTTTATTGTCGGTTTTGTCTTATCAGAGGTGGTACAGAGCTCTATAAACACAAGTACTCGCATACACCATTTTGGAGCCCATCATTCCCGTGGATGGCGAATCCAACTATGAAGAGCGTACCGCGTAGTCAATTCGGCATTGACGGGCACGATGGACTCCAGAATGGCGTATGCGATTACTCGCGGTACTAGATTTACCATTGGCAGTAATAGAGTCGGACTGAGATAATGTTTTTCTCTTCTTTGACCACATTTTATTTTCATTTTTCGATAACTAGTTCTTTTAGGGTCGTTCTTCAAAAATTTTGATATTTCAAGTATGTTTTTTTCATGGAGGAAATCGGGGAATTTTTTTTTTTGTAGCAGTCGTTAAGAGGCATTTTATATAACATACTGGTAAGATTCTTCTGTTTGCAAGGGAACTTTTGACACCAAGTCAACCTTTTCGACTTATTTTAGCCTCCCCGCCTCCCCCAATGCTAACCGCGCTCGCGCGACGCCCCTCAATTTGAATGATTCCTACATGAGCATTGAAGGTTGAATAATCTCAGCAAGTCTTGGGAGTTGCTCCTCCTTTCTGGTGGAGAAAATGGATGGTGTGTTATGATGGAATGGAAAATTCTTTAGGAATTGTCACTCAATCGCTCAATCGAGAATCCAGTTAGTTCAATAAATTTGACTCGATATTTTTGAAGCCTTTTTTTTTTTTGATTTTTTTTTTTTTGATTTTACGGTTTTCAAGGGTAACATCGAGGGTTTGTAGGAGGCGGGTGGAAATAGGCAGGCGTGCATCACGTGAGCGCATTCGTTAACAGGGGAAAGGCGTAGATGGGCACGATGATCGTATGGACGATTAACTACAAGTTTTCTCTGGAGGGGGGGGGGAGGTGACTGTTGCTTTCATTACCCTATATCTGTATTCTCTGCTGGACTCTGATCACCCATAGCGTTGCCAGTAACTATGGAGGATTCTCTAATGCACATTTAACCAGGCCCGGCGCTAGGCACGGGCAAAGCGGGCCCTTGCCCGAGACGCCCTACTCGCAGGGGCGGCATTTCATCAATCATCATGGTATTATATGGCCCATTAAAAAAAATAATAATAATAAAAATAAAAATAAATAGTCTCGTATCTTTTGCAGTATTCAACAAAAACGAAAAATCTTAACTACGAACATTAGATAAGGAACAAACGCACCGATATTATGAAAGTAGACAATTTCAGCAATATCGCACTACCTGTTACACGCCAACTTGAAAATACTTTTGTAAAATTACGAGAAATACATATAAGATGGAAAATACAAGATGTAGACTGTTTTTATACAAACTGAGATGCGGACAAAGATTTGATCAACACTGAATTGTCACTTGACTTAAATACATTCAACTTTTTATATGATATTGGGACCATAAGAACAGAATTCACCAAAGATCTACAAAAACATTGCGTTGGTTTGGCTACAGCTTTAACACAAGGTGAATCTGCTGACATTGACGCACTGTTGAGTTTTACAGAGTTAATATAAAGCCAAAAACACCATCAGTGGAAGTGTTACAATTATTCATATTGTCATACAAACTCACTCCTAATAATGTTGCAATTGCTCTACGCATTTTCTTGACATTGCCTCTGTAGCAAAGGGTGAGCGTAGTTTTTCAAAATTAAAAATTATTAAAAATCGATTGACAGGCCTGGCTCTTATTGCAATATAAAGCGCAATTGCAAAAATAGTGGACTTTACTTAATATTATTAAAAGTTTGCTATGAAGAAGGCTCAAAAAGTAAACCTATATATTATGATGTAATTTTACTAATGATGTGAGATTTCAAGAATTCTATATAATATTGTATTATTATAATATACTTTGCACCATTTATTAGAAATTTAGAATAAAATTATCTGCACCATCAAATACTGAATAGAGGTGTGTATAATCTAATAATATTATCATTTTGATTTGAAAAGTGAGGACTATAAAATGAAAAAAAATTATAGGGTTCTACTCTATAAGAAAAATTGTTGTGACTTGAT
Source organism: Acanthococcus lagerstroemiae (assembly GCA_031841125.1). NCBI lineage: Eukaryota > Metazoa > Arthropoda > Insecta > Hemiptera > Eriococcidae > Acanthococcus > Acanthococcus lagerstroemiae. The sequence goes on along the minus strand of CM063106.1, from coordinate 37,108,830 downwards.
GTGTCACACACTTGGCCACAATGGCCAATGGGCTTACCGCGAAGGTGTGATTGGTACATCTTTCTTTTGCCAGGGGCGGCAATAAATGTTCCTCCATTGCCCGGAGCGACAAAATCTCTCGCGCCGGGCCTGCATTTAACAATGTTCGGAAAAGAAACTTAGTAAATCCATAGTTAACGTCTATAACTAGTGAAAGACGTGATTGCCTGAAATAGAGGTAGTGATGAACGAGATTTTCTAGAAATTGACGAGAATGACTGTATCAGTTAGTAAATGTTGCCAATTTTTGAAGCGATGTCAACATTTCCTAGCGATTGACGTGAATTACAAGCGAGTCCTAGTAAATGTTTGTTCACAGACAAAAGTGACAAAATTCAAATAAGGTGTATTCAGTAGGACGATGAACACAATATTGTCGATATGTACTAAGTTTTATGTGTAATGAATGAAACTGCCTGTGTCATGAAAATTTAGAATTTTGAGTCAAGTTCTTATAATTATGTTAAATCATTTATTATTGCACGAGGAACTGCTGTGGCATTTGGAAGTGCACACAACCTGTTGGCAGCTTTGCATGTACATTTATTTGTGATGCACTTTGTCTTAGTTGCATCTTACACATAGGCGTCGACTTGTTTTTTGTTTTTTTTGGGGGGGCAAGCCCCCCTCCCAATGAAAATTTTGGAGGGGCGATGCCCCTTCCAATATTTTTAACTCAAAAGTGGAAAAAGTAGGTACAACAAATTTTACCATCAATTCTTAAATTTAACAAAGAAAGTAAAATATGATAAGTAATAATTATAAAGGTATAATTTTGGCACCAAAATAGATGGAAGACGACCATTCGAATTTTCAAAGAGAGGGATTTTTGACGCTCCTAAGAACCGTAATAACTTTGATTCTGCCCCCCCCCACCATATTTTCCATAAGTCGGCGCTAATGATCTTGCATAACCTTGTGCACTGAAAAGACTGTTTCCAGTAGCTGTTCCTCGTAGAGTACGTCACTTCTTTATCTCTACAAGGGAAAAGTACAAACATGAATGACTGCGAGGAAATAAGAAGAAATACAGTAACTGAAGAGGGTCAGGAAGTATATCGTCAATTACTAGTAAATGTCGGTATTCACGTTCTAGTCTCATCATTTCCTAAATCATTCCGCGAACGACGTTATTCCCTAGTGAATGACATCATTGCCTGATGCATTCAGCGATTAACGTCATTTGGACGATGTTAAGTGTAAGGGAACCAAACAGCAAAATCTGTTTTTTAAGAAGAACACGTGATTCAAAATGCAAGAGCCTTGTAACAACTGCATGACATAGCGTTAACTAATAAGCTTTTTTCAACGTGAGTACACATTTTTGAATCGGGGGCCCAATTTTGAAAAATTCTACTTTTTACGCTCTTTCCGCAGCGGTACTAATAACTCAAATTACAATCGTGAAGGTAAGCCAATTATTCAAGGTGAAGGGGGCTGATAAATCCGAACAGGGAATCACGGGGGAGGGAATAAGGGTACTTGCCCCTCCCAAGAAGAGACATTGAAGTTGAAAACACTTCAAAACGGCAGTTTTCCGCGTCTCGGGGAAGCCAGCTAGTTTAGACCCCCCCCCCCCAGAGCCTAAAGAACGCCACAGGGCAATTCTTGGGAGACTTACAGCCCGGAAGACAAGTCTCTATGATTCTTAAATAAGTATGTTAAAGTCTGAAACGTCGCAAACGAATCTTCAAGAAATATACACTTGTACAGTCCTGCAAGAGGTCTTACGAAATAGTAACTAAGTCTTACCTGGAACAAATTTCAGCAAGTCTGAAAAATCATAAAGAGTTTTAAGGGACTTTAGAAAAATCTTAGAATCTTAAGCAAGTCCTGAACAGTTTTAGCAAATCTTGAAAAAGTTTCAAAAAACCTTAGAAAGCGTCTAGTTCTCTTTTAACAAGCATGGAAGAATATTTATAAATAATCTGGATCAAGTTGTGAAGAGTTATTTTATAAATTTGGAAAGTCTTAAGTAAGCTTGAATATGGAATATATCTTGAACCTGTAGAGATGATTCTGAAAAGGCAGAGAGGATAATTTCATCCCTGGAACCCCTTTCCCCAACAGGAAAACTGCTACTAAATACGATTTTCTCAATAATTATTGGGTACAAAATATTTGTAAGAGTAGGCGTAGGTAAACAGTTTCAAGAAATAATTTTAGAGTATTACCTAGATTTAAAAAAAAAAAATTGAAAGGGCGGAAGTGAAAGGGGTTATAAAGTAGGCATCATTTGTATCTATCATCCCACTACACCCAATTTCTATAAGAATGAATCTCTTTTTATTTGATGAAGAAATGTTGAGGTTAATAGAGTCTTAAATATAAGCATTGAAGGTTGTAGTTTTAAGAAATCTAAGAGTCTTTTCAGGATCTCAAAGAGCTATAAGAGTTCTAGAAAATCTAAATCGTGGGTTGAAGAGCCATAATCGAGTCTAAATCATTTATGTTGAATCGTAAACGAGTTTTGAACATTTTACCGAATATTGAACAAGTTTGGGGAAACCTTAATGAAGAGCATTAAAACTAGTAGCGTAACTAGCTTTTCTTTTGCATGGGCACGGAAGGGCCAACACAGAGTTGAGTCAAGTTGCTCAAGACAAAATCAATTTTTGAATGCGGCTTGGGGGGGGGGGTGTATTGTAAAATGACGTTAACATGTAAATTTTTAGATAAACGCATTGGTACTTACATGAATACTGCTGATTAATAAAATGTAATTATGCGGGCGCTTATGACGTGACATACACATTACGCAAATAGGGTGTAATACCTACTTTTTCTAATCCTTTTAAAAAAATGGGCGGGTCGACAAAATATGGACGAACCGAGCCCACCCCTAGCTACACCACTACTTTAAACAAATGTAGAAGAGTCTACGAGATTCGTATACGTGAGCAATGCAGATTGAAGAGTCATAGCTTGTCATCAGAATTACTCACTCACTCTCTCCTGGAGGAAAAAAATTGGATAGTTTTTGCTCAACGTTGAAAATGCTCTGGAAATTGTTGCCTTGTCGAGAATCTAATGAGTTGAAAAAATTTGACTGATCGTTGTAAAACTTATTTCCATTTTCAACAGCAATAAGAAAAAAATCAGTAGTATGTCCATATTGCTCAAGAGTCTAGGTATTTCTCTTTTATCTACTCACTTAATTACCATCAAGTAGCAAAAAGTAATCCAAGTCTTCGGGAGGAAGGGAGTAAAAAATGACAAATTTTTATATATTGAGTTGCTTCTCCCAGGATAGCTCCTTCGATCGGCCACTAGATAAAACTAACAGCTATTTCTGCACATTCTGAATTGTCCCTCACAGGATGACTTACTGAATCCACCACTGGTGTCAGTGGCATAGCTAGGGGTTTCCCAAAGGGGAGGCACAATAAGGTTTTCAAGGGAGAAAAAGTCGAAAATTGAGGTATATTTTAAAAGTCGCCAATACAAAAGGACTTTGTAAAAATATTAGGGGGACGCTACGCCACTGACTGGTATCAAAATTGGCTTTTGTATTTCAACAGACTTGAGATTTTTGTGTCTCAATCTTATCGTTCATTCAGTATGCAATCGAGTATTCTACATTTTATAGAACAATAAAGCAATTCAAAATTATTCTTACTCCAGCCAAACAAACACTTTTATAGTTTCCTGATTCCATAAAATGAAAAAATACAGGGCTCCAGACATTCATTTATTGTTGCAATCTTGCAGATGACATGAAGGATGGTCTTTTCACAGACACGAGAGACGGTTTCGACAGTTAAATAGAAACAAATGTAGGAACTTCTCGACGACTGGAAGTTCTCCAGTTGCTATTTTTAATTCGAGACATCGAGACCGATTCGTTAGACGATGATTTATTTAATCACGTCGATTAATGCGTTTTGAACGGAAAGTAAGAGTGTGTAGAATCGCTTGAAAGTCGTTGGGGTTGTAAAGTAAACAAAAATTATTCTACATTAACGAATGGAGATGGAGGATGTGTGCCGTAGGTGGTTCTTCTAAGAAATCGTAAGTGTAATTGTAACGCAGCGAACCTATCTGTACGGTAATTTTTCGGCTGCAGTTAAATAAACATTTCAGTATAGGCATGAAGTTCCTGTAACAGAAGTGTACCTACTCGTAGATGCTGCTCCATTGGAAATTCCCGGCTTCGAATTAAATATACCCAGAGTCCTGAATAACTTCGGGAATACCTATGAGAAAATCTGTACAGGTAACGTGAAAGATAACTCTGGTGCATTCGCATGAATATGGTACCCCTTTGAAACCTGGCATGAGGGCACATGCATAATAAAAAGAAATGTTTCAATATAAGTGAATTTTTTTTTGTACACATTCTGGTTTCTGAACTGGATCTATGACAGATTGAATACCTGAAATTCAAGCAGTTTCTATTTTATATAGCTGTTCTCTGCATTACCTATTTATAACATTTTCTAAAATTAATTTTATCAGAATTGCACAAGAAACTGGAGAGGAAAATTTTTAAAATATGCCATTTTTCTTTTTGCAGTGTGTCCTCCCCCTTTTTTTAGTTTGACCATGGTCTTTTAAGAACGTCAAGTGGCTTACCTTACTATTTTAGGTCGGTTTACTTCTCCCAACCACTTATGTTATTCTCAGGTTTAAGCTCAAAAATAAAGTGACCCATGGTCGGCAGATCGTAAACTAATAATGTTTTTATTACTTTTCTTTATCTTTTCTCTCGAAAGAATATTGAAGCCCCGTATTCATTCCCATGAGGAACACAACAATGTCATTCTTGCATTTGTGCCAGTTTTCGAGCCGTAATCTGTTAAAAAAAAGGGACAAACATACACTGATCTTGTTACGCGTTATACTTTGAAGTGCGTGTGTCAAGAATTTGTTTATATTCTGAGAGAATATTCGATGTCTGTACGAAATATTCTAAAATTTGGTTTAATCACATCACACAATCTTTGCCTGAATATGTAGCATACATTCCTCCTACTATATTTAAATTATTACATTCAAATAACATACTTATCAATTTTGCCCTTCATTTCAACGACTCATTGAAAGAAAAGAAAAATAAACAACTGTAAGTTTAAAATTGACAGAAATTGTGGCTGATTAATCTAACCGCCTTCCAGCAAAATAAAATATTCTATCTTAGTTGCTACGCATGTTATCTGGCAAAAGTTATTAAATCCTCTTCAAGTATATACTTCTTCAATTTTCACTTCCCCTGAACCGATTGACGTAAGTATAACGTGACTGGCCCTCGGCATTGATGCGATGCCCGAAAGGGTAGTTTCCGGTGCTGAGGGGTGCGGTGTCTCAGGGGCCACTCTGGCATGCGTGCATCGCCATAAGTCCCACCACACCATCAGTCATCACTAATACATATATAAGTTCTGGAAAATGAGTGGACACTCCGATGATGCGATGATGTTCTTTATTATAATATACACGAATTGATACGAAGTATTCACTACTCTTACACGATGAGAACTGATCACACTCGAGAATTCGACAGCCGGTACACTATATACATGTTAGCGCGTGTATGTCTTATCGCATCAATACTGATAACTTACGAAATAATATACAACTTATAAACTAAAGACTGGTCATTACGCTCATGACTAAATGGACCTGTTGTGAACGATAGACTCGATCTTACATCCCCCCTACCAAGAGAGCAAAAGGGCCTAACCTTTTAGAAACCCCTGTGCTCCGAGGAAACATCAGAGGGTGAAGATATAAATGGAATCAATTTACTGATATGATAAAGCCGCGTGTTTTTTTTTTTTTATTACCTACGTCAATGAGGAAAAGAGTATTTGACACTTGTTTTGAGATTGGATAGGGACCAATCCTTACCTCATCCAACTTTGCACGGTTTAGTTTATTTCCATTCTCTATGAATACAAGATCTCCTTCAGAAAAAATGTACACAGTAGATGAACTATCTAAGCGAGTTTTGTTTCTGTTGTGATCAATTAGAGAATTTTGGAAAGCTATTTTTTTATCCTGAATGTGATTACTTGGTGTCTGCAGTTCGTGCGGTACTATTGAATTTATTTTGCCGTACATAAGATAGCTAGGTGCAAACTTTGTTACACTGTGAACTGTGTCATTATATTCTTTTATACATTGATGCGCAATATTTGCCCAACTCTTATTTTTGTTATTTCTTTCATTTATTCGACAGCGTATCCTATTGATCAATGTCTGATTCAATCTTTCATTAAGGCCATTTGAAGAGGCATTGTCAACCGCTGTTACTACATGTTTAATATATTTGGAATCGAGAAAATTATTGAATTCATCAGAAGTCAGACTCCCATATTGATCCGTTAATAACAAACCTATCGGATGTTCACCGCAAACACTATTAATTAATTTTATAAACTCTGAGGTTGTCTGATGAGTAGAGGCCAGGATGAAAGCGTACCTTGTAAAATGGTCAACTAAAAGGTGCAAATAGCGTTTCGTTGACCGTCTGTCCCCAAAACCACCCATGGTATCAAGGGACATGATCTGAAAAGGCTCCTTCGCTGGCCCAAGATGTCCTAAAAGGCCTTTTTCCTTTTTAATCCTCGTTTTATTTTTTATGCAGATCTCACAAGTGCTGCAGGTATCTTCTATTAATTTGTACATGTTTTTAAAATAATAATGGGGTTGTATTATGTTAATTAGATGCTTTATACCAATATGACCATAGTGTAAGTGGGTTTTTTGTATCAATTTTTGTCCAAGAGATGTTGACAAATGTATTCGTGATTTGTTTCTCATATTTTTATATTGGATATTGATCCTATTTATAGTATCATTTTTAAATAATTTCTTTTGATCATTAATTATATCCTCGATAGTCAAAAGATTCACAGTACGAAAACAATCCTCCAGATTACATTCGTTAGGATTTAACACTGGATTTCGTGAGAGACTGTCTGCCTCTACATTCATAGCTCCAGGTTTGTATTGAATGCGGAAGTTGAACTGGAGCAAGTGATTCAACAAATCTCCCAGCTCCTCATCCGTTCTTGAGTTTATTTTTAGGTTTTCAAGGGGCTTATGGTCGGAAAAAATTGTAAAACTCCGTCCAAGTAGCCAGTACTGCCAATATTTTATTGCTTCGCGGATCGCGATGCATTCTATATATATCGCTTTCTTTTTCTTTTGATATTCATTCAGCTTCCTAGAAAAGTAAGCAACAGGTTTTTCAGATCCGTCCTCTTGGGGCTGCTTTAAAATCGCACCCACTCCCTCCAAACTGGCATCAGTATAAATGTTTATAGGTGAGTTTTTATTAAAGATTGCCAAAATAGGCGAAGACATTAAATAAGATTTGATGTTTTCAAATGCTGTCTGGCATTCATTTGTCCAATTAAATGAAACATTTTTTCTAAGTAGCCGATGAAAGGGTTCAAGCACTTTTGCTGTATTAGGGATATACTTGTGATAAAAATTTACCTTCCCTAAAAACTGTCTTATGTTTTTTTTTGTTGTGGGGTTAGGGAAATCACGTATAGCTTTCAAATTGTCCGTTAGTGGTCGCACTGTATCCCTGCCAATTATGTGGCCGAGATATTTTACTTCTTCCATTGCAAATTCACACTTGGAGAATTTTAGACGAAATCCTTCCTCTCGAATTGTCACTAAGAGGGTTTCAATGTGCTTTAAATGTTCCTCAAAGGTGTCCGAAAAAACGAGAATATCGTCAATGTAGTTACTCAATCGCGAAAGCGGAAAATCGTTATGAATTTAAGTATCGATTTATAAGTTCTGGAAAATGAGTGGACACTCCGATGATGCGATGATGTTCTTTATTATAATATACACGAATCGATACGAAGTATTCACTACTCTTACACGATGAGAACTGATCACACTCGAGAATTCGACAGCCGGTACACTATATACATGTTAGCGCGTGTATGTCTTATCGCATCAATACTGATAACTTACGAAATAATATACAACTTATAAACTATAAAGACTGGTCATTACGCTCATGACTAAATGGACCTGTTGTGAACGATAGACTCGATCTTACACATATATGTTACTCGTGAAAATCTGTAATGATCAATTGAGGGTTTTTTGAATAACTCTTTTGTCACATACTAATCATCACATCACTTTCTTGAATCTTCTATGGAGAAATTGTTGTCCCGTGACTGGTTGACCAACATATGATCAGTCATTTTTCTATCACCTTCAAAAATGAATGGAACAAATTGTCAATCGGGAACACTTATATGACGCCCATATGTTGTATATTTATTTCAAAATGTAATCGTAACTACACAAACTGTTCTTGTTCAGATTTCAATTTATTATTTCTGATTGCAGGTCCTAATACTCAAAGATGAAGACGGCGAAATACTTTCAAACACCAAAGTTCTAAATATATCGACCTGTAACTTCGTTTCATTCCCACCGGTCGGATTTCCAAAATCGAAAAAACTGAAATCTGTACAAATTCGACAAATGAATCTATTTCATCTCAACACGGGCGTATTTCCCGCCATTTCAAACCTGGCAATAGAGGATGTTAACGAACTGATAATCGATGGCTTTCAGGGACAAACTAACTTAGCTAATATAGAGATCAAGAATTCTATTCTGTCTGAAATCAGCGAAGAATCGTTCAAAGAACTGAAAAACCTAGAAAGACTCGTGTTCCAAAATGTGTCAATAAACACCATCGCGACCAGCGGACTGCATGTGTTGTCCAATAACCCTAAATTGTGGGTTAAATTTGTCAATTGCAAAGTAAGCATAATAATCGAAATAATCCGATGATTTTCCATATGTACATACCTAGTATCAGGTGAATCAATGAACAGCATCAGATTGACTACATTGGTTGATCTTATGAAACACTGACAGAGAACCAGTGACCACCAAAATTCAGGTCAAGAATTATTTGTGAGGGGTCCCTCATGACTTACCTAATGGCTCAATCACCGAGGGTTCGTCCAATAGATCCTTTCAACTGATCTTGGATACTCGCCAGGGCCGGTACCAGTTAAAGAAGTTGTATAGTGTATGTACTTGCTACACACGAGAGAAACTTCACGTGAGTAGAGGGGTCATATTCTTTCTGGCGCACTTGACTCCTCTCTGTAACGCAGACCTATTTTCTAACATTTTCTTGTCACTTCTGTAAGCCCCAAATTTTTACACTAAATATTTAGCCGTTTTTAAAGCAAATACAAAAATCATTTCATCCCAATTTTTCTCCTCACTTAGTTTAAAAATTGTCACATTTCTGTATCAAACTTGTATCAATTTAATAAAAATTCGAGGATCATTCACCCTCTTTCTCAGACAATGTTCTATGCAAAGGAGAAAAAAAAAATCAGAATGCATTATTTGTCTTTGAGAAAATGTACAGTAACTGAAATATGCCCCTATTCTGAGCATACCCTAATATATTTTCCATTTATAAGTACCTATGTGAGATTTATCAGCATGTGTCAACAGAGCAGGCATGTGTTTAATACCTATATTATCCATCTTCAATATTTAAATCAGAAAAAAAGAGTCCTAAATTTTCAGTAAATTCTGCAATACCGTTGGCTTTATAGTCTTACCAAAATTCATTGGAGTTACAACAATTTGATTTTTCAAGCCAATTATTATTATCAGTGGCGTAGCCAATGGGGGGGGGGGAGGGGTGAAGGGGGCGAATGCCTCCCGAAGGCACCTGAAACTGAATGTAAAATATGCAAAAATGAGTACATTTTCGCCTTTAGAACACGTTTTTTCGAAAAAATTTTGCTCGAGCAGTAATTTTACCTTCATGTTTCATCAAATAGTCCTCTAATATCGGCAATTTTTAAACAATACCTCAATTTTCGACTTTTTCTTCTTTGAAAATCTTACTTCGCCCCCCCCCCTTGGAGAATCCTGGCTACGCCACTGATTATTATTTTTTTAATTGCATAGATTCTATTTGTTTTTTCCCCTTTTCACTCAATTCCTTCTTCATTTCTTCTAGTTTCTTATTTAATTGTTTCATTCTTTCCTTATTTTCTTCAATTATGTTATCTGTTTGTTTCATTACTTGATTATTAGCTTGAGATAATCTTTTCAATCGACTCCTGCTTTATTAACTGCAGCCATTAATACCCTAAAACAGAAAAATAAATTGGTAACTTTAAAAGTACATTTCTTCTCATTTTCAAATTCTGTCAAATCTAAATTATTTTTTAAAATAAACTTCATGTAACTGATTAATTATAGTTTGACTCGATGATTTAATTGTATCTTTCAATTCCTTTATTTCAGGATACTCTGAAACTAGAAAATTGACATAATCAGTTTCTTCTTTTGAAATCGAGTAATTACAGCCATAAGTTCATGGTGCCGAGTATGGCGTGATGTGAGGTAAGGATGGTTTCCGGTAGGAGAGTCACCGTCAACAGAAACTGATACAGAGATTCAAAAATCTCATTATTCGACTTCATGAAAAATTGAGAGAAGATGGTCTGATTTTGATTAAAAACTCGATAAATACTGTGGGTCAAAATCAGACCAATAATTTTCAAGATGTTTAAAAGTGATGAAAAGTTGGGAATTTTTCAAACTTAGCCTGACGAAAAATTAAGTCTTTTTTATTTTTAAAATGGGTAAGTATTCTATGACCATGCTAAGAATTTTGAGTGATTAGAAGTTTGAAAAAGTTTTGTGAAAAAATCGTTGTTTTTTTATTTTTTGGGATAATTGGGAAATGTTGAAAAAGTAGCTACAGAGAAAAGTCAAGTGCACTAGAACTGAACTGATAAGCTTTTTTAGAGTGCTGAGAAAGAGGGTGGATGACCCTTGAATTTTTATTAAATTGATACAAGCTTGATACAGAAATGTGACAATTTTTAAACTAACAGAGGAGAAAAATTGGGATGAAATGATTTGTATTTGCTTTAAAAACGGCTAAATATTTAGTGTAAAAATTAATTTGGAATTTTTTTTTTTTTGTGGGGGGGGGGGGGTTACAAAAGTGACAAGAAAATGTCAGAAAACAGATGTGCGTTACAGAGAGGAGTCAAGTGCGCCGACCCCTCTACTCACGTGTAGCAAAGCTACACATGAATTTTAGCAGTGTCGTACCATCATATTCAGTCTTTGTAACACTAACCCAAATAAAGAATGATTTTTTGTGACTACATACCTATTGAGATATAAAGTATAAACCTGCGCTAGAGTGCGCTGCAAAATTACATGTGCGGGTGTTAGCGGGGGAAAATGAAAAGGTGATCATGTGTACCTACTTTCATGATAGAAAAATCTCCATGATCACCCATTCAGACCACTGATAAAACGCAATCATGCCAACATTTGCAACTCTAATTTATATCCCAATAGTCTTCGTAAATTTTTTCTTGCTACACACGAGAAAGTAAAATAGTGCCGGCCCTGAGTTTCTCCCACCCCTGCTTGTGAAGTATTACCTTCAATAAGCCTTTACAAGTTCTTTCCTTAGTCAGAATTCAGAACACATCTTCATAGTCAACAGCAACACATGGATTCTGAGTACAACATATCTAAACTGTTGGATCTGAGAGAACTTGATAAGCATGTTTAATATGTAAGAGTGCAATTGCACCTACGCAATTCATGCGAGCTACAGACCAATGACTAATACCTACTCAATTTACTTTTTCTTTCTTTCTAATAGATCGACACAATTCAGTCTGAAAGTATTTCCATGCAAGTGGCCAAACTGGAGCTCATCAATTCGTACATCAACGTTGTTAATTCTGACGGCTTAAACATCTCAGCCATGGATAGCATCGACGTTATTAGGTGCACCTTCGGTCCAATCCTCTCTCCAGAGAGCTTCAAGTTCCGCGCTAACAAAGTGAACATCATCGAAAACGAATTCAAATCGTTGCCCTCCAATCTACTTCGAGAAGTTACCGTCGTCAATGATAAAAAAATCAACTTCATCGGGAATATTATTCATGATGTGGATCTCGGTGGCTTCATTCTCAACTCCAAACTAGATAAATTGAACTTCGTTAAGAACAAGATCGTTTGCGATTGTACCCCACGTAAAACTAGCATTTTAAAATTGAGGGATCTCTTCCCCGGTTTACTAACTAACGAAACCAACTTCGATATGATTATCGACAGCAACTCTTGCAAGAATTACAACAGTATGCCGCTGAGCGAGTTCAAACGAAAGTTCTTATCCGGGCAGTTGTGTAACGAGACGGATTTGAAGCAGTTGGAGACCATGTACCCCAATGAACAAACCGAATTACTCAATATGTGGCAAACGAGCACCGAGATCTCACCAAATAATTCCGTAACATTATCCTCGTACTGTACTTTCCTGTTTCTGTGTACATTATCAAATATATTTTTTAGTTACCTTTGTTGAACACCTTGTTTCCATTAAAATACGCATAATCTGAAGAAAAAAAAAACTTGGCAAGTTATTCTTTATTGCATCAAAATCTACAAATATGACTATCATGCACAATTTGAAGGTTAATTTTGGGACCCACGAGATCGCGGATATTGTTGATCCCGTATTTTATCATCGTCGGTCGTTCTAATGAGAGACCCCATGCGATGGCATTCACTTTGCTGGGCAAGCCCATAGGCAGCAACATTTCGGGTCGGAACATCCCGGAATTTCCTACCTCGATCCACTTTTTTAAGCCTTCATGGTAGCAGAATATTTCCATACTCGGCTCGGTGTAAGGATTATACGCGGGCTTGAATTTCAGTTTCTCAATACCTAGTTTTTTAAAAAATTCATACAATATGCCAATGAGATTGCCTAATGTAAGTCCGTAATCAGCTATTACACCTTCGACTTGATGGAACTCGGCGAGATGAGTAGCGTCCAATGTTTCATTTCGGAAAACTCGGTCTATACTGAAATACTTGACCGGCTTGAACTCCTTTTCTTTCGCAAGTTTATACAACATACGAGAACTGACGGCGGTTGTGTGCGTTCTGAGTAAATTCTTTCTGGCTTCGTCAATTGACCAGTTGTACCGGTACCCGTCCGAACCATAATTGCCTTCGCTATGAACAGTTTTCACGTTTTCCATGTAATCAGCTGGGATATCGTCTGAATTTTCAGGATCATTTAGGAAAAAGGTATCGTGAGCATCTCTAGCCGGATGTTGCTGAGGTTGAAACAACGCGTCGAAGTTCCAGAATGAATTTTCAATGTAATTATTCGTCGGCATTTCCGTAAAACCCATCTCCAAGAAAATCTGACGGAACTCTGATCTTACTTTCAATAAAGGGTGCAAGCAACCGCTTTGAGATACCAATCCATCAGCATCGAAATTATACGGCTTAAACTTTAAATTGCGCCATGAGCCAGAGGCTATCATTTCGGGTGTGAGCTCTGTTTCCAGCTTCTGAATGGATGTGCTGAATTCGGGCCCTTTTCGCAACAGGAAGCTTTTCGTGACGACTTCCTGTGCCAGTTTCCGTTTTTTGTAATCTTGTTTACAGTTGTCCGGAACGCCCTCCTCGGATAAAGTCAGTTTCCGCAGATGTTGTTGAACCTCATCGACGACATGGTCGACTCGGCGAGTAACCAAATTCGAAGCCTTGTCGTAGAGGATCCAACTTTTGGACATGGCTTTACTGAAACCGATTTTAGCGTTAGGGACCGTTTTCATTAGCTCACTCTGAGCAATACCTTCAGGGGGAATCGCATTGTAGATTAATACTTCATAACTACCATTTTGAGATACCTGCGATCCTTCTTCCGTCAGTTCCCATGTTCTACTCGTCCGCGGCTCGACGAGTATCAGATTATCGACAATCTGCAGACTCTTGACGGCGCCAATGATTTTCTGGTGGTCCTCTTTCAACTGAGCAGCGATCTGTAAGGTATCCAGGGGCTCATTTTCACTCAAAAGCTGCAGCACGGTTTCCGGTAAGGTAGCCATTTAGCATTTCGTGAAAAATCGACAAATTAAAACTACAGACTGTGGGAAAATTGAACATAATTCGCGTTTTCATCAGCCGACAATCTGTTATCAATAAAAACAAAAAATGTGTACACGTGACACGTGATAGATATGGTGATCAAAATGATGGAATCGGCTGTCAGCTCAGGAAAAAAGACCTCAAAAACAGGGTTATATAAAGGCTATTTATAAGAATCAACAGTGTCATCTTGAATCGATGAAATCGATTCGCGGAAAACATCGATTTGGAGTTAACAAAGACAAAGAATAAACTATGCTAAGTAACGTACTCACAAATGGCAGACTATGTTAAACGATACGGAAAATGGGTTGAGAATGTACATAATATTATAACAGTGAATTCGGTTATAATTTGTCACGCCGAAAGCGATAGTTTTGATTGTTTTTCATGAAAACTGTAGAGCGTCTACAGCTCGACAGTCGACACTCGACACTATCGATAGACAATGCCCAATGCCACGCTAATGCCCATTTCCCGGTATTATTAGCTATTGGACTGGTTAGTCTGTGTGCCGGTGTTGCTCAACGTGACCGTGTGAATTGTGTATCGTGAAAGATCGCTGTTTAATCTCTAACATTGCATTTTGTATTGTCGATGAAGGAAACTGATGAAGAAGAACTTGGTCAGCGGACTAGAAAACAGTTACAACAGCCGGCGTTATGTAAGCGAAATAAACTCATCTTAAGGTGAAATGAGAACCTCACATGAACTACGATGGAAAAACTTTTCCCTCTAGAGCAACTGGTAACGATTGCGAGTACGTATTCTCAAACTTTTTATTTTCACGAACACCTCTGCGTTGCAGTTGCAGTAGATACAAACCTGATAAACTACGTTGTGAATACTGATGGTTGATGCTTCTTGTTCTTTTTTGTATAGATGTACAAGAAAATGTTTCGTACGAGTCCCTTTTTTGTATAGATGTACAAGAAAATGTTTCGTACGAGTCCAAAGTCGTCGGGAGTCGCGAAGCAGTGAAAGATTACTGTTTAATTTTACACTTACACGATGAAATTGCATTCTGCATTGTCGATGATGTAAAATGATGAAGAAGAACCTGATCAGCGGACTAAAAAATAGTTACAACAGCCGGCGTCATGTTCGCGAAATAAACTCATCCTAAGGTGAAATGAGAACCTCGTGTGAACTATGATGGAAAAACTGTTCCCTCTACAGCAACTGGTAACGATTGCGAGTACGTATTCTCAAACTCTCATTTTCACGAACACCTCTACATTGTAGTTGCAGTAGATACAAACCTGATATAGTACTACGTTGCGAATACTGACGGTTGATACTTCTGTTTCTTTTTTGTATAGCTGTACAAGAAAATGTTTTGTGCAAGTACAAAGTTGTCGGGAGTGGAGGAGCAGTGAAAGATTACTGTTTAATTTCACACTTACACGATAAAATTGCATTCTGCATTGTCGATGATGTAAAATGATGAATAAAAACCTGATCAGCGGACTAGGAAAACAGTTACAAACGCCGGCGTCATGTAAGCGAGATAAACTCATCCTAAGGTGAAATGAAAACCTTACATGAATTATGATGGAAAAACAATTCCCTCTAGAGCAACTGGTAACGATTGCGAGTACGTATTCTCAAACTCTTATTTTCGCGAACACATCTACATTGCAGTTGCAGTAGATACAAACCTAATATTAGTCCACGTTGCGAATACTGATGGTTGATGCTTCTGTTTTTGTTTTTTTTTTTGTATAGCTAGAGAAGAAAATGTTTTGTACGAGTCCATAGTCGTCAGGAGTGGAGAAGTTAATTTCAACAATGAATTCGTTCAGTTCGAAGGATCAACGAGACATATTTCTTCAAGGTCTCATTGAGCAGTTATATTTAGTGAGATCGCGATCGTGCATTAGCTCAGGAGAAGAAACCGGTACATCGGAGATTACATTCCTCCCAATATTCTGCGTCAGATAACGATCATCGAATTGAGGTATGTTTAGTCGTTACATGGCGAACGTGAAGTCGATTGTAATATCAAGAAACGAAATGTCCAAGTGGGATTCTTTTTGTATAGGTGTGCAAGACAGCGCATTGCAGTCTGTATGTATCACACCAGAACGAGTCAGGAGACTGCAATGATTATTGTCCATCGGCAAGAATGTACATAGGGTGGCAGAGTCATATTTTGTGATGAACTGCACGTATTTACAAAAACATAAGAGCTTCCCTACCAAATAGCACATATATGTAAGCGATAGGAATGTTGTCTGTTTGCAGCATGGTTATTTGTGACCCGATCAGAGAAAACGCGGCTTAGATTGTAGGGCAGAAAATTTATAATTTTATTTGATTACGATACAGAACGGTATGAGGATTCCAACAAGCAGGCTTGCTTATCTGTAGGATCAGTAGACGCTGAGAAATTTGCGTTTGAAGTTTTGGTTTCAATCACTTTTGATGTACAAAAAGCTGAGAAACACAACTTCAAACGCTTGCAGTATTGAAAAAGGCGTAATACTTTCTAGGCATAGTAAGTGATGACTAGGTGAGGCATGATTCTTATGTAAAATTCGACGCCGAATCTAGAGATGTCTATGAAAATATGCCTATAACAATTTCTAGCCTAGTAATTGCCCTGTGAAGTTCGTACGAGAAAACCCGCCCTAGACTGAAACTGATAATTCTGTATGTTCTCCCTCTTTTCTAATTTTACTCTCAACTCGAGCCCTGGAATCTGCCCTTTTGAGCATTACTTCAGAGACGTCGGGGAGGCCAACCAGACCCCTACATATCGGTCGGTATAGGTTAATCAGAGGCCAGCTTGTCAAGTCGGAGTCGATTAAAAGTCCTTTAATGCGGGAAAATGAGATTGCGGGGCTCTCGACCGGATATTCCGGAAATAGCGCTAATCTCAACATCTCAGCTGAGTTTCGTGACACAGCAGTCCCGCGTACACAATGTCCTAGGAATTCAAGCTCTGCAGATTGTGAAGCGACAACTGCCTTCTCGGGGCGCATGGTCAAGCCAAGCGCACGAAGGTGATGGCTGAATTCGTCAAGTCGTGGATATCCATAGGTGATTGGGATTCCAAATAATGAATCGTCACCAAGGATCCAGGTCTTAAATAGGTGCCCGTAGATCTTAATCTGGGCAGAGGTTATGGCGATGTGGTTGCATAGGGGGTCGACTAGTTGTGTGAAGTAACTACCTAGATGGTGAACCGACACGTTTTAGCCACATACGTCCGTCATGCATAACCACGGGACGTTCGGCGAAGTGAGTAATCGCGTAGTCGAAAACACGCTCTTTGTAGAAATCATTGAAGACATTTTCACGTAAAATTGAAAACGCTTCTTCCAT
Organism: Acanthococcus lagerstroemiae; assembly: GCA_031841125.1. Lineage (NCBI taxonomy): Eukaryota > Metazoa > Arthropoda > Insecta > Hemiptera > Eriococcidae > Acanthococcus > Acanthococcus lagerstroemiae. Next base: position 37,091,514 of record CM063106.1, on the reverse strand, counting down.
GAGCCATGGTTGTAGGGTGGAGTCGAACGACAAAAAGTCAAGTCCTGCACCATAGTTTGGTGTTCCACCTTGTTGTGAAGCCTGTTGTATGACATCAGGTAAACGTTTATGCCTAGAACCATTGGTTCAGGGCGTTCCTGATATGTTAGTATTAATGGGGCAGCTGACATTCGTTCTAGTATGATGTTCTCGAAGGCTTATCCCAACGTATTTTAGGTGATTCGAAGGTCACAAGTTGGGTCCTTGTCCAAGTGAGGTCGGGTTTGTACCTGAATGGAGTGGAAGCGGCACCGATGAGGGTTTCTAGCCACCACTTAAAGCTATATACTGCACGGTGAATCGTTTTAGAGTGATTACCGGGGTCACCTTTCTTGCCAATGTATCTATATCTGCCCCTGATGATGGGATGAATGGTACGTCGGCTAAATTGTCCCACCCGATGATTGTACCGGGGGTATTAGTCTAAATGTCCTTCTTGTAACGGCGATGGCCTGTTCGAGGGCTGGGTCTGTAGGTCGGGGGAGGATCGGTTTATCAAACTTCCATAAATTAGCGTATAGTGTCCCTCTAGTGTATAGAATAATTGAAGAATTGTGGGAACTTATATGGTTAAGTGTTTCGTTATTGACAATAGAGAAAGACTAAAAATGAAAAATTAAGAAAAATTAATATGAAGCTGAATAGTTATCAGTATTACTATTAATATTCTCGATAAGTTTTTGTAGCAATTTGTTAAATCATGCCGATAGAACGTTTATTCCCAAATGATAACATTAACTGAACTAAACTAAACTAAACTAGACTACCGAAGATAAGGCTATCGATGAACGAACGGAAGAATACTACAGACGTGACGCGTAATATAAAACATCTCCCCCTTTGCGGCGACGTAGATTGTAACGCGGGCTCGGACTGCTTGGCGCCGATAAAGATGTCCGTTTCGGTGGAGAGGCACGCGACGTTGGTAAGCTACTATCCAGGGTATGTTCTCCGGATGGCGGTGGTTCTTGTTTGGGTACTTCATGCAGCATTTTCCGATTTCGGCGCAGCACACCGCCGTCTTCAACTGCTACGTCGTAGGAACGTGGTTCCTCCCGTTGGCGGACCACTTTGCCTTCTTGTTTGACGTCGTGGATGTAAACGTTCTCACCAGGTATGAGATTAGGGAGTATACGGGCTCCTCTAGCACGATCGAAGTTGTGTTTCATTCTCGATTGGCGCAGTTTGTCCTTCTCTAAGACTTTCGTGTGCGATTGCCTTTTCCAGTTGAGGTTTACAGAAGGCACTGTGGTTCGAATGTGCCGGCTGAAAAGTAACTGCGCCGGCGAGTACCCGGTTGCTGTCGGCGCTGCTCGGTAGTGAAGGAGCGCGATGGGTGGCGAAGGCGAACGGAGGATTTTCTTGGCTATTTTGACCGCCGCTTCTGCCAGTTCGTTTGACTGCGGATATGCAGGGCTGCGCGTTGTTAACTTGAAGTCGAAGTTGTGCGCAAACTGGCGCATTTCTTCGGAGACCATTTGCGTGCCATTGTCGGTATATACCTCCTCGGGGATACCAAACCGCGCAAATATGGTCTCCAACCGCGAGATGAGTGTTTTACTGTCGAGCTTAGGGAGTTCTGCCATTTCCAGGTATTTCGAATAAAAATCTATTACTACAGCATACCATCTCCCTTCTTCTTTCAACAGGTCAAGACCTACTTTGGCCCACGGACGGGCTGGTAACGGCGTAGGTATGAGTGGCTCGCTACGGTTGATTCTTGTTGTAGCGCATCTGGTACAGTTTTCAACCATTTTCGCGATGTCTTGGTCGATGTTGGGCCACCAGATGGAAGTGCGCGCTAACGCACTTGTTTTCGTTACCCCAAAATGCGAAGCGTGTAGTTTAGTCTAGAAGAGATTGGCGCAGGGAGGATGGTATCCAGAGACGGTCACAAAAAAGAATCAGGTCTCGGGCGATGTGGAGCGACGCTTGGTGATACCTGTAAGGCACCAGATTCTCCGACGTGTTGCTGATAGACTTAGGCCAGCCCTTTTCGATAGCGGAGCGTAGAAGTTTCCTGACTACATCGTGGTTTGTGCTGCTTGAACGCGTTGCAACATGCTGGTGGAGGCCAGAAGCGTGTCGACTGCCCGAATGGAGGCGTAAAGAAGTTCGCCCTCTAAGATTTCATCTCTTTTCTGGGCCTCTTGAGATGGCTTACGGGACAACAAATCGGCCACGACTAGATTCTTCCCTGCGATGTGCGTGACAGAGAACGAGTAACGTTGCAGACGGAGGCGTAAACGAAGAAGCCTGGGCGTCAGGTTGTCCAAAAATTTGGTTGTCAAGATTGGAATCAATGGTTTATGGTCGGTTTCCACGACAAAAGTAAGACCGATCAGGAAGTTTTGCAAACGTTCGCACGACCAGGTGATGGCCAAAGCCTCCTTTTTTATATCTGCGCAAAATTTTTTTCCCCTTTAGAAAGAGTGCGCGAAACATATGCGACTGGTCGCTGGTTGCCATCTGCGAATGCCAGTGTCAAGCGGCCCCACCACCCGATTCCAGCTGTAGAAGATACGCTCTCAAGAATTGCTGGGGGAATGGTCTTTTCAAAGCTTGACGCTAACTCCGGCTTCCATTAGATCCCACTTCTGACACCATGTTAAATCATGCCGATAGAACGTTTATTCCCGAATGATAACATTAATTGAACTAAACTAAACTAAACTAGACTACCAAAGATAAGGCTATTGATAAACGAACGGAAGAATACTACAGACGTGACGCGTAATATAAAACACAATTTATTTTGCTTGTCGCAGCTTTTCTTGTATATTTCAAGAAATGAATTAAAGGTAACGAGCTTCTCCTCTTCATACTTTTACGATTTCTCGCTGTAAGAGAGCAATGGCAGCTGCACCTCGTTTCCTCTTAACCTTTTTTACTTGGTCATTGAGGAAGCAGTCATTGGGAAAGCGCATAGTACCCTCTTTTTCATCGTCTCTAAGTGGATTGAATTCATCATTTTCCTCAAGAGATATCATTTCTTCATCATGCGAATTAGGCGAGCTGACTGGGCTGTCTTCATTTCTTGCCTCTTCGATGAGATCCGTGTTCACACCTCGAGTGCACTGTGGAGTGATTGAACCATTTCCTCCTAATACATTATCAAGTTCTCTGGTAAAGGAGGGAATACAGCCTAAACCATAGAAAAAGTTTCAACAAAAGATTTTTTCAATTTCGCACAAAATTTGAGTGCACTTCTTTGTTTCATCGCAATAACATAAAAATTTGAGACTAATAAAAATATTGACGGTATATTAAAATCTAGTCATCAACACCAGTCAACCGAAATGAGTCTGGAGAACGAACAAAGAACGCTAGCAATATGAAACTTTGTCTTTTCGTTCAATTGGCTTCACTCTACATAGTTCAGTCGTTTCTCGAACGATAGCGCCACTAGTATCGTTTTAGCACAGCAGTTAATGAACATTTTAGACATACCCACTGTGTATACTGTTTTAGGTATGCCGTGATTTTTGTAGCACAAATCTGTTCTTCTAAAATAACCATCTCAGGTGGAGGCATACTTTGAAATCTCTATAAAACAAACTCAAAAAGTGGTCGAATTTTCGCTAACCTGTCCCTCTCGGCGGCTGGAATGCGGTCATTTTCCTGGTTGTCAACTGAAATGAAGCAGAGCATATTATAAGAGATTTTCACCGAGTGGCACTAATAATTTCAATCAGTGGCATACCTACACCAAAATTGCGATTGGAGGGGGGGTAGAAAAAAGTATTTGGTTGCACTGGTGTAGAAAAACTTTCTGATAAAGGAGGGAGATGGTAAAATGTAGCATGTGGCACAATCGTACTCTACTGCGTGGCACTATTTCTCGAATTTGTGTACAACGCGGTCTCGTCTAACTAAAAACGCATTTCGGATTCTCTAGAACTGACAAATCCATATTCTCTTCAGTAAGTTGTTCCTGAGCATCTGAAAATCACCTTCGGATCGCTCCTTCAGTCAATAGGGCTCGCTGATGAAACAGATACTCAGACTTCTTGATTGACAGATTTGGTTGTCTTTTAAAAAATCCGCTAATCCATTTGCGACTTGTATAATTATGTCGGAATGGCATTTCCAACTTCTTTTTATTACATAAATATTGGACGCTATATGCAAGACCTTCTACTGGAATGGGGGCACCTCACCGAACGAGTCTAAGCAACCATTCTTGTAAGGTATTTTCAATTTCGTAGCCTAAAACAGGGTCCGGTGTTGCAGTTGACGTTAAATGCCTAGCGCGAGAAACATTCACTGCTTTCAAAATACCTATGTCCCCTGCAGGAAAGTTAAAAATTGAAATTAGCCTACCAATAATCACTCAGTCTGTAAAAGAGAGACAGTTGGATAAAGGTGAAAAGAAGCATACCATACACAGTGCCACTTTCAGCTGTATGAAGTGAGGCACTTTTTAAAGAATATCGAAGCTTAAACACTAATTAAAGTTTCTTTACTATAAGATTAGAAGAAAGTTGAAGCGGCATTTTCTGTTTTTCCTGGATTCTAAGATTTTTGTATTATTCTCATGTTCAACAGACTTTGGCACAGAACCAGAGAGAAATCTTTTTTGATTTGACGTAAAATTTCTTTCTACAGTGAGTTAATTTACACTATACGGGCTAGTCTTACCAACAAGGATCAAAGTCACGGGACAGTCCAAACTCTGATTTAGCTAATTGCCCGAAATTGGACAACTGAAGTTGGATTAGCGCGAGCAGCACTATACCCAAGTTGGTAAAAGGAGCCCTGAAGTGGACACATCTTAATTTTCTTTGGGCAGTTCCTTCGACGATATTCTGTTTCAGCAGCCTAAAATAAACTTTTAATAAAAGCGGTAAAAAATGCTCCTGTGACTTTCAGAAAATAACTTTTTGTAACAGCACCTTGCATTTTCAGGGAAGGGTAAGTTTTTTTATGACAAATCCAAGTCCTTCTCTACTGATTAATCGTCAAGCATTTATAATAGCATTTTTGAGTAACTGCTTCGATGGCATTCATATCAAGACAATTTATATGAAAAATAATGGTAAATTTATGCAAGTTGATTTAACGGAACAACCTTGATTAGATGGTCCCCTTTTCATAAAGTAATTGGTAATGATCACTTGAAAAGTAGTACAATAGAATAACAGAGATTCGTAATAAGTAATAATAACAATAATGATAACAAGGAATGAAAGGTTGAAACAGGGATTGAAAGCTATATGATGAAACTTCAGCTTTTGGCTTTAGGCTTTTCACCTTGAAAATAAAACTTGAGCATTCGGCCTTAGGCTTGTAACCTTAAAAATGAAACTTCAAGTGGCTTTGAGCTTTCAACTTTTGGCTTTTAAATATTCTTCATGCTTTGACTTATTAAAAAAAAAAAAAAACTTTGGGCTGAATTTCGCAATTTACAAAAAAAAATTGCGCTTTTATTCATTTTAATTTAATTTTCATGGGCTAAACTGAAAGAGAAAACTTGAAAAATTGAGTTTATTTGATTGAAACACTATTTCAATAAATATGTATTGGAAAAACTGAAAAAGATTGAACTTTTGCTTTTGACTTTTGGCTTTTTGAATAAAACTTTAAGATTTCTTCTGCCAAATCAGTTTGGTTTTTGGCTAGCTTTCAACCCCTAGATCAAAGTATAAAAATATAAATAACAGTCTAGAAAACAGTCTCTAATAAGTACTTAAAAATTGACTGGAAAATACGAGTTAAGCACCTTTGTTTTCGTGAGAGTATTTTTCATTAGTATGTTGAGAAATAATTTCTTCACTTATCTCAACCTCTGACGCTCTTACCTTATTTCTTCTTAAGAAATCTTTGGCGTGAAGGATGGAATTCGAGGTTCTATTTTCCATATTAGAACAAGACGGAGACTTATTTTGGTTGACTATACTGAATTAACGCTCACAGCAAGCAGAGCTATGAGGTACTACTTCAATCCGCTTCCTTAACTCATTTATCAATGGGAAACGTCCATCTCTTTCAACCCAGCTCCAAAATTCTTCATATTTCATAGACTACTGCGCTCTTGTTGAATAACGGAATACTCCATATTGGTTTGATATCTGGATTACCTACTTCTTTGGCAGGATAACCAAGAACTGTAGAAATACTTGCAATATCTTTGACATTGACAATATTTTGCGGCTTGAAACTGACCAGAAGCGAAAGGAAAACGATTGCAAATCTCAGTAGCAAGAGTTTTGAAGAATTCCAAACAATTTGTCTTGATAATAGTCATCTGCTAATCTTGTAATTGCTTAGTTTCCGTTATTTTCTTATTTTGACCCCTTACTTTATTGGAATACGTGCAGGCAGCTGTCTTGATTGGATCATCACTCTTATTATCAGAAACGTTGCCATTTAGCATATCATTTACCTCTCTTATCCATCTAAAAATGAAGAGCTTGATAAACATATGCGAAAATTTTGAGAATAAATTATGTTCCTCGCATGTGAATGGAGATTCAATGACTTCGTTCACCTTCTTCTTTAATAATATGGACAATTTTTTCTCTAAACAAAGTCGAGGAAGAAAAAAACTGACACAGTCTGTCATTTGACTGAAAATTTTTATGAAATTTCCAGTCGGAGTCAGTAGGGCGTTTCTGCAATACTCTCGGGCTTCAATCAATCGATGGTATTCATTACGATCATTTGAGAGTAATTCTGAGCGACAAATGTGGCACTCTTTTGCACAGGAAATCAACTTTATGGCAATGTAACCAGTCATGTACGCATGACAATTGATTACATCGATCGGCGTTGTTTTGAAAGTGAATTCCGATTCTGGTATGCCAGCGTAATTGGACACAACTGTTACTTACTTTCCTGAATAATTCGGTCTTTGGGTACCACAAACAAAGTTCTTCAGCGTACTCAACGCACCAACAGAATCATCTGCCTCGCAGTTTGCATGCGCTGAATGAGGTGACAGGAAATTGTTCACTACGGATGTCTTGAATGCATCTGCAAAAGAAGCACACGTCGGATTCACATTTCGTGCACCATGGCTTCGTAATTGTCCAAAGAAATTTTCAATCGGATCTTGAGTACAAGCACGGGGACTCAGAAAACGAAAACCATCTTTCTGCAGATTGATCCATAACCGTCGCAGACCTTTGATGGACCACACCCAATTCTTCACAGATGGAGGGCATTTCAATTCTCCTATAAGAAGAAAAATTGATAACAGATACGGAAAAGAGACCAAATAATTGTTTTGTCAAAGGAAGATATTCTAACTCAGTGGCAGATCCAGGGGGGCATGGGGTACATGCTCCCCCCTTCATCGAAATTTTTAATGCAATAGGAAAAAGGAATAAAAATGATGAATCGTAGGCTCATTAAACGTCACCAGTGTATATAATTCGTCATTACGTATCCCACATTAGATATCCCACATTAGATAAAATATTTCTCCGGGAGCACCCCCGCCCCCGCACTTTCAGAATCTATCAGATAGCATACGTTATAATCTAGGCGCGAATAATCACAGGCAAGGTGGGGATGTCTAATTCTTGGTAAGTTTGCGCTTTCCAAAGTTGGAATATTATTCGCTAAAAAGTCAAAATCAAATTTCAATGAATTTTCCTCGTTATTTAACCATTTTGTGTAAAATTTTACTATGTGTTTATGTACAAAGCTAGCGTAACTCATATTTTTCCAAAAACATAATATAATAAGTCATAGCAACGTTAAATTGTGCAATAATTTGATTGTACATAATTATTCAGCTCCACTTGAAATATGGGCGGATATAGCATAAAATTAATTTTCAAATAAAATTCAAGTTTATCATCATTCTTGGGAGAATATACCAAGTTATATTCGTCAATTTCGAGATGAATGAAATTATCACCTATATTGGAGGCGGCTTTTTCTTTGTCACTCTCTTTAGACTTCTGATAATTATTTTTCAGCGATAAAATGTAGCTTGAAGCTCGAACAAAATTGTTTACATTCATTAAAATGCTATTTACCGGATTGCGAAGTTTCACTTGAATATTATATTTGTCGCTCAAAGGATTCGACAATGAAACGCATTCTAAACTTTACATTTTTAACATGATTAATTCAGAGTCTGCCATCTCAAGCAAAAAACTAGGCACTTGTCGCTTCAAACAATTTGAACAAACTGAGACTCGCGCATTAAACTATGGAGTATTTGAATCTTGATGACTTTGATATTTAGATTTAAATTACAAATATATATATATAAGATCGCGTGTTACACACCAAATGAAATCAATCGACAAGTTAATTGCACTAAATTTTACTAAGCGAAATTAACACGAAGTCGATAGGTATCAGGTTCATACACAGCTTATGATAAAAGTGCTGCAATCGTACTGACTGCGTTTACACGTCGAATGAAACTGCTCGACAATATAATAGGCAGTACAAGGAGTTGGCTTATCTACACGATAACATGATACCTGAGATTTCTTATATATATACATACACACACACATGCTTAAAAAATTGAACGTCGTCTTCTTCACTGTCAACCATCTCTGTCAAATCCAAATTGCTTTAGTAAACAATATCATCTTCCAGAGGAATGCTATAATGACCCCAGCAGAGGCGGATTTAGGATTTTGACGCCTGTGGGCAGTAAATTTTTGCCGCCCCCCCCCCCCCCCAAAAAAAAATAGAACGAAATAAAAAGTTTGTATGCAACATATTTTTAGTTTTATTAAAAATTGGAAAAAAACAGAACAAAATTTTTAATGCAGGTAATTAACAGTTATGAAAAAAGTAACAATCGAATTTGGCTTTAATAAAAATCAAAAACAGAACAAAAAACGAAATTCTAAAAATAAAAAAATAAAAAAAGTAGCAAGAAAACAAGTTAAATTAAGCTTCAAGTAATCGTTTTCTAGCTTTAGCTTCGCAAAATTTTGTTATAACATCGTCGAATTCAATATTTTTTAATATTGAAGATTCGATGTGCAGGATGGAGATATGTTGTAGTCTATCCTGTGAAACAAGCGCCCGAAGATAATTTTTAATTCTTTTTAGCGCAGAGAAACTCCTTTCTGCAGAGCAATTTGTTAAGGGTGTGCATAATGCTAGTCGAAATATCACATCAACATACGGCAAGGACCACAAAATATCGTTCCAGTTTTCTGAGAATAAATTACCCATTCTCGACGTTTTTCTTCTTCATTGATTAACGTCCTTTTGAAAACATCCGACGAACAGTACCTTACAACACCATCAGCATAAACACGCTTACTTGCTAGAAAGTCATTTGGTTTCTGGTTATCAAAGCCATGAAGAGCAAAATGGTCTATAGTTGATTTATCCAAAGTCCAATCTGAAGGGTCCGCATTGAAATTTTCTGTTATAATACTCTCGTTGCCATTATTGTTACAAGTTTCATCCAAATTCTCTGAAATATTTTCATCAATTACAAACATTACATGGCATTGATTCAAAAAATTAATCATTCAAGTGGTTACCTATACCTACCATCATTTATAAGCATAGGTGATGCTGATGAAGAAGAATTCTTCTCTTGTACAAGTACGACTTCATTGCCTTTTGTATTATCTACATGTACATCGACCGAACTATTTACCACGTCTATGAGGAAACAGGAAAGAGAGAATGAGTAACAGATACATGCATAAAATTAAAAGTATATAGGTACTAACCTTCTTTAGATTTTCCAAAAAATTCGGATATTGGTTTCACTTTCTTCAAAAAATCTTGTTGTTTTTCATCTTTCTCTTTTCGAAGCTTTTTATATGCAGCACCCGACAGTCGGTGTCGGCTGCTTATTTTCAAGGAAAAAATTATCACCGTAAATTATGTAAAAGCACAAAAATAATAACAGAATCGAGAATCGAAGATTGGCATCATATTAGCAAGTAGCTACTGTGTATTGAATAGCTGCATACTGATACTGTACAAAAACGTCTATAACGTCTTTGGTGCTGTGCAAGTTACAACACGCATATACTTACCAACGCTAAGATTTCCAACGCTCAGATTGACGGATGCGTATGCGCATGCGCTCAATCTTCGATTAAAATTATTTTTATTCCTTCAAGGAACGAAAAAAAAAATTGCCCGCCTTTTGCCGCCCTGGGCAGCTGCCCACTCTGCCATGCCTAAATCCGCCTCTGGACCCCAGGGGAGTATATGCACACCATCTGGTAAGATCTATTGTTTTACTATCTAGCATTGACAGAGCAATCTTATTTTGTCAAATTGTAAACAATTGCTAACCAAAACTCCTTATGCTAGTCATAGTTTGATAGATGCAATTGCGATTTTCCAAGCAATAAAAATATGAATTAAAATCTAACGTCTTCTTAATGATATTTTTCTTCACTCCCTTTGCTTTTTTTACCTCCTTTGCCGTATTAACCTCATGACTCTACTTTTGAACGCGTACATTTTTGCTTTCAACCTGCAGAACTTGCTTATAATGCCACCTTTGAGTTCATCTTTAAATTTGCCTAAGACCTTTTTGTTTTTTGGATCAAAGAGGGGATAAGATTATGGATATTTGGAAGAGTCGAAATAATTTTTTAAATGGAAGCAAAAGATCATTCAGGGAGGATTGGACTGGAATTTGGTAAATGAAGGAATCTGTATCCGTAGACCCAAGAGAAATATTAGAATCTGGGAAAACTGCTGACTTCATAATTTTGTAATGAAAGTTGTACATGTGCATCTTGGTAATATCTAAAATCGCTCCACCAGCTTGGACAAACAAATCAAAGAGAATTTTGGTGCGAGCTCTTTCAATGAAAACGAGGTTTCTTCATTGAGGATAAAAGAACGTTTGAAGGTTGGTAGGCAGATATTCTTTAGGATGGCGGAGAGGCGGTTTATGAAAATAAAATTGCGTCTGTGGCAGATGCTTTCTAGGAATTTTCCTAAGATACAATTATTTAATAATTTGAAGAGGTCTTTTTCAAATTCTGAAGTCTCCATTTTCCTTCTTTCATTATTGAGAAGGGTGTATGGCAACATCCAGAGTTCCTGATGAAATGTGACCCCTCAATGTATCTTTTTCAATTTAAGGCTGTGCTTTAACCCCAACTGTAGGTACCGATAGTGGATAATATATCTATTCTTATCATGTAATGTTGCAATCAACTTAGGCGGAGTATTCTTATTATTACACGTTCTTAATGTATCAGGGCAAAACATAAGGTCTGTATGAGCATTGTGCAACTCAACTGAATATTCCAAATCAACTTCCAGCATACAGCCAGGTGACCTGTCCTCTGGAATTGTCAGAATATCCAGCGAGTCGATTTCATGCTGTTTGAGCCATTGGAAATCTTGCAATGGAAGGGATTCGCACATTGCATATCCGTATAAGTTATTAGCGTTGATGTAGAATAGGGAATTTTAAGGCTCGTCTGGATTAATATTGCTCATTTGAGGGACATTAGCCTTAGCATATCTCAGAGACAATACAGCATAGCCATCTCTCGCTTAGGCTCTAAGAAATTGGTGCATACTAATGTCTTCCAGCAGCTCCAAGCAAGCGCAGGTAGAGTTTAGCATTGCATTCCAAGAAAGCCCCAGAGCTGAGTAGCACCATGCGGCATCTAACTGATAATCCTCTTAGCAAAAGTCTCTGAAATTCTCAAATACAGCGGCTAATAACAATACATCCGTATCAAGGTAGATGTTACTATAATTACCAAGGGTATTACAATTAAACGCATTGTATACCAGCTGAGCATGGTGATAGTCTTCGTCAGATATCCCCTCACTGCTCAGTGAGTTATAAAACGCTTCCTTTGAGGGTAGAGAGTTTTCACTATAGCGCTCTTAACTATCGATATATTCATATTGGAATACACCTTTACGAGTCAATAGCTCAAATTGCTCTGACTGATAAAATTTGGAGACATGAGTTAGCTCCATGTTTAAATATCCTACCGACGTGCTAAGACTTAATACTTTACAATCGTATACTTCGTATATTAATTCAACAAAAAACGCATGGAACAAATTAGTTCACTGTAATAACAGAATTACTAACACAATAACAACAAGGAGAGGTTATGTTTACTAAATATATGTGACGTATGTAGTCTTAGATATTGTCTGTGAAATCGGTCTTCATCGTGAACTCCACGCCTACCTTCGTCAAACAGCTGTATCCATTGATACACCGCTCGTTTCGACATCACATCTCTTGAACCATACACAGCACATAGGCGTTCGTAAATCACTTTTCCTGGTATTTTTTCAGCATGTAAAAATTTTATAATCGAGCGAATTTCACATTGTTCCGGCGACGAATTGCAAAGGTCAAAGTTAGACACACCACTTTTTCGTGTACTCATGTTTCCTCACACGTAACCCACGTTATGTTTACTTGATCGGTCTGAAATTTGGGTTGTGTACTCCTATAAGCCTACCCACTAACAGCCATTCGTTTCACGCCACCAGTGTTACCAGAAGGCGGCGCACAAAATCAGTGTAGTTACTTTTGGGATAACCCTCGTATTTCCTTACTTGTTATGGTAATTTTTTCCTGTTCCTCTGACAGTAAAAATTCCGATTATCTTAGGTGAAAATTACCATCCACAAAAATTATTGTAAAGAGCAGTAATATTTATGAAGTATTTAGGGTAAATTCTACCCTATCACAGTAAATTTTGCTCGGAAGTTTGTAAATCTTTACACTTTGAACAATAATTTTTACTAAACTTTTTTCTCAGTGCTGCCAACTGAGCCCACATGCTTTTGTATGTAGACGCACTAAATTTCCGCGTTTGAAACTCTACATGATTCTCCATATATTGGAGCAGCATTTCTTTTTGTGTATCAGTGGTTCGACCAGCTTTCCTGAGGAATAAACGTTGTAGATATTAGTACAGCTTCTAAACATAGTGAGAGTGTACATTTCTAACTTACGGCTTAGTTCCTGCTGCATGTCCTTCCATTTTTGAAAATTAAAATTGCACAATTTCTATAAATTTACACTAAATATCAATATCAATATATCCTCAAATGCATACAATCAAGACAACGAGCAACGTATGATAAGCGAGCAACAGTTTTATTTTTTACAAATGAACAAACACCACACGCGGAAAATGATGATAGTGGAATTCATTATTTTCATCTTGTGCATTACGAACGTTACGACCGTTTACGCATGCGTAAAGTTTATGCAGTTTACACATTCAGACAATAGTGGAATAGCCGCCCAGCTCGGGTTGAACAAATGTATTATCGACGGCTTAAATGACACATTGTAGATGACCCTACCTTGGGTTTGATGCAGAATAATTCCGTGAGAAATGTCATCTGCGGCTCCAGCTCCGCTCTGGTGAACGGTATTCTTATGTTCTTGGGAAATTATGTGGCGATACCAAAATGCCCTCCTGTGAGAAGTACCACATAACGAGCAGGAGATTCTCCCTTCATCGTCGCCCTTTGGTATACCAGATGGTGGTAGGTATACACATCATCCTCAAAATCAACCTGAACTTCTTCAATGCAATTATGAAGTTGCATTTCAAATGTACCATCACTACTATTTGGAGAAACTATGCCCCGATTCATCGCATCGGCGGGTTACTTTCAGTTTCTTTTGGCGCAGTTGTATCATCTAAGAATAGTAGATGCGTGAAGAAAGTCCATGTGCCTGTATAATTAAAATTCACTGTTTGGACCCTTATCACCACTATGCCGTTCTAAGCACTTCTTCATCTCCCTACTGAACTGGATGCGAAGATTATGCCAAATACTCTTTACTGTCTCGGCTACAATAAATGAAAATATATTGTATATTAGGTATTACTTCACCAGTAATTTATTTCTTAGGGCATTTGTGTCTTTCACTCACCATCTGTATTAAGCTGTTGCCTGAGTTCATCCCACTTCTTCTGTCGCGCCATATTTTTTGTATTTTTATTCACTTTGGAACACATGTTCCACAGTGTTTAATCTCTGGGCGCACCAGTTCAATTACCTTCATTTTCAGTTCCTCAGCCATGTTGAAAAGAAAAGAATACTATTTTACACCAGCACAAGCAATAAAAATAATAGCGCTTCACATGCGGTAGATTTGATGGAGTGTGATAATGATAACAGTGCGAATAGTAGCAGAGTAGGGTACAAACAATGAAACCTGCAACTGAAACAAACTCATTTGTTTCATTTTCACGTTCTGTGCAACACATTGCATTTCATTGGCCGAGATTTTTCACGTGAGGTTTCATGTTTCAGTCTATAGCTTGTGCTGTTTGGTGGCAATAGAACAAATTTGATGTTGTGGTCTTTACACATTTGTAGTACCTCTAGGAACACATACGAGTATGTGCTGCTAAGTTATCACCGATTACTACTTTTTTTTCTTCTCCTGGTGGATCCAGTTTTTTAAAGAAAGGGATTACTATTCGCTGAAACCAATTTGTGAACACATGAGAATCGAACTATCCACTTCTTAACGTGTCTGGATGGGGCAATGAACTTCATTTCTGAGTAAAATGATAAGCTGTAGGAGAGTAGAAATATAAGGCTAAACAGGTCTTAATGTCCTCTGAAAATCAACGGCCTGCTTTTCCTTTGTTTGAATTTTTCAGTTTGTTTTCTTCAACATTTGAAGCATGGTTTGTGAAGTGGATCATTCTTCAATTTTTTCTTCGTACCCTTTGTTTTGTAGAATCTTCTTATCACATCAATATTTTTTGAAAGTTTGTCGCAGTACTGACCCTATTAAGTTGGTCTGGGTTGAACCTGATTTCTGTGAATTATTCAAGGTATTCGCACCACCAACTTCAGCTCCTTCATGTCGAGTGTTTGTATCCGTGGACTAATTTACCAAGACAAAAGCAAAAAAGGAAAAATAATTGTTACCCTGGTAATTCAATAACAAACTTAGTTCTACTGAGCAAGCGAATAATGTGATAACTAACTGTTTCTGCAGAAATGCGTGGCTCTGATGTGATGAGAAGTTTTTTTCTGTTTTCTTCAAGTGTGGTGGGTAGTCAAAGATACTTGGGACTGCATCTTTCTTCAGTATGCGAGTTTATAAAGCCGTTTCAGTGTAATCAGTCCGCCAAAACTAACCTAATTTGTTTATTGTCCGAATTACTCAACTGTCTACCTAGTATATTGTTGGTGTGGTAGGTAAGACCAACTACTATAGCCCTTGGTGCACACAGGTTATCGCTATTATTAATCGAAACAATACATATTTTCGTCCGTTTATTCTTGGCAAGGTTCACTAATTTCGAACGACCCTGCCCCTTTGGTAAATTAACAGTGTGGACACTAAATACACATTTCAGAATATCTACACTCTCGTCCGAAGTCATTATTTGGAATAATTTTTGTTGAAGACGGTTAACTTGGTCAGATTTTGAGAAATCTGAAGATATGGCGTTGAAAAACTTTACATTCTCAACAATCAGGTTGATGTGAACCACTGAATTGAACTTGATACTTTGCGTACACTAGCATTTCTTCGAGTGCGGCAGTGATCAAATCCTCCTTCTTCATGGGGGGAGGGGGGGTGCGCTTAGACACCAACTTGTACTGGTTCATTCTGGTAGCAACGTGGCGATCCGTCGACTAGACAATTCAACAATGTCTACATACTTTAAAAGTGGCGACCCTCTACCATAGTAAACGTCATTGGATTCTTCGTCAAGATTTAGGTCGCTCACAAGTTGGGCCAGAATATCAGGTCGTCCTCTATTACCACCACCATCATTGTTACCGTTGTCGGTTTCATCTCCATCATAGTTCCCCTGTTCGGAGGGGTTGTCATTGTTGTCATCATCATTCTGGTCATCATCATTGTTGTCATCTCCACCGTCTTCTTCGTCATTCTCACTGTCAGTCTCATCACTCAAATACAGATCCTCATTCAGTATAGTTTCTCGCAATACCGGCACTGGTGGATAAGGTACACCCAATAAACCCGCCAAGAAGGCATCCATCTCAACCTCCACACTATTCGTTTCACCGGGTGGTGGGAGAGGAGCGGGGGCTACAGGTGGATGTACAGGAGAGGGGAGAAAAGGGCCGAAACGAGGGAGAACATAACGTTCCAGAGGTAAGGGTCGCGTTGGACAACAAACAACGTACTCGTTCAATGCTGGATCGGGTTCCCTTACCTGTAAACGTCGCATATATGTATTTACACAAACCTGGACAGCTCCATCTAGATGGACGTGCACGGACAAAGACACCTTTGTCAAACGGGAAAATATCTCGCAACAACATCTCACCCGTCTCGTTCTCAGGTTCTAGAACATCAAGAAGAGACTCCAACTCACTATTAAACGATATTGGAAGAGGGACACCTGTCATGAGGTTCAACTCTTTCAAAATTTCCTTGAAGATATTTTTATCCAACTCGCTGACCAACTCATTAACTGACGATTCAAAATCATCACGCACACTGAACTCATCACCAAATGCTAATTCTGGTAGACTCCAGTTCCCTTCCATGACACTCACCTTACACTGTTCATCTTCCACAGATGAAGGTACAGTCACCTCACACTGTTCATTCTCTGCAACTGAAGGTACAACCACCTCATCACTACTCACAATTAATTCGGGAACAGGAGCCTCAATCGTGGATTCCAACTCACGCATACATATAATTTCGGAGACCTGATCTAAGCTAAGTATCCCAACGCCTAGATTCCGAAAAAATCTCAGCACTTGCGTTTCCTCTTCCAACTGTACATTACTCTCACACTCCAAATTCTCAATGTACTTTTGCAAACCAATTCGCTTCCATCCACACACACGCTTCGCTCTACTATACAAGGTGTAACTAAACGGAAAGATTTCGCATAATTTATAATTATTACTTATACTAGAGTTAGTAGATTTTTTTGTGCCAGAGATTACCTCTGACGATTTTTGTTGACTTACAACTATGTTAGTTTTGCTGTGAATAAGAGCTACCACTAACTCGACTTTCCTAAGACGATAATACTTGAACTCATTATGAGTTTTTGCTAATTCGCGCAATTCACACACCTTCATAGCCATAAACAGGCTGTTTGGCTATATCATAGCCAGCATAGCAGGCAGAACCACGGTCCTGAGCAGCAGTTATGCTATCTATCGCTGCTATTTTAATTAACACGGATATAGCCAAGAGTACTCAAATTCAAGAACACTGTACAGACATTGGTAGCAGTTATAGCCAATATAGTAGATTTCAAGAACTCCTCTCCTGCCAATATAGCAGATTTCAACATTTTTAACTCTACTGCACACAAAATTTTACCTTCCAGAGCAAACTACTTTTCCTCTGGGTGATATTCAAAATCAGAGACCTCATAAATCCTTCTTTTCTAAAGTTTGTTGTTTCCAAGTTTTGGATTTTAAAGCCTTAGAAGCGGTTGGATTGGAAAACAAATGTGATAATCGAAATCAGCGACCTCGAAAACCTCATTTTCAATATTTTGTTTATTAGGTCATCACACTTCGATTTTGGATGGATTTAGTTCAATTTTGGAGGTGACTTTGGAAATTTTTCCACAGATTCGTATTTTGGGGGAAGTGAACTTTCCAAAAATGTGCATCAAGACAAAACCTTCCATTTAAGATTTCAAAGTTAGTGGTTTGTTCCAGCCTCCCATAAATGGGGGAGAAAATTTTCTTGGCCCGTAAGAATATTTGTTGGCAGTAACTAATTAAATCTTGCAAAGTTCTTCTGGCCCATTTAGGGCTGCGGCCCACACGGAATCTTCCACCTGTCCACCCTGGCATATCCGCCCCTGTCCTCCCGAATGCAAATCTCCAACTCCCTCCTGAATAACTCCTTTCATAGGTGGTGACAACCAATCTTCAGACTGTGGCAGTCTCAATGTCTTTCATTCTTTCAGTCTTTACCTTTGGTGTATGTTAAGAGATTTTCAATTCTTCTAATACCACATTCAACCTACAGCTCAATGTGAGAAGGGAGACAAGGAGCTAAAGACCCCATTCATGAACTGTGTGCAAATTATGAAAACGCCCTTTAGTTTAATGAATTTGATTATAAGCGCAGTAGATAACTCTCTGAAATAGCTGTCCTCAATCGTAAAAGTGGAAGAAAAAAAAAAAAAGGCTGTATAGTTTCCCCTGTATGAAAATATATGTTCTGTGCCATAAAATCTGTATTAGTTGGTATACCGACCTAACATATATCTGAATTTCAGGCCTACAATAACAGAATCGGGTGCCCATTCTTTCATCTTCTCTTTCTCAAGGGATTTTATCTGATTTGGCATGAGAATCTCTTCAAGAGTGATTCTTTATCTTCTACAGCTTTCTTCAACTGTTTCAACTCCTCATTTGACTGGGCAATGGATGCATCCAAGGCTGTGTTCATCCTCTGTGAAATGTATAAGCACAATTTAAAAACTTATTAACAACATGGTTTTAGTCTATCAACTCAGTTGTAGACAAGATATACTATGTAGGCACAATATAAAATAAAATTATATAATGTACTGCAAGTTCTAACTTCAACTGATGGTTCTCCCTTTTTAGAGTCTCCTATGAACATTAATAATGCACACATATATTAAACAGGTATGGTGATAATCTGAAACATAGGAAGCCAAATAGGATAATGACATACAAGGTCGGATTTAAGATTTTATGGCCCCGGAGGCCCAGGAAGATGTGGAAGTCTCAAAGTGTCAAGCATCTCCCCCCCTCCCCCCCCCCAAAAAAAAAGCTGAAGAAATTCAAGATCACAAAACTCTTCCGACGTTCTTCCCCTTGTATCAACATCAAATATAACTAGTTTGTGGAGGCCTGTGGCCCAGGACCCCACCGTGAATCCGGCCCTGATGACATATTATATACTAAATTATATTACAGCGTTCACAAAGATATTGTTATGACCTGACTCTCGTCCTTGTCCTCATTCCACTTTATCTTTTACTCCATGAGGCCTTCCTTTCTAAAACCAATTGCCAATTCATTTTGATAACTTATTATAATTACATATTTAAGCCAATACCAATTTTGTGGCAAGTACTTACAGCTTCATTTTCAGGAGCATTGGTAGTTGTTATAGTAGGCGTGCTTCCTGATTCCGTATTTCTATCTGCTTTGTTTTCTTCCACATGTTGAGTGTGATTATTATTCTGCAAGAACAGAGAACACAGTAATAGACATGAAACATGAATATAAACACACCAGCACTCCACAAAAATACTTCAACTTGAAAAATACCTTGTATTCTGATTTCCTTTCTGTGTTATGTTTTCTGGGAGGATTCGGAACGTTGAATAATGTAGGAACCGCATTACTTGTTAATAATTTATGTCCATCCGCTCGGTGAAGTTTGTACTGACTCTCTTCAAAATGTACCTGCAAGAATGCAGTTGCAAATTTTTTCAGTCATTATACGCTTCTTTTTGTCATACAGTATACCGCAATAGGTATATTACTAACTTCGCAGAGTTTGGAATGACGGGATGGGATCCACTTATCACGTTGGCTATTAAGAACCCAACATTTCCTACGTTCTTCATCTGATGGGAAGCGGAACATATGGAAGCCTTTCTGGTGGCTGTTGGTACAGTTTACAGCAGCGCATGACATTTCTTTCTCTATTACAAAGACAAACAATTACCTTGTTCAGAAATAGAAACTGAAGTATAACGCTGAAATAACAATACAGACGTTGATAACCTTACCAACTTCAACTTTGTTAAGAAGCACAATATTGACATAGAAATACGTCTGCAAACCAGTAGTCGAATAACATGGAAATTTAAGGGTCCAGGAATCTTTTAGCATCCATAATTGCATCAATTTAACACATAAAATAATAACTGAAAATGGTTAATTATACACAGTCTCTTATAACAGAAATGATAAGAAAAAACGAAAATTGTGTATGCGTTCACCTGTGTTCACAGATGCTCTAACAAAGACAGTCAGTAGATTCCCTCTTTATCAAGTACAAAGATTTACAAGAAGTTTTTTTCGCTCACTTCTGAAACCACATGTTGAGTGCTGACCTGTTTCACTCATACCAGAAAGTATATTCTCGAATGTTTTCGACCACAACTGCACATTAAGTTCTAATAACACTGTACTGTCTCAGAATATGAACGCAGGAAATTGTACTAAACTGATCTTGAGTATGTTAACTATAGTGACGTAAATAATAATCTTGACGAGGAAGTACAGTTCCTGATAATAAATGTAACTGCACCTATTATTCGTCGATCATATATGTAGACTCAATGAGACACTTAATGAAAGATCGAAAAGTAGCAAACGTATCAGATTCGAAAAAGCTTTTCACTACATAGAACAAAAAAATAAAACAAGTCAAGATGAGAGAATCCCTTGTAATAAAAAAATTATTTGGATGATTATATTGATATTAATTGTACATAATCACGTATTTATGAAACAGTTTTCGCTTAATTTTCATCATCGGATTTACTCGTATCTGCCGATTTGGAAGAGGTCTTAAAAGAAACATTCGAGTCGGACGAAGAATTCAATAGTGCGGGTACATCTTTGTCATCGACTAACTTTAATTTTTGTTTTAAAATAGTCAATGCTGCCTCTATTGATTCATCACACTCAATCTCTAATAATTCCATGATTTCTGATAGCTCCGTATCCTTTATTTCCTTCGGTAACACAACATTGTGTGCTGCACGATCCGAGGAGTCACCATATATAACGCCTATTGCTTGACAAAATTCTTCGATTTTTAATCCAGCATTATGTATTTTAATTTTCAGGTCATTTAGTAAACGATGGCGGCCCTTATCCATTATCGTCAACCATGTGTCTTCTCGTGAACATTTCACACCATTTAGCAGATTTTTGGCCTCGAAAACACTTTCCAAATATTCAATTCTACCGCGAAATCCCAAGAGTATTCGATACTTCTTTTCTCTAGCCTGCGAAAACCAATTAATATTAATTATAGCCTTTACAAATCATGATTCAATTACGCGTTTCGAACGTCTACTATTATTCGAAGAGAAGCAAGGAATACCTATTTCGAAATAAATTGAACACAAATTCTTTTTTAAAAAATGAAAATACCAAAAAAAATCTCGCAGAAACAGAACAGTGCGAAATGAGATCGAATTAATGAATAAAAAATGAAACTAGAGCCTGGGGAAAAAGAAAACTGATCAATTTATATGACCATTAAGACGTCAGTGATACATTGCAGAGTTGTAGGGTCGCTGATTGAGTAATCGTTTCTGAGAATATCCCTCAGCTGCGTTGGCGTATACGTACTTAAAGACGGTATATGAATATTAACACTTGCTATTATAAAAAAAAACCTCCCACTGTTCTGCAGAATGTATCACGATCTAAATTCTGCGCACGTAACAACGACTTTATTCGGGAAATACGGGCATCGTTTCTTTTTCGCAAAATAAGCTGCCACTTCGCCTCATGATAATCCATACGACGACTGATAGTGGTACTTCTGGAAATCTGGTTAAATACGGACGACGGGTCTTGCAATTCCGGCGCGAGGAGTGCCTCATAATCTTCAATTTTTTTTCGGATGGCTAGCCACGGTTTTAGTTTGCGCAATTCTTCTTTAGCTTCCTAAAGAAAGTTCACAGAATCACATTATTGAATCAACTATTCGACATGAAAAATTTACACATAATTCACACAGGGTTCGAAAACAGAACAGATCGAAGCTTCGTAAGTATCGAGTCAAGAATGAATTTCGAGTGTCTCCTATGCTCACACACGATTTAAAGTTACTCGAAAGAAAGCCTGAACAACGCTATCGAACTATTGAATGGTGATAATTTCGTCCTATTTCGCACGTACGTCGAAAGAAAGTTCCACAAACTCGAGACTGAGCTTTCTAAGAGCACATCAGCTGGAGTGTTTCGTAACAATCATCTATACGTACACATTGTTCATCGAATCGAATTTCTCAAGTATTGAGTTATCAACGAATTTCGAACATCAACTATATTTCGAAGAAAAGCAAGGACTATTTTAGCTTGTATGTCTCGCGCTCTTACTAGAGTGTTCGCTGATTAATTAAACATCAGCCAATGAACAAGCGCTCCAGCTAGAGCGTTTCGTAACACGTCGTTCATTGAAACGAAAAAGTCGTAGAATTGATCGAGCTTCGTAAGTATCGAGTTAGCTATGAATTTCGAGCGTCTACTATTATCGAAGAGAACCCAGATTTCGAAGACTATTCTAGGGGAAATAAACATGATCAATTTTGGAGCCAAACGGAGAGCAATACTGGAAAAAAAGTTAAAATGAATCACGTTTATGTCAATGGGTTAGTGTAATCACGATAAGATTTAGTTTACCGTTTTAATTTTTGAGATAGTTTCCAGTGTACCATCATCCGTAGGGTTTATCCTTAGATTCTTGACGTACAAGAGGTAACCCGTTGGAGCTGACTGAGTGCCTTTTTTCTCGTATTCATTATATTCTATCGGACGTAGAACTTCTTTGATGACCATCTGTTCTTGTCCGTCATGCAGCCCGGCATCATCGAATAGGAGAGCCCAGTCGTTCTCACTGATTTTGATAGGGCGCGGTTTTTTATTATTACTTATGGTTTCGGAATACACATCGTACATCGATGAAAGCGCATTCGCTAATACATCGATGGTAACGTTGACGGACATTTTATTCAAGCGTCCGCGAATCACTTTGGCCGTTGGTGTTAGAGAAAATTCCAGGGCTACCGCCCACTTCACACAGCTAGGATAGTCCCCATTTAATAACCATGCTGGCATAATTTTTCGTTGTAGAACTTCGATGTACGGGCGAGTATTGAGTTGGGCGAAAGCAAGATCGTACTTATGCTGTAGAGTACTCTGAAATATTCGAAATAAAATCATGAGTCAATTACGAATTTCGAACGTCTAATATATCTCGAAGAGAAGCAAGGAATACCTATTTCGAACACTATTCTAGCTTGTATGACTCGCGCTCATACTAGAGCGTTTACTGATTAATTAAAAATCAGCCAATGAACAAGCACTCCAGCTAGAGCGTTTCGTAACACGTCGTTCATTGAAACGAAAAAGTCGTAGAATTGATCGAGCTTCGTAAGTATCGAGTTAGCTATGAATTTCGAGCGTCTACTATTATCGAAGAGAACCCAGATTTCGAAGACTATTCTAGGTTGAACCTATCGAGAATTCGTTCCATGAGAGTAGGTACCTACCAAGTTCACCTCCGCTTCTTTTCTTCTCTCGATTTCGCCTTCAAATTTCGCTTGAAGAGTTGTTTTGTCGTCCTTCAATAATTTTACCTCCGTTCTCAGAGCTACAATTTCGTCACGTATCTGGCATAAGCAATATCATGATTTTGTGCAGCTTCATCCAATTTATTTTTTGGTTTTACACCTTGTGATAATTTCAAATCTAAATTTGTACCCGGTCCAAGGTATTCATACCCAGGTACATGAACTTCCAGAGGTAAATTATCAATCAAGGAATTCACCAGTCCGCTACCCTCATTTGGTTTTGGAAAAAAACTCAATTGATTATTGAATAATTTCTTCCTATAGTCGTGATTCATTTATTATATAAAAAATTATTAAAATTCGGTTTTTAAAAGTTTCTGATTATAAAATTTACCAAGAATTTCTTCTCCATCCTCAGCTTTGATAGAATAAGTTATAGGATTTGTATACAAAATTTTGTCAATTATAAAAATTTCTCTTGTCCAATTATTTTTATATTTATTACTAAAAAGTCGTTTGTAGGCATAAATTCTTACTCTATCACCAATTTTAAATTTTGGATTAGACTGCTTTGTTGTTATATCACATTTATTTTGTTTACTGAGTCTTATTCAAGAACCAATTTTTCAGCTGCCAATAAGTTCCAGAGTCACATTTCATCAGAGAGACCGGTTAAATAAATATTATGGTAATAGATCCGGAAAGAACCTGGCTCACAAATCAATGAAAGATGACATACTAATGTATACGCGCGTTTCTTTCGTTGCGCCTGTATGAGAGAATGAGTACGGTAACAGATCCGAGTATCTACCTACCTTGCCAAAAATGATATACTGTATCCCTACCTTGGTGAAAAAATTTTACTGTGTACCTACCTTAGTAAAAATCTGGCTCACATTTAATTTTACTACTATTTAACCGAAAAACCTGGATCATATTTACGTCATTCCTAATTGACGATTCAAAAAAATCAACGGACCTCAATGATGGAATAATAATCTCGAGTCATATATAAACTTCTACAAATCGAGGTATCAAATTCGTGCTCTTGCATGAGCTATTCGTGATAAGTTAAAAAATAGACAGGTTTTGGACACAAAAAAAGAAAAAAGAGCATAGTTTTTATTTTCATTTAAATTTCCAAAGAAAAAGAGCATTGTTTTTATTTTAAATTTAAACTTCCATCAAAGTACGTATTAGATTATTTTCGAAATTAGTAAAGTGAACAATTCCTTCGGGTGGAAACTCGTCTGCGGCCATCTGCTGTAAGGCATGGATGGTGTGATAAGAAAACGGTCGGATCGGACCACTTTCAATGCGCGAAAAGAGGAACGAGTTGTGCGTACTAATACATCCAGAAGTCATCATTGAACTCGTCTCTAAAACCAGTCAGGGAACCAGTGAATGAACAAGCGCTCATCTGAGAGCGTTTCGTCACACTCGACTATGTAGGTATACGTCGTTCGTCAAAACAAAAAAAGTCTATTTTCAGCTTCTGCTATTATCATAGAATCAAGAATCGCACTATTGAAGCTTCAAATATGAATCATGGAGAACGTAATAAGATCGCTACTGACATATTCTTGCTATCGAGAATTCGTTGAATGACGCAAGTATTACGGGAAAATACATGAACGTGAAAACATTCAACATGGCGTCATTCGTTTACTGAATTTTGTAATTACTGAGCCAATTACTCAATTCAATACAAGATACTCTACCGAAAACTTTTTCAAAATGATCTACTTACGAGCTTTGATTGCAGTTCACCAATTTGTTGATTGACTTCGTTGAGCTTTGAAAGAACTTCGTCATATAAATCCTTAGGAACCGTCTACAACAAAAAAATTAGTCACGTAATTGAACTGGATCAGAGAGCGCACTGATGGAAAATTCAAGGGAAAAATAATACTTACAGACATATCTCGGACTGGAAATCTGAGAAAGAAATTAAACAAAGAGGAAATTACGAAAATGAAATGTAGAAACAGTTGAAATTCGTTTGGCTAAATGTATATTCTTGGCGTATTCAATTCAAATTTTAAATAACGTTCGCAAATGCCATGAGCTAGAGCTATGTAAAGAATATCAAGTCAACATTGAACAGAAAAAAAAACAAGCGACCTCGCGGATTGCGAGGTAGTAACAGGGTGTTTGCCATTGGGACTATGCAAATTGTAGAAGCGCTAGTGTAGAATAGGTATTTTTTGATAAGCGAATAATGCTCTGGCTCTGAACCCTCTGAAGCTGAAGTCTTCTTTTCGTTCTCCCCTCCCACCCGGACACTTGAACATAAAAGCTCAGGACGCTACACGCACATCATGGAAGTTCAAAGCTTCGAACTGTGAAGCTGCAAACAACAATCACCCGGCAGACTTTGATCAACACAGAACATACTAGAAAACTAGAATACATTTCCATTTTCTGTTTAATTCATTCCAAGTGGCAAGCAGAAATCAAACACTCTACTCTTACAAGACAAAAAATAAATTCAAAGGACATAAATCCAAGGAATTTAAAAAGTCAGGAGTTTCAATTTCAATGAATATGAACTGTCAACTGCTGATAACAATTCAGAGGGACAGGAATTTTGTTTCGATTCAAATAAACGAGGAATTTTACTTCCATTCAAATAAAGTTGTGTTCTCACTTCAAAAAAAGCACATGAATATGAGTATGCTAGTTCCATAGGTAGACTTCTCCAAATTTAGGGAAATTGAGTTAAGTATCGTTTCGGTTACTGTACAACACTGCCTACAACGTGACGTCATCGATTTTAAAAAAACAACAGAAGCGCTCCAGTATGCTAACGAAAATTGGTTTAGAATCATAGGTAGACTTATCCTATGGAGAAGTCTGGGTCTGACACGATTATTGTTTTGTTTACAAAACTGTGTTTTTGATAATGAATTGTCATCGTGTACTAATGTAAAACAATAAGTAGTCTTTTCTTTTCAATTATTGCTCAATTTTTTATAACTATATACCAAAAACTGAATCATGTTGCGTTTTCATGTTTTGTGTATTGATAATAAAAATGTCTCATTTTGAAAGGTGATAACAACTGATAATAAATTTCCATTTTATTCCTCTTTTGCAGCCTTTTATAGCAATAATAAACAAAAATTGATAAGCAATTTCAAAACATCGTGTCAAACCCAGACTTCTCCATCTTTGAACGCCTTTTGAACACGAATCGCAGTACTTGAAAAAATTGTCGACCTATATCTTCAATGTGAGCACAAAAAGTGATCCATCGCACCTATATCCAACCATTAAGCCCAAACATTAGCTGAGAAACATTTTTTTGCGTTTTCTGGAAAACTATGTTTTTGGAAAAGTCTACCTATGGAACTAGCATACTCATGTGTTCTCACTCCTCATTACAATGTTTATAAGACGAAAAGACATTAGCTCTATGCTCCACTCCTGTGAATTCGTGAACCGTTAATGCGAGAAAAAAAACAAAACGTGATCTGCCAATTATTTATTCACGTTTTTCAATTCCGCTACACGATTATAATAGAAGTTCAAATTTGTGGTTGAAGGCATGTTTTTGGTTTTGGATGATTCCTCGATCCTGACTGATACATTCATTACATTTGTGTGTGAGGTGGCGCTACATGCACCGAGCGCTCAGACTTTGCAGTCCATTGCACTATTCCTGACTGATAACAAAAGACAAAAGTAAATAGTCAAACGAGAAACGAAATATTCGTGAATGACCTCTGAAACAGAATACCAAAATTACCAATTACTTAATATCTGCTAACATATTTATGAGACATAACTCACATCGCATTATTCCTCGGAAAATTTCCAGATAAGAGTACCACAGAATGTTGCTTGTACTTGGTTCGATTCAAATACATTATACACGCTAATTCAACTGAGAATGAGAACCCATTTCATACAAACAAACAATACACTTACCTCTTCTAAATCCAGTTAATGTCTTCAGCTCTTCACTTTCTTTGAGGAAATAGTTTCTTTTGTAGAACAGTCGCACAATTATACTGTTATGAGTAAAATACGAATCGAACCACACGCCTCCGCCTTAAGACTGATCTAACGATCCAAATGCAACTGAGCTAAAACTGAACTATGAGCTGTAAACAATTCACTCGTATTTAAAGGAAAAAAAAATGAAAAAGCAATTGCAATAGGGTGTTTGCTTGCAGCGCTCCGCGCGGCAAACGCCCTAAAAAACAATGTAGAGAAAGAAAGGTGGTTGAATGCTTCAAAACTGTAGTCAGCGTTTTTCCAAGCGTCTCATCCCGTGTTCACGAACAAAACGTTGAAAATCCGTCACCAAGTCTAAAATGTAACTGAATGTGAAAACAAACTCGAAAAAAAAAACTTGGTCACCTCAAATGCGCGCGCACAATTTACTAGTATTACTTGGTAGTCTGTGATGTGTTCCATAGTGACCCATTTACTACTATTTGATGTAAAAAATGCAACGTCATTAGAATTCTCGTAGGTAAGAAAGTAAGCGCGCAGAAAATTATTCGAAATTGATAGTTCGCAATGCCCCGGCAAGACATTTTATTTTTGGCTTATCAATATCAGTTTTCAGCATTAAGTTCGAAGGTGATAACTGTTCTGCATCTAATTACGACTCATACGCTTGCTTACTGTAGTCCGTATGCTAATGACATATATTGAAGCATGCATTCGCCAAGACAGTAAAAACAAATCATTCTGGCTAAAATCATTTTTCGATTTGGTTCGAGCGTTCGCATCTGAAACATTACATTCACTTCCTGAAATTTCATCAGAAAAGTACTCTCATGTTTTCGAATCAAAGTATCCGTTTTGGATGATTGATAGGAATCAAAATGTTCGCATAGTGTACCAACCAATTCATCAGTTTTTGAAGAGTGATCGGTACTCACATGTTCGATTCTTTGATTTAACTCATTATTCACATTATTTGGCTTACCTTTAGGCGTTGGTCTTTCTTTTGGTAAGTCGAGATTGAGGAACTGCTGACAAACAAAAGCCAACGTACGATTTTCTTGCGGTTGCGTACACAGAAAAAAAATCTGCGTGACGGAACAAAAAAAACAGTACCTACAACTAGAATTGTGGTTGGCTCAGTGACTACTAGACGGCTGGTTATAAATACAAAACAGTTTTTGTTGAATGTGAAGAGTTGTAGGAACAGAATATTTCGTTAATACTTCATAATACTGTTTAGTTAAGGCTACAAAACGCTATTTATATGGCTGTAATTGCAACAAAATATTTCATTTCGTGTTGCAAAATACCATCCGATTATAGGTACAAAATGTTTCTCTCGTACAACAGAACAGATAGTTGTATTAAACTGACTGAAGATAGTGACAGGTACAATACTTCTTGAGTCAACAGCAATTGTGGCGGTTCTACTGTTGTTCTAGTAACCAGATTATTTTGCTATAAATACAAACTAATTAATTGAAATACCAGAATCGTTTTGCTGGTTCTACCATTTCCACTTGCTGTATTTTGAGTCGACAGCAAACGTTACGGTTCTCATTGCTGTATATTGTTGCTCTAATAACAACATTATTTTGCACTGAGTACAAACTAATAATTTGATGTACCAGAATCATTTTGCTAGTTCTACCATCTTCATTTGCTATAGTAATAATTCTCATTGATGAAACAGCAACTCGTGTTTTGTTGTAACTACTTATACTTTTGCTGTTACAAACACACGGTACATCATGCGGTTTGCTGGGCCTACATTCTACTGTGGCAGTAGTAGCATTGTAAATTTAGCTGTAATTACCTATTGTACTTTTTGATAACATGAAAGCTGTACTTGGAATCCCTGAGTATAGCTTTCATGTTATCAAAAGGTGCAGTCATTACAGCTAAATTTACAATTTTCCAATTTTTGAGGAATGGACAAATGCTATTTCTAATATTGATCAAAAGGTGTTGTCAGTGCTTTTGAAGTCAAATAAATGTCAGAGAATTTAAGGAGAAACATTTATTATTATAGTAGGTTCAGTGATGATGATGAATTGTTATTTTAATTATCAAATTAATTTACTCAATTATTAATAATAATTTCTTAAATAAAAAATTAACAGGGCGGCCACATAATTTTTTTTCTTCAAAAAAGTGACCATTATGAGACCAACATGCTACTTTTTTCAAAGGCTTTTAGGGGGGGGGGGGGAACTACATTACGATAAATAAAACAAAGTACCAACAGACAATGAATACAAACTGTAAAATAATAGATGGCACCAAATCACAGAAAAAAACACCGTCACCAAAAAATTGAGAAACAATTAATGAAATAAAATATGAGGAAAATAAATGTCAATTTTTTCTTTTTTCTTTTCTTTCTTTCTTGCACAATAAGTACTCAGTTCAGAAGAAGTTTATTTTTAGTTTAATTAATTCTCTTTTCTAGATCTTCTCTCTTTTTGTCTATAAAGTTCGTTCTTCATGCCTCATTGTGTGAATACTATATCTAGCTAGAATATGTTAAGCTGTGCGACTTCATCCATATTATTTGATTTTAAAGCCTGTCTAAGACGTTCATTGCCCAACTCAAAAATCTCTCCTTTCATTTTCCGCTTTGTTTTCAGTTCATATTTGACCTCCTTCAACTCTTTTTTATAAACAATCAACTTGCTCTTTCTTTTCCTTCTCTGCGACCTTTTTTTCTTCTTGCTTCCTTGCCTCATTTTCTCGTTCCTTTTGTTTTCACCTTTCTGCACATGCACCGTCATAAAAAGATTTGGCAAGTCGTGACAATCTAAGAAATTCTCTATCAACAATGAACAAGTTAGTGATGGGCAATACCCTTCATTCCACTGCGAGTGTTTTATTATCTTTTGAAAATGTTCAACACGCTGGCTTCAAATTGTTTTGATTTTTAGAATTCTTTGGAAGAATTTCAAATAAAAAAGGTGACTTCTTACATAAAAAGTGACTTAAGTGACCAGATTTTTGAAAGGGGACCTAAGGTGACAAAAGGTTGAAAAAGTGACCAAGTGGCCGCCCTGGAATTAATTGAAAATCAAGATCCGCCAACGATTCATCAGACCCACCGTTGTCTGTATCAGTGGCAAATCCTCTGGTCATTCGAGTCATTCAGAGAATGACCAGACAAAATTAGGAAAAATAAAATTTAATAATATTTTAAAATACAAAAAAAAAATTAATCATTAATATTAAGATATACAATTTTAAATATACAATGTGACATGATTTATATAATCGCTTGTTTTTCAGAATTGAGTGGCTTTTTTATAATTCACGACACCAAAATTTTACAAAGATCGTTCTGGATTTGAAATTCAAAGATGAGTGCAGCGTCTTTTAAACTGATAGCATCGTGTTAGTATATTGTACGTACCTATGGTTAGCGTGAAATACCCTACATAATAATATTTATTTCTCATTCATCAATGATGAAACGTATGCCGATATAGTAAATTATTTTCTTTTTCTCAAAATAGTCTTATTGTTTTTTTGTTTTTCCGAATTGTACACCAAACAGCCTTGTAAATTGCTCGGGTAGTCATAACCTATTTATTGACGACGGTTCGAGCAAAATCAACAATGAAGTTAAAAAAAACATAGCTCGGTGTCGAATGAAGACGTTCACAATTTCATCATTTCTTAAAACACAATAACAATTTAAATTTATTTCTGATTTGAGTTAGAAATAATGAATTATACAAAAGAGTGAAGGATTACAAGTTGAATGACAGATATGATGGAGACAATGTTACAAGCTTCATAAGACCGAATGTAAATACATTAGTAACGAGGACTACGAGAACATTTCTGAGGAAGTTTTTCACGTCGCAAGCTCAACTTATCTTTCGCCTTCTGCATGTACGGGTGTAGGGATTTTAGAAACAACATGATGTCTTCATCATCGGTGTTCTTAGTGTTCTTCTGTACTTACGCATCAATCTTCCGCTCCTGGAGGTCGAGCGCTCTCTGGATCGCCGTTTTCTTCTTCGGCGGCGCACTCATGCCGGAATCTGTGAACAATTTATTTCACTGTAGTAACAGAGAAATCAACGATACAGTAGATGTGTTCATTGATCCTTTTCCGTACAACAAAGCTCTACAATGTGATTCATTCATTTTTCTTGAATTAAGAACCGTACCTGCTGACGTTGATCTCTTTGTAGAGCACAACGTGCTAAAGTCCTCTTCCTCTTCATTAACAATTACTTCCTCCATGTACTCCGCGTCACACAGTGGCTCAGATTCGATAGAACGTACTGAATTGAGAGTATTAGTTAACGCCGAGGAAGCTACCGACGCCTCAGTTGGATTCTGCGATTTGAGAGTGTTACACGACTTCTCAATGTCATTCTCATCCTGCGCCGACTCCAACGTGCCAGACATTCTTCTGCCTTTCATTGTACCTATCAGTCAGAAAACGCAGATGGTGAAAGAACGGCCATTCGCCCGTATACAAGTCGTCTCCATCGCCACTATCGCCACTGTGCCTGGTAATGCATTTAGGTACTTCACGTCCAAAAACAGTTCGTAGATTTTTCCAAATACTTTTCACAATGTTCACTAGAATCGATCAGTATGAAGGCAACATCCAATGTATTAGTTACTGAAGGATCTGTTCTCAGACTTCACTTTTTTATTTAAAAACTCACCGGTAGTCTTCAAGTGAGTGGCTATTATCTGCCACTTCACGTTTTTCTCCTTCAGCTTCGTTTCGCGGTAACACTTCGCCTTCATGTCCCAGAGCTCCGGGAAGCCGTGAACTAATTCAATAAGTTCGATTTTGTCATTATCCGTTAAGGAATCGGCCATCGCGATTATGAAATAATCCAAGAACAGTCAACAGTCTTTTACAAATTCACAAAATAGAATTCAATTCACAAATTGTGCGCGCAAACGGGCAAAGCGCGAAGAATGATAACGATTTCGATTAACGAAAAACACAAACGGCAATCCGCATCTGTGTTGGCAACGTAACCAAAATTTTTTGAACGCGTTGCTCAAATAAGGTAGATTGCGCGTTGCCGATTATCGTTTATTGTAGCAGGCACCTTAGAATTAACATTGATGTTATTAGGAAATGGAGAGCATAGAGCACTCTGAAAAATAAAAAATGAATCAGAAGCTGGTCCTGTAACTTCGTCAGCAAATAAGTGCTCATTGAACCCAACGGTGTTCAGCCCTAATTCTAAATTCCTTTTATTGGAATCGTGCATTTTTACAATCTTATTATAGTTTTTATTACCGTTATATACATTTCGTACCTTTTGTTGTATGCTGTGGCCCCAAAGTGGGGCTCAGTCCCTCCCAGGCTCGTACCGAGCAAAGGTTTCCCGCAATCTCCTCCATTCTATCCTGTTCCTGGCTATTGTTTGAAAATTGTTGTTACCTAAAAATTTGTTTATGTCGTCTTTCCATCTGTATTTTGGGCGGCCCCAACTTCTAATTTCTCCCCAAGGTTGCCAGAAAGTTGCTCTGTAGGTCCATCGGTTGTCTTCAAGTCGTGAGATATGGCCTGCCTATTTCCATTTGTTAAGTTTTATGTGTTCTGTTATATTGTAGTTTCCCTTTAGTTTGTTTTTTATTGTTTGTAAGCTTACCCTGTCTTTTTGTTTGATTTTCAATATTGATCTTTCTAGTGTGTTTTGTGTTATTGTTATTTTGTTAAGTATTTTGTTATTCAGAGGCCATGTTTGCACCGGAACTATGCATGTATTGAAGACCTGACTTTTTTGTTTGTTACTGTAGTTGCCTTTAAATATGTTCTTTAGCGACCAATATTTGGACCATGTTTTGGTAATTCGAGCTTCAATTTCTTTTTTGAATTGATTATTGAATGATATTTTTTGTTCTAAATAAGTCCCCTCCTCTACTGTTTCGATTGTTCTACCGTCCAAAATTATGTCTTTTTGTCTTCTTGTTTTCGCAATTATTCTTTTTTTTTTTTGGAGGTTCATTGATAGGCCAGCTCTTTTACTTTCTATATTCAATTCGTTCAGCATTTTTCCAGCTCGTCGTTTGACTCTGCAAGTAGTACTATATCATCTGCAAATCTTAAGTTTGATAGACGGTATCCATTTATATTTATGCCTTTATTTTCCCGATTTTTGTTTCTAAAAATTTCCTCTAGTGCACTATTAAAAAGAATCGGAGAAAGCGGATCTCCTTGTTTTACGCCTTTTTTTATCTCAAATATTTTGCCTAGTGTGTCAGTTTTTATTCTGGCTTTGAGGTTTTCGTACATCTGTTCTATTATGTTAATGTATGTTTGGGGTGTTCCTTGTATCTTTAATGTTTTCAGTAAGTAGTTGTGGCTTATTGAGTCGAATGCTTTGTTGTTGTCGATCAGTCCCAGGCTTATGTCAAGACTGTATTTGTTGCTCTTTTCTATTATTTGGTTAACCGTATGTATATGATCTATTGTTGAGAAGTTTTTACAGAATCCTGCTTGTTCTATTGGTTGTTGTGAGTTAAGTATTGGTTTTAGTCTGGTTTCTATTGCTTTTGAGAAGATTTTGGATATGGTTGGTGTTAGTGTTATTGGTCTGTAGTTTTCTATTTTATGTCTATCTCCTTTCTTGAATAATAATATTATGTCAGAGGTTTTCCAGTCATTTGGTATTACATTGTTTGTTAGTATTTCGTTGAATAATTTTGTTAGTAATGTTATTAGTTCTTTGTCTCCCATTTTTATATGTTCGTTAGTTATGTTGTCATGGCCTGGGCTTTTGTTAGGTTTTAACTGTTTTATAATATTCAATTTCGCTTTTGAGGAAAGGAGGCACTTCCTCGTTATTTGTTGTTTGGACGTTTTGTGTTAGTGTTATTTTCTCGTCGTTATACAAAGCTTTCATAATATTTGGTTATTATATGTATTGTTTATTTCAGTTCTGTCATATATTTTTTTACCTTCCTGGTGTGTAAAGTATGTTGTCCACTGGAGGCCTTGGCTTAGTGACTTTCTCATATTTTTAAAGTTCCTGTGTCCCTCTAGTGTGTTTTTTATGATGATACTCTGTTTCAGGAAGTTTTTATGCCTGATTTTGTTTCTGATAAGTTTTGATGTTATGTTGAGTTCTATTTTTTCATTCTTAGTCAGTTCTTCTTTCCTTAGCAATTTTAGCCTTTTTTTAATTAGTAGCCTTATTTCTTCTTTTATGTTATTTGTTTCCATGTTGGTTCCGTTTGAGCTTCCTTTTTGTTCCCTGGCTGTTGTGTCTGCTTCCTTTATTGATTGTGTTAACTGTTTGTATAGTGATTCGACTGTTTCCAATTGGTTGTCTGTTTTTATTTCCTTTAGTTTTTTATTCAAAGTTTGAAGTATCCGTTCATTATTTTCAGATTGTGTTCTTGACAGAACCTTAGTAATCTCCAGCCTCTTATATTTCTTTTGCCATATCCGTATTGGCTAGAATGTCTTGTTTGTTTTGTTGTCTTTGTCCTACTTGACTGTTCCAGTCTCCCATTAGGATTAGCTTGTTGTTGTTGATTTTAGTTTCTGTGTATAAAGTTTCTTCTAGTGTCTCGTAAAATTTTTCAATTACTTTTTCTTCAGCTGTTGATGTTGGTGTGTAAATTTGTATGCAAGTCAGTTTAGTGTTGTTTAGTTCTAGTTTTAGTGTAGTTATTCTGTCTGTTATGCCTTTAATTTATTTTATCAGTTTTATATAATTTTCTTTAATTAGAAATCCTACGCCTTTCTGTCCTCCTCTTTCGCCTTATATAGTGGAATAAGTTACCTTTTTTAGTCCTTTGTATTTTCTCACCGTCTCTTCTGACTTCCGATAGACCTAATATTGCCAAATTTGAGTTTATGAAAGCGTTTTATAATTCTACGAGATTTTCGTGATTATTTAATGTTCTGATGTTTAGTGTTCCTATTGATATTTTTTGTTTGTTTTTATCTTTTATTGGTTTTTTATTTTTTGTTAGTGAGATTGCGGGAATATTGGAAGACTTACCCTGGTTTTCCTTTCCTGCTGGGTAAGGAGATCTGTGAGCCCCACTTTGGTTCACAGTTCATTTATTCGTTGCATTCTGGTTTCTCATTGGCTGTAGTGGTGTGACGATGCTCTGCCCAAAGTTGAATCTGTCTAATGTTGGCTGCGGTGTTTGCAATGCTCTTTTGTTGTTCCGCGCTTCGTTGCCTTTGCTTAGCTGGAGTTTCTTGCGTGCTTCTTTGTTTTTGCCGTTTGTTGGTGGACTTCTGTCAGCCACTTTTCTTTTCTGGTTGGTTACTTCGTTTCTCTGTGTCTGTATTGTTTCTGGAGTTTCGTAACGTTTGTCAGTCATCTCTGCTTCCTCGCCTTCGCTTGGCTGGGGGGTTTGCCAGCTCAGCTGTTCTATGTTGTTGATTTTGTATGCTTTCGGGTCGTCTATCTTTTCTTTGACGAACACTGAGCAGTCTCTTGTCCATATGAGGGCCAGGGTACTTTCTCTCTTCAGCTGTTTCGCCCGTTGTATGTAGTATTGCTGATGTTCTTACTGACAGGTGGTCGTCGCAATATATCGGTCTGTCTTCTACAAAGCCTATCGTCTTCGCATTCAGTCTCTTTTTCTTGGAGGCTCGTATGATTTCGTTTTTCAAGTCTCTGCAGTTGAACTTTACCACTATCGGTGGTGTAGAATAAAATTTAATAATATTTTAAAATATAAAAAAAAAATAATAATAATCATTAATATCAAGATATACAATGTTAAATATACAATGTGAGATGATATATATAATCGCTCGTTTTCAGAATTGAGTGGTTTTTTTATAATTCACGACACCAAAATTTTACGAAGATCGTTCTAGATTTGAAATTCAAAGATGAGTGCAGCGTCTTTTTTCGTTTGGTTGAATCGTTTTGTCATAATTTCTCGGAAAAATTTTCGGGACATGTTCGCTACAACTGACTGTGACAATTTTTGTCCGCAGAAATGATAATATTATAAAGTTTTATCACGAGTTCAATAAAATTTTTTAAAGGGCTTCGGGCAGTGACATATATCTCTCCATTAGAATTAACATTGATGTTATTAGGAAATGGAGAGCATAGAGCACCTTGAAAAATAAAAAATGTATCAGAAGCTGGTACTTTAACTTCGTAAGCAAATAAGTGCTCATTGAACCCAACGGTGTTCAGCCCACTGCACTCAAAAAGGACGGTGTCTCGGTCCTACAAAAACAGATTAAGAATTGAAGCAAACGTTATCTGACTCTCTTCCGGAGACACATCTAGAGAGACAACCATGCGCGGTTTATATAAAGTTCCCTTGACCTTTGCCCAGGTAACTTGTTCGAAGTAGAGTACTAATGTATGTTCTGGCGCAATCAGGTTTTCTCAAATTTTACTTCATTTTTCATCATTGTAAAATTTCCATATTTTTAAATTGTTTATTTTACTAATTTTTAAGAAAATATACATCATTTTTTACTTAATGTTTCATTTAAACAGTTTCAAAAATTCTAAATTTTTGTATCCAACTTGTATCCATTTAGCTACATTTTCTTATGTTTTTCCAAGATTTTTCTAAAGAATTCACTTTATGATACCATCAAAGATGTTAACACCTATTGGTGATATCAGATATATAATGTATGTTCTGCACCACCTAACAATTTCTCATTTTTTCTTTTATAATTTTGAAAGAAACCCATCAAATTTCAAATCATTTCAAGTTCAACATTGAGAAACTGTATGTAGGTTCGGGCATGAGAATTTTCTGTTTTTGCTCCAGGTCAAAATTTTATTTCGCTCTCGTTATCATGCGTATTCTATTGAATATTCCTTTACTCTACTCTAAAATTTAAAATTGACGTTTTTTTCCCATTCAAAAGTCTCCGTATAATTCTCATGTTGTTTTTTTGTAAGCTGAAATCATGTTTTCCCATTATCATACCTTGTAAACTAGACTAATGAACTCGTTCAACTATACCTTAGAAATAATATACATGTAATCGAAATGATAACCGTGGATAAAAATTCTTACACTTTTTTATTGAAGATCATTGACATCTAACATGATATTGGAAAAATATAAGTACAGGGGTGTTCAAAAGTCAGTTAACTCTATCAAAATACACATTTTTGCATATAACTCGAGAACGGAGCGTTCTAGAAAAAATCTAATAACACTCTACTGATAGGAAATTTTGTCCTCTACAATTTTGTTCATAACCATTTTTTTCGCTGGACGCACCGTTCACCGAGAAAATCAACTTTTATGTCAAAAAACGTGATTTTAATAAAAAAAAAAAAAAAAAAAGTGCATTCTGGAAAAACGTTACCTATCTGTTCACCTACTTATTTAGTTTCACTAAAGTAGCGCTAGAGCGCGTTGCAATAGTGAAACAAATCTGGTTGTTTACGCGCATGTTGCAAGCTAATTTTTTTGTTATTCAAAACATACTTTTTTGTTTTAAATTTTTAAATTTTTTTTTAATTTAAAAAAATTTTAATTTTTACGCAAATTTGTTAACTGACTTTTGAACACCCCTGTATATCTTAAAATTTTTTAATTTGTTCCATAACTTTCGCTTTTGGTTTTCGTATCACCTGAAGAAGAACAAACTTCGTTCGAAACGCATTATGCGAATGAAAATGTGAAATTAATTGCTGAAAAAATGTATGTATTATTTAATGAATTCTGAAAAAAATTTCAAGAAAAAACATAATCGTAATAGTACAGAATAAGTGTACATGTACAAAAATTAAGTTAAGAGGACACCATCACGACTAGGTTATTATCGATTGAATAATTTTATGCTAGGTGATATAGATGAGCTTCATCATATCTTACGAATCTATGTGCATCTCTTGGTTCCCATTTTAACAAATTCGTTTTGCACTG
This sequence comes from Acanthococcus lagerstroemiae, assembly GCA_031841125.1. Lineage (NCBI taxonomy): Eukaryota > Metazoa > Arthropoda > Insecta > Hemiptera > Eriococcidae > Acanthococcus > Acanthococcus lagerstroemiae. The sequence continues at coordinate 37,053,458 of CM063106.1, read as the reverse complement.
AAAACAAATAATGTTCACATCAGTTTTCATCAATTTATTGATCTCATTCATGATCTCTCCTATCTTACTTGATTTATTGAATGACGCGGTACATTCTCAATAACAAAAAAAACCTCGTGAGTAAACAAACTTCTTCCTTCATCACGCATTGGAAAATAAAATCCTTTAAAATGCTCTTCTTTAACCTTACAACACTGGAAAATTAAAATCTTTTTAAAAAGTGCTCACGTTAATCGATTACTACAATTATAATGAAGACTAGTACCTGAATTATTTCATCTTGAGCATTTTCTAGACCGAAACGTCGTAAATTGAACGGTATGATGTTCACATACATTACCCAATTTTTATTTTGGTTAAGTGGTGAGGATTCTTCAGGTTCTAAGAAAGTATTCAATATCTTGAGTATCATATTATGATAACTACTTTTATTGATTGGTTTAATAACTTACCCTCGTTGTCCTTGATGTCTTCTAGAGCCATTTTAACCGCGCGTTTGTGATCGTTTCTAAATATTTTCAACTCTCGAAAAAAAAAGGTCCCACTCCGTTTCTTCCAGAATGATGACTCCAGGTTTTTTGTCATGTTGGACTTCATCCGATGACTGATGAAATAATTCGACCATGGCCTCCGCGAGTATTTCCACGGTGATACCTTTTGTACTTTTTACGCGCTTCAATAAAATTGCTGCGTCTAGCGTGAGACTGAATTTTACAGAAACGATCCACCTGATTTTGTATGGAAAGTCAGAGTCGAGAAGCCACGGTGGAAAAACAGTCCTTTCGAGAATTTCTAGATACGGACACAGTTTAAGCTTGGCTTGGGCCAGATTTCTTTCTAATTCCACGTTTCTCTGAAATATTATAATAAATAATTTTCAAACCTTGGTAACTCCTCCGTAGAAAAAAAAGTCTAAATACTGTTCATTCGTAGACTCATTTCATGGAGAAATGATGAAGAATCAATCAATACAATGAATTTTGTACATCAATTACACATTCTCTCCTGATTACGTCGTTCGAATACTCAATTTTCAACACACAAAATTGAAAAACATGATTATTATTGGACGTAGAACTACATTTTGGCGTTGTATTGGACCTACTTTTCGGTGAATAACCCTTGTTTTTGAGATGGTAATAATTATTGTAAAAAACACGCACAATGATAAAATGATATGATTGTAATAAATCAAAGAGTAATTCTACATATCAACGTGATCCGGATCATCGTAATTTTGATCTTCTTCGTATTCATCGGTATTAAATTCGCTGCACCAAACTGCTTCATCCTTTTGACCCTTGGATGCTGGTAAATTATTGTAAAAATAAGAGTACTGCTCCGGTATAATTCCAGAATGAATGAGACTGAGAAGATCCTTTTTTTTGGCTAACAAAATTGGAATTTTGTCTGGGTATTTTTTAAGTATTTCAATTTCTTCCCATTGAATGGGTGCATTATTTATTTTCATGAATTGAAAGTTGTCTTTGACGTCATATTTGAGACCAACGGTAGAGCCCGGCTGAAACCAAAACCATTTGACATGAAGCCATTTAACGGTTTCACCCGTTAATGACTTATTTCTGTTCTTGATAATATTTTTTGAAAGAGAATCGAGATCTCAAAGTTCGGTCTGAGGTAGTTCATATACTAAGTATGGTGATGGATGCTTGCGACTCATCTGGAACGTACAATTGTTTTCCAGTTCGAGCTCAATCAATAGCAGCATGAACGCTATTGGCTTCTAGATAAGAATGCCCACTTTCCATGAATTTTAGGTCGATCGTTTTCAAATTGGAATTCTAACTAACTGACGAATTTACTGCGGGAAGCAAAGCAGATAGCACGTTCTTATTGCGATTCTGCCCACCGCACATATCTGAATACAAAGTTAATTGTTCGACGTTGGAGGGAAGACTTTCTATGTAACAAAGTAGACAACTGCCAATTTCACAACTGCCTTTTTTCCCATTTGCCTCGTCCCAGGTATAACAAATACCACGCTCCTTCGAATCAACGATAACTTTCTTTTGAAGTAAATTGGACCGTCCCCAGTGTACAGTAAAGTGAGTACCGCTTCAAGATCAAAGCTGCCATACATTAGATTTTTGTTCTTTTTTGCGTCATCTTTGTCCTTTTGTTTCATTAATGCAATTTTTTTTTTGCTCGATGTGTTCTTTGTATTTTTCATTCGTCTCCCTCGTTTTCGTCTGCTCAACTTGATTGCAGAGAGAGCATTGGTCTTTTTTTGGACAAAATATAGCCAATGGAGGTTCGTGTTCCATGAAAATTCTTTGAAATACGTGATCTTTTACTACGGAATCTCCAACTTTTGCACAGTAAAGTTCATACAGCTTTGTAATGTTGAGATCTGGAGCTAGGTACAAACGGGAACTGCGCTTACGACAATAATGAGATGGGACTTTCGGTATTTCAGCAAGAAACGTACGAACAGCTCGGCATTTATTCTCTGGTGTAGCGTTACTGGCCGGTCTTCCCTTTTGTTTATCTCTGCCTCGGTACATACCGTTTGGACTTTTGTACTTCAATGCGCTGTTTAAAATAGATTTTGAAATCGCAAATGTTGTACAAAAGAATGTTTGGCATACTCGAACATGATCCCCGTCTCCATTTGGTAAAAAATAAGCTCGACTGACCAATTTATCTATTTTTGAGTCTTCATTTCTTTTTCGTTTTCTAGCAACGCTCGTTTTGACTACTAATGAACATAAGAAATCCTTTTGTCGCAAAATATCACGAAAGTTCCAATATTCATTCAACAAAGCTTGTTATTGTTCAATACTAAACGTATCTCTATACTGAAAACGGCATTTACAATCAATTGCCTTCACTTGCTTCGCTGGCCGCTCCTTTTTTTTCGATCGATATAACTTTTACCTGCAGTACACTTCGCATGTTGAATATTTTTAATCCACTGGCTGGGGTCAGCAAATCGTCGCCGTTTGCGAAGATTTTGAGTGGCAATCTGTGTATTATCTGCTTCACCCGGTGTACTTACAGATTCAAGTTCTGTTGCTGATTGTGCTGGCGTAGTAATATTTTGGATTTCCAAAGGAGTAGATTCTGTTGATGTTGACGGATTGGTAATATTTTCGACAAAGTTCAAAACCCGAGGCTCTGTAATGTTTTCAATTAAATGTATCAATATCACGTTAAAGATACTTCAAGAGTTCATTCAAAATCGTTTTATTTACCCAGTCGAGTTTGTTTGTTACACGGTTCATCATCTTCATCCGACTCACTGCTGCTACCACTCTGACTAAACGCGTACTCGGATCCACTATCGACATCGTTTTTGAAAGACATTCGAGAATGAGCTGGACTATCGTTAGACGTAACAACTTCTTTATCAAAATCAGTTACTGTAAAAATCACAACGTAGGTACGGTGTTATGAAAGAAAATGTTATTGATTTCGTAATCATAATAGCTTCGAGTTCTTACCAGCTTCCTGAATGTTATCGTTTTGAAGTATTACCGAGGTTCGAGCATCCAATAATGCTTCTGTCACAGTACCATTGTCATTCACAACATTCAATTCGTAAACGCCGTTTTCCATTTCCGTCACAGTACCATCGTCATTCGCATTAAATTCGTAAACACCGTTTTCTACTTCCGTCACAGTACCATTGTCATTTGCATTCAATTTCTCAACGCCGCTTTCTATAATGAAAAATAATTGTACCGTGAGAGTGGGTATTTCATAATTATTATTCGAAAAATATGCACTCCCCTTCAGTCACGATATCATAATGATACAAATTCAGAGCGCGAAAAAAGTTTCTAACCTAATTCTGTCTCCTCATCATCATCCTCGTCTAATTCTGTCTCCTCATCGTCATCATCCTCGTCTTCACATTCTTGAAACCATTTTAGCAACTGCCTAGGGTCCGAACTTGATTCTGAATGCAAAATGAATTAACCAATCTTTAGCACTAGTATGCAGTAAGAATACGAAAAGCAAAGAAGATGACATAACTTGGGTACTTACTTGGATAATTATTCATCATAGTTGTGCACGTAAAATCGCAGCTCTCATACACCGTAATTAACTTCACGTTTATTTAATTCATTAAACTAACAGTACAACAACGTTTTCAAAATAATAATATTATATTATCTTCAAGGTATCGAAATTTTTATCATCAAATTAGTTGAGTCATGAGAATAACTATAATTCTACGAGAGACATAGCACGGTATTATGGGCATTTCTGTATATTTCGGGACATGGCATATTTGTTCACCGGGGTTTGTCAGCTGATGGACATAGCATTTTTTTTCTCCTTCATTTTTCCACTAGAAAAACTCGTTTATGGACATATAACATATGTGCATTCGTTAGTACTCATCCTAACGAATTCAGTGTTACCAATAATGCAAAACCGCTAAATTTTTGACATAGCACATTTGTGCATGAAGGTATCGATAGCTTCCTGCAGTATAGCTACGTCAACACTAAATTTTTTGTAGAATACAGATACATAAGAACTCTGAGAGCATATTTATAATGAGTCTGATTACTGCAATTTTGATAACGGCTCAAATAGTTAACTGCGAATAGAATATCAGGACGTGTTGACAAGGCTATAAATGACAATGCACCAATTAAATTTCTATAATTAGGGCATTCACCAATCTGCCCCTTTTCAATTTTTAAATTTGCTTCCATGGGTGTCGATTTTACGTTACAGTTATTTACTTTATATTTTATTGATAAATCGTTAATATATGATTCTTGAGACAAGGTCAAAGTACAATTTACTTTATTATAATTAATGTCAATTCCCAAATACCTTGATACTGCACCCATGTCTTTCATTTTAAACGATTTCTTGAATCTGAGCTTACATTCTTCAATTAACGTTACATTAGCTCCAATCAAAAGAAGATCGTCAACAAAAATAATACATTAAATCTTTTTATTATTATTGTAATAAAGGCACAAGTCATGAAGGCTACGATGAAAGCCCAATTCGATAATAAACTTGCTGAAATGATCATACCAATTTCGAGGAGACTCCTTTAATCCATACAAAGAGCGTTTTAATTGATAAACCTTATCTTCAGATCCTTTTAGTTCAAAACCTTCAGGCTGATTTACAAATACGACTGATTTAACTTTCGAATTTATTCGACATCCATTTAATCAATTGTGTAGGCCTTACTGATTGCTAAGCTAAGAAGAGTACGAATAGTTGCCATTTTTGCAACGGGAGCGTAAATGTTATCAACATCTTCCTCTTGCTCAAAGCCACGTACAACTAAACGAGCTTTATACAAATCTGCAGCCTTTTTCCGATAAACCCATTTTACACTGATTACGGACTTATCACAAGGACGATCCACTAATTTCCATGTTCCTGAATCATTTAAAGACTTAAATTCAGTGTTCATGGCCCTTTTCCAGTCTAAAGCCTCACTAGAGTTTATAGCTTGTTCAAACGTTTTAGGTGCATTCACATCTGAAAAATTTACCGCTAAATCTGCATGATTTGCCGACAAAATATAATCGTTATACCTTTTAGGTACTTTTCTTTCTCTCTTGGGTCTTTTAATTCTCTGTTACCATGAATAAAAAAAAACGTGCGAGGAAGGAAGCAACACACGTCTGCACACTCATCTTGCTGAACCAACGTATATTATTAGTCTCGTTTTAAACACAAACTTAAGATAAGACGAATGTCGAGACAGTTCTGCGACTAGACGTCGCTCCGATTGTGACCGATTTATTTTAACACAAATAAAATTCGAACAAACGTGGAATCTTGCTGACTACTTTGTCCCATCTTCCTTTTACCCTTAAAATTGAGCATGCATTGCAGGAATTGCTTCACCCAAGGATGATTATCTTCAAAGTTTTTGGTAAAAGTTCGCCACTTCTGCCTGCGAGAAATTCCAAAAATCCATTCATCTTCAGTTATGTTACCCACTTTTTCGAGAGTCTCCAACATGTATCTCAGTTTGCCAGAAGTTCGAAATGGTTCAATTTCTTTCTAAACATTCAAACAGAAAAGTTGTGTGAACATCGTTCGTTGAAACACGAAACAAAGAAGTCCTACAAAACATATTGAACTTCGTCCATATAGAGTTAAAAACGAATTTCAAGCGTCTACTATTATTGCACGTTCCAGCATTCGAGAATTCGTTGAATGGCACAAGAACCCATAAAATAAATACACTTATAAATCCGATGAATAATTTTGAGCGTCTACTATTATCATAGTGTATTAAGTTTATTACTGATCTACTTACACATTATTCGTTGAAAGCGAGGAATGGTACGAAATAGATCGGACGTCTCAAGTATTGAGTTATCAACAAATTTTGAACATCTACTGTAATATCTCAAAGAGAAACCAAAAATTCCTATTTCTAACGCTATTCTAGTTTGTATGTCTTGCGCTCATACTAGAGCGTTTACTGATTAATTAAAAATCAACCAATGAACAAGCGCTCCAGCTAGAGCGTTTCGTAACACTCGACATGCACATATTCCAAAATCATCATTATTGAGAGTCGCTAAAATACAAAAGTTACTTGAATGGAAGCCTGAACAACGCTATTGAATTGTTGAATGGTGATAATCTCGTTCTATTTCGCACGTACATCAAAATCATTCAGATAGGAAAAACTCCAGTTTATCCTTATGGCAATAAAAGGCACAACCAATGATCAACTCTTCAGTTTGTTGAGAGTCTGGCACTACGAAAATCGTTGTATTCAAAACAACTGCAGTATCTAGATTTAAAATGGCCCTAAACTTGCCAATGGTTTTTGTTTTGTGTTTCCCATAGCCGATCAGTATCAGATTGGAAGGTTCAAACGTGTCTAGTCGTACGCTGCTCCTTCCAGCGACTGTTTAAGAACTTTGAGCGTAACAAAATTGGTCCAACCATAGATTGGCCTCATACTCAGTACTCGTTCTAACCACTCGCTCGTATTGGTGGCGCTCATTTTCCCATTAAATACACGTACTTGTTTGCCCAAATTTATACTGGCATATGCAGACTAGCTGTAGACGACGGATGATACATGGAGGCACCGGTCGACTGCATAATTGGTTGCGTAATTGACTGTGAGGACAATGTGTCACATTGTAACGGTGCTATTAACGGCGGAGTTGTATACTGCGAAAAAGGTGATGCTATGTAATAGGACAACGGAGGTGCAACGTACTGGACAGATGAGGGTAAAAACGACTTATACAAACGTGCTGCGGGTGCGGACTGTGACAACATACATCCCATATACTGGGATGGGGCTGTTACTAGCTGCAGACAGGACGCTATGGGCTGCGAGAAGAACATACCATTTGAAACTGAGGTAGAGGGACCACCAACTGGCCGGCTGACTGCCGTCAACGAACTTATGTTTCTTGCTGCAATAGTATCTTGTAGCTCCCTCAGCTGCTTTTGCAATTCAGTAACAGTTCGCAACAATTCATTCAACTCAGAGTTGGCAGCTGATGAGTTCACGGATAACATATTTGATTCAACGGACATCAAATTGGATGTTTGAGACACAATGGGCAAAGTGACACTTGTACTTGCGGTCAACACGCCATTATCGACTGGATTCGGCATGTCCTTTGGTATCATCGAATGGAGAAAATACGGTGACATTAACAGTTTGTCAGGAGCGTTGCGAGTTTCTCATTCTTATCCCATTTCTGAATTGTGTTCACTCTCGAACTTCGAACACTCAAATAAGCTTCATTTCTCACGAAGAATTACATATATTGCGACGCAATTAAACTTCGAGTGTCCATTTCACAGCTCCTAACCATAGACAAGTCATTATTGTACATTTTTTTTACACTTAAGGTGGCAGCACCGCTTAAGGCAATCGTGCTGCCCACTGTGCTACACAAATGCAGCTAACATATCGGAACATCAAATACCTAGGTTAATTCTTGTCTTAAATTCATTCGTACTGATGACGGTCCTACCATGAAGTCTCACATAAAGAATAAAAATCTTATACTCAATTTATCTAACGTTCGTCATAAAATAGTCACACAATTTTTGCATATCATTTTAAAAGGTACAGCTGTCCACACATAAATAGGTGTAATATTTTTTAGTATCATTCATTATTTACCTTCATTGCAAGGTATTCATAATCTAGCGCTTTGGTCAAAATTTTTTTAATGTCATCTGGTTCAAAAACGCTCGACTTTTTGCTCCGATAACCAACTGCTTGATTTTTCAGGAAACCCACAAGCTTACTATACGATGCGATGTCCACATCATCCTGAACCTTCATCATGGTTTTCAACTGAAAATACTTACAATCATTAACCATCGAATCATCGATCAAACGAATCCTCGTTACATTTGTAGTTACCTAATTATTCAGGAACTTATTGAGAAAGTAAAATTTCAATCTTTTTGACGCAAAAGCATCAGTAATACGACAATTCATTTTACATTATTTGTTTTACAAATAGAAGTACTATTCAACTTTACCATGGAATACTGGGCCCATAATGATGGAGGTTTCATTTTTTCGGCCAGCTCTTTAAAATAAGCTAGTACGACGTTTTCCGATATTACGTTCGCAGAGTGGAATGCCCTCCACTTTGAAAATATCGCGTAAACCATTTTGTACTTTTCTTTCGATTTATTTGGCAATAAATCGTCGGAAACACTAGCTGCTGCTGCCCGCAAATCCGGTGGAGTAACAATTTCTTCTTCTGATGATGAATCCAGTATAAAAATGGCCAATAATACATTCCTTTTATTTAGTTTTACTATTATTAACTTAACGCAAAATGAATATTCAATCAAGAAACTGCTACGAAGTAATTGAAAGGATGAGTGTTGCGGTGTTGGCCTAGTCCATACAGGTTGTAACGTGAATCAACAATCGGCCACCCGACGTTCCTTTTTGGTCGAGATACACTCTAGATACACGTGCATCAAGAGTGTATCAGTGTATCAGAAGGGTGACATTTTCTTTCTCCAGGCGAGATACACTGATACACTGTAACCTCCGCCTACAAATACACGGGTATCAAAAGTGCATCTGAAGGGTTTCATGCGATAGTCGATGTTGATTGGTTGAAAAAAATTATACTTCACATATACACCAGGTGAAACACTTTTGTCACACTTGATACACTCGGGCGACAAAAGTGTATAAAGAGGGTTTCTGAAGTGTAACATGCGATAGTCGATGCTGATTGGTTGAAAAAAATTAGACTTCACATATACACCAGGAGAAACACTTTCGTCACACTTGATACCCTCAGGCGACAACAGGGGATCAAGAGGTTATCTGAAGGGTTGCACGCGATAATCGATGCTGATGGGTGGAAAAATTTTGGCAAAAAAAAAAAATTCGAGAGCTCCTCGGAAAATGGGGGCTGAAGACACCCAGGTACCTCTCGCCGAAATTCGGACTTTGAATATTTCTCGTAAATGAAAAATCAAAATGTGAGCCAACGAGAGACAGATCGAGGATATTTACCAGTGGCGGGGGTTAGAGGGCGCATGAAAAATGAAACGTTCAACTTGTCGGATTCGCGGAAAACCCAGCAGACTGAAATGGTAAGGTCTTCCAACAAGTAAGTGAAAAATATACCACAGCGTCGTACGTTGCCCTTCCATCCCTGTGTATGAGTACGTTCTCGCAATTCTTTTGAGAAGGCCACATAATCCACGTTCTTGTAACTTTTACCGTTCATTTGCTCATTCATCAAACTGTAGAAAACGAACGTTGGTACCCCAGTCTGACTCAGATCTGAATCCAGTAGTGAGGAATAAAACGCTAAGAGTAGGGTGAAGAAGCCTCATGAGATTCTTGTATCTCGTAAATTGTAAATCGGCAAACATGGCCCAGCCACAAATAATATTCAAACCGCCCGCTGTGCGACGCATAAATATATATCAACACCCGCAGTCCTGGGGATATTCTTTCATAAAAATTGATAAAACGTTACCTATGAAAACAATGAACACGTAACCGCACCCTTGGTAAGTCAGCTGACAAAAGTACACAGTGTAGCCGAGACCAAGTACACAGTGTAGCCGAGACCAAATTGATTTATTATTGCCATACATTATACATACTCACTGATAGAGAGCAGTGACGCCCAACGCAGCGCTAAACTTATTTACATAAAAAAATCAAAACAAAAAACAATGGCGGAAAGAATGGCGAAAAAGAAAGAAAGAAAAAGAAAGACTATCAACGGCGAGGACAAGGACGTTCTTTGCATGATTCCAACTTTGGCGCGATGTCGTCTAGGAGTGCTAATTCGTCCTTCTTCAATTGTAAATTGTCGAAGCAGATATCTTCATCTGTCAGGACGTTATGAAACAGAACCTCGCAAGCCATCCTGCTCATCAGCACCTGGTTTGTAGCACTGTATAACGGTCCGTAACGCGCGCACATCGGCAGTCCGTGATTCTTAACTCCGTGCCATCGCTATCCGCACGGAACCTAATCTCAAAAGTTGGCTTCACAGTGTAATAAAAGGGCACGCGATAAAGGAAGTCTTGCCCCAACACAATGATGTTATATGGGAAGAACTCACATTTGTTGACACCCATGGTTTGATGCTTGATGCCACCTGCCAAGTTTTGGAAACAGAAGGCGAAAAAGTACCGTCGGCAGAACTCCTGTTTTCAGTGCTCGCACCAAAATAGCTGCGTGTGCGTCTATGCCTGCAGCGCATTTGAAGGCGGTCCAATAGCGGCAGAGGCGGTGTACAGTTGCTTGCACACCTCTGAGGACGTTACAGAGAGTGCGCACGCAAGGTCAATGCAGCACACAGCTGGAACACTTTTGAAGAATGTGTGTACAAGAATTTGGGAATGAAATGCGAAATACAGTATAATTTAAGTCGTCCGATGGCTCGCTCTACATGTATTCTCGCTCTGGCAATGTTTCTAGTTTTCTCAACTTCACTTAGAGTGAACTGAGATGATGTTAAGAAGGGTGGGATATTAACTGAAATATAACTAGGGACAACATCTTGCAACAGAAAACCTTTGTCTGCTAATATAAGATCACCAGGACATAAAATACTAACAATGCCAGAATGTTTAACAACATTTTTATCTGAAACAGAACCTGGATACAACTGACTGGCATACGTTATAGTACCATTTGGTGCAATACCAATAAGACCTTTCAGAGTATTGCTATGTTTATAGTGACTGTAAGTTTCTTTTTGTTCATCCAACCGATTTGGAATTTCACAACAAAATTCGGTACAATCTACTATCATTCTACAATTTTTAAAGTTCGAGAAGCAATTTGGAAGGCTAAACGAATTTTTTGTTTGTGATGGAACATCTTTCATTCCACACTCAAACAGAACTTCATGCAGAAGATGGATGAATGTCAAGATAATGTTCCCCACTGTATGTTTACTGACATTGAATCTAACTTCTAAATCAGTATAACCTACGTTTAATCGAAGTTTCATCAGAGTCATTACAATCTGATCCTGTAAGCTCATGTTCGCTGGTTTCCAACCATAGAAATATTTAAATTCTGTGGTGGAGTACAGGTCACTGATTATAGTAAAAGCCGTTTTATTTAACTCCAGTGAAGTACTTTATTAAGGAGTCACTATGCTCTATACAAACAAAGCCAAATGGCTGTTTCTTCAATTTTCCGATCTCTGATCTAAGTTCTTGTATTGTACTTGTTAACAGGGTGATTTCCGCTTCATTCTGAACACTATGAATAGTCTGTGTTGACTTATCATTCGACAACTCGAACTCGAGACGCGTACTTTCAGATGTTTCCGGTACTGCCTCCAGTTCCAAGCGTTGTCTCCTGGAAATCAGAGAACAACGGAAAGTGAATTAGTCTATCAAGCCTTATAATAAATTATTATAAGAAGCAGTTGGAATAGATTCACACTTACTTTGGTTTTTTTTTCTTTGGCGAAACTGGGATGAAATATTTGCTTTCATTCCATGGGAAAATCATAGGTCTGTTTTCCTTTTTCTTATTATGGAAGTGACAGCTACATATTCTACTGTTGTGATTTGGTTCCTTATCCTGACGTCTACAATTACATATGTAACAATGTAAGCTCATAATAAATGAAACTAGCATGATACTGCACAATTGATGGGTAGTGACCCGAACTGCTGTCCTAATGTCAGTCATTGATATACCGTATACACCTTGCATACCACAATATCACCATAAGACGCATGCAGCAAAGTTCGGCTATTTAATGCATTTAGAAGAAAGAAAGTTTTCTTACCTAACGGCATTTATCCATTTCTTCTTCAATAATTTATCCTTTGGAAACCGAAAGAAACTGCATTTTCCCTGTTCTGTATAGTGAGAACAACGTAGAACAAATACCTATACTATTCCTGATGAATTTAAACCAATATACCGAATTACTTCAACGAAATAACTTGAAACTGGCAAATAATAATATAATAATTGAAAATTTTCTGCGCGCTCATACATTTCCTAACGTCTGTTTACATTGCTTGGACCCAGCTCTTATCAGTACACATTGATGACGTCAATACGTGACGGTTCTATAGGAAAATCAAAAACAGAAAACGAAGAAGTACAGTTCTTGACTCCTGGCAGTTTACGTAGCATTATTACCGTATTTTTATCATTTCTACGCTCATGATAACAGGTACCGATCTGAAAACACCAGAAATCACATGATTTATGATGACAATTGAAAAATAGCTAAACCCCTCGACCCCTTCACATTTGGTTTCGTAATATTGGTAGCAGTGGTCCGAACTTGGGCCGATGGCATCAGAATATTTATTTGGGTATTAGGAGCCTACAACCAAAGTTTCAAAGTGTTAGCTGCAGCCTGCACTGATAGAAAAGGCGACTAGTGTCTCGTAATCCACATCACACGGGTATGATGCCAGGCCTTCGAGGTGTTTTGTAACGTCACATATATGTGACGTCAGGTGTGAAAGGGTTAAACAACTAGTTTGATCTTCAAAATAGTACCTTATACTGTCGTAGTTAAGGTACATTTTCAAGAAACCATATTCTTATAAAATTATCATTTTTATTGACGCGAAACGCCGAAAGCCAAAATTTGACATTCTCGGCAGATACCCAGTTTACCCAGTAGACGTTACATTCAACAGTTTGAATGACATGCGTCTGTTTTCTGACTGAGGTGCGGATGTGCAGCATTAAGGCCGTTTTCACGAGCGATTAAACTAGCTGCTTTTGGGCAAGTTTAGTAGTTGGCACCACCATTTTCTAGTCTTCCTATAAGATCTGAAGTGTGCAGCTACAAGCCATAAAGTTATGACCCATGAAGATAACTGGCTACGAAAAACTTGCGGAAAAATGTACCTGCCGACTGTAGATGTTCACAAAGAAGGCGAAGGAGGAGAATTTATCCCAGGCTTATCTATTATTGGTCATTTACCCTCTCTTTCACGTGTTGGTAGCAATAACTACAGAGCTGAAGCTGAAACTGTCCGACGCCAGTACGCGACATATTTCTGCAGTGATGGTGCAGTTCCATGGCAGTGGAAGAGAATAGGGTTAAATTAAGAACCTGATATAAGTGAGGAGGATGAAGATGGTAATCTAGCCGGCATACAATAAATATTATTCTGAGTACTCCCTCCTTCAACACTTATTTAATTTATTTATTTATTGCTACGTGTAAATCATCAAATAAAAATAAAGTTTTGAAAAGTCTATGCTTACTAAGTTGCTTGATGTTTGTCGAGTAGTTACATGTTCCATCAAAAACTTGGCCTCTTCGAACCACTCTAGTTTAGGTACATACAGATCTTCTGTACTAGACCCGGTGCGTTTACTTTTCTCGACTTTTTGTACTTCTCCACGTAATGTATCTTTCAAGTTCTTCCTTTTCGCATTCAGTTGCTCTTTTGTGATTTCAGGACATACTGAAAGTAAATAAACACGTTGAATTGAATTCAGCAAGGTCGATAGGTTGGTAAGCTAAGGACAAGAGTGAAATGTACTTACTTTCTTTCTGAACTTCAAGGAAAAGCTGGTCCAGCTTAGTATTTTTAAAGGGCCGGTTTTTGTACTCCTTGTGCTTTATATTGTACAGCACATTGTACTATTCATACAAACTCAGGAATTTTTTTATAGTTGCGGTGTTCCACTTGTTCATGTTCAGACTTTCAACAAGAAACGTTAAAAACGGGATTTTACATTATTAAATAACTAAAAACTACAGAACACCAAATTTTGATAAAACACGAAATGAAGAAGACAAAGTAACGTGGAGTTTGTTTACACACGACTATTTCACTAGCGCTTGTAAAGTCGCCGCAAATTCAGTCGCACTAGTTGAACTATTTTCGGGGTGTAACGAGTACTCTCGCGCGAGGAAACACGCAGCATTTGCTCCTTTACACGTAGCTAGTTTAAACGCTGCATTTCTGCGAGCAAACTCGCTTGTGAAAACGGCTTTATTATTGAGCTAGTAAATTATTTCTGTTTACATAAGCGAGTAACTGGCAGTGCTAGCCGCTAACTGTTTTCTGTTTCAAGCGAATATCTGTTGATAAAACTGATAAGAACATATGAAAATTGTTCGGTAACTTTACAATTTGATTTTATAAGCATGTCTCAGAAGCTTTTACAGCTGCAGCAAACATTACTTCAATTGCAGCTCTCTGTGCTAAAACGGTTAGTACAAACAAAACTAAATAGAATCCGGATGCAGAAAAAACGAAGAAGACCAAAAAGGGAATGGACACGACGTTGGGTATTAAGAAGAGAAATGTATGGTTGCAACGAGCACTCTCATGAGAGAACTGGCAGCAGAAGATCCAGATGAATATCATAATACAATTTGAATGTCTGAAGCCCAGTTCAACGAATTATTAGCGCGTGTGAAGCCAAAAATACAACAAAGAGATACAAAAATGAGATTAGCCATCCCAGCTGAAGTAAAATTGCAACTGACTTTGCAGTTCTTAGCTGGCGGAGAATCATTAAGGCACTTAGGAAGACATTATCGTGTCCCAAAACCATCAATTAGTCTATTTCTTCCAGAAGTATTGGAAGCTATTATCGCAGCACTTGCAGAATACATACAAGTAAGTACTACAATATTCAATGTCAACGTAGTGTATAATAACAAATTTCTGTAGACAGACTTAAAATGTAGTGTATAATTAAAAATTTTTGGAGACAAACTTAAATATTAGGGATTGCTAGTATGATGCTCAAGAATGACATTGGGGTCATTGGCGGCAAGTTCTTCGAGCCAAGACTGCGTTATTAAGTCTGTGATATTTTTCCGTAGTATAATTTACTGTAATGTGCCTAATTTCTTGAGTTCCTCGGTGATGTACTCACCAAACGCGAGATTCTCATCACTTCCCTTCAGTTCTGCTTGTATTTGGCTGTGTATACTGTCTATATCCACCAAAGTCTGTTCAAGCTGACTTTCAACTTCATCCACGCCACTTTTTCATTTCTTACGTCCTGAGTTGCTGGTAGACTGCTGCCTATCGCTACTTGGAGTGTGAGTAGTTGCTGCCAATGTTGGTGTGTGACCACTTAGAGTACTACTACTTGTTTGCCCAATGTCACTATAGTTTATTTCTGATACCACTTCAACATTCACCATCTATAAAACATTGATAATTTCAGAATTAGTGTTTAATGTGAATTACCTGTCCAAAACATCGAGATTGGGAGACTAAGAGTTGACATTTGTTTGTTTTTAGATCCCCATAACTGCTGAAGATTGGAGGACCATTGGAGAAAATTTTGGCACTCGATGGAATTTTCCTCGTTGTATTGGTGCCCTGGATGGCAAACATGTTCAGATTAAAAGACCACAAAAGGCGGGTGCAGAATATTACTGCTACAAACACATATACAGTATAATAATGCTGGCCCTTGTTGATGCCAATTATTGTTTCCTCTTTTTAGATGTTGGGGAAAATGGTCGCGTCAATGATGCTGCTGTATTTCGGGATTCTCTAATATGTACTGGTTTAGAGGAAAACATGCTGAATATACCACCTGACCATGTGATAGTTGGAGACAACGTGTTTCCCTTGAAGCCATATTTACTGAAACGGTACCCTGATAGTACGACTAAGATTCAAGAAAAAATATTCAACTATAGACAATCTAGAGCACAGAATATCGTTGAAGACACATTTGGTACGAGGTGTGACAATTAAGTAATGAGACTGACGTTATAAAAGCCGTATATTTAAAAATTATTCAACAACTGCTCCATCCCCTTCGAAGTACTCCCATTGGGCAGCTATACACCGAGCCCATCAATTTTTCCACGCTTGGTAACATTTCTGGAACGCTTCAACTGAAATGTCCATGAGTACCCTTGTCACGGCCGCTTAGATCGCCTCAATCGACTCAAAATGGGTTCTTTTGACTACCAATTTCACTCTGGGGAATAGGAAGAAGTTACAGGGGGACATATCAGGCGAATAAGGCGGCTGCTGTAACACGGTGATCCCTTTGGAAGTCAAATACTGCGAAACACTGAGGGCTGTGTGACACGGCGCATTGTCGTGATGAAGGATCCAAGTCTTTGCGATGTATGGACGCACCCTGAAAATTCGTTTTCGCAATCTTTCGAGTACTTCGCGGTAGAAATATTGATTTACGGTCTGCCCAGGTGGTACGAATTCTTTGTGGGCAATTCCGCGGCTGTTGAAGAAGGTAATGATCATGGTTTTCACCTTTGACTTGCTCATGCGAGCTTTTTTCGGACGAGGGGCGTTCGGAGACAGCTCACGGCCCTCCTTGAACTACTTGTGCCATCGAAACACCTGGGCACGACTAAGAGAAGCACTACCATACACCTTCAATATTTTGGAATACGTTTCCTTAGCGGTTTCGCCCAATGTAGCACAAAATTTTATTTGCTCTAAATTTAGCTTCTCCATTTTCGTGACGAACACTAACAACATATGTTTATTTAACGCGACACAGCGGACGAACTACTGCAACTACATAGAGAGACCGTAAACATATCGTTGAAGAGGGGAAGGATGCCGCTACACACCGTGAAAATTTCAAGGTCGCAGTGTTACCACGAGCGCGGCAATAAAATCAGTCTCATTACTTAATTGTCACACCTCGTATCTTGGCCTCCGACTTCCACATTTTCCTCTGAGCCATTGATGTGAAGCCAGCCACAGCTGATAAAGTTATCCTTACACAATTGGTTACAGAAGAGTAGTGGGAATGTATATTTATCTACAACAGACGTTGATCAGTATACTGCAACAGGCGACATAATTCCGGGTTTGTGGCATAGTATAACACCTGGTTTACCCGGCATGCGTTCTGCAGGTACTCATAATTATCAACGGGAAGCAGAAGAAATTTGTAGGACATATGCACGCTACTTCTGCACAGATGGAGCCATACCTTGGCAATGGAAGCACATAGGTTTAAATGAGGAACCTGATTTGGCAAGCGAAGAAGAGGACGTTGATAATGACTTGTTGCCGCTGGAGGAGTTGAATCAATGACCTTTTCATATTTCTGCCTTCATGGCGCCCTACTTAATTTATTTCTATGGTCTTTCACATCAGTCATTATGTTGTGATAGACCTATCATATATAGTGAACAACCTTATTTATTGGATAAACTTTACTGGACAATTTTTCTTTATTTCAGACAGAAAAGAACAAGAGAATTGTGATAAGAGGTGGAAGTAGGGTACAAAAGGTCAAAATGTAAGGAGACAAAGGGTTGGACATAACTAGGAGTCCTTTGCAGTCACACCCTTACTACCATTAGCTTCATGGGTCATAACTTTATGGCTTGTAGCTATACACTTCAGATCTTATAGGAAGACTAGAAAATGGTGGTGGTTTTCTGTCACTTGATACATCTCTTATCCCTGTAGTGGGCACAAAAGGGAAGGACTGATAAAAAACAACTAAACAAGTATAAAGCATTAAACCCAAACCAAAATCTTGAGTTTTAGAAGCTTCTGGAAGGATCAATGGAGAAGGCGCAGATATCTAACATCTGAACAATTCCTTTCTCCCTTTTTTTTTTTGTGGAAAAAAAGAGTGTGGGAGAGAATCAGAGAGAAATTGAGAGGACTGAGAAATCGAGAGGGAAAGACATACTCCGGATTCAACTCTGAAAGGTTTTCTTCTTTACTTCTCTGCCGAAAGGTCTTGCATTTCATTCTATTCACATAGAGTTGTCCAATTTTTAAATTTATTAATAAATTTAATTTTAATTTTATATATATTAACAATTCACCCCATTATCAGAAATGCCTCCTCACTTTACTTTTTTTTTTTTTTTAGAACATTTTCTATTGCATTTCATTTTTAGAGAACGTCTTCTGTTGACCATTTTTCTCAAAATATTTTCCACTGCATTCAGTCCTTAAAACTCTGGAATACCAAGATGTGTAACTTTTTACACATTTGGGGCATATGGGGACGTGACTACCAAGATGTGTAATTTTTTACACATCCATGTATTTATTTAAAACGGGAATACCAAGACGTGTATTTTTCTACACGTTACTTAAATACTTTACTGAGGTATGTTTTATGGGTTCATTGAGCGCATAGTCAGTGACAAAGCTAGCGACAAGACGAACTTAACTTTATCTGAAATGGGAGAAAATGAAATGATTTTGTTTCTAATTTTCAATGTCATTAAGTTTCTGTCTTATTTATTTATTTGTAGTTCAATACATGACTACATCTCATTTTGTTTTGCCTAATATCTATGTATTGATATTAAAATTAACTTGTATTTCTCCAGTAGAACTTTTCTTTAATGATATTATAAAATGTTTAATTTATTCACGTTATTTGATTGACAATAAAATCACCAAATTACTAGTTGTACTTCGTTTCGTAGTGTGTGGTTCCAAGTATCTGGCCTGCTCGTACCAACTTAATGTGGGTTTGTAAAGGCTGTCCCCGTCACTTCCACTTCGTTTTGAGGCATTAACTTTGTTCAATTCACGACGATATACATCTTTCAGACTTTTCACCTTCTATGGAAGGACTTTTCTACTAATAGAAATACCTGTACAAAGTAAGTAGTGTTCATTCACGTACTGCTAAATGATTTTAATATTGTACTTGTCTTTACTTACCATTTGAATTAACGCTTTATTTGCAACATCTTTATGTTTAGGGTTGTACAGTATTTCATAGGCTTGAAATACCTCCAGAAACTTAATAATTTCCGGATAATTCTATTTTGATAATGCATTCATTGAATTATCCATTTTAGTGTTGCACAAAAAATCAGTTAAATTTTAAAGTCATGACATTATCAACTGTTATCAGGTCTCCAGTCGTAGCTTCTTTGCAAAAAAGTTGAAACAAACTCAACTTCCAACAATTAGTTTTATGCTTCTGAACTAGCTAGCTTCTTTTTGTTTACACCCAGCTTCTTTATCAGTAACTTCTAAAATCGCAGCTTCTAGCGACTCTAGAAGCGAAGTGAAAACAGCGTTATTGGCGCATGCGCACAAACCTACACAGTTGAAAGGTAAATGGGGAAGTTCGCGTATCGCGTTCCTAGGGGCTGTTGTAATTTGTAAACCAGCTAATAGGCGAACATTGGAACAACGTCATCTTCTCGCCCTACGTTACGACCCATGCTACCAATTGAGTAGAAATGCACAAACATAGGTAAATAGGTGTAATGAAAATATTATTATCACTTGAAATTTACAAAGTTACAAAATTTGAGAAAATTTTGTTTTCTAATTTCCACTGCATGCAAGTGCAAATTATTACTTTGTTTTGGTGCTCGCTGCAGATGCTGTTTGCGCATAAAGTGCAGACTTTTGTTGCTTTTTTCGCATTTACCCCTCAGCCAGTCGTCTTGCAGACTTCGCATCAGCCATGCGGTTTGTCTGGTACGTTGGCGGCTTCCGTATCAGTCAGTGTATCTTCTTTGTGGTACGCATACTTCCGGAACTGATGGATACTTAGCCGCAATGCCATTGGTAGATTGTGGATCAATGAAAGACGTGATTTAGTACATGCATCCACATATGTCAGGGTGATGTTCCATAAAAATGCCGACCTTTCCAATAGCTGGGTTTGAGGAACCGTATTGTTAGTGAACCTATAAAGGACGTAAGCGTTTATCCCAGCCGCATCCAGCATGCCGTAGAAGCAAAGTAACGGCCATCTCCTCGTTTTTTGTGTTGTCGTGCGTAGACTGGCCATACCATTAAAGGTATCGACGCCTCCTTTTTAATTATTGTAGTAAAGGATCACCTCTGGCTTTTGTGCAGATTGATCTACCATTGTTTGATTATGAAGCGTTGACATTAGTAGTACCACTTTTGATGGTTTTGGTATGTATAATACCAGCATCATGCCGCTGCTGAAGGCAAATTGACTTTGCTTGACATCTTGTTGTCCGCACTTGAGGAATTGCACCGGAACTTCTGGTCGCGTTTGATGGAGGGTGCACACAAGGTGTATCTCCTTCTCTTATAGCTTTCGTGCTAACTGGGCGGAACCAAACCAATTGTCGCACGTCACAGTACAGCGTTTACCAAAATACAGGTCTAGAAGCTTAAGCGCTGTCTTTGTACCAATCAGCATCCTCTCTTCTACAGGGACATTGTCCGCTGTAGGCTGTGACATACAACGAGTTTAGTTTGGAGGTTCGCCATGCCGACCAGTTCCTCTGCTTCTGCTTCTGCTACCACGACCACGTCCTCTGCTACTGCTTCTGCTACCACGACCACAACTGCGGGTAGATGATTGAGCGCGTTCTCGAGATATGCGTAGGGGCGGTACACAAGGCGGTTGAAATTTGGAAGAGTGTGATACCGACTCGGTAGATGACGATGCTGGCTGAACTGACCACATAGGCTGAGCCTCGGCAACCAGGTACGGAATTCCATTGAGAAAGTAGAACGTGCGCGCGTCACACAAGGAAATAATTTTAATGCCGAATTTGTCGGGCTTTGAGGGAATGTACGTTTTAAATCCACAATTCCCTCAAAACCCAAACATGGTTTTGTTGACAGTGAGATGTGCACTCGGTTCGTAGTAGTCTTGGCACAAGCCGATGAACGTCGTCCATACTTCCCGAAATTTGTGGAACTTGTCGGTTTGAGCTGGCAACTGATGGCTTTGGCGATCAAATCGCAGAGTGTAACAAAAACTTGAAGTGATTTAGCGACATGACGCACCAGTATATGCTCGGCCCGTAAATATTCGACCATAAGTCTTTGGTTGATCGACGGCAATCTTTTTCGGCACTGGTGATCAGCAAGAGGCCAATTAATGCCTTGATTTCGTGGTTGTTGGTGTGGTGGATGTAAAACTGTTGCGATGTATACGTCGCACGTACCGCATCGATCTTTTCATTTGTGCAGTCAACGATGTGACCAAGTAGTGCGTCAGGAATGAACAGATCAAGAAATTCATTGGGGGTTCGCGCCCTCACCGCACGCGCCAACTTTCGCTGTGGAACAATGACGTTGATGGGCGCAACGCTTGGATCAGTTGTGCCGGAGGCAGGTTGTAAAGTACAGATCGTTCCGTCACGCCCTTTCATTTCGTGTTCTCTTTCATTTATCGCACGTTCGGCGGTCACGAGTTCTGCCTCAATTTCATCGTCTTCGTCGTCATTGGTCAGCAAGACATCCGGCTCTAGGTCGTCACTGGCATCGTCAGGGTAGCGGTCTTCTTCATTTCTTTGTTCAGCATGTATGTCGCGTAAAAACTCTTCCTGGAACCGTTGCGTATCGTTTGCAGACATTCTTGGTTAGCTTTCGTATTACTTATGTAGCTGCTGTGTTGAAATTCGTATTATGAGCATTTCGAGCTCTTTCATTTTACCTCCTCAAAAAATAATGTCGGAACTTCCATGGAAATGATGCAACTGAATATCAGTGTCGCCAGATTGGGCGAATTTTCGCCAGTTGTGCTATGTAATGTGCTCTCTGGCGATAAGAAAAGTGCTGCTTGTCACCTGATTGATTATGTTTAGCTTTTGCAAATATCGGCGATTTTTACAGTGCTTGCGGCGACACTAAGTAGTCGAATCGGCGCCTCCATGACAAAATAAAATTCTGAAATTGCCTTCAACCCGAGACCCAATAAACAATTTGAACTCGGCGTTGAAATCGGGGTAACAAAAAAACAAAAAACAAACTAAAACCAAACACCAAATTCCTAGAGCAATGCAGGTTCAGACGAATATCACGTTAATCCAGTCTCTGGGGAAGATGTCGTTGATTACAAAGCTCTTTATGAGAAACCTGATTCTATACCTAAAGAAAAAGGTATTGTAAAGACGACAGCGTCTAAAATTAGTTCCAGCGTTTCTGATTTAGATCCTGTTATAATTAAAATGTACGTAAAACATAAAATATCATATTTGTCAAAAAAAAAAAAAAAAAAAAAGAACAAACAAACAAACAAACAGATTTACTTAATAGTAAAAGAAATGCTGATCTTACTGACGCGAATAAATTGAGGAAAACAAGCTTGTAATATTAATAGGCCTACTCCTGTACTGTATTTACTGTGCATCACGTCATAATAAATTTCTTTTACGGTTTTTTGGTATCATTATACTTGTCGACATTCATGTATTACTGTACTAGACCTACATAAATTCAGTTATATATAAAATTCTGAAATAAGAAAGAAATAATTTCAAGAAGAAGAAAAAAAACAGCCGAATACAATTTATTCCCATTGAGTACTTAAGAATACCCGCAGGCGCGCAATGACGTCACTGAATGTAGCGCCTGGCTGAATGCGCGAACCTTTTGTAGTAACCTTGATCACAGATCTCAAAACTAGTTCATCCCATGGTCACCACGTTCTACTGGCGCTAGTGTGCATTAGTCACCCAGGTTCAATCACAGAATATAGAGAACGAAGTGTATCTATAGTCTTTGACTTCGTTTAATTTATTTATTTCAAACTCCATAAGGTGCTTTCGTCAAAGGAAAATTAAGGCGGTAATGCATTTTAAAAATAACAGCAGGTTGAGAATTTAACATTCAGTACGAATAAAAAATGATATATAACTGTTCAAATTGCCCGTAGAAAGTAAAACTAGACAGGTCATTATAAAACCATGTATTCCGAATATCGTTCTAATACATTGTAAACTCGGTGAACGAATTCAAACCAAAAGAAACAAAAAGACAAGCTACAAGCCGAGGCAAGAGCAACGGGGGAAAACGATAGTAAAACGATCAGATAAAAGTCGAAATCAATTCATTAGGGTAGGGGAGAATATGTATCCCAACATACCCCTTCGATTTAAAAAAATTTTCGAAGACCTTATAATGCAAAGAGAGAAAATTTTTGCTACGAATATAAATGAGCAATGAAACGT
This sequence comes from Acanthococcus lagerstroemiae, assembly GCA_031841125.1. NCBI lineage: Eukaryota > Metazoa > Arthropoda > Insecta > Hemiptera > Eriococcidae > Acanthococcus > Acanthococcus lagerstroemiae. Next base: position 37,030,116 of record CM063106.1, on the reverse strand, counting down.
GTGGTTAGTAGTCAAGTTAAAAAAAATCTTAAATGTTAATTTATCAACATGGTACACGAATAAATGGTAACTTGAGAAAATGGTATGGTAATTATATAAAAACCGACAAATGGACGGGCGCATATGTAAAAAAATGGTCAATAGTACAAGATTTCGACGCAAAGGGTGCTGATGTCCGGCACGTCGACTTCCGTCTGATTCGACGCGACGTTTCCATTTCCCCGGCGATTCCCGTATGGCCGGTATGGCTTTCTGCCCGAAGCTGATGATGTCGTTCCGCCGTTGTTCTGCGACGTATTCTGCGTGAGCTTGACTCGGCAATCCTTCCGGAAATGACCGGTTTTCTGGCAGCGATGACACTTTAAATTCCGCTTTCGAAGAACCCAGTCGAAAATTGACCTTCATCGCTGTCGGCTCGTAACCATTTTCCTGCTCCCGATTTGATTTGCAGTGGTCAAACAGGATTTTCCCCTTTACGTAGTCCACCGTCTGGTTTTCTTTAGGCATTGCATCAAGGACGTCGATGATGTGACTGTATTTGTCGGGCAAAAGTATCAACAAATACTGCAGCTTTTCTTCCGGAGTTACCGTCTCCCCGGCGTCCTTGAGTGCGCAGATCTGTTTTTCGAAACGACTGAAAAATTCGGAAGCGTCCTCACCTTCGCCCATTTTGAGGTTAAGCAGCTGCTTTTTGGCCAGGATTCGCATTAATAGAGTTTTCCTCAGGTAGACCGAGTCGAGGGTTCGTAACATTCCCCTCGCCGTTGTCTCGTGCCCGATTTCGTCGAGAATTTTGTCAGTCACCGCGTCCACCAAAGTGCTCCTAACCTTGACGTCCAATTTGTCCCAGGCCGCTGCAGCCGTTTCCGTCGCAGGCCTGTCCGCATCGAGCGCATTATTCCACTCCTTAGAGGAATGTGAAGAAGCATTGAATGGAGTGGGAGGATGAGAAGATGAATGTGAAGAAGCATTGAATGGAGAGGGAGGAAGAGAAGAGGAATGTGAAGAAGCATTGAATGGAGAGGGAGGAAGAGAAGAGGAATGTGAAGAAGCATTGAATGGAGAGGGAAAACGAGAAGAGGAATGAAGATTGTAAACAGGGAAATTAAAATTAGAATTGTAGCTACTATGATTAGGGCTCTATAGTTTCACCTGGGTATACTAAGCCGCCATTTTGGTTCATACTGCGCCCGTGGATACCGAATCCGACTATGCGGAGCGTAACGCGTAGTCAATTCGGCATTGACGGGCGCAGTACGAACCAAAATGGTGGCTTAGTATACCCAGGTGAAACTATAGAGCCCTACTATGATGCAGTGGTACAATAGATGAACTTGAAGGAGGCTGCTGACTGCTGGCAATTGCCTGGGTTATAGAAATTTTCACTTGAGCTTTCTGCAATTCAGGAACTTTTTTGAAAGTTGGTAGAAGGGATAATAGAAAAAGACGGTCTTCATCAGATGTTTCTTTTTCTTCCTTCTCTTGTCTCCATGCCAAGCTTTTTCTGAGTACATCTGCTAGCTCCCGATCCAGCTCATGCTTAGTAGACTTCCATCTGGTAGACATTATAATAGCATGCCCTCTAAGTCCTGACTTTCTTTTTCTAGAGTCTAAAGCTAGCCTTGTTCCTTCAGACCGGTTTTCAGCTAAAGCTATCCCAGTTCCTTGAGATTAGTTTTCAAGTTCCACATCTTCTTGTGACTCTTCCTCCATCGCTATATCAGCCTCAGTATCAGGGTCATCCACATCAAATTCTTCTTCATTTTCATCTTCACCATAACTATCTGTTGTCCTACATGAACGAAATTGTCTAAATGACAATGACCAAAATTTGTTATCACAATATAGACATAAGAAGTTTACTTACTTTGCCTTTGACACAAATGGTAAAAGAAAGGTCATCTGTTCATAATATAGGTATGTCTTCCATGTTTTTTTGGAACCCGATGGTTTGGTTCTCCTTCTTGTGACCTCTCTTGTAAAGGAATTTCTCAAATTTCGCCATTTTGTTTGCAATGCCTCCACTGTAAAAGAAGTTATTCTGAATTTTTTGTTTCAGATACTTAACTACTGGTTGTTCTATGAAGGATTTGCATTATGCCTACAGATTAGGGGTTTCAACAATCAGTGGTATCATTTGAGATGTATGCAAAGCTATTTGGAACTGTCTAAAATGCGAATGCATGCCTACTCCCACCAAGGAAATATGGCTGGGTATAGCAAATGGTTTCCAGCAGACAAGTCAATTTCCTCATTGTATTGGAGCAGTTGACGGAAAGCACTTTCGAGCAATAAAACCTAAATTGAGTGGCTCAATGTATTACAACTATAAAAACTATTTTTCGATTCACATGTTGGCTATCTGTGATTCAAACTATTGTTTCACTTATGTCGACATCGAAAATTATGGCAAAGATAATGACTCCTTGCTATTTCAGGAAACAAGGTTTTATAAAAAACTACGTAACAAAAGTCTTGATATTCCAGAGCCTGACTATATATCACAGAAGAAGGATTTCCGAATTCCATACTTTCTTGTTGAAGATGAGGCTTTTGGACTAACCAGTTCACTTATGCGCCCATATGGTGGAAAATATTTGTCTGTGGATAAACGTATATTCAATTATCGCTTAACAAGAGCTTGTCGCTTTATTGAATGTTCCTTTGGTATTTTAACGAACAAGTGGAGGATTTTCCACCGACCTCTAAATGTTGATTTGGACTTAGCTATTGATATTACAAAAGCTGGTGTCATTCTGCACAATTTTGTTCGTGTCAGAGACGGATTTCGGCATGAGGATACCTTCAGTTACACTGGTCTACTAGATAATAGTGATACTGAGCAACCGGACTCAGTCAATTATGTCAGTTCTACACCTATTCACATTCGAGAATATTTTACTGAATATTTCCAGACAGAAGAAGGCAAAGTGCCCTGGCAGTACACTAAAATATAATAAAATTCAATTTGTTGAGCTCGACTTTTCCTATATATTTTTAGTTTGTACTGTATACAATATGTTCTCAGAATTCAAATACATGCAGTGAACTAACCTGTTGTCCGGATTTTTTCATCATCCCATCCTTCAGATCCCTTGTCACCATACATCGAGTGCAGAACATTTCTCCATGCCATTTCACGTTCATTTTTCAAAGAATAGCCTGCATTTTTCTTGTCCCAAATGGCTGGATTACTTTGAATCATCGTGATAAATTTATCATTATCGAAAAATGACTTCTCCATATTACTCGTACCTATATCTTACTACCGAAACGGACAAGGACAAAATTGTCAACGAATCGCACTGCTGCACCAATAAAAAACTAATATCCAATCGCTTCAATTGCATCCACTTTCTGTTTCAAACTCCAGCACTTTTTCTACAACTTTTCCAGTGTTTTAAAATTCAGACGCACGCTAGCCCATGGATGATGTAATATTATGCAGACACCCATCATACAGTAGCGCTCATGTGAACGATGTCATTTCTTTCACTGCAAAAACTGTCGCCTACACACAGAAAAAGTAGCCACTACTTTTTTACAAGGCTACTCAAAAAACAGTCGCATGATACATTTTTTATCATACACGTCTGTGTAGCGTTATGTGGACGCCGTGATTTACGTACATATAAAAGAAGTATTCGCAATACGCGTATCAGCTACGCGTAGCGTCGTGTGAACCGGCTCTTAGTGTGGAAATGTATCGCGGTTTGCTACGCTGGAAGCTAGTGCGTATGTGCTATGTTGACTGTCACAGAGATTCAAAATGTGTTCGGATGAGTCATTCAGATTCAAATGAAGATAAATCTGCGAATTTTTCATCAAATGCTAACTTCAAGGTGTCTAAATAAAAGTTCGAACATCGGGCTACACACCTATGTAATTGTTTTCGGAGTTCAAACATTTTTTTGGGGTGAAATTTCTATTTGAAAATTTTGGAGGCGAAACCTTTTTGACATTGATAATTAAAACGGAAGAACTTTTGTGTGTAATATCTCAGGTACCTGAATTATACGAGTTTGATCAAAAACCAAACATTCAGAATTGGAGGAAAATACTCTAAGAGGGTGCTGCCATTACCTCAGTAGAGTATTTAAGTCACGTGTAAAAAAATACACACCTGTGTATAAAAATACACGTCTTGGTATTCCCGTTTTAAATAAATACATGGATGTGTAAAAAATTACACATCTTGGTAGTCCCGTCCCCATATGCCCCAAATGTGTAAAAAGTTACACATCTTTGTATTCCAGGGTTATTTTAAGTTTTTCTTTCAGAACAGTAGTACATTCTGATTTTTTACAATTTAATTTCGCGTATCCTACTACTGTGAAACGTTTTCGCATGTAGACATTTGGTGCTCATTTCATTGTTTTCATTAGTTTTAATACATTATTGTTTTTTTCACATACTACTAGTTTTTGTAAACTATGATTTCGCGTGTTCCTGGGTAAGCGGAACCTGGAAGTAAGGGGGAGGGGGTGGACAGACAGGGTATCTGTAGGGTATATAGAGTGTATTACGAGTGTATAATATGCGTCAGGGTATATAGAGTGCATCAGGAGTGTATACGCAAGATATATAGAGTGTATCACGAGTGTATACGCGACAGGGTATATAGAGTGTATCACAAGTGTATACGCCACAGGGTATACAGAGTGTATCACGAGTGTATACGCCACAGGGTGTATGCAGGGTATATAGAGTGTATCATGATGTATACACGGTGTATATATACAGTGTATCACCAAGTGTATACGCGACAGGGTATATGCAGGGTAGACTTTTTCAGTGTCACCCTTGTGATACCCTTCTGGTGTATCTGGTGTATAATTGAAAAGCTGAGCTCTCATTGGCTGATGAGAGGGTACCTATATCCCATATCGACTGCTCTCATTGGCTGAGATTTCCTCCAGGAGTTGGCTGGAGGTTATCAAGAGTGTATATTGCGAGTGTAGATGAGGGTAGACTAGTCCGGTGTATCACAGCCATCCCAGATTGAAACATCTGGCAGTACATGGCACCGCACCGCGCATGCCCGGCTTACTTTGAATGTAGTAATTACAAGAAATATTGTTCGTATCAAGTGCGGTGGTGAATGAATTTCAAACTCGTATCAGAGCCAAGACGCACTCGCTACGCTCGTGCGGCCTGCGGCGGCTCTGATACTCGTTTGAAAATGACTCACTTACCGCACTTGATACGAAAATAGCTATAAAATCACCAGCTTGTGAACAAGTTGTAAACTGAACAGGTGAGTTTGATAATGGTGATAGATAAACTCAGTTTGTCCTTTTGCCACAACGTGACGTCACTGCAACATTTCATTGTTGCTTCACGGCAGATGCATTATAGTATTAGAGTTGGGGCGCGTCTATGTGTATATGGTTGAAGGATACATGGGACAAACTGTTGATATCGCTGATAACGTGGTAATTGATGATTAATTTCGCCGGTATATTTGCGTTTTGAGTTAATTGATGAAATATTAATTATGGGACGACGTTATCAAAGAAAAATATCACGAGGATTTCCATCTGATGATGTGATATTAAAAGTTCTACATGAACTTCGGAATGATAAAAAAACTACAGTTCGATTAGTTGCTGAAAAATTTAACATACCAAAATCTACGTTAGCTCAACGCTTTTAATTTTAAATAATTAGATTTTAGTAAAAAAACAACTCGTTTCATGAATTTATTGCTTATTTATTACATGTCCCGTCTATCCCCAAGCGGTGTTCCAAGTATCCTACCTAGTAGGGATACTTGGGACAAAAAGGGACCTTCACTCTACGCGTACTACAAATGAATTGTTACATTGAATCGGGTTTACAATAGCATGAACTTGTAGCTGAAGGGTCAAGCTACATTAAAAAAAAAAAAAACTCAATTTTGACAGATTTATGAGCAAAAATGTAAAAAGTGTCCCATGTATCACCACTCTCCCTTACGTCCGTCTCCCCTATTAGCATACCATTCGTCTCACGTTCTTTCACCCACATTCGCCATAACTTTGCAATGCTTAATTCTGGCAGTAAATATCGCCTCGTTGACGAATTTCGAAGCTGCAGACTGCAGTCACGCAGCGACGCAGTAAAGAGCTAACGAGTAATTGTTTCTCTGAAAGAAGTGAATCAGTGTTGACACAATTTGATGTAGAATACTGTCCCGGGCAAACACCTGATGCAGGTATGTGATGGTAGCGGAAGCAATGATGGACGACATCGGGAAGATCTCCAACCACCATGAATGAGTGTGCATCAATTATGACGAGGCAATAGAGCCCGTTGTAAGGTCCTATTAAGTTGACATGTATGCGATCCCACAGTTCCTCAGTAGTGCTCCACAGGTTGAGAGGCATCAGTGGTTCAGCCGATGCATGTTTCTGGCAATGATGGCAGGTCTTGACAAAATGTTCGATGCCTGCGTCGAATTTTGGCCACCATGCTGTGAGACATGCAAGCGATTTAGCGGCAGTGATACCTGGGTGGGTTTCATGTGCTTTGGACAATACAACGTTTTGAAGCGGTGTGGGTATAACAAGACGAATTCCACACGTTAGTATTCTTTCTTCATACTGTAGTTCGTCACGTTTCTCAAAATAGGGGATCAGGTCGTTATTTAATTCTTTGCGTGTTGGCCAGTAGGTTTGTAGATACCTTGCAACGGACTGCAGAACGTGGTCAGTTGATATTCCGTAATGTAGAATCCTCTTGATGAGGGCGAAGTTTTCAATAGTTTCTTGTTTAAGCTGGAATACCTGTCTTGGTGGTTCTCGCTCAAACTCTGAGGAATTGGAGTCCGGTAATGGTAGGCGTGGCCATCTGAGCTAACTCTTCCAACGGTGAACCGGATGCTGCTAGGGTAGATGAGAAACGAAAATTGTACGTATGACAAATGGTACCAGTTTTTCTTGAGCCTGATATTCCATGTCATGCAGCAGTGCAGATGGTTTTGTGAAATTTCCTGCAATTCGCGTTTCATCTGTTTTTCTTCTGTGTCCCAGTGGATGGTAAAGTTGGTTTTTTAATGTCAGGTAGGATGCTTCTGGTGGGTTATGTACAATTCCTGCCTCATCTTGTAACACTTCTTGAGAGATGGCGCTAACTACATAATAGTATTTTATACCCACCAGAGTTATTTCTCCCAGTGCGAAACTAGCTTTAGCTTGATGGAAAACTCTGTCTTACTGAATATAGGCATTTTAACTGAAATTCGTTCAATGTACGACGGATGAGCAGTGGTGCTGGTGAATATGTGTTCTTTGGCCCCGAGGAGTACCGCATTTTTTTTTCTTTTGACCTCTCGATCGAAAGCCCGTTAAAACAAACGCGGCCGAAGACGGCAGTAACTACCGAGAACAAAGAAGAAAAATCTTACCGCTTTTGCCATTGGTCCGGTAATCATACAGCTCTTAGTAGTTGGCAGGCTTAAACACGGCAACAATGCCTGAAATTCTTGTTGAAGTGCAGTATCAAGTTTCTTTTTTCTTGGGGGGTTATACAATGGCACGAAAATATGGAGATATCGGTTCAAGTTTGCGAATAACACTACCGGGTCTCCGCGATGAGAGGTGACGAATCGGAATGCGTTCACACGGTTCAGCCGAAACAATGACCCTGTGTCCTAATTAATTTAAACTGGCTTGCTAGCTATAGAGCCAGGGTTAACAGGAGTTTGCTTGCGACTGGTGCTCAGTCCAGTGTGCAAACGAACTTTAAGCTACTTATCTACATTCACAACCTGCAGACAGCTAAGCTGGTACGTGAACTTATGAAGCAAATAGGCAAGAAGTAAAGGGTAGAAGTAGGTTGGCGTAATGTAAGCGGAGTTCGCTTACAACCAGGCGACAACCGACCTCGGTACGTAGTAGAGCTTGTAGGCTACTTGTCTACGTTCACAACTGAGCCCACGTAGCAACTACCTAGCTACATTTCAATCTAGGCCGGGTTTTCGGCAAGAAGAGAAGAGAGCGAAGACAGCCCCAACAACCTCCCCGATGTCTCTGAAGTAATGCACAAAAAGGCGGATTCCAGGGCTCGGGTTGAGAGTGAAATTAGAAAAAAGTAGGCAACCGGGCCGGTACGTGAACTTAAGAAGCAAGCAGGCAACATATGCGCGGAAGGAATAAGTTGGGTGTTGGATAACGGAGTTCGCTTGCAACCAGGTGGCAGCCGACCCTGGTACGCAGTCAAGCTCGTAGACTGCTTGTCTAGGTGTACAACCAGTAGGCAGCCCCAGGCTGGTATGTGAACTTATGAAGTAAGTAGGCCAGAAGGAGCAGTGGAAGTAGACTAGGAGATAAGTAGAAGAAATTAGGCGGGAGAAGCTATGAAGTAAACTAGGCTAAGCTAACACGAGAGCTGCAGCAGTAAGACAATGATGCGAACGGGTCGCAAAATAACAGTCTCTGAAAAAGTGTGGAGTTGGAGAATTTATAGAATTTCTCGGTGTGTATAAGTGTCGCTGGATCTGGTGAATATAAGGGAAAAACGGAACGTCGAGAGAAAGCGCGACTGCGGTTCAATGATCGAACTCGTCAATCACATGGGAAAACCGGAAAGGAGTTAAGAATATACATGAACAATGACCGAAGGATAAAACAGGAGAGCATTAAACATACGACCAGTGCTTTTTCAGAGGCTGGTATTGGTTTCAGAGGACACAGAGAATGGGTGATGGAGATAGTACCAATTGCCTGATGGTGCATAATAATTAGGCTGCAGAGTCACGTGACTACATACCCGTATTAGCTGTCGGACAGTTTTTCGTTCCCTGTCGGATAATTTTGGGACGAACACGGGTCGTCCTAACAAGGTTTACAACTTTGCTTTATAGTATTTGTCAGATATTTCTGATTCACTGTAATTATTCGATGCATTCACAAATGATACTATCAGGCTACGTTTTCAATAAGTATATTTCAATCTAGAGGAAATGCAGTTTTGCTAAATATTTATTTCCGGATAATTTTCTAAGTGCTACCAATAAACATAAAGTTTTAGCCATGTAAGATTCTGAAGTATTTTTATTATCATAATGTTGATGTTTGGGGGCGAGGGGGAGGTTCGACCCCCGACCCCAGTCCACAGCAGATAACTCCGATGAAATAAAGTACGCCAGGTGAAGCCGATAGGTATATTCAGGTGTAAGCGTCGTACATCGTATCGTTAATAAGAACCAACATAACATCACCGAGTACGTACATAGAGAGTACAAAGTATATATGCGTCGAGTGTGTCGACCGAGACGCCGTGAACTTCAAAGTATGCAACCATGGAGCGGCGAACCGCCCCACCATGCTACCACTTCTACACTCCCTCTCGGGGTGCCGTCGTAATGGTTGTATTACGTTGTTAATTTTGCATTTCTCTTCGTAATGACGATCTTCAGTTCGTTACACTTCATTACAAATGATATATTAAACAAAAAATAAACAACTTTGATTTGTATAAAATAAAAAGGTAACTAAAAACAGTCTTCTGTACTGGCTATGACTTCGTTTCCTTAAAGTTCATTAGTTCAGTCTGAAAATAAACAGAAAAGATTAGACTTAAGTTAGTCAAATTTTTCGGTGTTTAATCCAGTTATGGCATAAGGATCAGGTAAGTACATGTAAGTACGTGTAGGTGCAAGTAGGTACAGTTTCACATTTCGTTAAGTATCACACTTCGTAATTCTTCGTGAGCGGCAAAAGGAAGAGGTTTTGTCATTATGTCAGCTAATTGGTCCTTTGAAGGTACCCATCGTATTTTTACTATCTCCTCTTTTACACATTCGCGAACGTAGTGCTCCTTGACCCTCGTCATGTGCTTTAGTTTTGTCTGTCCACTCGTTGTGGCACAAATCTCCGCAGCAACATTATCGCAATAGAGAGTTATTGGCAGTAAATTGTCCTGTAGGATTCTTTGCAGTGAGAATTCTAGAGCCACTAGTTCTTGACATGTGTGAGACATTGCGACATATTCTGCCTGACAGGTTGAGAGAGCTACGTAAGATTGTTTCATTGTTCTCCAAGCTATTGTATCTCCAAACAGTCGTATAATGTATCCACAAGTAGATACTGAGCCTATACAATCTGCAAAACTCGCATCCGAAAATGCTACCATGTCGTTAGTTTTTGATTGATAGGTTAGACCAAGGTCTTTCGTTCCATTAAGATAGCGAAATACCCGTTTCACACGGTTCCAGTCTTGGTTGGTAGGTGAGACTTGGTGTCGACTAAGAATATTCACAGCAAAAGTAATATCGGGTCTGGTAGTCCCAGCAAGATACAGCAGGCTTCCCACTGCCTCGCGATAGGGTACATCCAGAGTATTTGCCACCTCTGTTAAACTGGTTAAAGTTTCGTCATTGACCTGTCGTCGTTCCCGATTTACAATCTGTCGTGTCACCGCGGGCAAACGGTGAGCCTTGGCATCTTGGAAACCAAAATGAGCAAGTATCTTGTCAATATAACTTCGTTGCGTAATTTTCATCGTCCTTTCGTTTCTTTTCCGCTCAATGTTCATACCCAGAAAACTCTTAGGTTCTCCTAGGTCTGTCATTTTAAACGCATTGTTGAGCCCTTTCTTGACTTCGTTCAATCTGGTAAGATTGTTGGAAGCGATCAGCATGTCATCCACATAGAGAAGTAGTATAACAATTGTATCTTTTGTTTTAGCTGTAAATAGGCATGGTTCTTGGTCATCGTTTGTTAGGCCTAATTTGTTAGCTACTACTGTGAACTTTTTGTTCCATCGTTTGGGGCTGATCTTGAGACCGTATAGCGCACGTTTTAATTTGCATACCTTCGTTTTCTTTGTTTCATTAGAGCAATTATAACCGTCCGGTATCTCCATATAAATTTCTTCATCGTTGTTTAGTTCAGAGTTCAAGAACGCAGTGTTTACGTCCAGCTGAACCATGTGGAGATCGTATTTGTTTACTATTGTTAGGATGGCTCTTATAATTGGCAGTCTAGAAACAGGGGCGTATGTCTCTTGGATATGATACGCATTCCTGTCCTTAAAGCCTCGTATCACAAGTCTAGCCTTAAACTTCGTTTCGCCGTCCGTCGTAATTTTTCGTTTAAAGACCCATCGTGAGTCTATTATATTTACTTTCCTACTGCCCTGTTGAGTACTAGGGCGATTGACCAGTTCCCAAACTTTATTTTCGTTCATTGATACCAATTCGTCATTAATGGCCTTTGTCCAAGCTTTGTGTTGTTTGGTGGACATGGCTTGTTTGTAACTAGCAGGATCTCCTTGTATCTCTGCCAGAAGACAAAACTGCTGGTATATTTGTCTTTCGTCTAGTTCGACTTTGTCATTGTCATGGGAAGTATAATTTGGGATTGCAAGGTAGTCATCGTTGCTTGTGTCATTAATTTCGTTTCCGAATTTACAGTCGTTACAGATAAATTCTGCCATTACTTCATCTAACGGTCGTTTTCGTGGTCTACCTCGTTTACGTGGTGGTTCATTATTTGTCGTTGCAGGTTTTGGAGTATCTGAAACAGAGTCATTAGTCACATTACCATCTATACCAATTGGATGTTTCCTTGGCCGTCCTCGTTTTTGAATTTGGATTGGTTGGTCAACAGCTTCGCCACCAGGAAGTTCGTTGATGAGTTCCAAAAACCATCTCCTTTCTTCTTCTTCTGAAAATCTTTGATCCTCTTCAGGCCAGTGTTGCATTGAGTTTGGACCAAATCTGTCTCCATAAACCAGCTTCTCATTAAACCGTACATTTCTGGATTCGTAAATTTTTCCAGATTCAGGATGAAGTAGTAGGTAGGCTGTCTCTGTATAGCCCACCAACACAGTTCGTATGCCACGGAAGGAGAATTTAGATTCAGGTACTCTCTGAACCTTAACATAGCATATGCAGCCAAACCGTCGTAATTGTTCAGTGTGGCAATGAATGTGCGCCGCAAATCTTTGTAAAGGTACTTCGTATTTGATTGTTCTGTGCGGCATGCGGTTATATGCATGCACTGCTGCCTTGACTGCAAGATCCCACATCGTTTTAGGTAGCTTTGAATCGAACATCATGCACCTAACCTTATTCTGAAGAGTCCGATTGAACCGTTCAGAGACTCCAGAATGTTGTGGTGTGTCAGGCGCAGAGTTCTGTCGTTCAGCTCCTTCTCTTTGTAAGACTTCTGTCATTGCACTTCCCATGTACTCTGTGCCCTGATCTGATCGTAGGTAGCAAAACTTTGCATCTCTGCCCAGAAGATTTCTTGCACTTTGTAGAAAATCTTCCAAACGGTGGCTAGTCTGGTCTTTTGTTGTCATTGTATAAGACATAGCCAAGCGAGAGTAGTCATCAATAAACGAGACTATATAGACTTTTCGTCCCGGATGAGAGGGAGGAGAGATCTTCCCCATCACATCAGAATGTACTATCTGAAGCGGTTGTGTGGCTTTCCATCGTTCATCCTTAAATGGCAGTCGTTGGATTTTAGCCAATGCGCATACTTCACAATCAAGGATGGTCTCATCAAGTTTGACAGTTTTTGGTATACTCCCACTTTGTTGGAGCATTTGTAAATATCGTAGTGAGGCATGTCCAAATCTAGAGTGCCATAGATGGCCTTCGTTTTTGATACTAGAGGAGAGTTTGTTCAAGCCTGAGTTTGTCTCAAATTCTTCGTGGAGATCTGTTGTTTCTAGTTCGTCAAAGTTAATAACTTTCTGATCCGTAATAGTTACAGAGAAGTCTGAGGTACAGTCATGTATCGTTTTGTTAAGTTTCCCAGTTTCTTCGTGTAGGAGATCTGACTTTACATTTTCATCTATCGTTTTTGTTTCCTCTCCCTCTGAACTTATTACTTGATCAGTTGGGTTATCACAAGCTCCCTCTGTTCGTGCGTTCACTTGAGTAGAGCTTCGTAATTTGCGTTTATAGTCATTTGTTGTATCTACTAGATGGGCATGGCTCTGATATTTTCTATACGTTGTATTGTTGCCTCCTTCATTTGTTTGTATTTCGAACTCAACTAACCACACTGGCTTTTTATAAATGCCTCGTACTATCGTTTCGTTGGTGATTTTGTCGAAGATTCGAAGTTCTTTGTTGTCCAGATAGACCCCAAGTCCCTCATCTACAAAGTGTCGGAGAGATAGTAGGTTTCTACTGAGATCGTTAGAGGCTATCACGTTCGTTAACAATAGTTGGTGTTGTTTCTTTGTATTTGACACTAATATCAAGTCACCCGAACCATTGATTTTTAAATCTGCACTACGTTGTTTATTTGCACTTCGTACATAGCTGTTGTTTTCAGTCTCAAAGTTGTCAAGAATTAGGCAAGAATTCACCATATGTTCTGACGCACCTGTGTCGGCAACAAACGTAAGTTTATAGTCACGATTTAGAGTACTCTTCGTATCATCGTGTTTTGTTCCCGTTATGGAAAATGAATTCACTTGTAGACACATACCTGACTTGTCGCGATTGTCTTTTGGTTGTTGCTTCTTAGGCTGCTTTTTGTTACTGTTACCCAAGTTGCCTACTTTACCCTGGCCTTTGCTCTGGTTTTCTTGTTTTGTGTTCTTTTCCTCGTTTTTATTTTTCTTTTCATGTTTCTGTCGTTTCTTTTCATTATTCTGAAATTTGCCTTTAGACTTGTTACCTTTGCCATATCGTTTTCCTCGTTGAGCTTTCTTTGTGCTTTCATTCGCTCTCTTTCGGCATTGGTCGGCAGTATGTGAGCCCATTTTCCCACACTCGTAGCATTTTATCAGGCCGGACTTGGCATAGCGGCAGTCTTTGGCACGATGGCCTGATTTACCGCACACATAGCAAGTTCCATCCACCATCATCGCTTGCTTCGTATGATCCTTTATTTCTTTTGTTGGCTCCCGCCGTAGATCGTTTTCCGCCTGTAACAATAGCGTTTTCATTTCGTCTATGGTATACCAAGTACCCGTTTGTTGATGATGGAGCCAGAAGGAAGTATGCAGGAAGTTGCAGTTCTTAATTATTGCGTTATAATATGTCATTCGTTTTACAGCTTCGGTGAGTTTCTCAATATGGGGTAGATTGTCATGCTTCATTATGGTCTCATCAAAACGCGCATTGAACGCAGCGGCAGGTTCGCGAGCGGGTTCATATACCAGGCTCTGAAGCTCCTTGAGTATTGAACTGTGGGAGTATGTAATTTCGTTTTGCTTTATCAGATTTAGTTGATGCAGCATCAGCTTAGGCAATACCACATCGACTAATTTGGGATGGTAACTTTCGTCTATCCTCGTCAAAATTATATCACACACCAACCCCTGTCGTATCTTTGTCTCTGATTCGTTAAACTCCCTCTGAGGCAAGACAGTCTCCTCCACAATGTCTAAGAGACCCCTTGCCCTAAGCTCTGACTTAAGGTTTGTTTGCCAAATATTAAAAATAGTTTCAGCCCCGAGTTTATACTCTCGTTTAATTGGATCTTTAAAGTAAAGTCCGCCATTCGGTGCATTTGTCATATTTGGCATATTTATCATGGGTCTGACATCAGCCATATTAGTCGTTGTTTGAGTTCTTTCGTTTGATTGAGAAACCACCGTCGTTTGCATTGTACCTGCATCCTCCCTTCTTGGATTCCTTTCAGCAAAATCAGAATTCTGATCAACACTTACATTGGTCCTTTTATTAGTTTTGACCAGCTTCTCCAGCGTTATTGACAGTCTCTCTGTTACCTCCGTTAGCTTATTAAGGCCAACAGTTTGACTCTCTGACACTCTTCGTTGCTCTTTCATGGTGTCGAGAACTCCGCTGATCATTTTCTGGATCCAGTCCTTGTTCTCATCGTTACCACGCATGATCGTCATTGTATCTGTGTCAGGAGAAACATTACTTCGTAATTTAGCCTCAGTCCTTTTATAGGGACTAGACTTCATTTTAATTTGCTCAGGCTTACCTCGTTCCAACTTCATTGGATAACGTCGTAGCTTAAATCGGGATACAAACCCCGATGTCATTGGCATTGCCTGCGCAGTCTTAGTCGCGGTTGTTGTTACTTTTGTAGCACCAGTCGTCATTGTTGTGCTTTCCGCCACTATTGATGCTGTCATCACAGCTTGGTTGGTTGGAGATTCCATCTCAGCTGGCGCTGGAGGAGCGTCTTGTAAAAGGTCGTCTTCGTTTATGCCTTCCATAGGCTCTTCGTTACTTTCTTCGTCTTCTTCCATTGTGGGAGGAGTTGCCTGTAGCAAAACCTCTTCTTCGTTCAACATTTCCGGAGCGGCTGGTCCTTCAATTGGATTGGCGGGGGTCACCAGAGTCCAAAAGTCATTGACTCTATCTGCAAGACCAGACAATTTTGATAGTCACTGCTAACACAGAAATTGAGTGCAATATCGGATCCAACAGCATAATGTTTTATTTTGAAATTTTTACTTTGGGATAAACATCGCATATACCCGGGAAGGAACAACACATCCACGGGCACACGTGTGTGATCAAGTTCCGGATAGACTTTAACCACACGAACAAACCCAAAAACCCATTCTACCTGGACGGAATTACGATCTTCCATTTCAAGAATTTCAGAAACGTAAATTTTTGAATGAGGGTTTCAATAATAAATTGGGTGCTGGAACAGCACGGACACCCAATCTAAAATTGAGAAAATGTTTTTCCGATGATGAAACCAAGTGCTGGAACAGCACGGACACCCGGCCTAAGATCAAGAAAAACGCGACGTGTACTTTGTCAAGGCGACTCATTTTATCCCATGGGAACACTGGCCGCATTGTATCAAAGCTAATTGCATTGTTGCCTTTTGTGTTGCGAATAGCTTGTTCCTTCGTTGCTCCACCGAAAATTTCGCACACGTTCCCACAATTTATTGAGCGGTCCACCGTCCAAAAAAAAGTTCGATCAAAACTTTAAAAATTGGGAACCTCGAAAACGTAGCGAGGAGCGAGCCCATTAGTCAAAAATTAAGGCGATACGCCAAAACACGTAAGTGGCATAATTTTAACTAACGTTTTGGTTAACCAAGGAGTTTATACCTTCCCAGTATAAAATTTCCGATGCTTGAATATGTCCCTCGTTCAATCGTGGCGGATGTTTCCATCCAACTTCGTGCTTCGTATTAAATGCATCGTCCGAGTACTCACTCTAGGACATAACAAGATCATAGAATTTGTGGGAAAATTCATGCCGACTATCCGATATTGCACTGGGTATTGTTCAATAAAATTACCGTTTAGAAAAGATCGTACTTACAGAAAGACAATAAATCGCCATTTTCTCTTATAACGTCAATTCTGGTCTCGGACAACTGATTATACGAAAGTTGTTCAGTACTGGGGATGTCTACTCCAAACACCCGTTCCCGGACAGCTTTCAAACGAGGCGAAGGCATTGGCACGTTGCTCTTCTTCCGACATTTTTCAAAAATGCGTTCGTCAAAAAAAACTTTTGTATTTGGAAATACTTCGTAAATGAAAACCGATTACGGAAATCTTTGTAAATGCTTTCGTTGAACACAGTTAATAAAATTGAGCCAACGCGAAAAACCGATTGCAAAAGTGCGTGCTATTGCGGTGAACAAACTGTAACCAAATGCCGAGCGTCTTCGATTTTGTAAGCGTGCCGATCCAGTTGAACGCCTGACGTGTCTCTTATCCTCCCCAAACAAAAAGGCAATGGCATCTTATCGGTGAATCATGCCCTTTCAATGAAAGGCCGAAGCGTCATATGCTCATCGTTCTTGCCGATAAGTGATTGACTCACCTATGACTCACCCGACAAGCTTGAGCTTGTCCGCCGATCCGCCGCATGATGGCCGAGTACACGTGCCATAATGTCAGGTAGAGGACAATCGAGTCGCCCGAGAGCAGGCCCGAAAAAGGACACATCAAATTTCCCTTATGCGATTTCCCGTAATCTTCGTAATTTTCCAACTCTCGCAAAAACCGAACGATCCGCATTAAACCCGCGTAGGTTTGCCGAGCGGAAACTCCATTAGTTGTCCTATTAAGTCGCGGCATCTTACTCTGTAAAGCGACTTGTGACATCGCATAAAGAAAGGCGTTTCTTTTCAAAGTCCCACTGGCCTTCATCGTAAGGCTGACGATGGCTCGTAGCTTCGTAATTAGTGCGACATCGTACGTGTTAGGTACTTGAAAGTGCCATCCAGGTCAACCCGCATCGTGGTTTTCTCTAAGTTCGTAGACTAGGAGAAACGTCGTTGGCCATTTACTCTTGGTAAACTTCGTCAGATTTTATTTAATTTTTAACGGTAAATAAATTGAACAGTGCGAAAACGGACAGGGAAGACGGCTAAAAAGTACGGAGACCGGTAACCGATTTTTGAGCTAGCTGTCCTAATTAAAAGGACTAAGATTTCCTTCGTTTATGCATAATCATTCTTAGCAGAAAGTAATTGTCATTACATTTCCTCTTCGTACATTTTCCGCTAAGCGGCACGTGCCTTAAAACTATGAAGCTTCAGCATGCAATACACCAAACATGCAAATTAACGACTAGTCGGAATACAACTATGTATATTATATTCTAGAGATCTCATTTAATTATTTAACCACGCGTGGAGGTCATAAGGACCCAAATCGAAGCAATTACTTACGCAGTTAAAGCGAGCCTAGCCCATAACCTGTTGATGTTTGGGGGCGAGGGGGAGGTTCGACCCCCGACCCCAGTCCACAGCAGATAACTCCGATGAAATAAAGTACGCCAGGTGAAGCCGATAGGTATATTCAGGTGTAAGCGTCGTACATCGTATCGTTAATAAGAACCAACATAACATCACCGAGTACGTACATAGAGAGTACAAAGTATATATGCGTCGAGTGTGTCGACCGAGACGCCGTGAACTTCAAAGTATGCAACCATGGAGCGGCGAACCGCCCCACCATGCTACCACTTCTACACATAATCAGATTTGTTGTTTTATGATCAATTTTCGAACTGATGAATCAATATTTAATTTATTTTGGATACTAAGCTTAAGTTTAATTTTGTTCAGCTCAGCTTTGTATTTTTAATTTATAAGTAGCTACTTATCACTTTAGGGGACGTCGGGGTAAAATGTCATATTTTAGACAAATTATTTTTTTTAGAGACAACTATTCGTGTTAAAATTATCCCGTTTGGCCCAAAATGTAGGTACATCCCTTCTCTACTCACCCTATTTTTTTCATGCTCCCACATCCACCCCCTGGCCATGAATTTTTTTTTAAACCAAAAATACTTTTTTGTGACATTTCACCAATGTCACAGTACATGGGGTGAAATGTCACAGGATATGTATCAAAAATTCGCAACAAAAATTGAAAAATTATGAAACATATATTGTAAAAAATACTTATTCACTGTCGCTACTACTAGAATCTTCTGAAAATCAATCGCTGCAAATATCACAGATCCATCCACCTCTCACATAATCCGTGCAGGCCACGTGCGCCCATAAAGTACACTTGCCACACTGTATCCAACGTTCTCGACGTCCTTTTCCATATTCTTCTTCACAGATAATGCAAAAATATGTCTGCAACAACGATGAACGTACATTTAATAATTTTATTATTCTTTCTAACTCCATAAATTGAAGAGAAAAAATACCTGATCGTCATCTGAATCGCCTGAAACTGATTCTGGTTGCTTCTTTTTTTTTACCAGTTTTTTTTTGAAGCCTTTGGTGCAGAAGATTTTCCAATTTTCTCATTATTTTGTCTATCATTCTTTTCTTCCTTCTTTTCTTTAAATCTCAATTTCCTTTTCGCTTTCCCTTGTGCTCTATTCTCGTTACCCTCTTTCTGTAATTTTTGTTGTTTAACTAGAATACAGACTATCGATAGGGGTACCTCAAGGAGCAGCTCTATCACCCACCTTATTTAACCTTGCAATGTCGGAGGTACACAGAAAAACAGGTGAAACAAATAGAATAAAATTACTGAGCTACGCCGACGACCTACTGCTTATAATAGGGATTGAGGATAAAAGCAAAGCACACACGATTAACCCTATAATAGAAACCATTAACACCACACTAAACAAATTAGGCCTGAGTCTCAATCCAAACAAAACCCAAATGCTGCTAGTATCGAGAAAACACAAAAAAAAAGAGCTTGAACTAGAACTTGGAAATATAATAAAAGTAGGCCAAGAAAAAATAAATTGTACTGCTCATATGAAGTACTTAGGGATAATAATAGACCAAAATATGAACTTCAACAAACACGCAGAATATATAATAAACAAAATTAAAAAGAACTTCAATACATTAAGATCACTGTATAGCAACATTTTTGGTTATGACACAAAAAATAAGAGAAATACTATATAAGTCTATTTTTCGATCAATAACTGAATACGGCTCCTTAATATACTATGATAGACTAAGAAAAACTGATGTAAAAAAACTAACAGCAACACAGAGACTAATTCTGCTAGGCATCATCTCAGCTTACAGAACAATTTCATATTCATCGACTAACGCAATAGCAGGTCTCACACCTATAGACCTCCAAATCATTCAGGTAAATAAAATCAAAACAGTTAAAACTGAGTGTGAAATGACTAACTCCGATATGAAAATAAAAAATGATAAAATCAAACAAACAAAAGTGGAAACCCTAAATATATGGCAGAAGAGATATGAAGATACAACTACCGGTGACGGGACACGGCAATTTTGCCGCATACTTAATAGCTTTTCTTTGTAATAACTGCGAACTCCATCTGCCGACAGGAAGAAAAACAACCATGTAAAAACCTGGAGGCAGATGTACGCTGTATGTATCTTTATAAATAAATAAAAAAAAATTCTTGTAGGTATGGCGAATCTGTCAGTATTGTTGACTTTTTCATTCTTCTTTTAGTTGCTTTTTTTTTCTTGTTGATTTTGGGGAGCGGACGAATGTCATAAAACGAGGTATTATTCGACGTCGATCCCGAAGAAGTGGCAGGGACAGGATCAGTAGAACCTAACGAATCCGGAATGGTTGAATTTAGATGGACTGGAGTGGATGTGTGGAAAGGAACGAGAGCTGACGAAACTAGATCTGATGAATTCGACGCAACATTATTTTCATCCATTACTGCTGTAGGATCATCTTTGTTCTCACTCTCAGACTGTTCTGGCCGATCGAGTACATAATTTGCAGCAAAATCGTCATCCAAAAATACAAATCTGTTGGCTGGCCAAGTACCCGTCTTAGAAAACCCATTCCGAATATTATTGTCACTAAAAGTAGTCGAGTAAACCAATTTAAGCACAACTGGAACATTGTAGATCGTCAAAACCTGGCCAGCTTTGGTTGTATTATCGTACGAAGTCAGTGCCGCATTATAGTTCCTGCAACAGATACAAATTTGATTAATGTTACGTACCTACCTCATTATACTATAAATTTGAAATAATATAAGTAACCAACCTCTTTAATCAACCATAAACTGAAACGTCTAACGGCTAAAGTTTATGGGTAGTGTGCGGTGGGAACGATAACATAATAATGTGGTTTTCTCTCGCAAAATTCAGGCAATCGAGGCTTAAGTGAGATTCATGGTTATCCAATAGTAAGAGAACTGGTTCTTTTTCAGTTGGCTTAGCAAACTTCACGAAATGCTCCATAAATTTCATAAGTATGGTCGATGTCATCCAGCCGGAAGAGTTCGCGTCCCCAGCACTATCCTCCACGCCCCCGAGCAGAAAATGATCGCGGAAGTGAACTCGTGAAAATATATCAGAAATGGCGTAGTTTTATTTCCAGAAGCAGAAACTGCCATCGCTAAAGTAACATGTGCACCACACTCGGCACTTGTGATCTGCCCAACCTGTCGCTGACCTTTTTTAGCTACCACTTTTGGTGGGGTCTGAACAGTCGAAAGATTGGTTTCATCCATATTCCAAATGTTGTTGGGTGTGATATGCCAACGTTGTAAAACTGCTTCATAATTACCGAAAAATGTGTTGACAATCGTTCTATTAAAACTTCCTGCGCGTGCAAGACTAGTCGCTTCCGTTGTACGAAGTGCAATATTGGGATTCCGCTTCATAAATCTTGCGAACCAATCTGTTCCGGCAGTTTCGTTTTTGATCCAAGTTTTAGGCATTCGATCTTTTCCATATTTTGCCAATGAAAATTCATATGCTAATTTCTGGATCTGGTTAGGTGGTAGTCCATAAAAAATGTCACACGAATTCAACAAATATTTAATCAAATTTTTTTCATCATCGAGTGACAATGCCATTCTATATTCTACCTTGAAACCGCACTGATTATCATTTAGTGTTAAATCAGCTATATCCTTGTGATTTAAAACGTAGCGCGACAATGATTTATAATTAATATCGAACTTCTTGCCGCACCACGAATGGAATCCCCATTTCGGACTGCTTTGATTGCTTCCAATATCGCGTGCTTGTCAACTTCGGATTTTTTCGTCGTTCTCTGATAATTTCTCGGCATCTTTAAACCTACAAAAATGTTGACAGCGATATAAGAAAAAGGTAAATGGCGTAGAAAGCAACATTAAAGTGATAGAAACAGTTTTATCAATGGGACATTTCATCCCAAAAATTTTGTGACATTTAGCCCCAGATTGTTTAATCACTGTTTTTAGAATTTGATCAAAAATCACCAGCCTATTTGGAAACGTTCAAGTAAAAGCATTGAGAAATTCAACTTAGGATACCTAAAGTACCTAGTACTTAGATGCAACTTACCATTTTTGATATCAATTGTCAATCCGTAGCAATGAAAATCTGTAACAGCTATGAATTTTATTTTCTGTTATTTTTATCACTTGTAAACACAAAATCGCTTGTAGATAGTGATGGGCAATAGTCGGATTTTTCAACTATCGATATATCGATAGTCCTACAGAAAAACTATCGATATATCGATAGTCCTACAGAAAAACTATCGATAGTTTTCGATAGTTTTTATAGGTTCCACTTTTGTTAGTAATTGTATGTATTGCTTCCATATTTCGTTTGAATCATCTTATACCACGTACTTTTCACTGTATCTGCCGGATTACCACACAAATACTTCAAGACGCGAACTTAGGATCATATTTAATATTATAATATGAATGTATTCTGTATATCTATCTGTAGAGTGTCGAGTGACCAGAGGCCAGAGGGCCAGACATTCCGGGAATCCGGGAATGTTCCGATTTTGAGAATTCAGGTGTGATAGACTGTCCTGGATTTCAGGAATATCAAAAAATTCAAAATTAATAAGAATTCAGCTGGAAACCTGAAAATTTAACATTTAATACAGCCATATATGGTACAGGGTTACTTCTCCTCCAAAGTTCCAATAATGATAAATAACTTACTAATCTGTTACTTTGATTCACAGTAATATACTCCAACGCCTGTACTCTTTACCAGTGAAGTTTCAAAACTAATGCCATAAGTCAGAAGTCGCAAAACAAATCTGTTATAATTAACAAAATTCGATATTCAAGTAAAAATTAATGATTGTAATCATACAAGATAACATTTTTGAATCAATTACTCAAAAAAATCAAGTACAAAAATTCTCTTCCATCTCTAGTTCAAAATTAGTTTTTACCAATTTACAAAGTTGTTAGGGATTTAATATCCATGAATTGCAATGTAAGAACACTAACTTATTAACATTGTTTGGGGCGAGTCGGTGTAAGAACACTAACTTATTAACATTGTTTGGGGCGAGTCGGTTTCGCCAATCAGTAAGAGTATATCCCATTGTTGAAAATATACGTTCTGACAGTACTGAACCACCCATTACAACCAAATATTTCAAGGCAATATCTTTTAGTTCTGAATACTTGGTAATCTCTTCCCAAAATTTAATTGGATTAGTATCCTCTGGAGAAAGATCCTCTTCCAAGTATTGCTCAAACTGTTCCAAAGCTGTATTTCTACCACAAAAATAATCTTAATTTGGCTTTTTCCTTTTAATAAATGCAAATACAGGAAAAGCAGTATTAACTGGTGCACTTTTTGTCTCAGATTCTGCTTCTAAATCCGCGGAAAGTTCTGATCTTGGTACAGGAACTTTGGATGCAACTATTTCTTTCCTAAATAAATCCAAAGTTTTTTTGGAGATTTTCATTAGATGTGAAGCAGCTATCTTTAAATCTGGGGTCAAAAATGGTAGCGCGAACAGCAGCTACAACTAGTTCTTCGTATTTCTGTAAGCGTTCTTCAGTCTTGGATATCAGTGAACTTTGAAAAGTTTTCCCCTCTTCTGTTTGTAAAACCGTTTCAATATTTAACAGTGCATTAAGTATTCCAGTGGTCAGAGGAATACATAACAAAGAGGTCATGTTTTTTTCAGAACTTTTTTTCTGGTTGCTTGTTTGAACGGGCTGAGACATTCAATAGTGTCTTTCAGTATTGCAATATCCTCTGGACTCAGTGACGCTGTTTTTGATTTCTCTTTCAACAAGACAACTGCAATAAATTCGTAGATTTTGGCCAGTCTTTTAACCATGTAGAAAGTAGAATTCCACCGTGTAGTAACATCTTGAAGAACACGTAATGGTAGTTGTCGGTTTTGTGCCTATTGTTCTTCAATAAGGAGATCAACAGCACTTGAAGATGTGCAAAAGTAGTTGACAATTTTCTTCACTCTTCCAAGGACTGTTTCAACAGACGCATTTGTCTGGCAGTGAAAGCATAATGAAGATGAAGAAGAAGGACCACTATTTTGCAAGTTAGATTTCTTACACTTGCATACCATACAATCATTTACTACAAGGTTTAAAGTATGGGCATAACATGGTACCTGTTTCCACTATAGCTCTTCACATGTGGTCTTCATATTGGCTGCATATTATCACTAGTTACAAAATGAACTTTGCTGGTAATACTGAAATCACTGATTATTCTCCTCATAATGTCAGCTAAATTTTGGCCAGTATGCGAACCATGGACAGGAGCAGTTTCTAAGACAGCCGCTTTTAATTCATTTTCGTGAATAAAATGAGCTGTAACAGTAAGGTACGACCTCAACGAGTTTGATGTCCAACCATCAGTCATGAAAGATACACTGGAGGAACGTTTTATCATATCTATTAATTGGGTTTTTGCTTTTTGGTAACACTCACATAACAGTAATCTGGTCAGAGTTGACTGTCCTGGCATATTAAATCTTGAATTCATCAGCAAGCAGAAGCTCTGAAATTCGGGCCGTTCAACAATTGAAAGCGGTAAGAAGTCTGCAGCAATCATCAAAACAAGACCTTCATTCAATTTCTGTTAGACTTTATTTTTACTGGAGTACTTCTTCATGACATTCTGTTGATTTTTGATTGTTTGAGAGTTTTTAATTCGGACAACTTACTATTTGAAACGCTCTTCACTTCGGCTGTAACTGGATTGGTACCATAAGACGGGGATACTTTAACCCACAAAAAACAGGTTTTTGCTATAACTGTAGCTGTAGAATGTAGGAAACTTGAAACTGATATTCTGTAAGCAGTTATATCAATAAAGGACACATGTTAGAACGCATCCATGTGGTTTTCAGAAATTTTGCAGAAGTGGTTCCTGAGATATGACCCTTTAAAAGTGTGGGCCAATGTTACCCGGGCTTGGGGGAACTTTGACCCAGGTATATTTTGCTATGTAAAATACCGCTGCTACGCTTATACGGACAAAGTTTCTTCAATAGTGTTGTATGTTACCCTACTAAAAACATTTTCAAGTGTAAAATTTGTGAAGTTGATGAAAATAAACACACAAAATGCTGAAAAAAGCTCATGAATTAACTTTTTTTTTTTAATTAATCAAACAAATTAATGAAAGAAAAAGAAAAGGTAAGTATATACGAGTGTAATACCATCAGCAAACTGAAATAAAAAAGTTGATATTGAAAAAGAAACAAAGTCAAGGAAAATAGAATATGTAGATCTGTACCCACAGTAAGTACATAGGTAAGTAAAAATATAAAAAAGGAAAATAGAAATGCTTTAAACATATTCTTGTAACTTGGGAATTACAAATTGATTACGTTTTGAAACGCTGGTGGGGGGTTCAATTTTTTTCACTATGTCACTCCAATCATATTTAGCAACATCTGGTTTTGCTGGCCACCTCTAACAGTTCCTCTGTTTCTCCATACATTTGACTGTAGCGTAATTGTCTGTCATTACTGTAATTTGTCCGATGTATTGCGCACCATTGTAAAGAACAATAACAAAGTCTCCTTCCAAATACGCAGAAATTTCGTTCAAACTATCTTCAGGGGGTGGGGCTGAGTTAACAACACCGATAAAAGTACTTTGAGGATCTTCTGACTCTGAGCTCGAACTCGAACCACCAGGGGTATCTGTTGAGGATGCGAGAGGAAGTTTGTCATCAGATTGGTCGCTTGAACTGTCGTCTGAACATTCGCTTGAACTGTCACTGGAACTTGGAATGGTAGTCGTCGGCCGTTATTTCTTTGGAGGCGGACTGGGCGGATCATCGGGATCATCCACAAAATCATTGGGTTTGATACTGGCACCAGGAGTCACTCGTATCTTTTTCCGTCTTCTATTTACTGTTGGCATACCTGAAAGACGCTGTTCTTCTAACCGCTGCAAAAATAGTTCACCTACCAACTCCGGATCAACTGTAGACACGCGATCAGGTAACCTACAATGGAAAGAAGGATTCATAAACTGTAGGAATAAATTTAAGAAGTAAGAACTGTCAGACATTGAGACAACTAGGTAGGCACCATTACCCTTCTTCTTTCCATCCTACTGATGAATGAAGAAGGGTACAGGTAGTATCACTGGGTGGTGTAGCCATCATTGTGGTACTGGTAACCTACAATAGGATAATGCGCCACTTGTGATAGACTGTATTTAGATAGGGTACTGGTAAGTATTTACCTATATCAATAAAATATAGATTTTTTAAATATTTTTTTTACCTGCTCAGTAATTTGTCTACATTGAGAGGATAAATTCCGCACTTTTGAAACCCTGACTTTAAATTCTGGCCAACTGTGTCTTTCAACGCATCCATCATCTTTCGCAGCAAAGTAGGAAATGTATCTTTTGGAATTCCAACACCTGCAACCCGAAGGAGAGTCTCTCCAGGCACGTAAGATTTTTTGCCAAATGCTTTTTAACGGTCCGAAAACTGCGACATTGAGCGGTTGTGCAATATGGGTGGCATTTGCAGGGAGGCAAATAAATCGTATATTATACTGTTTGCATAAGAAAATAATATCTTCGCTCAAGTGGGACGACAGGTTGTCTCCAATCAGTACAGTCGGCCCATCCGCGGCGTTGCGTCAAACTTCAGGGAGAAAATGATGCTGGAACCTAAATTTGAAAAAAGTGTTCATCATAATGGTGCCTAAGAGTATGGTGCGGCACCAGTACTGATAGGTACTTCAATTAGGTAGGTACTTACCAGTGCTGAAAAGTATGACAGTTCGTTTTATTATACGTGGTACCCGGAGGTCCTCCCTCTGTCCAAGTATCCCATATGCAGTCACCAGTACCTTTGTAGACCACATATGGAGGTAGAAGTCTCCCTTCAGCATTGCCACAGAACATGATCGAAGTGCACGATTTACTGTTATTGCATTTAGTCTCAATGTATTTTGTTCCTCGTCTCACAATTATACGCTTCTTTCCCGGGTCATCACAAAGGTTGGTTTTGTCGTAGTTCCAAATTCAAGCGGGAGGGATACCCTTCAGTTCGGCTGATAACTTCTGATGATAAAATCTGAGAAGCTCTTCCAAAACTTCCGCTCGCACATTTCTTGCATTACTGCTAAAACGGATCCCCAACTCTGGATGTCGTTTCATATAGCTATGAACAAAATCAATACCAGGCAAATTTTCTTTAAAACGAGAAACCGTCATTCCTTTTCTGTCGAGATAACACTTCACGGAAATGTCGGAAATCAACTTCAAGGACTGGAAAATGAAAGTCACACATTTTAATCATATGCTGAGCGAACGAGTGTTCCTCCATCCCGCTAAATACAGTAGGTCTTCCGACAGTTGCGGAATGTGAGCTCTTCAATCAATTTTTAATAGTGGAACGAGGAATTCCAAATTTTTTCTCGGCTGCTCGTTGACTTAGTTCTTTATTTTGAACAGCATTCAGACATTGTTCTATGGTATCTTTCGAATAATCCGCATATCGGCGGGTTCTGGGTGACCCTTTGTGCGTGCGAGGCATGATCTACACCTACGAATTGAATCACATATCCATATAATAAAGCTACGAATCGATGTCGGCAAACAGCACCTGATAATCAAAAAATACGTACATGGGCCAAAGATTCCCCAAAACGGAGCTTATTCCGACCTCTCAACCATTTAAAAATATTATAAATTCGAATATTTAACTTACAAATACATTTTTGTAACGAAATTGTAGCTGAACGAATATGCTATCGAACGATAGGAAAACGAACTTCCCAGATATTTTCCCTTTATTTGCACTGTGCAAATTTACCGCCGCAAAATTTAGTGAAAAGAATCGAAACGAAACTCAAATCAATGTTACCAGCGTATGGTACGGAAAAAAGTACTCATTGACGGTGTAAGGCTGTGGCCATAGTGCCGCTGAAAGCCGAGCGCAAAGATGACGAGCTAAAATAAAAATAACGTGCGCTTATGGGGCTGGCCATACTGCCGCAGTTACGAAAAGCTTAAGCTGAAGCTGAAGATTAAAATCAAGGCTTATTTTCAGCTTCGGATGTTTTTGTGATTGGTTGATTTTACTTTTTACTATCAATAATTTATTTATCACGTTATCATCCAAGTTTGATATTTGATTATTGATTCATTTAAATTGTTTGAGGAGTAAATTATTTCGCGATTATATTTTCCACAGTAATTTATTTGAATAAAGATGTTCAAAAGAAAAATGTTACTTTTGGAAGGAAGTCCATACACGTTTCCTTTTCGAAGCACAAATGTGCATGAATTGAATAAAGTAAGTTGATCTGAACAGATTCCCTAGGAATAGATTAAAGATTATAGCTAATTAATTTTATTTTTATGCTAGGAACGTGCTGAGAAAGGGGAGTATGCATTGCTGTATGGGGACCTGAGGAGGCATGATGATAAATTTTTCGAGTATTTCAATATGCCCATATCAACTTTCGACTATATTTTGACTAACATTAGAAAAGATATCACTCCCCAGTACACAAATTTCATTCGTACTCCAGTTGAACCTAAAGAAAAGTTGATGGTAACGTTGAGGTAAATATTGTTTTGCAATTACTCATTGAATAATACCTAATTGATAATATTTATAATCAAAGTATTCGGCTTTGCAGATTTCTGTCAACAGGTATCAGCTTTAGGAAGTTATCCTTCTCCTTCAGATTAGGAAAAAGTACAATCAGCAATATCGTATATGAGACCTGTGCTACGATTTGGAACAACCTCAATTTGAGAAATTCCCATCTACCTGCTACAATTGACTTTTCAAAAGTAGCGAGTGAATATTACGATCTCTGGCAATATCCCAACTGTATTGGGTCCTTGGACGGCAAGCATATCAGAATTAAAGCTCCACGGAAAACAGGATCCCTCTATTACAATTACAAACATTTTTTTTCTATTATCCTGCAAGGGGTAGCGGATGCAAGATCCCGGTTCCTCATAGTTGACGTTGGTGGATATGGCCGGCAAAATGACGCAGGTACTTTGAAAAGTACAGAATTGTACCATCGGTTAATAACAAAAACCCTAAACATCCCTTCTTCAGCAGCCCTTCCAAATAGTGATGTTTGTTTACCTCATGTCTTCCTGGCGGATGAAGCATACCCTTTACTAGAAAATTTGATGCGGCCGTACCCCAGACAGAGTTTAAATCAGGAAACAGACTACTACAACAAACGTCACAGCCGAGCAAGAAAGAGTATCGAATGCGCATTCGGCATCATGAGCAGTAAATGGCGAATTTTATGGCGACCAATGGAAATTAACGTTGAAAATGCTGAAGATGTTATATTATGTATATGTTTGTTGCATAATGTCGTTATCGATAAAAATCTAGATAGGTTAAATTTGCTGCGCAGCAGAGAAACAATACCATCGCAGCCTAGAAGAAGCAACATCCGGAACCGACCCAGTATCAGGGATGTTAAGCTGAATAATAAAGCTTAGCTTACAGCTTATAGCTTACAAAAATTATCGTTTCAGCTCAGGCTTACAGCTTTCAGCTTAGGGCTGAAAAGCTTACGGCTTACAGCTTACAGCTCAATCAAAGAAAATACGGCTGAATACAGCTTATGGCTTAGAGCTTACAGCTTAGTTATTAAAATTTTCAATATTTTTCTACACACCTCCTGCCCACTCATTTCCCATCTATTTCATATCGTTTTTTGTAAGCTTCAACTGTATTCTACAATATCTTACTCACAGGAAAAGCTTTTCTTATTTATTCGTCCAGAACTTCACAGGACGCTGCAGCCTGACAGTTAAACCAACAGGGTGCTTCTAAAACAGTGCTCCTGATTCTGTTGAAGTATTTTCAGTCACCTGGCAGATACTTCAAAAAAGTTGAAAAGTCACACACTAGTTCACATGTTTATATTGTTCACAAAATAATAGTAATATTCAAATAAAAAAGCATTGATCAATCACCAATGTATTAATTAATTAAATCTTTATTTTCTACTTCATCACTCTTTTTTTACTCGATTTCAGTTACTCAACCTATTGAATGTTGGTAAGTTGACTTTCAACATGAGTATGGCATTAATGTTATCAGAGGTCAGTCTGCTTCTTAAAGAATCAAGGATGAATCTCAACATAGAAAAGAGTCGTTCAACACTTACTTGTGTGGCTGGTACCCCAAACACAACTTCCGCTACACGATATATTTCAGGATACATACTTTTCTTGGCATTCCAATAGTTTAAAATATTGGCAGATAGTTTCAAAGGTGGAGCAGTAAAAGATCTGCATAAAACCTCAAACTCAACTGATGTTCCAGACTGAAGCAATTTCACTTTTCTGCGTCTTTCAAATAGCTGCCTTTCATAAATTTTTTCCATCGGATCATCATCTCCTGTACTGGAAATGGTATCACTTTCGGACTCGTTTTCACAAAAATCATCTTTCTCGTTTTCATTCATGGCTGTAAAAGATGGAAGCAAAAATATGCTCAAATAAAATCGGTGGTAGTCAGCAATCATAGTAGAAAACTTCTCTATACTTACATGTTATTCTTTTATAAGTACAAATCAAGTGGTGAATAGCTTTTTCCTTTTCGCTGTCTGTAAGTTCAAAACTGAACCTCGGGTCCAAAAACATACAACAAAGGAATATGTCGTTTTCAAAAATTTGTTTCCTCCGTTTAACTAAATTATCCACTAAATCGAGAGCAAATGGGTGGCCTACAAAAAAAAAGTATAAATTGGTATGCTTCAACATGTGTACAGAAATTTAAAAAATTACATAGATACCCTCAACCAAGTCGGATATAATTAATTACCCAAGTCATACGTTTCCATTTGACAGATATTTAGTATCTTATAAACATCTGTTAATGTTAGGTTCTCCTTTTGCAATTTGACAGTGGCTTTTGAGCATGGTGCAAGACATTGGATCACATCGTCAATAAGTGTCCAGCATTCTTCTTCAAGGTGAAGTTTTTTGTACACTTTAGCATACTGTTGGCAGAATGGTTTGAACTCCCTAAATAGGAGCAACAACATTTCATATGTTGAATTCCATCTAAACATGAAAAAGGAAAATACAAGTATAAAATTACATTAAAATGAGAATTACCACGCAAATAAAAATAAATAAACAACGGAAAAAAAGAAGAGAACCTGGTGGGGCAATCCAAAATTGGTTTCCTCAAATTTTTAGTTCTTAAAAGAATTAAAATGTTTTGAGTTCTCAATTCTACAACCACTTTCCTGCCTTTTGAAATGGCTTCAAGGTATGAATGTGTTGCTTGGTTCTTATGCATGTTTTTGAATGTATCGTGTACACTAAGCTGTACAGTGTGAGCGGCACACCTGATACCTATTGAATAATGAACAAAATATCAATGTAATTTATAATACAAATAATGCAGAATACATTCAAAATACAACTACCGATTCAAATTCTAGTTATCGTTTTCAAAATACGTACTAGTTATGAGGTTGTCATCCCACGAATACTGCAATATGTTCTCAGCCAGTTCACTGGATTGATCATCATCTGTTTCACCCGGTTCATCTTCATTCTCTAAATTATTTTCAGTATTTGGAGGTTCCATGCCAGTATTCTTTTCAGTGTTTTCCTTCTGAGCCTCTGTATTAAGTAACTCAGCTGCTTTAATCATATTGGAGCCATTATCCGTAGTTATGGAGTAAACTTGAGAAACACTAATATTGTATTTGTTCAATGTCTCCAAAATAAGGCGCTTTAAATTGTTACCAGTGTGCCTTTCTGTGACTTCCAGTGCACTTAGCGTGAATATAAATATTTCACCTTTGTGAATGAACTGCACATTAATTCCAATGAATGAGCGTTCCAGCCTACTAGCACAATCAACTTTGATGCTCACCATTCTGTTTCCAATAATCTCACTAAGTTTTTTTAGCATTGAGTTATATCGTTCCATGACAAAATCCATGACATTAAAACGAGTTATTTTAAAATTGAGCGCTTCATAAATAGGTGACAGTATTTTTAGGAAACCTTCATCTTGTAGGATGTTGAATGGTCTACCGTGTACACTGATCATTTCCACAATTCCATCTATAACATCTTGTCGTCTAATATTAACTGGCTTTGTTGTTCTTTCAGCCGGATGAAAATATTTTGTCAATTTTGGACTATTGTCCACTTTTAGTTTCTTCGACAACGAAGGACCATCATTTTTTACAGTTTGCGTTGAAGAGCCTGCGGTTTTTTCCTCCGTCTCTTTTTCTATGAACTTGCTGAACACAGCCTGGTGATGTCTTTTAACATGTTCTCTTAAATTTGATGATTTTTGACCCTGTTAATGAAAAGCAGCAGAGCATGAGTATTTAATTGTTGCTAACTTGTGGTCACAAGTAGGTAGTTACTTACAGATAATGTAGCTCCACACAGTTCCTTATTACCAGCTGCACAATCGGGTTCATCTGGATCCAGACTGTTCTTAACAATATCAACTTGACATACACTTGTTCCACTTTTTCCTTGGTTCGGGTAAAATTTGAAGAACTCTCTAATTTTATCCGTTTTAAATCGTGGCATAGTTGCATTTAATTGAAGTAAATGAATAAAAAATAAAAATGTAGTTATAGCCAAAGCATGCAACAGTTCGTTCAAATTTAAGCATTCAAACATACTAGATACTACAGTGGACGATTGATAACAAAGAAGGTGCTTCTTGAGGGTTGTCCAACAAAGCTCCAAATAGAAATATCAGCTTTTAGCTGCATGCCTGCATCCTACATTTATTGGAGAAATACGAAATAGGCGGAAGAGAAAACCGCAAAGATACCTAATATAAGAGTAGTTTTGGGTACTTTTTTCTGAGGAAATGAAGTCCAGAATACTCATGGGGCCCTGCAACACTGCAAGCTGCAAGCTACATCTACAGTCTACTGTTCCCATTTCCATAAGTTAGTAACGATTAGCTTTACAGCTCCTTTTACCAAAGATATTGGAGTAGTCCATTAAAAAAGAGTGTAAGCTGAAAATGAGCCAAAAAAATACAGCTTAAGCTTATGGCTTTCGGCTTATCATAATACAGCTTACGACTTACAGCTTACAGCTTCATATTCAGAAATACAGCTGAATACGGCTTTCAGCTTTCAGCTTTTAGCTTATTTCACATGCCTGCCCAGTATGGCTGCCCTAAGGGTTAGAGACTGTTTCAAAAATTATTTCTGTTCACATATAATTTGTTAGTGAAATAATATGAAAGGCATGCTTTTGTAAGTATAAGAAAATAAAAAGAACTGTGTAACTGTGAATAATTTTGTACCTGTATAAATAAAGAGCCCAGAATTCATAATTTTTTCTTTCTTTTATTATACGAATAACAAGTGTACAGTGTTAGAAAAACTCATTGCGTCGCCGCTTCATCTTCTTGCTCGTCTAAAAACTGATTCAGCAGTTCTTGCACACGTTGTTTGAATAATCTTCTTGTTCTCGATGTAAGCTTCTTTACATCTGCTAAACAACTCAATAACCACAATTTATCTTCATCCTTATAATCATTAATGTCTTTACCGAGTAATTCCAGCTTTTTTTGCTCCAATAGCAACATTCTTTCACCGATAGTATTCTTCTTTGTAGCAGGTTTTGGTACATTTGGTGGCAATAGCTCATTACCACGTAACGCTTCTTCAATTTCATCTGCTCTTTCAAATGTGTCGAAGGTAATATTGCTGTTTTCCTCTTCGATTTCTGCACAGTAATTGAAATGATTACCCAAGTGCAATTAAAGTTATCACAAATGGCAATTTACTTTTAAAAAATGAGAAATACCTTCAACATAGTCGCATATATCAAGTACAGGTGTGTGTGAAGTAGAACGATGATTAGCAGCACTTGTAGAAGGAATCGAAACAGTAGTAATAATGGGTGCTGCTCTTGCAGTAGGAGAACAAGTCGAAGCAGGAACAGATATAGGTGCAGTAGAGGGTACTACAAAAACTGAGGTTGAGACTGCCGAAGTAGCATTAGTAGATAGAGAAAGTTGACGTTTCCGCTTTATAGAACTTTCAGCTGTCTGCATCGATGATTTCGTTCTTCTTGGTGCAATGTGCTTATCTAAAAACTTGAGAGCGTTGTAGTACGGCCACGCAGGCTTAAAGAGCTCCTCCGTTCCACTGCCAGATCTTGCCACATTGTCGAGAACTGTATGCTTGACATTGTGATAGTGATTCCTTAAGTACTTCCACTTTTTTTGACAAATTTCCTCTAAAGAACAAATTTGAAGTGTGAAAAGTGGAATGTAGATACTTCATTCATATACAAATAAAGTTATGTACTCACTTGAAAGATTTAAAGTATTTGAGATTTCAATCCAAGTTCTATCAACAACAGTTGTATTGCTGTGCAGAAAGTGTTTTGCATCGTAGAGGATTGGTTTTGTTTCCACCAGGGAAATAAGAGAGGAAATAATATCTGGGTTATCCAGTTTTAGGGATTGAATTCGTCTAAAAAGACGAATTCAATATCCATCGCGAAATTAACCATTTTATTTTAGTGGAAAAAAATACAAGAAACAAGAATCACTACTCAGAATTGAAATGAAACAAAAACGTCCAAATCTTGGTGAGAAAAGGAGAAAACCACGTTGATGGGTAATTCTCAGAAAAGTGCGATAGTTTGCGTGTCAGCTATTTTCTCAGCATTATACTATTTTCAGAAAATTAAAAATAATAGATTGGTATGTTTATGATTTTTTCTGCTCGGCGCAATTGTGTAGAACCCCATACCCCTCCCCCCTTTAGCGGAAAATGAGCTCAAAGGGCAAAAACTTCCATCAACGTGGACGAGGCTAGCATTTCTTGAAATCATTATTCATTTTTTCACCCTATGCAGAACGAATATTTTTTTGAAATTAAAGGCCAAAGTTCTCCTCAACCCATCACTCTACACGTTGACATGCATTTGAGCGGCCTTTAGTACATTTAAAGGTCGCCTCAAAAGCCATGAAGGTTTATGGCTGGTGTAAATTCCATCTCCGTGGTCATTTTTTCGTTCTTACGCATGGCCATCCTGATTCCATATCTAATGTTCGAAACTGGCTGCTTAGCTTCAAATCTGTGTCGAGAACTTCGAGCCATGATCGAATTCAACGTCGGAGTTGAGTTAACTTGTCCACAACTAATTATCTGTGAAAATGAGCGCATTTACAGTTCTGCATATCCATCACCGTGGCCTATCAGTTCTTTCTGGCAATTTTCGCTGTCAACCTGAAAATGCGAAAGAAAACTGTTAAATGTAAGTATAAAATAAATATATAGGCGATTTAAAAATAAAAATTATATTTGCGAGTTTCAAATGAGAATTCTTAGGAATTATTCTTTCAACGTGGCTGACTCTTTCTTTTCCTCATCCGTGGTCATTCGGAATTTTTTAGTTATTTTGAATTTCTAACATCGGACATGGTTTTGATAGGTGGTTGATTGTGTCGCTGATACGCTGAAGGATGGCTATATCATCCGAATGACCACGGATAAGGAAAAGAAAGAGTTAGCCACGTTGAAAGAATAATTCCTAGGAATTCTCATTTGAGACCGCAAGTATAATTTTTATTTTTAAATACTTAGTCCTCCTGTCTCATCTCAACGAGCGCTCAAGTTTGATATCCACTCCAAAACATTAAATTCTTAAACAGGACTCTTAATTTTTAGGTGTAAGTAGTTTGAAGTTCCTCAATTTAGATTAAACATTGACGTATATTATTTAGTTTTTAGAAATTGTGCCAAATTTTGTAATCGAAGTTACTGATTTTTTTTTCTTCTATTATTTCTAGTTTTTATGAAAACGGGGCCAAATTGTTAAAGTTACTATCCTTACATTATAAGTAAAATGCCTTGGTGTTGTGGGACGTATGGCGATGCACGCATGCCAAAGTGGCCCCTGAGACACCGCACCCCCGGCACCGGAAACTACTCTTTCGGGCATCGCATCAGTACCGAGGGGATGGTCAAGTCACATAAACTGTACCAAATTTCGTGATGAAAGTTACTGTAGATTATAAGAAAAATTTCTCATTATCATAAGTTAAGTGCCTTATTATTTCATAGTTTAAATAGAAATACAAATAATACAATCGTTATATACATGAACTTACTTTTATGTATTCTCATTGAAGAAAGTCATCATTATTCTTCTGCAGGAAACTTTTCATAATGATTGACCGCAGTGAAAGAAATTCCATCGAAAGGTTGGCCACGGATAAGGAAATTCCATCAACGTGGTCAGTATTATCAGCCACGTTGATGGAAATTCCATCAACGTGGTCAATGAATCTTCAAAACGTTTCCCCTCCTCCCCCCTTCAGTATGACCACAGCTCAATGCCACCGTTTAATTCAAGGACAAGTACAATGGTGATTCCAATGAAAAAAAATTCAAATTGCTCAATTTTTTTTTGGAAAAAATTAAAAGTTTAAACTGTTGCACTTTTCAGAGAATTACCCAGATAACGTTTTTTAGCTTCTAACAACAACAAAAACCGATGCTTCACTATGACCAGCCACGCGTAAAGCTTCAGCGTCATCTTCAGCGTCTGCAGCACTATGGCCACAGCCTAACACTGTAGACGACAGTGCCGCCGTTTGTTCAAGACAGTTCAAGACCTTCCTCGCATCTCATCGACTCATCTAGCTGCCGCGCTGCGTTCTGGAATCTTTTTCCCAGTAGTGGGCCAAAGTTACCCGCTCTGGGCCATTCTATCCCCGTCTTATGGTAGTTGCAGTTTCACTTGCGGTTTCAGAATCGTTCGTGCTGGTACCAACTGATGCAAAAGCTGGATCATTTAAAATTGCGGCATGTCTCCTTTTAAGATGGTCGGCAATATTATTTGATGTATTGCCTAATGTTTTGTAAATTTTAACAGGATTACACTATTTACAAGTAGCCGTTCCATCATTCTTATTCCTTTCGCAATAACGTCAAACCCAAGACTCAATATTTCCAGCAGTCTCAATGTAAAACATGAATAGTAAAATATTCGTTACTCATCAATAATATGTCCCAAGTTTTGAATCATTCTATTTCACGAGAATATGTATGTAGTTCATCTCAAAAAAGTAGGAAGCACACTAATCTTGATTTTAATAAACGGCCACGGCCTTTAGTTTTTGCAATCATGATTGGCAGTTCATCACATTCAGATCTCGAGAAACTGATCGTGACTGGATACTGGCTCTGAGGAGAGAGGTTTTCACGTTTTTGGATACAGGAAAAACTGGTAGCTTATTTATTCGCGCCGACATTTTTCGAATGTCTGTGAAACTAATACGTAGCACGGGCTCGCTCCTACGGAAAATTGAAAAAGGATGGAAATTTTCACAGGGAGATTACTATTGGCGATAGTATGACTAGCATCATCTGAAACTGAGCCAGGGTCCGGGTCGTCAATACCTTCTTCTTCTAGGCATTCAGCTATGTGAGCAGGCATAGAACTGGAAGGTGAATGTACGCGTGGAGTCTCTGTAATTATTTGTTAAATTAATCAATGATGATTTAATGAATCCTGCTCTACAGGTAGTCAGCTAGTAATGAGGCAAATGAACACGTGAAATAGTTACGAGGGTTGATCAATAAGTAAGGTTAGCTATGCCAGAAAAACATGAAAAAAATGAGCAAAAAATATGAAAAAATTTATTTGTCATCTGTACACTTATCTTACTTCTCAACATAGTCGCCAAAGGGGTTCAGACATTTATCATAACGTAAGACCATTGGCGGGTCCAATTTTTCGAGATACGATTTTATGAATGTTTTCAATTCATCGATTGATGCGAATCGCCGGCCTCCAAGGGCAGTTTTAAGCGCAGGAAAGAGGTGAAAATCGCTGGGGGCGAGGTCAGGCGAGTAAGGAGGGTGGCCAAAGACAACCCAACCAAAATCGCGCAACAGGGTCTTCACCAGCCCCGAGGCATGGGCGGGGGCATTGTCGTGAAGGAAGAAAACTTTTTTCTTCAAGAGTCCTGGCCGCTTCCGCTTGATTGCCTTGCGTAAATTCATGAGGGTGTCAAAATAACGGTGTTGAGTGATGGTTGCACCTTGTGGCATGTACTCAGTGTAAATTATGCCTTTCCGATCCCAAAAAACCGTCGCCATGACTTTTCCCGCGGACAGGACAGTTTTGAATTTTCTTGGCGCCTCTTCATCCGCGCTCTTCCAAACAGAGCTCTGTCTTTTTGTGGGTGGTGTGAACTGGTGTACCCACGTTTCGTCACCGGTTACTATTTGGTCCAGAAGGTCTTCCCCCAGTTTTTGGTACTGAGACAGGAACTCAATGGCCGACGCCATTCGCTGACCTTTGTGGTCCTCTGTCAGCTGCCGCGGCACCCAGCGGGCGCAAACCTTCCGGAACTCCAACTCATTTTGTATAATACTGTGAATAGTACCATAGGACAGCTTATTACACGCTTCTTTATCCATTAAATATTCGATCTGATGGATAGTGAGTCGCCGATTGCCGTCCAGAAACGCACGAACAGATGCAATTGAGTCTTCGGTGATTGCGTCAGATGGCCGGCCCGAGCGCGCGAAATCATGAACATCACGGCGGCCTTCTACAAACTGTTTACGCCACTTTCGCACTTTCTGTTCGCTCATTATTCCTTCTCCAAACGTTTCCACGAGTTTCCGATAGATTTCGCTGCCTGTATCGCCCTGGGCAGTCAAATAAAGTATCACACTACGCACAACACAAGCGGACATACCTTCTGCCAGTCTTTCCATGTTTATAATGCCGCTGTATATTATGTTCAACTCAGAGATAATGTACCTATTATATTACATTGGCTAAGCTGCAAACTGTTGTATGTCCACAATGGCTGTTATCGAGTTAAAGTAATTTCAAGTGTAATTAAATCTGGCAGTTCTACCTTTAAAATCACGCCACGAGAAAAAAAACACGACTACTGCAACAAAACAACCGCCATTCTAGGTAACAATCAAACACCAACAACGTGTTCTCAAAGGAAGCTTCGGCCAGTTCATTGCATGGAGGTAACACAGCAATCATGTAGTTTAGTCTAATTCAAGATTATGTGGTGTGAGTGCGCTAGTGTGAACATCACATAATAATAGAAAAATCAGTATTATTGCATAGAAATTCAATTGTATGAACGGTATCGCAAGAAATATTATTTGACTGGGAGGTTACCTGATTTGTATTGAATTGAGCTATGTTAAACGTGGAAACATGGGATTCAATCGATATTAAAACATTATTAGTGTTACACAAATCACAAACCTTACCGTCTCCTTTTTCATGGAAAGTTTGTTGAACAAAACGAGCTTGGAGTGTCATCAGATCAATTTTATTAAGATTCTCAGCCCGTAATTGGCGATAAAATACCGCAGCTGGTCCACTTGAATATATGCCTTGCATGCGTTGCAGGAAAGCGATCACGAGATAACTGTCAGCTAAAATTACACCATGTTCTGAAAAACGCTTAACAAGTTGATTAAATTCATAGACAAACCAATTTTTATCATAATTTGGCCAGAATTTCAGGTGTGACCACTTGCAGTCAATTTCGATCATATCATGATGGCGATCATCGCCGTGGTGTTTTTTAATCAACTCCATCGCCTCGAATGCGGTCTTAGCATCAGCAATGGTAAATTGGGCTGATTTGGTCAAGGATAAGCGGATGAACTGAAGGGTTTGTGTATCTAACGCAACTCGCCGCATTGGTGATATTTTGACGATCCCCTTGGCCAACAGTGCTTCAACAAATGCGGATAACGAATATCCCCGCAAATCAATTGTGACTGCCTCCATCCAGGTAGTGAAATTTTGTCTACCCTGGAGCTTCTCAGCTTCCTGATATGTTCGAGTTGGTGTAGTGGTTTTCAATGCTTTATTGAGAGCAGCGAACTGTTTCTCTTCTTCTGTCAACGCTTCCACTCTTTGCTCAGATCGAGACATCATCAATTCGTGAATTAATTGCCGAATTAATGCCTCAGAAACTTGAGGATTCTGAAGTAAAGTTTGGGTTGGAATTGCAATGCCACTTTCTATGATCGATGTTGTTTGATTGGTAACGCCAGTACTTATGGGAGTTTCTTGTGGTGGTGTCTGGGCCAGAGTAATCCCATCATCTGCTAAAATCGCGTCCTCCTGATCAGTGTCCAATTCTGGAGCAAGGGAAGCAGCCGCTGGGTCATCAATTTCGGAATTTATTGCCGGCACATTACTATCACTTGATTCACTTTCACAGTCGAGTTGAGGAAAACGTTTTTTCTTAGTTAACCCTTTCGCGACCGCATGTATATAACAAAAATACCCAGTATGGTCCACCTCCTCTTAAACTGAAAATTTATACTTGGGAGGGTGGGGAACTTCATTAGATACTTCTGATTGATGAATTTGACCTCTGTGACCCCTATTGTCCCCTCGACACATATGTGTGTCACTGGGCCAGTAGCACCCACTCTTATGACACAACGGTGTGACGCTGGGCTACCAGCACCCATTCTTCCATGACACAACACCTGCACCCATTCTTCCAACACAACATTGTGACGCTGGGCTACCAACACCTCTCTCAACATACATATTTCAAAGTAATGCAAATTCAGGTAAGGAAGTAATTTTATTCTATTTTCATCACAAATTCATATACAGTTTCTTATCATGATATTTTTTCCAGCAAATAGGGCAGAGACCAACAGAATGACCTTTGGCATCAACACATACACTGCAGGCATAATTTATCATAACTCTTTTGCCCATGTATGAGCAATATCGACATCGCGCACGAGGTTTCATCTCCTTTATATCATGATTAGACACAGATGAAGTAGAATCTGCTGAGGCAGAAGTTACAGTTGAAGTTGGTCTAGGAGTTCGACTTTCAGGGATCCATGTCTGGATAATTTCATCGCGGAATTCGAGGTAAGTCATTTTCTTGTTATTAGACATATTATACAGGTAATTTGCGTTCCATACAGCTATGTCGATAAGGTGGAAAAACAGCTTCATATACCACCTGATAGTTTTTCTCGGGGTTGAATAATAACTTGTGATTTGATCGACTCAATCAACGCTGCCCATGAATTTATTATATTCTGCAACAACCTCAGGTTTTAATTTGGAGCGACCAAATCTGGTTTCCACATTCTGATAATCGCCGTTGTGTCGGGTCAAGATCATAAGTACTTCCCTTTTATCATACCACTTCTGAATAAGGAGGTTGCCTCGGCGGACAAAGACTGTTTCCCCTTTCTTCAATCTTGTTTTTGTCACAGCCGCCGGGATTCCAGTACGATTTTTCCGTAAAGTACCTGTAATGTGTGTCCCTAACCTGTAAAGATAATCGGCTAAATCAAGAGAAGTATAATAATTGTCCAAGTAGACAGTATGACCCTTGTTCACATAATCCTTTAGTAATTTTCTGACAACAGCATATGCATGACCATGTTGGCTGGATGTTACTGTACCTTTGCCAGTGTACAGGACAATATCCACAACATAACCAGATGATGAAGTGTGCTCATACAATTTGATGCCGAAGCGGCTACGCTTTAGAGGGATGTACTGTTTATAGGAAAGCCTCCCTTTAAATCCAAGCAGGGCTTCATCAATGGCCAGTTGTTTTGGTGGTGAATAAACTTTTCTGAAATTCTTCAGAAAACGTTTCAGAATTGGCACTATCTTATCTTTCTTGTCAACACTTACTGCAGTAACATTGTAAAATCTCAATGCTTGCAGTATTTCAATGAACCGATTCCTAGACATAGTTTCTCCAAAAAATGGATGGCAGTACATTCTAGACTTACGTTTCCAGTAATGCTTGATGGTTGGCATCCTTATATTTCCCATTAATAGACAGAGTCCAAGAAATTGGAGTAATTCTTCACGATTTAGTTTCTTCCAAGCTGTGGGTACTCGAACTCTCTTTGGAACAGGTCTTCCTTTCTGAACTTTCTTTGGAGTACTAGCCAACGCAGCTCCTTTCAAATTCATGCAGCTGATAATTTCATCTATCAACTCATCATCAATTAGAAGTTGCAAATACTCTGCAGGTGTGGTTGGCTTCACAGTGTAAATGAATTTTTCCTGTCCCTTGAACTGAAATCGAACAGACTTCAGTCTTTTGGAATGCCATTCATCATTATTATCATATAATTTACGACGAGAGGTTCGAGTTATATTTACAGTATTTTTGACATTGGCATTTGAAGCATTAGTTACAGGAGGAGCAAGGTTAGGAGAATTATTTACACTTTCAACACCAACAGGAGAGATATTTTGAGCAGAATAAATAGTATTACGACATGTAGGTTCTTGGGAAACCGTCACAGCATTGCCAGTGATATAAGGAGTGATATTCGAGGCACTATTGACAGTTTTGGTCACACAAGCTTGTGGAGCACGACGAGTAGTACGAGGAGTAATATTTGAGGCATTATTGACAGTTTTGGTCACACAAGTTTGACGAGTACGACTAGTAGTACAAGGAGTA
Organism: Acanthococcus lagerstroemiae; assembly: GCA_031841125.1. Taxonomy (NCBI): domain Eukaryota; kingdom Metazoa; phylum Arthropoda; class Insecta; order Hemiptera; family Eriococcidae; genus Acanthococcus; species Acanthococcus lagerstroemiae. The sequence continues at coordinate 36,988,024 of CM063106.1, read as the reverse complement.
ATATTTGAGGCATTATTGACTGTATTGGTCACACAAGTTTGAGGAGTACGACGAGTAGTATGAGGAGTAATATTTGAGGCATTATTGACTGCATTGGTCACACAAGTTTGACGAGTACAACGAGTAGTACGAGGAGCATGATACTGAGAACTTGAAGTTGCATCTGCAGCATTTGAGGTATCAGGAGGCACAATATTTTCAGTAGAATTATTTATGCAAGCATTCATAGGATCGACCTCCGTCACCGAATCATTAGGATCAACAGTGTTTTCATCTGGGATGATAGTATCCACAGCACTATTTGTTATCACATTGTTATGATCAGCACCAATCCCAGCACCAGTATTTCTTACCTTGACACTATTCCCAGCACCAGCATTCACAGTCGTAGATTGAGTACTCACAGTCGATATAACATTCTCATCTTCTATACTAGCTGACCTCAGCTTCCCAGCACCAACGTTCACAGTCCCAGATTGAGTCACAGTTGTAGTAGGATTCTCACCTTCTTTACTAGCTGACATCCGCGAATCATCCGAATCAGAGAAGTACTCCTCTATAGAATACAAACTAGAGTAAATTTTTTGTCATCATGTGAGTAGTAAAATATCGAAATGTATCTAAAGAATTACCAGATACTGAATATGAGTCCCATTCAGATCCAGAACTCATCTCATCATCTTCACTATCGGACATGTTATCCACAATACGTTGAAGCTCTTCTTCAGATAAAATTTGGTTTGGACGACGCGACATTGTCAATTATAATAAAAATAACTTCCTATTTATAGATAAAAATCAAAGTTTCAATGCGAATTTTTTCCAAATTTTATCATTTTCTCGTTTGTTTTTACTTTGTTTCAGTTATCACGGCAAACAATCATGCATACATCCACAAGAAAACAAAAACTTCGAAGAAATACCAATAACAACCATAACATACTTTTTCCATTGATAAGGGAGAGAATAATATAGTTTATGTTGGTAACACTGATCAGATTCGGAGCCCGGAGCCAAGAAGCATTCTACAGGGTGTTGGTAGCCCACCAGTAAAGATTCAGAACGATTGATATAGTCCGCAAGTAGAACGAGTACATAAACGTATGTGATTTTCACGACACACCGGTGTGTCGTCGGGCTATACCTTGTGAACTACCTCGACACAACGTTGTGTCGCGCGGTCGCGAAAGGGTTAACAAAGGTTTTTCGGCTTGTTTCTTTACAGTTCTTTGTTCGCGAACTTTCGCTTTCTTCTGTACAGTTTGTCACCTGCCATGATATAGTGTTTGAGAAAATACAGAAGCTACACGAATAAATCAAATGTTTTTGCTCTACGTTAAGGCCACGATTAAAAAAAAAACGGAATTTCGGCACCATGTAATTAAATCTAGCAGTTCTACCTTTAAAATCACGCCACGAGAAAACTTGAAGGAAGCTTCAGCCAGTTCATTGCATGGAGGTAAAGCTGCATCTCCACAACGCAAGTCTTCTAGCCGCTAGCTCAAGACCAATATTTTTTGGAATAATTATACAAATCCTTACCACTAAATTGAGCTCTTAACCCATGTATTTTTGATTTCACCTCATCGGGTGTTTTGTTAACATCCAGTCCAATTTTGACCAGCTCATTTTGTCTTTTTATCTTGTTATGATAATCTGCAAATTTTGTGTCGTAGAGTTCCGGGAACTGCTGAAGCACTTCTATGAGCGTTTTAATTTCACTCTTTTCCCACATATTTTAAAACAAAGAAAACTATTAAAACGAAAATGATAAAAGACGAAAACAATATTATAAAAATACGAAGACGAAAACTATCCAGCAATCGACTATCGAGCATGACAGGGAAACAACATTAAACAACAACAATATGAGGGACGCTTTGAACAAGTATCTTGACTTCTTGTGCGGTGCGTTCTGAAAAACTAGCCAACTATCCAAACGATTTGGATAGTTGGCTAGCCCGCAAGATTTCACTAGCGGTAGTGTTTACACGAGCCGCAACATTTTTTGGACGCTAGTGCGGTGCTAGTTGCAACTTTTAGCTTGCAGTCGAGTTTACACGCGATATTCGACTAGCGGCTAGTATTTTTTCAACTTGCAGCTAGAAATCTTGCGTCGTGGAGACCAGTGGCGGAATCAAGAGCGGGCCTGGGTAGGCCAGGCCCTTCCAAAAAATTTTTTGGCCCTCCCAATTTTTTTTTGAACGATCTGAAATTTTTTAACGAAAATTAACTCACTTACAATAGACGAAACGAATTCAAAAATAAAATCCTTTTCATCGATTTGCCAAAAGTTTAAATTTAGATAATGTTGTAGAGAATTTTGCTCTTCATCATAAAAATAGTCGTATTCTTTTATATTAATTGTTAATATTATGGAAGTACATACATGTACAAATTTTTATAACAAGTACATAGTTTCATTCAAGCCGGCGTTTTATTAAAAAAATCCCCGTCCTTAACAATCCGGCCCTTCCGTGCCCACCCGAAAAAAAATTGTAGTTCCGCCACTGGTGGAGACGCGGCTTAACACAGCAATCATGTAGTTTAATCTAGTTCAAGATTATGTGGTGTGAGTGCGCTAGTGTGAACATCACATAATAACATCAAGATTGGAGAGATCTTTCACAGAAAATAATAGAAAGAGAACAGACATTTGTGATTCAGTTTGTTTCAAGGACTAACCTTCTAAATGTTATTGGTGGAAAAAGCTTGCTACGTTAATTTTCTGTGGATTTTTGTTTTATTTAGTTCTGGGAGCAAGGACATACTACTTTTTGCTTTACGTTGGAATAAAACTTAAATAAGAATTCTCAATGTAAATGTAAAACACAATGTATTTTGTATATTGTACAAAACAGACTGAAAAGCAAGCGCCACACGCAAAGCGGCAGAGAGCTAACCAAAGTACAGTTCTTAGATTAAAAAAAACAGCAGTCATCCAAGTGGCATGACATCATGTGATATAATGATGTCAGAGATGAGAAGTATGAGAAGGAACAGAGTCCCATTTCCAATTCTCCATCCACTCCGTACTTCAAAGTTGATTTCTTCATCCTGGTCTCATAACTGCTACTACCACCTGTGTGCTTTCCAATTCTTATTGAAGGTCTGACCATTCGAACATATGAACAAACCAGCTTTATTAAAATAATGTACAAAACAAGAACGGACTCAAATTTATTACAATCATTATTTACAATCCAGCTAGGAAGCAAAGGAACACAACTATTCTTCATCTTCGCCGCTTAATAATTGTTCCACGCATCACCTACAAACAAACGGACTAATTAATCAACATACTTTGATTTAATAGTGCTTGACGATGCTGAACAAACAAGGGCCGTGCCAAAGCCTTTGTCAGTGCATCCGCCATCTGTTTATCTGATGGTACCCATTCTAAGTCAATGTCACGAGACTGAAACGCTCGACGCACGTAATGATATTTCAGTTTCACTAGATGTTTTAACGTTTGGCTAACTTTGGACTTCGCTGCACAAATTGCTGATCTATTGTCTTCAAACAAGATGGGTGTTTCCTTCAATTGAATGAACATTCTGCAGCTCTCGGCAAAGTAAACTAGACATTTGGTAGCTTGACTCATTGCAACATACTCTGCCTCCATAAATGACGTTGCAACTATTGACTGACGTTTTGACGACCACATAATCGTATCTCCAAATAAACAGATCACCAAACCTGTGATTGACTTTCCCTCAGTATCATTATAACCAAGAGACGCATCGCAAAATCCACCCAGAGACTTTCTCTTACCTTCATACCAAAGCCCTAACAAGCGAGTCTCTTTCAAGTATTTAAAAACTCATTCAACATTAATCCAATTGTCGGTGGTAAAATCTTTTTGTTTTCTACATAGACAATTCACAGCAAATGCGATATCTGGTCGGATGCAATTCAATACGTACAATAACGAACCTACAGCTTCGCGGTAAGGAAGTTCTTTATCAAGATTCAAAGTTGATTCAATTTTGGGCACACATTCGGATTTACACTCTGCCTGGTTATTTGCATTGGAGTACTGCACGGATGACAATTCAGTAATCCAAAACGTTTTAACATGGAGTCAATGAATTTAGTCTGAGTCAGATTCATAACACACCTGCTAACATCCCTTTTTATTTCTATTCCCAGAAATTTCTTCTTTGGTTCTCCCAAATGCTTCATTTTGAACTCGTTGCCAAGCCTACGTTTAGTTTCAATTATTTTGTCACAATTATTTCCAGTCAGTATTATATCATCAACATACAATAGGGCAATGACAATTGTATCACTCCTTTTCCAATAAAACACACATGCCTGAAGTTCATTAACACGAAACTCCATTTTCAGCATAGCATCACGGAAGCGCAAGTACCAACGTTTAGGGCTGACTTTGAGTCCATAAAGTGCCTTTTTCAATTTACATAAGTGAGTGTTTCTGAATGCCGATGAACATTCAACGCCATCCAGTATTTTCATGTATACTGGCTTTTCAAGGTCGCTATTCAAGAAGACTGTATCAACATCCATTTGTTCAATTGGCCATCTCTTAGCATTTGCAATAACTAATAATGTACAGACGTCTCCTAACCCTATTACAGGTGCATAGACTTCTGAATAATCATAAACATGGTGATCTTTGAAGTCATGAATTACTAAACAACCTTTGTATTTAAGATTCCCATCGGGTAATGTTTTTTGAACAAACACCCAATGCAAATCTATCTATTTACAACTTGACGAACTGTGTACATATTCCCACGTACCATTAGTTTTCTGTGAATCGAGTTCACTTTTAATTGCCTCTAGCCAAAGCTGGGAGTCTTTTCAAGATACCGCTTCAATGTAAGTTTTAGGACAGTCATTAAGTTGGCACATTAGCGCAATATACCTACACTCATGTTCAACCACTTCATTGATGTTCACTACATTCGCCATTGGATTATCAATTTCCAAGTCATTTTTCTGAGTGCTGGGCCTAAATGAATTTTGAGGTTTAACGAGATCGTGTCGATCTCGTATGGACTATACTCCCTCCGAACTCAAATTGTTCAGAGTAGGGGCGGACATTACAGAAATCGGCGATAAGAAATTCAAATCATTTAGTTCAGGGTTTGACTCAAATTTGGGAAAACCTTTCTGTTTGAAGAAGTCTGTTGGATAATCGTCTTTGAATACTCGAGATTCGGTCACTTCAACATCACTCCCCGTGGTGATCTTTATTGTATCGGGCCATATGAGAATATACATGTTTGGTTTATTTCCCAAAATGATGCATTTGTGTCCCTTCGGTGCAAATTTACTTGCCGCAGTCTTAGCATGAGGAATGCGACGATAACCAATACAGCCAAAACGTTTCACAAAACTTTATCAATGGGTCTTTTATAAAACAACTCATACAGTGCTTTCATACCTACGGATTTATGAGGAAGACGATTATGGACATACACGGCATGAGCTAAGGCAGATGACCACATCTCAAGCGGCATTCCGCAATCAATCAACGACGCATGGACTTTAACGGCCAGAGTGTAATTGACTCGTTCCGCTGTACCATTCAGAGCTGGGGTATCAGGAGGCGCAACCTCTATCCAAATATTTTCATTCTCACACAGCTTTTTCATCTCTGTAGTAAGATATTCACACCCACCATCAATCCGCAAATAGTTTACACGTGCTTATTAACCAAAATACACCGAGACGCGCTAAGAAAACCTCTGAAGGCTTTAGCAATGCTCATTTTATCAGGAATAGGGTAAGTCATTGTATAACGGGAATAATCATCCATAAATGTAACGATGAATTTATTACAATCAATACCATCAGCAGGATTTATCATCCCCATTATATCACTATGTACTAAACGTAAAGGTTCACTGAACCTGTACCTTATTGATTTATGTGGTTGTTTAGTCATCTTTGCTAGTTTACAGACTGGACAATCTGAGATTTCATCTGAGAATTCAACATTTTTCAAACACGACAGGTATTTTGACGCACTCTTCAGGTATGTTTTTGATGCATGGCATAAACAAATATGGAATAACATACCCAGATTCTTACGGATACTCGGAACGCACAATTTTTCTATCTCTTCTAATGTCTGAACGTCGATGTTTGCACCAAGATCAAGATATTCTACAAGTTTGTTCTTCTCAAGTTTTTCTATGTTAGGATGATCAAGTTTAACATATTAATCATGATCCGAAGCGTAGATTTCGTGTTCAGTATACACATAAACTTCATCACAGTCACAACTATTCAAGTTGACTGCATATAAATGATCATTTGGGATGGAAGCTAGTTTACTGCTCACAATTGGTTTTTCAAGAACAACGCTCCCTCCTAACTCATTGTCTCTCAACTTTAGACATTTAGCTGCTCAGAGAGCATTGTTCCAGGTCAACATTCGATTATTTCTATTGAATTTGAACCACCACAAATTCCCTTTCTTTTTTCCTTTCAGACTCACTTCTCAATTTAAACTGTAACAAACTGTTGATATGCCTTTGTGAAATGTAACTTCCATTCTGCAGTTATCTAACTGACTTACTGACATCAAAAGTTATCACCCAATTTTTCCGCAAACAGCACATTTTCAATTTCAAACCTTTTACCTCTCAGATCAACCAACTCTACAGTACCAATACACGTTGCTATCAAGTCTGCTTCTGCATCCTCTTTTGCGCAACCTATTTTACGAGGGACCTTCAACTTACTGTATGTACTATAAACTCTCAGATCATTTATCAGATATGATCTGTGGCACCAGAGTCTAACAGGAACTTCATTGTTGACTTACCACGGTCAGTTTTGTGGGCATAAGTACTCTTATCCCTCGTTGTCCTTGCTGAAGACTCGCTTAATGTTGAACAGCCAGTGCATGAAGAAGCACATGAAACACTTTGGCTCCTACGCCGGGTGTTCCTTGCAGTGTTTCTTGGTTTCCGTGAACTCCTTGGACAATGATGTTTCGAACTTTTCCGATCACGATTATGCTGACTGAACCTTTCTTGGTCCTCCCTTACTCCACGACATTCACTTTGATGCCTTTCGCAACAACTTCCTTCAGCACAATCACAATCACATTCATGGTGCGTTGGCCGTCTTGGCCTTTCACAGTCCTGCAATAGGTGTCTGACACAATCACAGTTGTAGCACCTCCTTGAAGATGCTGAAAATTTACAGTCACTAATACTAGCATTGGAACTTGGCTTACCTTTCTCCTTTGCAGCTCTAGCATAAGGAACAATTCTCGTGAAAACGTTTTTCTTCAATCAAGGCCTGGGCTTTCATTTCCTGGTAGGTCATACAGTCTTTATATAGTAGAGCGATGTTATTTAGGTTCGGGAACGCTTTCTATATTATGCCTAAAAATACTCCAAGCGTGTGTTTTGGACACCAGTCCCCATTGCATGCGTAGAGTTGACATACAATGGGGTCAAATTTCGGGATCCACATATCTAATTTATCACTCATTGGGTTGAACAGTAAGTGATATAGATCATGCTGTAGAGTGTAAAAAGTTGTTGTACGGGGTTCGCAATAGTTTTTAATATGCACTAAACATTCAGTTGGGTCACGCACTCCTATGATCAATTTACGGTGATCGTTGTCGAGCCATTCAAGCAGTGCTCCGCGAGCCTCTCTTTGAAGTTCTTTGTTGCTTTCCGGAATCCAAACGGGATCAGCCAAATCAAACGCACGGTAAAAGTTGAACGCACGGACATAAGTTTGGAATAATTCCAACCATAGACGGAACTCTGTGTTGCTGCCAAGTCAGGTAGCTGTTATTTTAACTTTACGGACGTAAGGCTTACTTGAATCACTCCGGACATTCATAACCGGATTCTCCATATTCTTCTCTGCTACTATCATTGTTGCAGAGTTCGGAGTGTTAACGTCCATAGATGGGCAGGTAACTGGGACCTGTACGGACTATGTAGAGCAACCATTTGTGGACGGGCCTGACACACTTACAGGTTTTATTGTCGATCTCTTCTGTAACAAATTCATTATCAGTTCTGCGCTTACATAATTGATCTCTAATATCTTACTCAGCATGTCAACTTTATCTGGTTCGCTTTGATTCGATTCTTCTGGAACAATTAATACAGTAGTAAGAAAATAGAACATTTGTTTCCTCAAATACCTTGTCCAGTTGCACAAGTTGAGCCGTCAGCTCCAGTTTCAGCCATTCCGGGCATATAGCGGCAAACACAGTCACACCTTCTTGCACGCACTTCATCGCTAACTTGGCCTGTTTGTAGGAGTTTACTATACAATTCATTTTACCTTCTGGGTTAGGTGACAGTTGGGTTGGTTGTTGTGAAGCTGGACTCTCCTCCACCACTCCAGGTTCTGACTCCGATTTTCCATTTCCGTGACTCTCCTCTACTCCAGACATTTTCAACTCCTACATTATGACACGGGTAAATTATGAAATTACAGACTTCAGAGACTCAGAGCCAACGTTTGCGTAACAATCCCATTGGTATGAGGGCTTTACACATTTAGGTTTTGGCAGACGGTCGACAGTACATGCGACGTACAAAATTTACACATGTGCCACAAAGGCTAGTGTACCAACAGTATCAGGTTACTGCATATACTTTCACACAGATGTCAATTGGTCAATGCATATGTACAGGCCAAAGGTGCATGTATATCGCATTTCAACGCGCTCTACCATAAGCGACCAGCGAAAAGAATTAACTAATCTGAATAATTTTGAGTCGAACACACGGTCCTCGTACCGGCGACGTATCTGTTAAATGTTGTCTTATCTCTATGGCATATTGCGTTTCGACGTGCTCGACTAGGTCGTTCCTATTCCTTCTTGTACTCTATGCTATGGCTTCTTTTTCGATTTTTTTTGCAACGTGTAAATAAATTTTGTATATACTTAAAGTGTAATAGTTCTCTAAACATTATGGTGCCGCCTGTGAGGTGTGCAAAATGAACTCTCTGCCTCTGTAAACTCGAAGTTCGTCGTTTTTAGCTGCAAGCAACGTGTAAATTGCAGTTTAAAAATTCGTTCTCGTATTTTTGTTGTCGTTATGCTGTTTTAGCATCGTGCTTTTCAGTGTAAAATTCGAAATTCGTCGTTTTGCTGTAATTAACGTGTAAATTACGGTATAGAAAATCGCTTTTGCCACAATGAGTGACAATGCCAGTCCGGAAGTCCTCAATCGCCAGTGGCGTGCCATGAAAAATTCGTTGAAGCGCCAATTGAACCAGTTCAAAACAGACTTGAGTCATCTGAAGAAAGATCCTGGTATTCAGCAAGGTAATATCATTAAATCTTATATCACTGAATTTGATTCGTCTCTGAAGAAATTTCATGAGATGAGCTTTGATTGCATTGAAGCCACCGAAACAAAAGGAAAATCCGACAAGGAGCTAGAAAAATTGGAGAATGATTTCCTGGTTGATTACGATGGTTTTCATATTGAGTTGTCTCGAATTCGTGGTGAATATGAAACTATTGTGGCCAAATTAGGTGGCACAGAACGTACATCGATATTGCTGAATCCTCAAGTCCAGATAGATGGGTGCTCTACTCCTTTTACCGGTTTGAAAATGCCTGATATCGTAATCCCTAAATTTAACGGCGATTTGCGCAAGTATAATGATTGGGCTGCATTATTCGAAAACATGATCCATTGTAATGAAAAGTTTACTCCTACGCAGAAGTTGTATTATCTCAAAACCTCGTTGGTCGAGGATGCAGCTGAAATTTTAGTTGATACCCCGTTGAATGAAGAAGCTTATGCCTCTGCGTGGTCGGAAGTAAAACGTAATTACGATAACAAGCGCTCTATTATTGCTGCCCATTTCAGCGATTTGGTTGATTTGAAATTGATCAAAAACGAGTCTGAAATTCGTGACGCCCTTCGTAGAGTCTCTGCTGCTATACGTGGTCTATCTGCTTGTGGTTTGCATACCAAAAATCTCTCGCCGTTAATTTCGTATCTCACTTGTATAAAACTTGATTCTTCGGTTCGCCGTGATTGGGAGCGGTCCATCCGAGATAACTCAACCTACCCTTCCTTTGAGCAACTCGAAACCTACCTCAAGGCTGTCTCTTTTGCTTACGAAAGTTCTCGTCCAGCTAAGCGTGAGACTAAATCTGAAAAATCAGCTGATTTGAAAGCAGAAAAGCAAGTTGATAAACGCGAAAGGAAATCTGCCTTTGTTACTTCGAAATCGGCCTTTGAATGCCCAGTATGTACTGGCAGCCACTACATTTCTCTTTGTGACCGCTTTCTTCTGAAACCTGTCAACGAACGCTTCTCAATTGTCAAGCAGAAGCAATTATGTATTAATTGCCTACGCTCCAACCACAAACTTGTTGATTGTCGTGCATCTAAATGTAAAAGGTGTGAGAAAAGTCATCACACTCTTTTACATCACGAGGAAAAGAAAGCTGATCAGCCCATAGAAACCCCTACAGGAACTGACGCAGCTGCAGCTCCAGAAACATCAAAGAAAACCACACTTACTACTGTTGCTTCTCGCAGTATTGGCGTGAAAATTCTCCCTACTGCTCTCGTTTATGTGGTTTACAATGATCAGATAACAAAAGCTCGTGCCTTGATTGATCAGTGCTCTGACTCCCACCTAGTGTCCGAATCGTTTGTTCGCAAAAATAAAATCGCTTCCTTGAAAATCGAGCCAAGTCAGTTGGGTGGCGTTGTTCCTGGTTTTGTGAATGTTTCGCATTCTGCCCATCTCACAATCAAATCACGTTTCAACAATTTTACACTAAACATCAATGCTGATATCGTCCCAAGAGTACCTTACGAAATTAAACAGTCACAAATGCGTAAGATTGTTACATCACTTGGTTTTCAGTTTGCTGATGAAGGAACTGGTGGTGCCGAAGTTGACATACTTATTGGCGTCGAACACGCAAACTATTGCTTACTTGGTGAAAAGCAAAATCTTGATGGTCTATGGTTTGAGAGATCACAATTTGGTTGGATTGTGTCTGGTGTTGTTGATCCAACTGTAAAACAACACGTCAATTTTTGTAACTTGACTGTTGACGTTGAAAATCAGTTACAAAAATTCTGGTCTATCGAAGAGGTTGAATCATCAGCTACAAGCTCATCGGAGCTTGAATTATGTGATCAGTTTTTTGAAAAAACCACACAACGCTTGCCAGATGGTCGCTTTTCCATTTCACTTCCGTTCAAGCGAAATCGGGTTGAAGTTGCAAGCACGTATAATCAAGCATTTGCGGCATTGAAACGGAGTGAAGCTAAGCTTGATAGGGAAACTCGTAAAGACTACATTGACTTTATGACTGAGTACAAAAACCTTAGTCATACGAAGCGGGTTCCAGTAAATGAAATAAGTAAACGGCCTTCGTATTATCTACCTCATCACTGTGTCTTACGTCCCGAGAGCACTTCAACGAAGTTACGCGTCGTCTTTAACGCGTCCTCCAAAAATGCTTCTGGTTGTTCGTTAAACGAAGCATTGTTTGTCGGTGGTGTGTTGCAGCCAGAACTTTTTGACACTCTAATCCAGTTTCGAGTCCATAAAATCGCATATACGGCTGACATTTCAAAAATGTACCGCTGCATTTTGGTTAACGAAGAAGACCATGATATGCAGCGTATACTTTGGCGTGAGAGTAATACCGATAAAGTCGAGGTTTATCGTCTCACAACATTAACGTATGGGACTGGCCCAGCCTCCTACATTGCAGCCAAGTGTTTGAGCGTCCTTGCTGATGGAATTCGTGAGCAACACCCAAATGAAGCAAATGCCATCTCCAGTTCATTTTATATGGACGACCTTTTAACTGGTAGTAACAATGTGGAAAGCGCAGTACGTAAGCAGAAAATAATTCACAAAACCCTCGCTTCTGCTCAAATGCCGCTTTTGAAATATGCATTGAATTCAAATGATTTTTTATCGCAGCTTGATCCTTCTTTAGTTGGTAAACAGAAGGATATCAATCTTATAGAGCGCACAGTTCCAGTACTTGGTCTTCGTTGGGTTACATCATCCGATTCCTTAAAAGTCAACGTCGAAGCGGCTGTATCAAATCTGCCTGGTACACTCACTAAACGCATTGCATTATCTACAATCTCTCGCGTTTTTGATCCACTGGGCCTACTCGTTCCTGTTACCATCACTGGTAAAACCCTTGTCCAGGATTTGTGGCGGGAGGAATTAGAATGGGACACCCCAGTTCCTCCACATATTGACAAAAAATTTCGGAGCTATTGTAATGACTTAGTGGCTCTAAATTCCGTTGTCTTTCCTCGTTGTTATTCGCCTGATGCTCCAGCCAGTATGCAGCTCATCGGTTTTTGCGATGCCAGCCCCAAGGCATATTGTGCGGTAATTTTTGTTCGTGTCATAAGTAGTGAAAATCGCGTAAGTTCAAGTCTTGTTTGTGCAAAAACGCGTGTTGCTCCCGTTAAATCGCTCACTATACCACGGCTTGAGCTAGTTGGTGCGGTGTTACTAGCAAAATTATTAGTGCGCGTTCGTAATTTGCTCAATGTTAACGTAATGGATACGTATGCCTTTTGCGATTCTCAAATAGCATTAGCATGGATCCGTGGTCCGAGTGAAAATTACGAAGTGTTTGTGCGTAACCGTATTGCGGCAATTGAATCGCGTGTTCCATATTCTCACTGGAGATATGTAAGGTCAATCGAAAACCCTGCCGATCTCGGTACTCGCGGAATAAGTGCGGGTCAGTTCAAAAATTCGCAAATGTGGTTCAAGGGTCCATCGTGGATCACAGACAATTTTGAAAACTATGCATGCAACACTAATATTGATGATTCTCTTACAGACATACCTGAAAAGCGCAAGCATATACCTATTGTAAATATTGTATTCTCTATTGATTTATCTTTTATTGAAAAATCATCGTCATATACCAAATGTATTAATATTATGGCATATATTAATCGCTTTATTTCTTATTGTCGATATAAACAAAAATCACTCAATTTGTCAATTTTAAAACCCGAATCTCGTATTGCTCTTGTTGCTGTTGTAAAATTGTCGCAATTGTTGTATTATAAAACTGAAATTGAATCTTTGAAAAATAATTTACCGATACCAAAGCGTAGCGTGTTAAATTCGTTAAATGTATTCGTTGATAAAGATGGCCTATTGCGCGTTGGAGGCCGATTAACTCATTCAAATTATCCATACGCTGTGAAATATCCTATTGTTATGTCATGTAAATCGCGATTTCTTAAACTATATGTCGATCATGTACACAAAAAATTTTACCATGCATCAAAATCCTTTGTCGTAAATTTTGTTCGCAGCAAATATTGGGTCATTGGTGGAATCAATGGGCTTGTCAAGTCCTGCATCTACTTTTGCGTTCAGTGTACTCGCTTCAAGGGTACAACAGCTCAGCAAATCATGGGTGATTTGCCATCCATACGAACCAACATCGCTCGCCCATTTACAAACACCGGTGTCGATTTCGCTGGACCTTTCCTGATTAAATGCACTAACCATCGTTCAGTCAAGCATAACAAGGTGTATGCAGCCTTTTTCGTATGCTTGGTAACAAAAGCAACACACATTGAGATTGTTACCAGTTTAACCACTGATTCATTCATCGCTAGCTTTGAAAGATTCTGCAGTCGTCGTGGAAAACCAAACCTTATGGTATCTGACAACGCAACAAATTTTGTTGGTGCCAGCAAGGTTCTATCGTTGAAATGGGAATTTATTCCTCCACGCGCACCCCACTTTGGTGGGATTTGGGAAGCCGCTGTCAAGGCGGGAAAGGCAATTCTCATACGCGCCATTGGTAGTCAAGTCCTGAATCACGACGAGTTTTCTACCGTTTTTGCCAAAGTAGAAGCTATGCTAAACTCGCGTCCGTTATGTCGTCCAAATACGGGCGATTCTTTCGAACCACTTACACCGGCCCACTTCTTGATTGGCTCCAATTTTTTCGAGCAATCTACGCCTGACGCAGAAGATCTCAGTCTACCGCAACGTTATACTCTTCTGCAGTCTATTCTACAGTCGTTTTGGCGTCGTTGGCAGCATGCATATCTTGGCCAACTACAACAGCGTCAGAAGTGGTCCACAGCTCAGCCAAACATCAACGTTGGTGAACTAGTAATAGTAAAAGATCCATCCATGCGTCAGTTTGAGTGGCCTATGGGCCTTATCGAAGAAACTTTCCCTGATTCCAAGGGGATTGTACGTGTTGTAACCGTTCGTACAACTAAGGGGACATTCCGTCGTTCAATTCACTCCCTTGTGAAAGTACCGCTGGAACGTTAACTTTGTACCGTTCGGGCGGGACCTTGTATATCGCATTTCAACGCGCTCTACCATAAGCGACCAGCGAAAAGAATTAACTAATCTGAATAATTTTGAGTCGAACACACGGTCCTCGTACCGGCGACGTATCTGTTAAATGTTGTCTTATCTCTATGGCATATTGCGTTTCGACGTGCTCGACTAGGTCGTTCCTATTCCTTCTTGTACTCTATGCTATGGCTTCTTTTTCGATTTTTTTTTGCAACGTGTAAATAAATTTTGTATATACTTAAAGTGTAATAGTTCTCTAAACAGTGCACAAAGCTGATTGTTATAAGTCAGAATGGATAAACTGTTATAAACTACTTCCAAGCCCCGGGAAACTCGGTTCACCTCCATAACAATCCCTTTGTCGCCTTCAATGAGAGCACACAGCAATTGTATGCATGCCCTGCCAAAACCACACACGACTACACACAGTAGTCACAGTTTTACGTAACCACTTCGTGGTCGCCTGGTCAACTTTGTATCGACACTTTCCACAAAGCATTTAAAATACATTCCCTATGAAAGGACCTCAGGAGAAATACTTTCCAACATGTGGGATTAGACCACGGTCTCATGGTGGGCTGATGTACAGACAACCACGTGTTGCACTAAGGGTTTCCATCAAACTTCAACCTCAGGAAAACAGTTCTAAACACTTCTTGGTATACTATATTTTGAATTCAGTTTCTGGTTCGAAGACTTTCCAACTAGAGTTTCTTACCAGAACACCTACCAAGTTACAAACATGTGGGCTTCTACAAGTGGACCCGTTTATAGTTGTTATGCATTGATTCTTATTTCCATGAATTAAATGGTCAATGTATGCTCGAGATATATTGATGAGTTACTTACGAATTTTTCCGTTTTTCGGCTAACCACCGACTTCTGCTACCACGTTGGAATATAACTTAAATAAGAATTCTCAATAATATAAATAAAAAACACGATGTATTTTGTATATCATACAAAACAGACTGAAAAGCAAGCGCCACACGCATAGCGGTAGAGAGCTAAGAAAAGTACAGTTCTTAGATAAAAAAAACAGCAGTCATCCAAGTGGCATGACATCATGTGATATAATGACGTCAGAGATGAGAAGTATGAGAAGGAACGGAGTCCCATTTCCAATTCTTTAAGTTCTGTCAAATCTTGTGGACATACTGTAATTTTCATTTGTTAGAGAAAACATCCAGAAAGAAAGTTCAGACCAGGGGTTTGGAATTGAATACTATAGGAATACCATAATGGAATCGAATACTATAGGAATCGTTGTGGGATCGGTGATTATTAAATAAAAACAACCAGACGATCGAACTTCAAACTGTTTAATATGAATATTATAAAGAATTGGCGTGTGTCAAGAGAACGAGCTAACAAACAAAAATTATAACAGAACAACAACGGCCATAATATTTCTCAAAAACATAAAACAACAATTCCAGTATGACCATATGCTGAAGCGCCAAAGTTTCGCTTTCTGCCAACGCTCCCTTCTCGGCGGAGTGAGGAGAAAATCGACTATGACGACGACTCAAAGAAAGCGAACTGTTGTGAGCTGGACTCTAGCTCTATTCCAAAAGCTGGAACCTTCATCATCATCACTCTTTGGACCTGTAATGTCACAAATGACAATAAGAAAACTTTACTATAATTAATTTGTAAATTCCACTTCGTGTAGAACTTTATTCCGAAACTCCAAAAATTGGTTACTTCCAAGAGGCTTTGTAAATGCATCTGCTAATTGTTCTTTTGTATTCACCCATTTGATCTTTACATTTCTCCTGGCTACTTCATAGTGAATATAGTAATAGCACAGCTTAACTACATGTTTTAAACTTTGCGAGTCATCAGATTTTGCCATCTTAATAGCTGCAGTATTGTCTTCAAACATGATAGGGATTAAATTTAGTCCAATAATTCTCAAACACATCTCCCTCAAACTTGTCAACTCCTTACAAGCTAAGGACATGGCCACAAACTCAGCCTCAGCTGAGGAAACAGCCACGTGTGTCTGTTTCTTTGACCTCCAAAAAATAATGTCACCAAACATCTTGATAATCATACCACTCGTTGACCTCCCTTCCTTATCACTAACTCCAAGTGAAGCATCAACATAACATTCCAAATCACTCCCTCCACTTTCAAACTTCAGACCAAGGTTAATAGTACCTTTTAGATATCTCAGAATCCTTTTCACCTGCACCACATCATAATCAGTAGGGTTTGACTGACAGCGACTAAGGACATTCACAGCATATGCTATATCAGGCCTAGAGCCGTTTGCCAAATACAGCAAACTACCAACTGCTTCTCTAAATGGGTAATGAATTAAATCTGCAGTATCGTCCCTTGACCTCCAAATTTTTGCAGATGTCTCATTCATTACCATTGGAGTAGAGACAGGCTTGCCTTTATCCAACATATCAAATCTCCTCAGAATTTTCAACGTTGTTTGTTTTTGATGTATAAATATTACACGATCTTTCCTAATTATTTCTAAACCAATAAATTTACTAGGAGTTCCTAAATCTTTCATTTCAAACCTTTTTGAAAGACCCTTCTTTAGCTCTACAATATGATCATGACAGTTTCCTACTATGAGGATATCATCCACATACAACAACAAGATGATAATTTCATGGCCTACTTGCCACGTAAAAATACATGCCTGAAAAGGGTAAGCCTCAAAGCTAAGGTCTATCATTACTTCACGAAACTTCTCATACCACCGACGTGGGCTAACCTTCAAGCCATAAAGAGCTTTCTTTAATTTACAAACATTATTCAACCTAAAATTTTCACTAGCGTTACTTCCTTCTGGAATTTCCATAAAAACCGTTTTCTCAAGTTCACCATTAAGAAAAGCTGTTTTTACATCTAATTGATGCAATTCCAAATTAAATTTATTTTCCACAGACAACATGAATCTAACATCTGTCAATCGAGCAACGGGAGCATATGTCTCTGTGAGATCATATTTATTTGAATCATTAAAGCCTCTAATTACCAAACGGGCTTTGTACACCTTTTCCCCACTAAGCTCTAGTTTTCTCTTGAATACCCAGCGAGAATTCATTACTCTCACCGGAGGGGGAACCTCCCTTCGATCTATGTAATCCCAAGTACCATTATCTATCTGGGATTTCATTTCATTTTCAATAGCTTTTCTCCAGTCATTCCTCTCTGAACTCTGAAGGGCTGCTCTAACTGTCTGAGGCTCATCTTCTATATCAGCAGCAAAAGCAGATAGTTTGTTAGAACAGTCAATTTCCCTTTCTACTCCCTTCTGTTCTAAACAACACATTAAAACTGTGCGAACGTTTTCAATGTTTTCAATATCTAGTTTACTGAAAGTGTTTGTTCCTACAAATCGAGAAGATATCCCAAGCACAGAATCTTTATGATTCCTACCATATTCATCTCCATAGACTTTTGACTCAGTAAATCTAACATGTTTTGAACGAATTTCTTTTCCTGTCTTAGGATCTATGACCTTATAATGAGTCTCTGTACATCCAATTAAATAGTGCTTTGTACTTCTTTGATCTATCTTTCCCTTTGCTAAGAGGTCCCAAACATAAGCCTCACAGCCAAATCTGCGAATGTATTTTAGAGTACACTTCCTTTTCATTATTATTTCATAAGGTATCTGAAAACGTATTGACTTCTTTGGAGTTTTATTGTAAACATTAAGCACAAACTGTAGAGCATAAGCCCACATTTCACGAGGAAACCCTGAATCAATAATTAAACATCTCATCTTTTCTTCTAGTTCCCTATTGAACCTTTCTGCAGTGCCATTCAAATTTTTCTCGTAAGGAGGTGTTGTCTGAATAACAATCTTTTCTCTTTCAATAACACGTTTCATACCATCAGTTAAATATTCAGTACCATTATCCATCCTCATCTTGGTAACAAAAACACTTCTACCAAGCATTACTCGAGCATTATCTAACATTGTCTGAAAAGCTACATGCACAGAATGCTTATCCACCACACGCATAACGAGAGTAGTCATCAATAAATGTAATAATATATTTTGCTGCAGTCCTCAAGCTTGGAGTGGGCATACACAACACATCAGTATGTATAAGCTTCAATGGTTCATCAAACCTATAGCGAATTGTTTTAGAAGGCAGTCTAGTTGCCTTAGCAAGTTTACAAACTTCACAGTCCAGAATATTTTCACCAAACTTTACATCTTTTAACTTAGGTGACACCCTCGCTAGTTTCTCCAAATAGCCTTTTGATACATGGCTCAAACGAATATGCCACAACAGGCCTACATTGCTTCTTAATGTTATAACTACATTTGTGCTATCAGCATCTTTTACACTTCCATTTATATCAATTTGACTATTTGTGTCATCTTTAGCATCTTTTGTCCTTCCGTCTTTTCCTTCTTTTTCTACTACTAGTGACTCAATTTCTTTTAACAATCCCATTAATTCACCTTCACCAGTATCATTACATGTTGTTCCATCATCAAAATCTTTTATAATAATATTTTCAATTCCGAGATTTTTAATTTTATTTTCCTCCAGTTGTCCAACAAAACAGTGAACTCCATTACCATCAATTCTAAGATCGTTATCTGAATTTGGGTTAAAGTTCAACTTCCAAAACCTCCCATCCATAACTCCATTTTTAACTACTTCTCTACTTTTCTTATCAACTATTTCAACTTTCTCATGATCAAACAAGACAGTCAAATTATTTTTAACTAGCTTACGAACTGACATCAAATTATGAGCTATACCTGGGGTAACTAAGATATCTTTAATTTTTACTACTTTACCATTTTCTAAACGAGACACTAACACCCCTTTCCTTTTAGCTACTAAGTAATTATTTTCATCAGGATTAGCTGTACGTATTTTAACAGGATTAATTTTCTCCACTTGACACAACCCTTCTTCATTCTTCTTCATATGCTCAGTAGCACCTGTATCAGCCACAAAATTAATGCTTTTTATACCACTACCACTAATACTACAACTACTTTTACGATTACAATGATTACCTTGTGTGAGGTTTGCCTCAGCTACATCATTACCATCATCAGAGACCTCTTCATAAATTTCAAGGTCCTCGGCATCATCTCCCATCATCAAATATGCAAATCGTGGTGTAACGGGGAAGCGGAAGGAACACCCCCTCCCCGTCTGCTGGAATGAAATCAGCACTACTAAAATAATTATAACCGTGGAATGAACTTGCATAATAACATATATTTTCGTAACAGGGACTGTATTTATAACAATAAACAAAAAAATGAAAACCGATGGAGTTTCCCCCTCTCGTCGAAAAGCGAAACAAACTGCCCCCAGGCTACGTGATCTTCCACCCCACGAACAAATTGGCAAAAAACAGAAAAAATTACAACAAACTCACCGACCTAACAAACAATAAAAAGATGAACATACATATAAGAGCATCAATGAAAACACTCGAAGGACACGAATGAAATAACTTTATTGAATAAATCACAGTTAATTCAAAACGAAAGTCGCTTCGATGTGTGCAAATTCTTAAGTTAAAAATGAACAAGCAAGGTAAAGGCCGAGAATAGCGAGTCTATATGATAACTGCATGAAGAAAAACTGAAGCCGATACAATCTCACTCGAACCAACACGATAAAACGATAACCGAGAAAACGAAGATAGAGAGGGGAAGCGGGTACACAGTACCGTGCTTCTTACATCCCCCATTCCCAGTCGTTTTGAGCCGAAAGGATATACTAATTAAGATGGTAATTTAATTATTTTACTAGCATGGTAGAGTCTGTAAGGTTGAGGACCATGCCCAACATTAACCTGAAAAACATTATTGCTTAACCTACTTGTAATTTGATAAGGCCCAATACGAATAGGGTCTAGCTTATTGCGGTTCATTTTGTTTCCGTCTGTAACATACACCAAATCGTCTATGTTAAAATTGACGTCTAACTTGTTTCTTTGATATAATTTCTTATTATATTGATGATACTTGATGCTCCTTTCCAAAGCCAGAGCTCTGTCAGTTTCGTAATTGTGCGGGCGGACTAAAGAAGGGGGTATAGGCGACGAAGGGATGCCTGTGAGGAGGTAAGTGGGTACAAAGGAAGTAACGCTATGAGGCGAAGCGTTATATTGCTCAACACATAATTTAACTGTAGAGGATACGGAAAAACGAGAAGGATACGAGGGATCGTTTCGTATGCAGCGAATCTTATTAATGAGCGTTTGATTGACCCTCTCATTGAGACCGTTGGATGCAGGGGAATCAATAGCGGTAAAGATATGCCGAATGCCTGATTTTAAACAATAAGCATTAAAGTCACTGGAGGCTAAACCTCCGTACTGGTCTGTAAGGAGAGTACCAATGGGGTTTGTTCGCTGAACAGAATCTATCAGAGAGATCACGTCCTTAGCGGCCTGTCCCTTTGAACAAGTCACCCAAGCGTGACGGGAAAAGTGATCCACCAGCAGGTGAATATACCGGAGTGATGAAAAGCGATTGAACACGCCCCCAATAGTGTCGAGAGACATGATCTTGTAGGGACGAGACGCGGGACCTAAGTGACCGAGACAAGCTCTCAGGCGAGTACGTCTAGATTTATTCATGACGCAGACGCTACATGAGTTACAACACGCGAGCACAAGACAAGTCATGTCAGGGAAGGTAAAATATTTCCGAAGAATGGAGAACATATGTTTGGGTCCTATGTGACCGTAGTGCGAATGCATGCGATCAATTAAATCTTTTCCAGTTTGTTTGTCGAGAGCAATGTAACTGCCGCCTCGATACTTTCGAAAAATAACACCGTGCTGAATGGTGTCTTCGTTGGAGCGATGTAAATCTTTTTGATACTGAATGATATCGTTGGTGGAGAGGAAATAGAAAGAAGGTATAAGTGGTTCTGAAGGAGCTGCGTCAACGGAAGGAGCATTGACGGGACTACGAGAAAGACAATCGGCCTCGTGGTTGTCCTTCCCTGGACGGTAGATAACATCGAAATCAAACTGCGACAGCTCTAGAGCGATGTCACCGAGCTCTTCATCCGGACGAGCTTTTAAATTCATATGTTCCAATGGCTTGTGGTCCATGACCACAGTAAACTGACAACCAATCAGCCAGTACCGCCAATAGAAGATCGCCTCGCGAATGGCGAGGGCCTCTATGTAAATAGCCGTCTTTTTCTTTTGTGCCTCGGAAAGCTTTTTGGAGAAATAAGCTACCGGACACTCCAGGCCATCAGAATTGACCTGTTTTAAGAGAGCGGCAACGCCTATCCCGCTGGCATCAGAATAAATGACGGTGGGTTTTGAAGGATCGAATATAGCTAGTATAGGAGGTGTAGTTAAATACTTTTTTACAGTTTCAAAGGAGGATTGACATTCCCGAGACCATATGAACTTAGAATGCTTCCTGAGAAGATTATGAAAAGGTTCAAGCAGGGAGGAGGAATTAGGAATAAATTTCCTATAAAAATTAATTTTTCCAAGGAACCTGCGAACTGAGCGGCGTGAGGTGGGTTCTGGAAACTTGGTAATGGCGACTATGTTACTTGATAAAGGCTGAACAAAACCAGGAGTAATAATGTGTCCTAAATATTGAATACGCGAGGTGGCAAAGTTGCATTTCTCGAAGTTGAGGCGAAAATGGCATCAACCAGCAGCTGGATGTGCACTAGATGCTCTTCAAATGACTTGGAATAAACGAGAATATCGTCAAGATAATTTACGGCAAAGCCATCTAATTTATATCGTTGAAGAATGCCAGCTAGAATACTCTGAAAAGCAGCAGGAGAAATTTTCAAACCGAACGGTAAGGAACAATACTCATATTGGCCAGTTTGTGTAATGAAGGCTGTTTTATGCCGGTCTTTTTCGTCGATGGGGATCAAAAGAAAAGCTGCATTTATATAAAAAGCCGAAAAGTAGGAGCAGTCTCTGGTTCTGACGACAATGTCGTCAATGAGGGGAAATGGCTGATTCTGGGGAATGATGTACTTATTCAGTTCACGATAATCCGTGCACATGCGATCTTTTACTTTATGAGCCCTCAAACCGTGTTTCTTGTATTGAAGAGTAACGGGAGCGGCGTAGGGTGAAGATGATTCACGAATGATACCTTTTTCCAGCAGCTCACTGCACTGACGATTAATCACTTCCTGATCCCTAAATGAGCACCGATAAGGTTTTTTTGCAATGTAAGAGTCGGAAGACAAATTGACAGGACATGAGTAATTAGTAACATTACCAACATCAAATCGGTCTTTTGCAAAAACATTAACATTACGCCTGATAAAGTCAAAAATAGCTGACCGATCACGATGATTCAAGTGTTCTACTTTGTTCTTAAAAGACTCTTCGGTCATATAGTTATTCCAAAATGGAACGGGAGAAACAGTTACGTTAATTGACTGAGGGATGGTTTGGGTGATTTTTAAATTATAATCTAAATTTAGGTAAAAAGACGGAATGTAATTCGTGCCCATAATAATGTCAAAGTCGAAATACTTGGGATCAATAACATTTAAAATTATACGTTTCGTAATATTAAGAATTCTTACATCTAACATGGTGACGCCGATAATTTGGCCCGGACCGCTAGTAGAATTATAGCTAAGGCTCGAGGTAATATATTGATAATTGGGAACCCTTCTCAGTGCTTTTAACGTAATCACAGAGGAATTTGCGCCGGGATCGTATAGAGCTTTACCCAAAATATTATTATAAACTACCTCTAATTCTACAAAACCGGGCGTACCTAGTTTTTTGATTCTTTGTTTATCTCTTCTCGAAGCGTAGCTAAATCGAACGTGTTTATCGCTGGGTCCTTTGAACCATGAGAACGCGGAGTGTAGGATTTGTCTCGAGTGTCTTTAAACTTCGTGAAGCAGTCCATCTCACGGTGAAAACGCTCGAATCCTTTTGATTTGCAGTAAGCACAAAGTACGCGAGGACGTAGTGAAGCAAAAGCATTAAAATTAGAACTTGTAGCCTTTGTTGTAGATGATGTCTTCGTATCACCGAAAGTACGAGTGGCAGGCTTTTCGAACTGGATAATCGTGCTTACCAAGTCGTCGACCGTAGCTACGTCGTTGGGGTTAATTTTGTCTTGAATAGTAGTAGGCAGACCAAGAACGATATGTGACATAATATCGAGATCATGCATTTTCGGATTGTATAACGAAAGCAGGTTAATTTTTGCATGTACGTAATCTATTAACGAACCGTTGATATAGTGATATTGAAAAGCTGATGCTGCGACGTTCCATCCCGATTTTGAGAAATTCTTGAGAAAAGACTCGCGCCAGAAGGCCCACGCGGTGGTTGGTGCTTTATTAACAATCGATGCAAACCAATTTTCAGCAGCGCCGCCAATAAACAAACGTAGCACCTCCCAATATCGATCTTCCTCAACATTTAAACGTACGCACTCGCGTTCTAAGATACCAATCCATGACGCGGCATTGGCCTTCTTTGGCTCGAATTTGGTAATTACTGCGTCCTTGACAATAGAAGCAATAGAACGAACGGTTGGAGCGTTAGCAGAGGCGGCACTAGCAGCAGCCGTTATAGCCTCCTTGACCACATCGGAAAGCATACGCGTTGAAGAAGAAGATGAAGCCTGATAAGGGGATGAAAAAGTGTCCAGAGATCCGTCGTAAATATCCAGAGGATCTCCGCGAAAAACCGGATTCCCGTCCGCATCACAATAAATTCTTTTCACCTCATCTGCAAGTGAAACTTTGAAAGAGCGTCGAGTATGTCGTCTGGGCATATTCTTGAGCGCTATAAGCGCCGCTGGTAAAACACACAGTTTATCGTGGTGCGAAGTAGCGCGATATTGCTCCGGAATGGCATAAATGACGTCGTCGTCATCATCCAAAAACTGAATAGTATTAAGCGACCACATATTGGTTTTTGAGTCCGTAGGTGACGCGACAACGGACAAAGTGAAACGAGCTCTAGTACTTGACATGATTATTCATGCATAAGAAGGTAAGCAAAAATACAATAGTTACGAAACAAAAGAAAGCAATGAATTCTGCAAAACACGCGAAGCAGAAAGTTTTGAATTTATAAGAGCATCAATGAAAACACTCGAAGGACACGAATGAAATAACTTTATTGAATAAATCACAGTTAATTCAAAACGAAAGTCGCTTCGATGTGTGCAAATTCTTAAGTTAAAAATGAACAAGCAAGGTAAAGGCTGAGAATAGCGAGTCTATATGATAACTGCATGAAGAAAAACTGAAGCCGATACAATCTCACTCGAACCAACACGATAAAACGATAACCGAGAAAACGAAGATAGAGAGGGGAAGCGGGTACACAGTACCGTGCTTCTTACATACATATAAAAACTATTAAAAACAGATGAATTGTCACGTACCTCGGGGTCCAATGGCGACGACGAAGAGACCTCTGCTTCGGGCACCTACAGAAAATGAAAATTAAAGGCAACAAAAAAAAAAAAAGAACGAAATATCCCCGTCCGATTATGGTCCCCTCCTCCTTAAATTTGGCCGCATAAAGCGATAACGAAGTAATTACTGCATACCAAAAACAAAAAAATAAATAAAAATAAAACAGAATGACGAAAAACAATAATTTGGTAACTGCTTGCGGTGTGGTTACGGCTGCGGGCTCTGGTTTTTTACTCCATCAACATCGGGGCAGGACCATGGTTATCTCAGGCGTGTTGGACTCATCGCTCACTGCCGGCAATCCAGTATCGAGACCGTGGTTCCCAAGGTGCCGGCTAGGCTTGGCATGGGCGGCGGCCACTCTGGCGGCCCCCCCTAGCGGTGGATCTTTAAGCCACTCATCCTGGCCGTACGCATCACTTGCAAATGTATATATAACAGTCTTAAAGAGTATGCACTTCAGCAACTATAACTCTTATGTGCAGCGACTCTACGTTTTTAAACACATCAAAAATCGAACGGAACTTTTCGGAACTCTTTTCGGCTGTACGGCCACTTTCCACTCGTAAATCACAGTGACCATTTTTTCGCATTCTCCTGTCCACCTACACCATGCCAAGCAGAGATGCACCTTCTCCCTCCAATAACCACGGCCCGTCCAAACGATACCGGATATCGGTAATTCAAACCCGTTATTCGATATTACTTATAATTTACTCAGCCGATGTAACTCGGCCGGTGCCCGCTGCCCCGCTCCCACGCTACAGTGGCTTATTTGATTTGTTACCTCCCATCAGCTTAATTCTTTTGACCCGACGACCATCAGAGCTGTGAGCAACTCTGCTCATTGAAATGGAACTTCCGCTGTTCAAACTGCTTCCAGGAGCACGGCGATCAATTTTGAACCTTGTACGAAATTCTCTACCACTGCTTCGAGAATGGTTGTTACTCGACATTCCTCCATCAAGACGAACTTTACAGCTGTTAGCATTGTGATTCGGATTTGATGTAAGCTGCCCACATCTGTAACACTTATGCTCTTTTGACCTACAATTAGCAATAAGATGTCCACCTCGACCACATTTATAACAGGATCAATCACCTGTTACCTTCCTTTCTTCCCTTCTACTCGAAGCTTCCGTAGCTAGAGCTGAACCATCCTCACATCTCTTCTTACTTTCATTTTCACGGGCTTCTAGGGATAAGAGCAGCATTTTCAGCTCATCTATTGTGGTTTCATCTCGTACCTGCATATGCATGTGCGGGTAAGCATTTTCAGTTGCACACAAAAAATTGAGCTTTACTTCTTTTGGGTCAGTAGGACCAGCAACTTGGCTAAAGCTTTTCAAACTCCCTTCAAACTCATTAATGAACTCCGATACAGTCTTCTTTCCTTTCTCCAGGTTCAAACTATTCCATTTTCTCCTTTCAACAAATACTGAACTAGGAGTCTTGGGAACCTTGATATTTTCGAGCTTCTTCAAAGCTTCAATCGGATCATCTATATCACAGATGGTCTTCTGATAGTCATCACAAACGCGAGCTAATATATAAGTACTTACAAAACTCTTCTTTGCCTCAGAAATAACTTCAGGCTTAGGTTTTGACTCGTCGATAAAATATGCTAGTCCATTTGCTGATAGCTCTCTTACCACCAATGCTTTCCAAACATAGAAATCGGTATTCTTTTCTAATTTCATTGCAGGGTGATTAATCCTAGGCATCACTTCATCTGTGGATGCCGCCACCTTTTCAGCTATTTTAGCTGAATCAGTTCCCACATCCTGCTTTTCACGAGTGTCATTAGTGTTGAGCTCATTGGATGACTTACTGACAGCCACAGCCGATTTCTCCTTATCGCGATTTTCCAGTATTTTCAACTTCTCTTCCATTTCGGCAACCTTTTTTAATAACGCCTCCATCTGAAGTTATATTACAAATACTAAATGAATATCAACTGTAACTATCACTCCTGAAACATTCTTTATGCTCCATTGTGTGGGAACTTTGGGTCTGAACACTCCAAAATCTACCAGAGCAACTACGGACAATACTTTTGATCAGAACTCTGCTGGCCAGCATCAAAATGGGTACCCTATTTGCGAAACGTACGAACGTAACCTGCCACACTCCTTACGCATTACATAAGGTGTTGAGTAGAATACACTCCACCGAAAATACTCCAATTCAAACACAACTGAACGGACACAAAAACAGTAATCAGACTGCCTTGAAATCTAGTCAAATTATACTCAAATGCTCTTCTACGGATCATCTATTTATCGTGGTTAAATTCCGGAGTGAAAAACTCTCTTCCTTTCTAGTCAACTCAAAACTAGCATGTGGCAGGCTTCTCCAAAGTTCCCACTCCTCCCAAGACAGCCCGATCGGCAAGTACCGACACTATTTCGACAGTGTCGAATTCTGCTCATTTCGACCGTCGAATTGTCGAACACTGACCAATCAGAAAGCAGCTTGCCTGCACCGCCGGTTGCATTCCTTCGACAGACGTGTCGACATTTCAACAGACATACCGACATTTCGACGGACATACCGACATTTCGACGGACATATCGATATTTCGATAGACCGACATTTCGACAGACATATCGATATTTCGACAGACCGACATTTCGACAGACATACCGATATTTCGATAGACCTACATTTTGACAGACTGACAATTCGACGGGTATGCCGACATTTTTTGACAGGCAGTCCGACAATTTGATAATTGCATTCCCCATCGTTTTCAATTATTTTCAGTACTACACCAGCTCCAGAGGCGCAAGTGAGGGTGTTTAGCCCTCTCCCCATCTCGTAAAAGTCCTTCCAGTCTTCTGAAAATTCCCCTAAAACTCACAAAAAAAGGTGTGGTAAAGTACTAAATTTTTTTTATGCTTCTCATTTTGAATTTTGCTGGGGGCTTCAGCCCTCCCCCAGCTCCGACAAGCTACTTGTGCTTATGAATAACTTAAACATGATTCAATCTGCTGAGAAGCGTCTCCTTTAAAATTGCTTACTCTAATACATACAAAATGAAAAATAAGTAAGAGTTCTTTCAATCAATGTATATTAAAAATAATACAAATATCCAGAAAATAACAAATATGAAATTTTAGACATTTTCAGTATACTAGAGCCCCAATACGGATTGCGGCAACTGCGGGGCTGAACTTTCGCGTATCCCCCTACTCGTCTCCATCGGGCGCCACCCCCTCAAATGGAAAAACTCCCACAGGCAAGTCGCGCGTTTATAAAGGTAAGCCGAAAACCAAATTAAACATTTTTATATGTACCTAATACCCAAGGTTTAGTCGGTAGTGATCGTATCTTTGAATTTGAAAGAAATATAAAAAAATTACAGTTTGACATCATCGGACTTTCGGAAACACGGATCCTGGGGGGAAAATTTCTGAAAAAGAAGAACGGTCACTACTTCTTTTACTCCGGTCATACCAAGGGTTCAGAGGAACTGGTTTCTATGTACTAAATAAAAATTGGGTTAAAAAAATTACTCAAATCAAAGGTATCTCAGATAGGATAAGTTTGCTAAAATTAAATATCGGAAAAAAAATACAAATCTTTTGATAATTCAAATCTACGCCCCCACAGGCAGATATAAAAGAAACTGAAAACTTTTATAAAATGCTACAAAATACTTACTTTTGACGCGGAGAAGGAATACTACAATGTAATTATGGGAGACTTCAATACCAAGCTAGGCAAACAAGTAGACCCCGAATGTTATAGTACTATTGGTAAATTTTGTACAGGAGAAACTCTAAACAGGAATGGTCAATGTACGTTGAACTTTACAGAAAATAATTCATTGAAAGTAGCTAACTCCTTCTTCGAGAAGAGAAAAAATAAGAAATGGACATGGCTAGCACTACACGGCACTACCAGAAACGAAATTGATAGTAAGCGACTTGAAAATAGTGTCAGACATGTCTAGATGTGACCAGTTTGAATTTCCCTCAGGCCATAGGCTATTACGAATGAAAATTGGGATACCAAGAAGAACAAAAATCAAGAACTATATTAAAACAAATAAACCTAGTAAAAGCATGATTCTCAATGGGAAAGTTGAGGAAGCACAAAGGTATATGGGAAGGGAGCTGCAAAAGGTTAACTGGAATGATTCCTGTTCGATGCAGGTCTTATATGACAAAATTGAAAAAACAGTTGAAATGGTTTTTGAAAAATTCAGCAAAAAAAAAAAGTTGAAGGCTCCATAACAAACAAAATATCAGAAAAAACAAAATCATATCATTATGCGATAGAAGAAATTTGTTGGCCACAAAATTAAACAAAGATTTAAAGGAAAAGACAGAATTAACTGAACTGAGGAAAACTGTTAAAAAGGCAATTAAAAAGGATACTCACACACACGATATAAACACAATGTACGAAGTTATAAAACAATCAGGTTTAGTGAAGAAAGCGAAACGCGAAGTTTTTCAGGACCAAGCTATCATCCCAAAAATTAAAAACAGAGAAGCTAAATTTGTTTTTGACAGGGAAAAGATTCTATACGGAACTATATAGCAAAGACCAAAGAGGACAAGTAGTAGATATTCTCATGGAAATGAATAATAAAGAAATAGTACCACATTTCTAGAAAATGAAATCTTGTCCATCTTGAGGAAATTAAATCCTACTAAAGCAATGGGTCCAGATAAGATGGGGAATTATGAACTCAAAATTTTGCAGAAGAACTAACACCAACTCCGACAAAAATTTTCAATTTGATTTTAGAAAAAGAAACAACTCCATCCCAATGGAGCTTTCCCGAAATAATTTTATTTTTCAAAAAGGGGGATACAAACGATATAAACAATTATAGACACATAAGTCTAACTTCAAATATTGGAAAGATTTTTGGCAAACTAGGTACTGAAAACCGGAATATACACACAAACTAGACGAATGTCAAGGTCCGGAACAGACTGGCTTTTGTAAAAATCGATCAACCACTGACCAGTTATTTATAATTGGTTAGTTAATAGAAAAAACTAGGGAATATAACCAACCATACCTGCTATTTATAGATTTTCAAAAAGATTTTGATCCTATTTATCTATCCGCATTCCGCACTCTGGGGAGCCCTAATTCGACAGGGAATCCCAGAGAAAGTGATCAAAATTATAAAAGGAATGTACAAGAATAACAGCGGGAGAGTGCGGCTGGACAAAACAGGGAAAACGTTTAAAATTGAAAGGGGAGTTAGACAGGGAGACCCCTCTCCCCGAATCTCTTCAATAGCTTGTCAGAGGATATTTTTCAAAATTTGGATTGGGAACAAAAAGGAATAAAAATAAACGGTGAATGGCTCAGCAATTTGAGAATTGCTGATGATGTGGCTTTAATTTCTCAGGACGCAAGAGAGATGCAAACTATGGTAACCGAACTAACCCTACAATGTGGCAAAGAGGGATTAACTATAAATACGAATAAAACGGTATTATTATTATCCAACACAAAATTCAGTCAAGACATAGTGATTGACGGCAACAAAATTAGAATCGAAGAATAGCACAACATACCTGGGACAAATTATCTCTTTTAAAGACAAGTCAGAAAAAGAAATTGTAAAAAAAAAGAACGCAAGCATGGAAAAGCTTTTGGGCATTGAAAAATGTTTTCAAAAATAAAATGCCACTGGAAATGAAGAAGAAAATTTGGTTGGAAGTCATGCACTTTACCAGTACTACTGTATGGATTTCAAACTTGGACCACAACCGAAAATCAAAATAAAAAATTAAGCAGTACTCTCAATTGGCAATGGAGAGGGCGATGATTGGAGTAAAAAGAGGGGCCGGCTAACTAATAAATTGGTAAGGGCAAAATCAATGGTTTGGGACTGTACATATGTAATGAAAAAAACTGAAATTTGACTATGCTGGACATGTTGCCAGGGAGGAAGATAAAAGATTGGAAAGAAAAGTTCTGGATTGGATACCCAGTGATGGAAAAAGAAAGGTAGGGAGACCTGCCACCCGCTGAGTCGACGAAATTAGGCAACATGCCGGAGTTGCCTGGGGGAGGGACGGGAGGGGCAGGGACCGGTGGAAACGAGTAGGAAAGGCCAATGCCCGAAGATGGGCGCATTAAATTTGTAACAAATACGCAAAATTCGGTTGTATGTCAATGGCTGTAAAATAATAAAATAAACAAAAAGCTGAGGAAAATTTCAAGTCTTATAATGATGCCAAAGTAGTCAGTTGACCATCATGATTTCCAAGTCTATCGGTAGCGTCGATGGCCACGTGAGCAATATTACCTGTAAAAATGAATAAATATCAGCTGGAGAAGACAAAGTAATCTTAATGAAATTATTAGATTCTACCCTATTCTGACGCAGGCCCATTCGGGGCGTTTCCGGGATAGGGAGTGCTGTGTCCCGGGGCCAATTTGGCATGCGTGCATCGCCATACGTCATATGGGTACAGATGTCAGAAGAAAACGAGGGTTAATAAGAATCTTAGATATACAGTTCTCGGTCCGACCAATTAGGGGAGAAGTATTAAAGGTCTCAGGCTACCGCCAGTTTTTTAAAGGAGAATTTTCCCGAAATTACCCGTCATCACATCGAGAACTCACTTAAGCCTCTCCTGCACGGATCTTCTCCTCAACCACTGGTTCACTCCTTCCGATCCCTTCCACACAACAGCTCCCTAACACGATCACTCGCTCTCACCACAAACCCCTTCAAAATTACAACCCGCTACAGAACCACAGCCGGCTTCTCTCCCACTATAATCGCTCCATCACCTCTCTCTCTCTCTCTCTCTCTCTCTCTCTCTCTCTCTCTCTCTCTCTCTCTCTCTCTCTCGCTCTCTCCACCATGGCAACCCCTTACAGTCCTTTACCAGACAACAACTGTCTTCCCATGAGTAGTCCCAATCCAGGGCCACTTACTACTTGGAACCTCCTAGATAGAGACCTGAGATGTAAATTCTGGCCTGTGTGTGGTGGTTGAGGTGAAGGAGGAGGGCCGTGATGGGGGGGGAGTCATGATGGGAGAAAAAGACTGAGGATGTGTCGGTGACCAGGCAAGCAATATTAACTGTAAAAAGAAATAAAAATTATCTGGAGAAAACGAACAAAATTTCAATGAGATTATTGTACTCTACATGAACCTACATGAGGGATACATCTTCCAGAAGGAAATCTTCTTCCAAATTTCTTACATTCTCACAAATACATACTTTGTACTTGCATAAGATACTAAACAAATTTATCCTATCAAATGTTGTATTAACGTAGCATAGGTAGTGTTGACTTACTAGGAGGCATCTCCGGCAGAACATTCTTAAGGACTGGACTAATTTCCCTGTTTTGACCTACACACCTGCTGAAGCGTTGTATGGTCAGGCACAGTTTATATGTTTTAGCACTCGTCTTATAAGATCTGTTCTTTATTTTTGGTAGATGCATGCGCTATTTCTACTCGCCCTAGTTCTCTGATAATGCCCTCGTTGCGGACTGGATTTACTCAAAAACAAAAAACCTCCAACAGTCCCGCGCGCACACACATAAATTTTGAAATACGGGGTCCGAATGGCCAAGCAGAAATCTTTTAAACAGTGGGTGGGCCAGCCTAGAGAGAATTTTCGCAATCTTCCCCCACCACGTTGATCTGCTCCTGGAATAATTAGTAACTGAATATTACATTAGATGACATAGAAATGACATAACTTACCTATAAATTACACCATTCAATACGCCAAATCAGAGAA
Organism: Acanthococcus lagerstroemiae; assembly: GCA_031841125.1. NCBI lineage: Eukaryota > Metazoa > Arthropoda > Insecta > Hemiptera > Eriococcidae > Acanthococcus > Acanthococcus lagerstroemiae. The sequence continues at coordinate 36,955,536 of CM063106.1, read as the reverse complement.
ACACACGACACAATCGCTTTCTGAAACCATCAAACATCAACTTTGAAACGCCGACGCTAAGTCGCCGAAATGCCGGTTACTGATGGACTACCACTACACATTGAACCAGTCCCAGCCAAAAATTTACTACCATATTTTTTTTTTAAATGGTAATAAAACTACCAGTTGCTCTTTCGGCAGGACAAGTGGTAGTACTACCACTTTTGAGACGGCGAACTACCTCGATTTTTACCAAAAATACACCAGCAGTGCTACCACACACGCCACAATTTTACTACCGCTGAATAAAGTACCAGTAGTGCACTGCTACTTCACCACCATATTCACTACCAGCAGTGATACCACCATATTTTCATCAAAACTGCCATGAAAGTGGTTGATGCACTGCCGGCTTTATTGCTATTTCACTACTGCACTCACTACCATTTATACTACCACTTTCTGTATCAATACTACTATAAAACTGGAAGTTCTACCACCAGCAGTTGCACTACCTTAACTGGAAGTTCTACCACCAGCAGTTGCACTACCTTATTCTAATGTCTCGCAACCACATAGTTGGCATGTAAGAATGAAATGAAATTAATAAATTAATAAATACAGTTTTCTGAGATTCAACAATTGTGTAATCAATTAAAAATGTACAATCACAAATATTTCCATAGATCTTATTTACAACTTTCTAACACCGAACCTTGGAGTGGAGAAGAAAACTATACTACAACTTACTACTTCACTCTACTCTGTATGTCATACTTATTTTTAGCTGATTTTAGTCAGCTATTAAAATGGACCTGATGACGTGACCTACGGGCGGGAGTAAATTTTCTCGACGTTTCATGAGAAAAGAAAACTAATGACACCAATTTTGCATTTTCATATTTCTACGAAAAGTATAATTTATGAACTGACAGGTTATCCAATAAAGGAAAAAATTGGCTATTTTTGGATTTCCATTCAGAATAGTCTCCTTATAGACCACGCAAGAAACCCATCAGCCGTACGCAGTGTACTAAGTCCACAATAGGGGAAATATGTTCTCGAAATTGTGTTTTTAGAAATCAAACGAGGAGCATTGTGTACGAAAAAATCTTCAAATAAAAAATAAACGTTCGAAAATTACCTGCAAAATGATAACCAAATATTTCGCTCCTCGCCTTAAGGAAACTACTATATATATTGTACATATGTGTGTAGGTACTGTTTTTTGTCGGACCGATAACTTGAGAAGAAATGAACCAATCAAGAAGATGAAATTTTGAAGGAGCTCAAGTCCCACGAGATCTGGAAGCCTACTGATTTTCAGCAAATTTGGGCAGAAGGGGCGGCAGGAAAGGGGTCAACGTTTTCTTCCGATCATATTTCATTTTCTTAGCGGGGTACTAAAAAATGTACGGAACCTAATTTGAAAAAAAATTTCATTTTACATATTTTTAGTTATTATTTTCGCCCCCCCCCCCCCCACAAAGGAAAGTAAGATAACTGGGGTAGAAAATTCTGACTTAGTGTTCCGAATGTGGAAAATTTTTCGAAGTCCCAACATTCATCATGAAACGTGGTGAATGATTATTAAAACTGCTTAGCATTTTGATTTTTTCATACTAATTTTAAAATTTAGAAAAACACTTTCCCAGTCTTAGAAAGTCTGAGTAAAGTGCCTGGATCCAAAACTCCATAACTCCGTCAAATTTTTCAGGAGATGACGAAAACTGGTAAGCAAAACACTATTTCATAGTGTTGATTTTCTTTCGTTCTTGAAAAATACTATCCGATATTATAGATCTTTTTTACTGTTTGGTGATGCATTACTGTCTATACTTGGTGAAAATGCGAAAAAAACAATTTTTAGTAAATTTGGAGTTACGGGGTTTTGGATCTAGGCCGACGATTTTCTGTTTAATTAGTGATACAGTATTAATACTCGTTATAACCAAGGGTTCGACGATGTACGGATGCACTCGTCTCGTTAACATTGTCATCCTGGCTTACTTCATTATCACCCGCTTTAACTGAGTGTGGTTGGCTCATTTCAACATCACCTACTTCAATTGACGACTGATGTGTATTGGTTTGGCCGGATTCCATATCAGCTTCGACTGACTGTTGGGTGGTACTTTTTGTTTTTGAGTACCTGGTTCTAACTTGATTTCGGGTTTTCACCCATTCCCTGAACAACGCTTTGGGTACATTCGGCGACGATAAAAACCATTGTTTAATGGCAAAATCTGAAATAATAAATGAATTACTAGGAATATAGTCCAACTCACACCCTCGAAAAAGCAAAGATAAAAGCAAATCAAGAGAGAAAGCAAAAACGGGAAATTTGCTTACTGCAGATAATTTTGGTACACTGTAAATTCTTCATAGGCGCTTTGTCCGGTCCGACGCAGCTCCAGCCATGAGTGATGGTGATGTTTTTGTCAAAAACCGAACCTAGTAATCTTCGAAACTTACTGACTTCATTGACGGCGACTTTTTGGTCACGGTTAAGTTGTAAGGCGAGACAACTTAAAAACAAATTCTACAAGCATATATGGTGTGGGTTTCAGTGCAAAAATGAAAACAGAAACAACTCTTCGCTGTACACATACCAGATAACTTATAACTGACTTACAAATTTACGTTCAGCATCCCTGTTCACCAGCAGCTCCTCCTCCAACTTTTTCAGTTCCTCTGCATCGTAAATAGGAAATGACGCCTGGAAGTCTTCATCCACTGTTGCCAGTACATCTGTTGACTGCTGCAAATCGTTCCTCAAGAGAGTAAGGGTCCGGTTCAAGTTATTGATGTACTTGTTCGTACGAGCTAAATAAATAACAAACGAATTTGTTAAATGTAATTTTTTATGACAACAAGAAGAAAAATAATCATGCCGTACTTAAAATGAACGATCTTAATTTCCAATATTTATTGTTCTGAACGAGTGTAGATCTCCCTGAACCAATAAAATAGGTCTCCATCTTCATCTATTTTGTCTTGAGTTTGAAAATTGTTCCACTCCCGCCTGGTACCTCCACTAAATTAAACATTTTGAAACAAATGGTATACTTTCTCGGACATTCTATTAGAAAGCTGGTGAAACAGGAGATATCTACTTCCAGGTAAACAAAAAAGGGAGATGTACTGCAAGCGGCAATAAGTAAAATGCAAAATGGGACAAATGGGGCACTGAAAAGTGAGGTTTTCAGAATGCTGATTTTGAGTCAGTATTATTACTCGGATCAGGCCCTCAAATCACCCTAAAATTGAAATATGTTTATAGTATACTGGCATTGACCACATTAAGCCTTTCTCTGTTCCCACAAAAATTAATAATAAGGATGTTCACAGATTCGTTTTCTGAAAACTCAATACCCCAAACAACATACAAAAAAAAAATCACATTCTAATTCAACAGTTCTAGTTTGGTAATCCTCTTGCTTTCCTCTTCAAGTAGAGTAGGAAATTTTTCAGACTTTCGAAGGAAACTGATCCTTCTAAAGACAGGACACTTTATATTATTCTACAAGAAAAGAAACGGCAACAATATTGGACCTGGATATCTCCGGATCCAGAGCACAAAAACAAAATTGTCTACATACTGGCCCCAGCTACTAACCAAAAAATTCTAGACTTCAACGTCCTGAAAAAAACTTATGAGTAAATAAATAAAATAAAGACTATCTCTGAATACCGTATTGCTTGTGAATGTTCAGGATTTACATACGTCAGGAAAAAATGAATGGTGGATTTTCCAACTTACAGATGGGTATTTCATCACAGTAACATTTCATTCATAACTGCATTTATTCTGTTTCACTGTGAAAAAAGGAGAACCAAACGATCGATTAATGTTAAAGAAAATATGTCGGCGACCTGGTTTGTAACCCACGTAAGTCAAAAAGTACAAATTTTCAGGTGAGGAAAAAAATGGTCTAGAAAACTGAAAACATTTTTTATTTGAGAATTCAAATTGTCATAATATTGTGATAGTCATCATGAGTGTTCGGCATGCTCAAGAATTTTTTATCTCATTGCGTCATAAATTTACGTTAATTTACTAAACCAGATGTTGACATACGAGGTTCTAATCTTTATTAGTAAAATACTTACGAATTTTGAAAAGATGTTACATTTTAAAATCCTGTATGTCTTTGACTTATGTGCATTTTAAATTAATTGCGTCAGCTCCTAAGTTACGGGGTTTTTTAATTGGCATTGGTGACGTTGAAAATTGCTCAGAAACTTACGAGGGTTTTAGAATCGAATTTCTCTTATTTTTTTCTCTTCGATTTAGAAGCCACTTAAATCTTCCCCTCCCCCTCCCCTAAAATCAAACTTAACATGGTTTATAAACCAGGTCTTTGATGTGTACAATGGCGTTTCATTTTGATTGTATCTTATGAAGATTCTTTAAATAACCTATTCAAATTGACATACCTGGTAGTCAGTGCTCGCCAATTGCACCTAACAAGCAAGGTATCGTTGAGGAGATTACTGTTCAATCGAGTTCGGTAGTTGTTTAAAATGTATTTGAGTGCTGAAAACAGGCGCTCAACTGACACTTGGGTGCAAGGCACCGCCAGGACCACCATTGCTAACTGAAATAGCACATGATATGCGTATTTCTTTTGGCGCCAAAATTCTAACACATCCACATTACTGGCTGCCCTTGGCTCCTTGTCTATAAAATCACTCAGCGCTTGTTCAAGGTCTGAGGATTGTTGGGAAAGTGGACGCTCCTCATTTCTAAGGGACTGCAAGAAGCTATCGAACTCATCTTCTTGTGTAGAGATTGATGCCATTGGTGAGTCATTCACCACGGGTGTTTCTTTCTTCTGGAGATGATGCAGGCGTTTATTGAGTGCGGCAAGATGTTGGATAATGTCGGAACGTCTAGCTCTAGACACTATATGTTTTAGCCTAGGGTCCAACTCGAGTGCAGCTAAAAATGACACATCGTCTGCCATCAATTTAATTTTCCGCTGATCAAGGGAATTCTTCAAAGCATCTGCTATTGAGATTACTGCAATGAAAAATGGAGATAACTATGCGATATTGTGTCGTGGTCATAATATATGTACCAGTGAAATCAAATAATATGGGACAAATTGATGGAATAACATTGTGAGCAGCTACACTTTCACCTTGTAAATTAATAATTATTATGAAGAAGACAGGCAGAAATCATGAAAAATGTCGAGTCTTACATTGTCCTACAGATTCAGGGAGCGTTTGTTATAATATTTCTCCTCTAATCAAGCATTCTATCCCTAACTAACATGAGCCTCGTATAATTTGTTTGCATTGCCAGTCAGGTAAGGCGTACACCACACTAACAATAGCATGAATTCAGCCAACAGATCTCTATTTTAATTTATGTATCTTAAACTCGTATGTTCTTATGTGATCAACAAGGCATTTATGATGAGGTCGTGATAACTTTGGTAAAAGATGAACTAAAACAATAATCATAAACTGCTGATACCGTTGAGAATATGATCCTATACAAAAAGAGTTTGCCTATACATTCAGATGCCGAAAGATCAATTTCTTCAATGTTATATGTAAATGCAGAGCGATGTAAAATTAATTTATCGGGAAGCGTAAAATAAATCTTCCCTTGATATTGTATGAAAAAATAAATAATAATATTCAAATTTCTGAAAATCCATTAGTTTTTATAAATTACAAAATTAGTTCGCAAAAATGCAAATAAAACATTTTTCAGAAGAGGAGCTTCCAGATGCTAACCATAAACCCTTTTACTAGCAGAGCAGTATTTCTATTTTCTTATATGGCGATCAGTTATTAAAGATAGGTGAAATTAAACGTCTTTATTGTAGTTCATATGCAAGTATACTTACACATAAATTTTTTTTAAATGGCGATGAATTAGATACTGGTACTTGATATTCCACTCAGGTTATACTTACCTAAACTCTGCAGCTTCCATGTGCATTCCAGCCAGATTCTGAAGACATCACTGCGGAGTAACTGCTGCTTTTGAAACTTCACAGATGCTGTTTTGCAGATTTCCAGCGCCTGCACCATCTCCCTTAATGCCGTCCAGTCTTCATCTGCAAACAGCTGGGGTTGTAAACATGGGCATAAGGCAACCTGTTCCTTATACGTGAGTTCGTGGTCCAAGAAGCGGTTCAACATTTCATATGTACTATTCCATCTGCAAAGATGAGGATCATCATATCGAATGTAAAAATACATACCTAAAAAAACTTAATTATTTCGAAATTATATACAGATGTTGAAAAACCTATATATATGTTATATGGGATGTCATCTAGTTTATCAAATGTATGCCATTCTTAATTGATACATATCTAGGTACAAATAATTTACCGTGTATTCTATGTTTTACACACATTTTAGCATCATTATAGGTACCTTGTTGAGCAGTCGAGGATCGGAGTTCGCAAATTCCTGCTTTTCAGCAGTTCTGTGAACTGGCGAAGTCGGAAAATATTCACAGTTTGTCGAACGTGATCGATTAGCTGCTTATTTTTTCTTGTACCCAACACGTCATTAATCGCTAACTGTAATGAATGGGCAGCGCATCGGACACCTAATACAAGATGTATGACGCTAGTTTTATTGAAATGTATAAAAATGTTAGCTGATTTGTATAGGTACTACTGTCAGTCAAGATTCCGAATTATGTGTTTCACAATAGGTACTGGATCGAAGAGGGGTACAGAATTCATTTTAATAGGGGACGAAGGGGATCGAAAAATTACTTCTGCAGTTCAGCTATTCCCCACAAGGTATTTCTTACATTAACGTTTTGTTAAAATCAAAAAATTGCGAAGAATATATCAATGAAAAACATTCAATACACACATCCCCCTCAACATAAGTTTATTCTCATTGAGCTTAAAAAACAGAAAAATGAATTTTAAAAAGAAAAGAAAAAATGTTCCTTAGACTTCAGAAATAAAAAAATGATATGAAACAAAAAAAAATTATCTTAAACTCTTATAGGTTTAAAATATGCATATAAAAATATAAGAATCAGAAGTGCATTCGAATTTCCCTACTCTTGCCTTGCGTAGACTCTGCGATCGCTATTGACAGGTTTTATTATGCACTGTCGGCCCGTTCCTAAATCAGTGTAATACTTACTATTTACTACGAACACATTTTCGAATGAATTTTCAACCTCGTCAAAATTGACTTCAAAGATGAAATTCTCGATTTCATCTTCCGTATATACAGGCCTTTTTTTGTCACTTCTTCTTTGGGGGCACGCTAATTGATTTTGTATTTGGATAATCACATTCTTTCATTTTTTTCAGTTTTTATGGCAATTTTTCGATGTTTTCGAAATTTTCTTTGAGAGCACTGCGTGCCCCCACAAAAAATGCCCTGAAATATATATCTCCTTCTCCTTTCCACCAAAAGAAAAAATAGGCTAAACATTTTGAAGCCCTTCTCACATTCAGACCAATAAAAAAGTATTATTATGGACTACCATAACAGAAATTGAATCATAACAGTTACTGACTTCCTGCTTATGGATAAAATATAACTAATTCCGACTCGATGTATTATAAATACTTAAAAAAAGTTCAATTGCTGGGACCTGAATGTTTATTCAGAAAGTAATACTTTTCAATCAATCCCTGACCATTCACGCAGGTGGCATAAGAACTTTAATGTTTCTCCTGGCTTGTTACGAACGTAATAAAACTGTCGCCACAAAAATTCATCTAAATATGATGAAATATTTTCGGGAGTAATAACTGTATTGCTGGCCTTGTAGCGGAAAAAACGACGAGCAACTCCCCAAATTCCCTCAATGCGATTTGTGCATACTCCGCTTATTGGATCTTTGAAATGTATGCTATGATTGACAGTGCTGTGAGTAAAGTTATAACCCGCCCTATTTGGTATATCCCGATATGCTCGCCATTCATCGCTCCAAATGATCGAATGGCGAGCACAATGTTTCTCAATGATAGGTAGTAATGTTTCTCTTTTTCGATTGGGTACGAACTGCACGATGAAAATTCCTGTTAAACTATCCACCAATCCAAAGACCCACAGTTGTTGTGTAATTCTGCCTCTGTTATATTTTCTTTTACTCAGCATGCATTCATCAATGCTAACTACATGTCCAAGTCCTCCAATTTGAAACGATTCGTCGTCTGCTTCGCCTTTCATTGATATCAATCTGCAAGTGAATGCTATCCAATAACATTTTGTTGCTAGTCGTTTGTGAATTCGTAATTATTATGAAGTAAGGCCTTCAAACATACTTGCTGGACGTTACATCGCGACAAAATTGAAACCACTGAACTAACGTATTCTTATTTACCGGCACAATGGCTCGGGTATTCGCAATAGACAGATTGGCGCACCAACAAAACATTATTATCAGTGTCTTTCGGATTGGCAAATGACTACCTTCAAAGCAGCTGCCAAGAAAACACGATTTCTGGGTCTTACACTTAGGGCATTGATAACATAAACCTAAAAGGAAAGTTTGGATCTGTTATGCGTCTAATAATGATTTGAAGAATTGATATTCGAGATAGTACCTATTGAAATTGTTTAACAACGTACGGAAATTTCGTTCAGCATTCGTATTCCGTAACAACATCTTACTACGATGCGACTTGCTGCATTTGCGTACGTAACATTCTTGATCACATCGACCACAGATAATTTTGCCTCCTGTATGTATTAAGAATGAAAACAAATACAGTGGCAAATGTTCATTTAGATACCTAGGTACAATTTATTAAGAAATGCTTATCGGTAGAATTTGTCGCGTCGTCAGATAAGCGTAAAACAGGGTCACCGCCACATCGAAAACATTTCTGGAACGGTTTAACGACGAATCGTTTTTGTAAGAAGAACAGTATTTCAATATCCTTCATACATTTCAAAAAATCGTAGAACTCAAGGCAAGTATTGGGAAATCGAGGTTCATTTTCCATCATGCGTATATTTAGGCGCTTCGCTCTAAAATATGCTTAGTAACGCACTTCGCATGTAGAATTATAAAGTGCGATCCGGTACGCGATCTTGTTTCAACTCGTAACGGACACACGTGAGGAGTACATTCACACCATTACACGTGCACTTTTCGAAGCACAACAGCGGCTGCACTGCTACGGTTCGTTTTACCGTGTCGCGTCGCTCGACAGATTGTAAGGATCACCAAATAATAAATAGGTATGGAGATTTTCACTAAATAATGATTACTATTCGCACAGTAGCCCACATATATCCTGTATTGTAAAACATAACGAGCCGTTTCTTTCATAAATAATGCGAGAGTCTGCTACTATGTATAAATGTATATATTATTATCTTAGGTACTACTGTACATGCAGTACATCGAGTGGGTTTGATTTGATAATGGATTCACAAATAGACGATTCATGTTCCCAGATTCTCTGAAACAATGCGCTTTCAGTTTGACGTACCTATATAAGTTTTATTTCTTGAGTTTGTTTTCAAGTTCAGTCCACAAGAGAGTGGTTTTAACTCAGAATGAATTCAGACTGCTCACTTTTTCTACATGAACACAACAAATATACCATGAAGATTCACTTTCCAAAGTGCGTTAAGTCCAAAAAACATATTTTTCAGGAGAGACAAAAAACATTCGCAAGATCACAGATTTTAAGGTACACGGCTGATTCATCGGCATTAGTCTGAACACGACTTTAGAAATTGAGGTGCGTTCCCACAAATGTGGAAACTGTGTCGAATAATAAGTTATAACATCTGAAAGTGGACCACCTCCTGGACTTAACTCAGTTTGGAAAAAAATCTGCACCCATTCAATTTTTTTAAATCACGAAACAACACAAAAAATAGTATAAAGACACAAACAAAAATGAAAAATGAATACCTTTATTTGAGGAAAGCTGAAATATGATCAAAAACATGTAACTGATACAAAATAAAGTGTTCTTTACTGTTTACAGACTCATATTAAGACAGTACATTCTCATAAAACAGTTTTTCATCATTACTTAGTGATACTTATCTCAATAAGTTTCGTACATCTTTTTTTTTGGCGTCTGAAATATGTGACTTTAGGGGTAATAAATTCGGTTTTGTGTTAATGCCACACTTTTTATTGTATACATCATGCATCACAGGGTTTGCACTGTAAGTGTTGTAACCTGATACAACCGTTATTGTGAAGTACGTGTGTCTTATCTTTTTTGGGCAGGTTTCACGAATGTACATTATTTTAGACTCGGATCGTTTGCCTCGATTGTAACTATTTTTTCGTGTAAATAATCAGTATGTGAATAAACTTCGACACGGAAACTGCTTTTCCTAATACGTGTAATGCTGAAGCCGTAACAGTGGCAACGAGGATGGGATCGAACCTGCCTGCGGCTAGTGAAAGTTCGCCTACTAATATTGCAAATTCTAGTGCTAATAGTGCTGCTAATTCGAGTGCGGTAAATGCAAGTCGCCTTACAATGCAAAATTCGGTTTTATTTAATGAGTTTAATCCTGACGACGAAGAAATAATTGCATACTTTGATCGCTTTGATTGCTATTGTGCTTGCCATGACGTACCTGCTACTAAAAAAGTGAAACTTTTTATCGCGAGTGTTGGAGCCAAAGTATACTCCAAGTTAATGTTGCTTGCTGTTCCCAAAAAACCGATGGAGTTATCGTTTAAGGAGGTGGAAAAGCTGCTCAAAGCTGAGTACACGAAAACTCCTTTGGTCCACGTCGCCCAGCATACCTTCCGTCAAAGGGTCCAGCGTGAGGGTGAGTCATTTAAAGAATTTTATAACGCGCTCAAGGAGCTCTCTAGGGATTGCCAGTTTTCTGACACTGCTCGCCTTAAAGAAGAATTGAAAACGCAGATTATCTCAAGCATCCGTGACAGGAAAACGCAAAGTTATTACTTCATGACCAAAAATTTAACTTTGGACGACGTCATCGCAAAAGCGGAGATTGATGAGCAGGCTGTCACGGGCCTAGACCATTTCCGTAAAACCTCGGCTGCCGAATCGTCTGATGGTGGTGTTAATAAAATTCTCGACACCACTGTTCGAAAAAAACCAATATGGTCAAACGCGAGCTCCTTCCAATCGTTTTCGTCGAAATTACCCTTCAGCGCGTCCCTCCCCCTCCACGGCCAGTCAGTCGTCAAATTCAGCTACGAGCTCTTCGTCCAAAAATTCGTTTGTTTGTTATCGGTGTGCGAAATCGGGGCATAAAGCTCCAGAATGCCGTTTTCGCAACGCCACCTGCAATAAGTGCCACCGGCAAGGCCACATCGCCCCTGCGTGCGGAAAACCGAGGGAAAGTTTCCGTGACCCGTTCCCAGCTGCTGAAACGCGGGTAAACCAGCTTGAGCCGTACGAGATTGCCCCCATCTCAGCCCTGAATGCGCGTGACCCCCGTGACAAGATTTTTATCAACCTTCTCATCGACGGTAAATCATCGCAGTTTGAAGCTGATTCTGGCTCCCGGTATGCTGTTATGAGCCAAAAGAATTTTCGTCGTCTGTGCCCTGGCAAAGAATTGCAGCCATGTAGTATTCGCAAAATTATATAAATGTAATCGGTTGTACTGTCACCTTGAACCGTGTCATTGTGCCTGAGGAGTATCCCATACCAAATATTGAGGAAATTTTATACGATTTTGGGTGTTGCAAGTATTACTCAAAATTCGACGTTACTGAGGCATATATGCACATGCCCGTCTCTGACGAAACTGCCAAGTTACTCACAGTCAACACTCCAAAAGGGCTGTTCAGAGTAAAACGAATGAATTATGGCATTCAATCTGCGCCAGCGAAGTGGCAGAAATTTGTTGAATCGATCTTCAAACCCGTTGAAGGTTGTCGCTGCTTCTACGATGACATTAAAATTTCGTCAGAGACTCCTCAGGCACACCTTGCAAGTGTGAAGAAGTTTTTCCAAATTTGCAAGGAAAACAACATCAAATTGCGCCAGTCAAAATGCCAGCTCCTCACAAATCAGCTCGAGTATTTGGGAATTGTGGTCAACGAAAAGGGCATTCATAAGACCGCCGGAAAAGTCAGCGCAATTTTGAATGCCCCTGCACCATGCAACATCACCGAAATTAAGTCTTTTGCTGGGTTAGTGGGATTTTACGGGCGTTTTGTGCCCAATATGAGTACACTGTTCCATCCCATTAACCAACTCCTTCGAAAAGATGCAGTTTTTCATTGGAGCAACGAGTGCCAAGTTGCCTTTCAAAGAATCAAGAAGGAGATTGCATCACCGAGGGTTTTATGTCATTTTGACCCAAAGAAAAAGCTCATTTTAGCTACGGACGCTTCGCCATATGCCGTGGGCGCAGTTATCAGCCACGAATTTCCTGATGGCGAACGTCCTATAGCTTTTGCGTCCAGAGCTTTGTCGTCATCAGAGAAGAATTATAGTCAAATCGATCGTGAGAGCCTTGCAATTTTCTGGGGCGTAAAACGATTTTTTAATTACCTGTATGGCAGGAAATTCACCCTGTTCGTCGATTGCAAGCCGCTCCAAGCAATTTTTGCTAAAGATGCTGCCAAACCAGCCCTTAGTGCAACCAGGCTATTGCATTATGCGGTGTTCCTACAGGGATTTGAATATGATATTAAATACCGGCGATCTGACTTACATGGAAATGCTGATTTCCTATCCCAGTTTCCAGTGGAAACCGTGAATATTAGCCAAATCGACGAACCCTCGGTGCTTAATCTCCAGCAGATTAGTATGTTGCCAATATCGTTAGAAGAACTGAGAAACGAGACCAAAAAAGATGAAGAAACAAAACAGCTACTGAAAAAATTGGCAGTTACTGATTCGTTTGAGACTGATGCCAAAGTCTCAAACTATTCCGTCGAAAATGGGTGCATCTTGATGGGCACTCGTGTATTTGTCCCAAGAAAATTTAGAGCAGCTGTTTTGAAAGAATTGCATGTAGGGCACATTGGCGCAAGTAAAATGAAAGGTCTTGCCAGATGTTATGTTTTTTGGCCAAAGATCGATAGTGACATCAAAAGGCATTGTGCGTGTATGCAAACCCTGCCAAATGAATGCGAACGCCATTTCAGTTCCAGTGCACCCGTGGATGCCCCCTTCTGCGCCATGGGAGAGGGTGCATGTGGACTACGCCGGCCCCTACATGCAACACTCGTTTCTCATCGTTGTTGACGCTTTTTCAAAATGGCCGGAAGTTTTTCCGGTCCCGAGCTCAAAAGTCAATGGCACCAACTCTGCGGCAACCATTGAGAAATTAACCGAGTGTATTGCGCGCTTCGGTTGCCCTGTCACACTTGTGAGCGACAACGGAGTCCAGTTCACGAGTAAGGAGTTTTGGGAGTTTTGCCAGCGCAATTTTATTAAGCAGATGCACTCGGCACCCTACTTTCCGCAGTCTAATGGACAGGCCGAAAGGTTTGTGCAAACCATTAAAAAGGCCCTGCGAATTGCTGTCTCAGAAAACCCTTCTGAGTCATTACAGAAGAAACTGCAAGTTTTCCTCATGGCTTACCGGCGTGCGCCAACTGCGCCAACGGGAAAAAGCCCGAGCCAACTTATGTTGTGTCGCGAGATGCGGACACAAATTGATTTGTTAAAAAGTTCAGCTGTGGAAAGTGGTGCGCCTGCGTCGAAAGCAGGTGCCGGTGCGGCCGTGTGGTTCAAGGGTTTCCATGGCCCTCAAAATTGGGACCAAGGGACCATACTTGGTGCAGTCGGAGACGTCATGGTTGATGTACGCGATGCCGCCGGCCAAATACATCACAGACATCAAAGTCAGATTCGAGCAGATCATACCTCCACTGCGCATCAGTCAATTCCCCCAGTTTCGGACAACGCCGAATGGGCCGTCATTCCGCCGCCAGCAGAGAGAGCAGAGTCCCCGGAGTTACCCCGCGACGAAGTCGCAACCATCAATCATCCCCCTGGAGCAGTAGTCGACGTCGCGCCCCCGCAGAATCCCGCCGGAAGTATCCGCCAGTCAAGTCGCGAACGTCGAACCCCCCAGCGTTTCAGCCCCTAGAGGGGAAGGGTTGTTGTAACCTGATACAACCGTTATTGTTAAGTACGTGTGTCTTATCTTTTTTGGGCAGGTTTTACGAATGTATATTATTTTAGACTCGGATCGTTTGCCTCGATTGTAACTATTTTTTCGTGTAAATAATCAGTATGTGAATAAACTTCGACACGGAAACTGCTTTTCCTAATACGTGTAATGCTGAAGCCGTAACAGTAAGTTGTTTTAATACCGACAGACAGAGAGCAACGAGTGAACTCCCACACACGACTGTCCCTGATTTTCATCGTTGTCAGTATTTTTGCTTGCAACAACTTTTTGGAAAGTGACTTAAAATCATACAATCGCCAATCCTTATTTAAGATTTTTACTCGTCCAAACTGCTCAAAAACTTTATAATAAGTTTCTGGTGATGGGATAGTCTCTTTCTTCCTCAGCTCCTTTTCAATATGTGCAAAGACACGGTCAGAAGGGAGAAAGCTGTGTCCTCGGATTGGAAAATAAACAGATATCTGTTTGATTAAACTTTGCTTGAAGGCATGTTGTAACAAAAAGGCCATTGTTGTGCTATTCTTGTTTTGGCCTGGACAAGAATCACAAAATATCTCAATTTTATTGTATCGATATTTTTCAATACGTCTCCGAATTCGTCTAAAAAAATCTGATATGGCAAAGACTACCTCATTGCAGCCTTTTCCAGATTGGTGCTCCATCCATGTGTAGAGAAAAACGTTTCTCTTAGGCTGTTTCCTCGTATGAATTACGATACCTAAATTATAGAGCCATAGTTGTCGGAAGTAATATGCATCGGTAACGGAGGTTTTTGGCAGAGGCATATTTTTTTGGATATCATAGGAAATTGTCAAAGTATTAAAATCATTCCAGCTGGCCTTCAACAACTGATAAAATTTTTTAGCTCTCAGTAAATGTAATTTGTGCATTGTCTTTACTTCAGCCGTATCTTCACCACCTTCTTGTAACTTCTTGGTAGCAGTTAGGCATGTGGAGCAGACGTCTGACTGAGGAGAACCAAATCCAAGATTGAATTCAGTCGTAAAAATCTAAAAAGAATGGAAAATATTAGAATCAGCTAATCAAAGGAAGATTCCCTTTCAAAAATAATAATATAAGAATAATTTTTGTTTACTTTATGAAAAAGAGAATATGATGCTGGTTGCAGGTTTGCTTTTTTACGTTCAGTAACCCATAGCTTCCACATTTTCCGAATTGTCACATCAGCAGTTAGATACTGTCGATTTGATTTTGAGCGTGAATAATGATTTGTCTCAATGAGCTGCTCATTAGTAACATAAAAGTAGCATCACCCCTGTTACTCCATCACCAGAAATTCTAACTTATTATTGTGACAAAACCGAACTTACAAAACGTTGAATGTGCTTCATGATTGATTTTTTCAGCTCCTCTGACCTCTCTGTATGCCTCTGTCCACCTCGTAACTCTGGTCGATATGTCCCAGTTTCCAAAAAGTTGGCTCCTATCTTCCTACAACGAGTATTTCCTAAATTCCAAATGCCAGAGAAACATATTATGAATGTTGCAAAAACCTTAATATTACATGAACACTAAAACTTGATTACAAAAAATATAATAATGAAATCACCTATTTGTGTGATACTCCTGAAGGATTCGGCACAAACCACTACTAATGTACCATCCAATTTTCTGACACAGTACTGTATACTTATGCGATCTTTCTTGACATTTGTTCGAGGCCTTTTACGCAGTGGTACCGATGGAACAATGTAATTTGCCAGAAATGCGTTCTGCGTTTCAGCAGTGCCATTCTTGTATAAAGCTTCGAAAAATTCTGTAACATGACATCAAAAACAATGATATTATCAAATTTGTGTATAATAATTTCACTGAAATTTTCTAGAATATCAGTACCAACCTAGTACATCATCATCAGTGAGCTCAGATACATTACAAAGTCCTGATGCTTTACTTCTGTGTTTGCATGTAATACAAGGAGTTTGACGAGCCTCCTTCGAATTTCTCGCCCATTTCTTCTTGGTTTTCACCCAGTTCTCACCCTTGAAGCAGCTTTTTTTAATTTTAGTTACTTGTTGAATCTATAAAAAACAACATTGAAATAATGTTAGAATGGGAGATTCCTTCAGTGGATTTGGATCGCAACTGTACCGATTGTTATCTGAATGCATGAATATTAATATTTACCTCATTATCTTCTTCCATCCCGGATATATGATAGCTTAATTAATACAATTTTTCACAATCCACGTAAGTAATATTCATCGTAAATTCGTAATCACAATAACCATAATTATTATCATTCTTATCGATCAATGAATGCGTAATTTGTGTACTTAACGGACTTAACGCGGTTTGGAAAAAATATATTATTTTTTCTGAACTGGATGACGCAATGAAAACTATGATTCCGTGAGTTTTCGGATGTATAGTGTTGTTGTATACCTGAGTGCCTACTTTCACCACCAGATTTCGCTCTGTACTCAAAAATCCTGAAAATGGACTTAACGCACTTTGGAAAGTGAATCTTCACCTATATAAAAATGAACGGGATTTTCATTTTATTTTGATCTCCGACAAATCTATGCAGCATTCAAGGAGAATCTGAATTAAAATTGCCAGAATTCGACAATAAACTTATTTATGAATCCACTGCCAATTTGAATGTGCCAATATTATATTATTTTCATGTTCCGTATCTTAGCTTAGGATACCATCGGGGGGGGGGGGACTAACCTTGGTAGTAAATGGGCACAGCACACACTGCTTCGTTGCTTCGTCATTTGGTCGCGAGATGAAGTAACTATGTATTAAATCTTTCTTGTTGCGAGGCATTATGTCCTTCTATGATAAAATAATATAAAAACAATAAACGTTTTGAAATAGTACCTACTATGACTGAAAAGTGACTGATCACGGTCTTGTCGAAATTTTTCGCGTTACTGCGGCAACTTCACACTTTAAAAGCGCCACTGTCGCAATGCAGCTCTGCTGTTAGAATACACACTTTCGATAGGTACATTAGTTTTGAAAACTAAATTTGAATTTGATATGGAATAGTAAAGCACCAATTAAAAATAATTTGTCCTTAATTTACCTGGTCATTTTCTAAATTGGTGTTTACCCCATCCCCACATATTAGCAGTTTAATGACGGGGGATCGCGATATGCTAGCCCCCAAACATACGATTTTGAGGGTTGAAAAGGCGGCAGTAAATTATTCCCTCTTTGCACTAATTTGTTCCGTCATTGTTACAATTCAATCGATCCCCCTTGCACATTTTCTATCTGAGCAGGGGGGGGGTGTATGCAAGCACGTGATTTTTTTTTGTCGAGACCACAAGGAGGTGAAACGAGAGGAAGGGCAGAGCTTGACTAGTTCTTCCAATATTTTTGTTATTATTCGAAATAAATGTTGATCTTTCTTTTTATGGCAGGTTCATGTTATTATTTCTGGACTAGGTGAGACTACCTTGCAGGGAGGGGTAGTTTCCTGATGGACAACGAAACGGAGGAGGCAGATTTTACTTCTGTTAGTACAATCGAGAAAAATATATACAACGAATAATCCCCAAGGCCACCGACCCCGCTTCTCATCTCTAAGTCTTGTCTAATTGACGAGCGAGGCAAGAGATAAAGAATAGTGAAAGAATGGATGCAGAGATTGAGGACGGTAATGGAGTAGGTGCAAGCAGTACTTGTAGAACAGCTGCTCTTACAGCACCTGTACAGTTGGTGCCACCACACCCTCTCTCTTTAAGTCTTTGAGGGAGGCATGAGAGGTTCGTGGAGATGGAGGGGTAGAGAATGAGATGAATGAAGGTGAAATAGAGATGTGTAAGGATGAAGTGGAGAGAGTGAGGAGACAGGACACTGGAGGAAACAGTGAAAGAGGTGGTATTTAAATCCTCACTAGAAGGCTACTTATGCGTCTCAGCCTTTAGTAATCACTCATTTGTTCGGGAGGGCATATTGCATATCTACGAGTATGTGCTATCAGTCTTTTTTTATTCATTTAAATTTTTTTTGTAAGAGCTCTTCGCTTCTGCACTGAGGCGAACTGAGCTCTCTTAATTTTATTTCATTACTTTACAACAAGAGTTTACCTATGCGAGTTTGCTAGCGTGAACATCAAATTTTAACAAACCATATCTGCCGTATGGGACTGGTTTTTTAATTTTTTGTACGATTTGGCTGAATTTGAAACTGGAAACATCTGGAATATCCGGGTAGGTGTAAATATATCCCAAATCCTTCTTCGTACATTTTACCCTGACGAATTTACCAATCATTTTTCCTTTCTTCACTTTGATCATTCAGCATATATATTTTCTGATTTGATTTCTTTCGGGAATAGGGAATCCAACAACTAGCTAATCGCCAACTGCTACTTCTTTTAAACAATTGACATCTGAAAAAATGGGTACAATTTAATATGATACCACTGTAACAAAAAAAAAGAAAAGGGAGCTCATTTTAATCACCTGTAGTTGTGCTTGGTGTAGACGTGCTTGGGGTAGGTGTAGGAGCAATCTTCTTCTTCTGGGCAAAACAATTGACATCTGAAAAAATGGGTACAATTTAATATGATACCACTGTAACAAAAAAAATCAAAAGAGAGCTCATTTTAATCACCTGTAGTTGTGCTTAGTGTAGACGTGCTTGGGGTAAGCGTAGGAGCAATCTTCTTCTTCTGGGCAAAATTCAAATTCTTTTTTACTTGCTTAATTTTTTTTTCTCTTTGGCGTTCTTCTTTACGATATTTTTCTGCTTTCTTTGCCTCTTCCCTATTGACCATTTTCACATTTAAATTCCGCAAAATTCCGCAGCGTCTCAAAAATTCTGCAAAATGAGACACTTTTTTTTCGCTACTGAAACGGAAAATAATTTCCGCAACTTCAGTCGCGAAGAAACTGAATCCGTTTCCGCAATCCTGTACGGTATTCCTACCACGCAACGTTCAGCTGCGGAATTCTATTCCTCTACTGACGCGGAAAAAATCATATTTCCGCATTGTTCCGCCTCGAACAAAATCTATTTCCGCATAGTTCTGCTTCGAACAAAATCTATTTTCCGCAGCGTTCCACTACGTTTCATCAATTATATTCTGCCACATAATTATTTCTCTGGAGCGTCTCGGAGCGGACTATATTGGAAGCAGAACTGCGCAGAAAATTTTATTCAGCAGCGTTCAGGAGCGACTATTATTTCACTGCTGTACAAAGCAGAATATTCTTCAATGCATACTACGCCGACTTTCATTAATTTCTGATGCTAGTATGAAAGAAAACAATTTTTATTTGAAAATAAACGAACAATTTATGCAAGTTTTTCAGATACATTTCGCGTCGCATTCGCGTGCTGGGTGGCTGCATTTCTGGAATCTGAAAATTTAATTTTCAGCATGAGAGCAGATTATTGAAAAGTGAAATGTATACAGAATGAGTGGCAAGAAGTGACCTTTGTAGAAAAAAGTGACTAAATGGACGCCCTGCTAACCCCATATAATACGGCCAAGACGTCAGGAAAAAATATTAGTGTCTGTTGAAACAAAATAGGTCTGTTTGGGCAGCATACAGAAACTACCAAAGTTGACAAAATGTACAGAAAGTGCGTTTGGGCAACTTTTCTGCACTTTCTGTAACTGCAGAGAGAATGTTCGAGCACCGACTTTCTGGAGTTTCTGTAAGTTTCTGTACTTGCAGAACTTACAGTACCTCTGGAGGTACTGTAAGTTTCTGTAACTTTTTTGTGAACAGTTGGAACGGAAAAAAACTTTTGGTTATTCCTTATAAAAAATTTGCTAACAATTAAATAATTTCATAAGAGAACGTTGAAGGTGATTTGCAATTGTTCAATTTTATTTTATGTGGAGATTTATCAATGAAATCCTTATAAAAAATTTGATAACAATTAAATAATTTCAAGAGAGAACGTTGAAGGTGATTTGCAATTGTTCAATTTTATTTTATGTGGAGATTTATCCATGAAAATGAACGTTGATCGGAAATTTCAACAGAAAGTGCAAAAAAAGTGTTTGAGCATACGCTAAAACAATTACACAACAGCACTACAGAAACTTACAGAAACGAACAGAGACGTTTGTACAGAACTTACAGAAAAAATCATCAAGATTAATTTCTGTACGCTGCCTGAACAGACCTAATAATCACCATATCGATTCCCTCTATGAAAATGTACGCGCAGCCAAAGAAATACTCTGAACCAGGAACTTTAAGATCAGATTGATTTTCACGATGTCGAATTCGGAATTCACTCTTTCTAACGTTACTGTACGGGAAATTTCACATGAAGGGGAAAACACCCACCCACTGACTTCAGAAACCGCAATGAGTTCAACAAAATCCTATCAACAACAAACTATTCGCGCTACCAATGATAAATACTAGAGGTTCCTTCATTCAGCCACCGACTTCATTTGTATCAGTTTCACATTACTTGATTCGCGAGGTTAGAGTTCTGATATTTTCGGATTTATTTTGATTTCAGAACTTGAGACTGGCTTCAGTTTTTTTGTTAATCAAAACCGATGCCGAAATGAGAATCTAATTTGAATTTGACAAAACGGTATGCTGCATCTTGCAGTAGCGACATCTCATTTCTGAATACCATTGAATACGATCATACGTTCAGAATGAACGTATTCAACGGTACTGTACATTGATTAAATGCGGATACATTAAGGAAATTTGTTGCGTGACATTCGTTAGTGCACGCTCGTCATACAAGTGCAATTTTGCCAAAATAGTCGTCAAGCAGAAAGTTCCTGCACCATGCTCGAGCCTTTGAACGTGCATATTGAAACATGAATACTGTACTTACGAGTGAACTGACGACTTGGATCGCTGAATAGTGGACAATGGGCACGTTGGAACTGCGATTACATTCGTCATAAATCTGTGTTCATGCAAATACACAAATGTCAGTGCAATATGAAACCGATGTCAGATAGTACTACCAGCTACCGGTAATGTAAATACTTACCAAGTTCATCAAATAAATTGATCACTTGTTCCTCTCTTCATTAGCGAATAACCGATATTAGGAAACGACCTTGTGAAAAAATCTTCCCATGAACGACAGTAATTGCAACAATTTTAACGCTTTAATTTCATAAGTTTGCACCACATTTGATAATTCGGAAATTGCACGAAACTTTCGTTTATCATTATTTCGAATAATGGACAGCCGGACAGCGGCACACGACGACTAGCCTTCGGCGACGCTAAGTGACCGGCAGCTACGCAGCCTGCAGTATTGGAAAATAGTAAAGAAAGAAAGGGATATAAACGTTCCCATGTTAAGGGCCTTTCTCTAAGTTCAAAAAAATTTCTGTTCGATCTGGTCACACCAGGTTAGACATACACTTTCAATTCCAACGTTAATTTTTGTCAACATTTTCGATTTTCATAATGTCTTACTGTATCGGTCTTGGATGACTTTTTCCGTTCAGTTATCAAATATTTGACAATTTGACGACACCTCACTGCCATAAGTAAAATAAAATGAATTGCGAACGGTCGTTTGACAGTTATTTCGTTCCAATTTATACGCATTCAAATTATCGAATGGGTTACGGGTGCTCGAGTTAGTGAAAATAGGTATTTATACTCAGGTTTTCAAATTTTTAATGTCCGCTCTTGACAACAGGGTGCCTCGGACAAATATGTCTACTTTTAGGGACGGACTAGGGGGAAGAGGACACAGATGGAAAATTACATGAAATGCTAAGAAAATTTTTGCTATACTGTTACCTACTATTTTTTCTGTCTGTCATCAACTTATGGGGCTGCGGAATTCTCCCCCCTATAACTGCATTATTCATACGGGGACTACATAGGGAAACCAAATCATCGCGCACTGCGCTACATTTACATTCGTACATGAAAGGTGAAACTGGTGAAACGTGGTCTGTCAAAACATCGATTTTCCGTTATTTTTGTGGTTTTGGGTAGTTTAATATAATATCTCCTCTTTCGCAACTTCAAGGCAACCACAATGAAACTGTTCATCGGGATATTCGTCGTATTATTGGAAGGGCTCCGAAAATGCAGGGATGTACCGTTTTTCCTGGAGGCAACTTACGCGAATTATACATAGTCAATCATTTCGAGCGCTGCGTCAATAATAAAGAACGTGTACACAGAACAACGTCATTATAATGATCAGAGACCATAAAAATGATCCGAGCGTCAATAAATATTCAAAACGATTTGAATTTTTTGAAACACAAGAAAAAAATTTGTTCTACAGATATGTTTTCTTGGTGACAATGAGGATGGAAGGGAGGTTTAGGGAGGTTTAAAGGGAGGATTATTACTACAGATCCTTTATTGTTTATTATTGAATTTTGCGGTACCTTTAGCCTATATTAAGAAAAATTCTGTGCAGCAGATTGAATACACAGTCACAATGGAGCACTTCCAATATTGAAGTCCGCATCAGCCACTGCTTTGTATTTGCAGCTTCTAAACGCTACTGGCCAAAAAATTCTGGATCAGCAGCAGTTATTAGGATCGCAGTAGAACGTGTCGACTTTCATATTTCGCACTAATCGTTACTGCCGCGGAATGTGGAATAGTCGCGGTAGAACGCCTCAACTTTTATTCTGCGTCAGTCACTTCTGATGCGGAACAAATAAAGTCGCCGCAGAACATTTTATTCTGCGTCCGCCACTATTGATGCGGAACAGATAAAGTCGCGGCAGAACAGAAATTCCACAATGTCCGCTACTGAGGCACGTTCATTATTCGCAGCTGAACGCCTCAATATTTAAATTACGCATCAGTTGCGGCTTTATTTTAAGCTGCTGAATGCAGCGTAATTGTAAAATCCGCGCCCGCCGCGGGTTAGATAATCGCGGCGTAACGCAACGTAATGGACAGGAATTCTGGAGACGCTGCAGATACTGCAGCGGAAAAATCAGAAAAATCGCTACGTTCTGCTCCCGAATTCGGCATCTGCCTCGAATTTTTTGCGGAAATTTGAAATTTCCGCAACTGAGTAAGCGAAATTTCAGTAGATTTGGTCAATAGGGTTTACTTTCTATCTCAGGTGTTGAAGTTAAGCAAGTACTTTTACCGGCTCTATTTGAAGTAACTGGTTTATCAGGTGATAAATGTTTGATAGACTTGAGTAAGTCGTAATTACTCGTAGATGCACTGGGATTCTGAGGTACAATTCCAACTGCAGGCGAGTCATTTTCTTCAACTAGTTGGGTTTCGTTCCAAGAAACTGATAAATTTACAGCATCTGCACCTGATACAGGAGTCACCGGAGCATCGTTTTCTGTATTTTTATCCATTTCCAAAAGAACATCACTGAAGACTAGACAATTAACCGGTGAAATACTAGATTTTTTGAAGGCATTTAAGATGTTGACAGGAGTAAAGGTGCGGAGAAATGGCTGCGTAGAGAGCTTAGCAACTGCAGCGAGGTCAAAAACTGATTTGGAATCATTGATTACATCTTTAATAGCGTGTTTCAGCAAGGCTTTAAAAGGTCCGAATACCCCAACGTCGAGTGGTTGAAGTCTGTGTGTTAGATGAGGCGGAAAAGTCAACAATTCAATTCCATTTTCTTTGGCATATTTCAGACTTTCCAAAGCGCAGTGAAACGAGTGATTATCAAGCAGTAAAAGAACTCGATTTTTGCAGCTAGCTTGTGTGTATTTTTGAAAATGTTGTAGCACAATTAAAAACAATTCAATCGTCATCCATCCGCGTTTTGAATAAAGACCCAAACTATTTTCTGGAGCTCCCACAACATATTCTTTCTCCAGTTACTGGATCAGTTTAGACAGGACCATTCTTTCTGCTTCGCAAATAGTCTGGAAAAACATACACTGGCCGAAGAAATTGCCCCATTGCGTTTATGAATCCTCCAATTGTAAGCTGCGGCCCTCTTTCAGCAGATGTCATCTGCCCTACTTGCTTCGGTCCTTTCGGAGCAATTAATTTCGGCGAAGACAGCACTGTAGAAATACCAGATTTGTTAAAGTTGAAAATTCGATGTTTAGGAAAGTTGAACTTTATCCGAAGGTCACGATAATTATCGAAGAAACAGATCACAGTCTCCTTATTCAAGGCGCGGATACGAGCTAGGCTGGTGTTTTCTAGTTTTTGTAAAGATAGAGTAGGGTACCGGTGCTTAAAGCCTTTAGACCCGATAAATAATTTGAATACGGTTGCCCTGTAGTTGCCTTGTAGAATAGGGTAACTGTTGCCGTTTTAGGGCAACTGCAGGGCAACCACGCTGAAGGACCGCCCACTTCTAGAAGTTGCCTCATATTCTCCAGCAAACTTCACGGTTGCCCGTTGGTTGCCCGTTGGTTGCCCGTTGGTTGCCCGTTGGTTGCCCTTTGGTTGCTCTTGGTTGCTCATTGGTTGCCTTTCGGTTAAACAGTTTTTATTGTATAACTTTGTCCAGTATTTCCGAGATACGAGTGTTTTGCGTGAAAGATTGTTGGAATTGTATTTCATATATTATGTTATTAAAAGTGAAAATCGAAGCAATTTGAAGTACGTATAGTCAGATTCTACACCGTTGCCGTTCGAAGAGGTGAGTACAAGTACGACGTGCATGCTAAACGTAATACGTTTTCCGTATATATTTCTGTGTACCTACGAAACGTGTAACAGCATAGCATTACAGAGTGACAGGTATCAGACTACACGTTGTGCTTAATTTCCGCAGATTACTTGTCCGTGTATCGCAGTATAACTCATCCCACATTGTTGCGTACACTGCATCTGTGATTGCATCGGCGAGGTGAGTACTACTTACTACATGCCAAACGTACCAGATATTACGATATTACTTAGTGAGGAAAAAGAACGTTAACACGAGTTCTGCAACAGAACAAGCGTAAACACGTTTGTGACCCACGCGTACCGTGTACATAATATTTTTTTTACATAAGTGCACGGAGACAAATTTTCTCCCTGCAGATTTCTTTAAAAATATTAATAATGTGTCTTTTCTCGTAAACATCAACTGATTGAACGTTAACGAAAACAAAGCAGAGGATAAGTTACTCTATTCGCAAATAGTAAATGTACAGAACTCGCTGCACCTGACGGGGTGTGCGATCGGCGTATAGAAACGTACACAGCTACACACGTCTTGAACACAGGTGTGCATTCTACGCTGCCATTGTGCTGATTTGTTTGTTGCGGAAAAAGTTTTTTCTCCCGTGCACGTATATAAAAAATAACGTTTTCCGTATATTTCTGTGTGTACAAAACGTATAGAGTGACACGTATCAGATTACACACTGTACTTAATTTCCGCAGATTACTCGTTCGTGTCAATAACGCGTCTTTTATCTTGTTGCGTACCTACTGCATCTGTGACTGCATCCACCAGCTACCCTTCATAGTTCATATATCCCAGTGTCTTCGAGAAGCGTCACTATAGTGAGTATATGACGTTTTGCTTTGAAAGTATATTGTATTCAGTGAGGGTATCAGCAGAAATGGGTGTACGAAAAGGAAACTGTTTTCCACGACAAGTACCAAGCAGAACAGTGCACAATACTGATAATAATTTATTGTACTCGTGGCATCGTATCGTATCGTTGCAAAGCGACTACGATTACGTACTCGGTACGTACTCGGTTTCACGATGCCGATACAATGTTAGACCATGACGAACGCAATACCGGATCACGCACGATGTTCCGTTCTTAAATTCGCACATGCCAAACTCATTTTATAGTACATGTAGGTACACGTTTTGGTTTGTAGGCGGTGCACGAACATGTTGACTTCAAACAGTTGTAGCTCGGCGACTATTCACGCAAGCGCGCTCGTTGTGGTCTCTTTCGACTGGAGCGCGATTCTTGAAATTCTGCTACGAATAGCCGTCGTAGACGGCGTAAACATTCTATTTTTCTGCTATCCGTCAATCATGTAGCTATTTTTTTAAATATTCTTGAAGAGTGGTTACGGAAACGGCGTTATCACTTTTTCGTGGTTATCAAACCTATTATTTTTCGATTCTTCGGCCGAATGTAGGTGGGAGTGTAGGTACCTAGGTACTACTCTTTACTCGATTGTGAATAAAATACTATTTTATTACGCCAAGAAACTACCGGTTCATGAACAAAATGTCAAAAAGAAAGAAGAGCGAAGACGGAGGACCAAAGTAACTTTTTTTCATTTATACATTCTTTTACTCTCATTATTGCAAAATTGTTGGCATGCATTATTGTTGGTCTTTGTTAAGATAAAATCCATTCTTAATACCGAAAATGAATCGAATTTTCATCGGAGATGACTGATAATAATAGTTGATAACTACTCCATAACCACAATAACCGCACCTCGAGAGGTGCTGCTAAGTGCTGCTAACCGTCTATCTATCTATCTATCTATTAGATGGTCGTTAAACGGGTAGCCATGCATAGCAGAAGTTCAAGAATACGGTAATGAAAAATAGACGGCGCGACATAACCATGATAACTGGCATAGCAGGATTTCAAGAATCGCGCTCCTGGAATTAGAATAAACTTCACTTTTAGTTCGGTCGCACTTTGCTAGATCGCGCACGTAGTCCGTACCGAGAGTTGCACAATGACTTTAGCCCCCCCCCCTTTGTACATTTATAAATGGCCTTCTGATAAAAATCATGAAACATTTTACTGTATAAATGCTTTCAGTTTTATCTCAATCTTCCAATTAATTTCATCCCAAAATTTGCACAAAATACCTCTTGTTTAGTGAAATACCGAAATATTAGGTATACTCTTCGACCTCTTGAATCCATTTCGGAAATTTTTTGTTCCCTAACCCAAATCGCCGTTCCTTGGAATGATGGAGAGGCCAAACTCATACATTTTTGACTCCATCGCGCTAGTTATTAAAATGCAAATTTCATGGGCCTCCCGAAGTGGTTTCAAATGTCGTTTCATTAAATAGACCAAAAGGCTTCCAAGGAAAAGAGAGAGAAAGGGGTAAAAACTAAGAATTTTTCAAAACCATCGTACGGTTTATCGAAATTGTATGTTTTTTGATTTCTGGAGACCATGTCTTGTCCCAAGCCGAGATTTATTAATAAGATGTCTAGTTGAGATCAAAAGCTCACCGGTGCACAAAGTTTGATTTTCATTTCCCCTTCCCCATGTGAAAGCTTGCGGTTGGGTTCAGGTTCAAAAACATCCATTCACAGTTTCGATTTAGTGGTCGAAATATTATTCTCCGAAATGAATACAAAAAGGCGGAAAACTTAAATTTTGACATCTCACTCGATGACTTGATTTTCCCCTCCCGGCACAACATTTACTTTTTTGGGGAAAATTAGTGTAAACGGACTTTGGAAGTCAAACATCATGGTTTTCAATTTCCTGCTTCATACTAAAACTTGAATTGACAGTGTCAAAGGATCTCAAGTCTTTCGCTGCGAATTCTGCACACTTTTCAGTAACTTTTTGCTCAACTGAATCTGGGACTGATAGTTTAATTTTCTTAGAGCTGCCATGTTGCACTGGTTCATTGACGCTTAAAACAGGAGTGCTTCCGCAGATTACTGGGACTGCTGCCCTTCTAATACGTTAAAACAGCTCCGCAGGTTACTAAATCTCGACAAACTGCACGTAATCGATCCTTTCATTTTTTGCAACATCATAATGACCGAATCTCGCCGCGTGGCTCGCGGCGACTAACCTAGCGTTACCCGCTCTACTGTTTCAAACTTTTCAATGACTCGGCGGCACGGGTTAATATTAACCAATCGAGCTGAAAATTTCAGGATATTATTTTTTCATAATAGAGCACCATTCTGAGGGGTAGCACCTAAAAAAATTTGACCAAAAAAAATCACATATGTGAAGAAGGACCACCCTACCGTGCATACGAGATACAATTATGTGTTTTATATTTCTTATTGCTAAGGAAATATGTTTATACTGTATTGGTATGAAAACTATATCATCATTTTTCTGTAGAACTTTAAAGTTCTGTGTGTATCCTCAAAAGGATGAAAATAGATCACCTTAAGAGGAGAGGGTATTTTAAGTTTTTGAACAAACAATAAAAACTTACGTCGCGACTTTAAAACTACCAGCTGGTTACACCAGTGCTGGATTTACCATAAAGCCAAAATGGGCAGTTGCCCAGGGCGGCAAAAATTTGAGAGCGGCTGAGGGCGGCAAATTTAGGGGAAATAAAAGAAAATAGTCGGAAGAAAAACTCTGAACGCACAATCAAATAGGCGGTGTAGCGCAGCTGGCCACGGCGGCAATTAGGCTAAATCCGGCACTGGGTTACACACATTTACAGTGTTGAAAATAATTTCAGAAAAGGTAATCTTATGATATTCTTAGTGAAATTCTTTCATTTTCGAAGTTCTGATGAAGCCTCCTTTGTTGGGTGTTGTAAAATAATACACTGTTGATGATTAAACCAAGTTCAAACTGAAGGGGAGCTTTGTGAACTAAGATTCGAGATATGATGAGGGAATTATGTCTGAATATTTGGCGCATTTATTCTTCAAAAAGAACGCCGCGTGATGAACTTTGTACAGTTGTTTCGATTTAGAAAAATACAAATCAGGTTCTTATGACTATAGTTAGCCATCTTACGGCAGACTAAAACTACTAACAAAACATGGATGTTTTTACTTTTAAGTCATACCACTGTTTTCTGCTATCAGTGGCGAAGTGTGTTATGTGTGTAAGTGTACTCGCCAACAGCATATACCTTTCGAAATAGTGTATGTAAGCCTAGTTCCCACGGCGTGTGACTTGAGGAGCGTACTCACTTGTCAGTGGTCTGTTCATACTTGTGTTGGCGTGTCGAGTATCAATAAAGGTTATTCCGACGACGCCAAAAAGCTTATGGGTTGATGAACTGCGCGCCGCAGAACGGACTTATCCTTGGAACACATCAAGCCAAACCCCATGGGAACTAGGTTTAAATGACATGAAATTTAGTCCGTCTAGGCATGTTTATAGCAAAATGAAATGTGTTACCCTTGACCATTCCTTAAACGGACAGTACTCATTGTAATTTTACCATATAAAAGCGGACGTCAGACACCTCGATTTTATCAACTCTAAACGGACATTTTCTGACAGTTCCTGCAGATAGCAGCACATCCGCATTTTTCTAAACACACCAAGATACACACAAGACTGAAAAAGTCTTCTAACTGGAACAAAACGGACATCGTTAGAAATTTGTGTATACAGACTTCTATGACCGCTTAGTACCGGGTGTATATCTCGGCGGACGTTAAAATGTCCGCTTCAGTAAGTTCATATGTCAAGCCATGTCCGCTTACTTATATAAATACCAACGCGCGCGCGCGCACACATAATAATTTGGCAGTCGACAAGTTCTGAAACCGTTCATTTGAATTTTTCATTGTTTATGAATGGTTTTTTTTTTCAATTAAAAACTATTTTGATTAAAAAATTAGTGAATTTAAAAAAAATTTCGATGGTGAATTTTTAGTATTAAAAAATATTTGTAGGCAAAATTTTCTTCTGTACCTCCCCAAACTGAAAGTCAGATTTCGTTTCTGAAAATTGAGTGCTCTGGACTCCTGTCAGAGACTAATCAGTTGAGTATCAAACGTTATCTGAGAGGTTAAACAAAGCTGAAATGTGGAAGACAGTGGCGTAACCACAGGGGGGGCCTGACCCCCCCCCCGGCATCACTCGAAAATGTGAAAAAATTAAAGATTAAAATTTATTCTGGTATTAGTAAGTATTACACCTGTAATGTTGTAAAAGTGAAACGACACCCCCCCCCCCTTCATACCAAGTCTGGCTACGACACTGGTGGAAGACATTTCGAAAATCTGGAAGTTGGTAGCAAACGTTGAATTTTGAATTTCAATGACTATTCTTTTTTAACTAAAATCTCTATTTGACCTAGAGCCTGAAATTTGAGAAAGTCGAACATTTTATTAAAATCGAAAAGTTGGCTTTGGTCCTGGTGAATATACATAGGAGAATTATTTTGTCTAGAACAAAAGTCAAAACTCCATGTGTTTTTCCCATAAGAACGAATAGGAGCTTGTGGCACGCATTCCCCTAATCCAATCGACCTGAAATGTTTGTTTTTTTTTTATTTTATTGGAACCCAATGCGAGTATTTTTTTCTCGGTGTTTTTGTCGTTCTACTGCGCAGAACACCTAACGTCAATAGCAGTCACCCACAAAATGAAAAGTATTGAGCAATAAGTAGTGGCATCGTAAAATATGTTGCACAATCCCGTAACATTTTTTCACAAGGTAATCTATTTCTGGTTTGCATGATTACCAAGAAACATAGATGTTGATAAGCAGGAACATGTCTCAGTGCCTTGTGCGCGCATACCTGTGAATATAATCATTTATGCATGTCTATGCTGTGCATAATTGTTCAATGATACACGTACCAGAGAACTGAAAATCAGTATAACGCTTCCTTGCAGGTGCTGGTTGTAGTCGTGCATAATATACAGACAGTCCCTCAATTTCAGGTAATACGAGTACATTGATAAACATGGCACCTGTACGACGTACTTTATTTGATTACAATGGTAGGCAGTTGAAAAGAAGTCAATACTATGCGCTGAAGAAGAAGGATAAGGAGGCAGAGCAGAGAGCTCGTCAAATCGAGGTGGCTCATCAGATCGAGGCGGGCATTATTCATGAGAGGGTATGTAGCATTTATAAGTGCATGGTAGGGAAGCAAAGGTGTGTACAGAGGATTTGCAGATATGAACTACCTAGTAAGTACCTACTTGTAATTGGAGTTGAAGTTTTGTGCTCTCAGTATATACTCTGTCACTTTGTTCAGTCATGTGCATTTCCCGAGATGGGAATGTAAGTAGGTACTTTTTTGCCCTCAATCTGAATGTACTGTTGTACAAATATATGAGCCATCTGAATCACCGCTGTACCTATTTGTGCCAAAAATGTGCATGTTGTTAGAACTGCATGCATACAGTAAATGTTGCTGCAACACATTCACATGAACAAATGAGAAATGCATTTTGAAATGTGTACTTAATTATTGTCAGTTTCTGTTGCATCAATAACTATGTATTGTATTCTGTGTATCTATGATAAAGTGACCACAACCAGTCGGGTATGCCTTACTTTCATGTTCATCTTGTTCTGTAAAATGCCTCTCTTCTCATTGGCCAACAACTTCCTCGTTCCATTGCTTCCCCTTTCGTATTACATGTGCAGGCAGTTGTCAGCAATTCTGCTTGCAACCAAATGTGTTTTGGTCAGTCTGTATTGAATCAAGATCACCGAAGGAATCATATTACTCTTAATTTACCTCCTACAGCCTGACATTTTGCCTCTGAGAAGTTGGTCAACTGCACAACGCTACCAGTTACCAGTACATCAACATTCATCCCAGCCGCTATTTCCAAACCCACTCGTAAGTATACCTTGCTATTTGATGACACCATTTGCATGTCCTGCTCTCCTGTCATAAAACCTGGTAGCTCGCCATTAAGTCACGCAATTCATCTCATGATCACTAATGCAGTCTTTGCCCACTGTGTGAAGTATATCTTGCAGGAAAGGTTTGCAATGTCTACTGCTAATATATGTCTGTCGCAAAATTGTTTTTAGTCCTTGCCGGACTTTCTTTGAGCTCCTCCACTTCTCTAGGTTACTTTCATGCAGAACATGTGAATTGACTGAATTTAAATAGGAAAATTGAAAAGAAATGAAAGAAATTACTCAATTGCAAAGCTGCAAGCTACCTGAAAAATTTAACTTCCCTTTTTTGGATTCAGCTAACAGTATGGGGAAAAAATGACTGGTTTTCAGATTCACTTTTTTCATCCACATTAAAAGCTAGCTTTCTGGCTTTGAGCTTCAGCTTTTGGTTACCTTGAATGCTCCATTTACATGAGAACACATCTGCATCATCTGTCGCACCTTTGGTCTACATTAAGTACTGATTGCTCAACTGGCAAGTACATTCTACATTTGACCATCTCTCCTTTCTATGTTTGGTATATAGGTGGCTGCGCGTG
Organism: Acanthococcus lagerstroemiae; assembly: GCA_031841125.1. Classification (NCBI taxonomy): domain Eukaryota; kingdom Metazoa; phylum Arthropoda; class Insecta; order Hemiptera; family Eriococcidae; genus Acanthococcus; species Acanthococcus lagerstroemiae. Next base: position 36,923,517 of record CM063106.1, on the reverse strand, counting down.
AAGTTGCTCGCGACCAAATTGCATGTCAACTGTCACTATGGGAGCATGATCCATTACTTTCAAAGGAGCAAATCCTTCCTCGGCCAGCCACTAGTGTGAACTTGGACCTGTCAGAATCTACTCCTACTTACACAGTAGCTAATAGATCAGTCTCCTTCACCAATGGCGATCCGATACCTGCTCGTACATATTTGTCTCCATTCAATCACGCCATTCATCTACTTCCTACAATGAGTGAGAGCTTGTCGTTGACCCATGCTACACGGCCACTTTCTCCCCCAGTACAAAATGATGATTTGCCATTTGACCTTGCTGCCTCACCACTACCATCATCACCCATCATACAGAATGATGACACGCCATTTAACCACCCCACAGCAGTAACTGCCACTGTGATATATCCCAGTAGTTTGCTATTCAATCACACCAATTCAGCAGGAGGCACCTCAGATGCATGTAATACACTGGTCTTTGATCAAGCTCTTACTTCTGAGGAGACGGATACAGTTTCAATGACTACATTGTCAGATGGACACCTGGCTTCAAATTTTCTCCCACCTCGTTCAGCTAAGCAGCTTCGCACCTCAATACTTCATGATCGTACTCCACAGGAAGCAGCTCGCAATCAACTGTATACTATATTTGCAGTTCATGGAGCGACAACTAAATTGCAAGATGAAATATTGAAATTTGTCAAATCTGTGCCGGGAGATGTGCTGAAATCTCTACCACTGAATCATCGAACACTTCGTGCTCCGCCTATAGCCCATCACCGTTATCCTCTACCTCCGGGTGAGATGGTCTATTTTGGAATTGCCAATGTACTCACCTTACCAGGAGTGGAGCTATTTGATTCTACTGGCAATGAGATATTGCTGTATGTAAATATAGATGGTCTCCCTCTGTTCCATGACCCTAATGGGGTCGGTTTTTGGCCAATACTTGCAGCCGTAGAACAGTACCCGGTTTTCCTCGTGGGCATCTATAGTGGTAAATCAAAACCTCAATGCCCCAATGCTTTCATGCGACCATTTGTGCAAGAAGTGAAGAAGCTGGAGGAAGAAGGATTGTGTGTGAAACTTAATGAGTCATCTACTAGTACGTGCGGTGATAACTGCGGCGTCATGGTATATAAATTCCGTTTGTACTGTATGATATTGGATGCACCTGCTTTATCCTACATAACCTGTATAGTGGGCCACAGTGGGACACGCGCGTGTCCAAAGTGTACTGCTACTGGTGAATCTGTTACTTTGGTCTCGTTTGGACTACGAAAGGATGGTCAAGTGAAAAGAGGAATTCGATACCCAGATACTAATGAATCAGCGGAGCGTACGCATCAAGACTTCAGGGTGTACTTTAAGTACTGCATGAATTCGCAGATGAACCTAGGTGTTGCAGAGAGTGACTGTTGTATGGAGTACTCGAATGTTCGTGAACATTTTGGAGAAGGTGGTGAACATGATGATGAACTGTTTGACGCATTGCTGCGTCGCACTAATGTGGATGATATAGGATATGAAGGATATGACTCTGATGACCAACTGGCACAGAATGAGGCCTTCATTGCCTGCCTGAAGCCACACCACTATCAGAAGTTCCGTGCAAAGAAGAGAATGCCTAATCCAAATCATGTAACTATTTTAACAGCCCTGCATAAATTTGATATTGTGAAAGACATCCCCTTGGATTACTTGCACGAGTTTCTCCACGGTATAGTGCACGCTATTTTGGGAAGGATAACGAACTTCCCTGGTCATAAGATGACCAAAGCCGATCAACAACGTGTCTCTGTCCGATTAGTATCCATGCGTTCTCATTTTCCAAAAGAATTTCAACGAAAACCGGAGTCTCTTGCACTACTGGCATCATGGAAGGGTACCCAATTACGCTCATTTGTGTTATACGCAGGCCCGGTGGCACTGAAGGACATTTTGTGTTCACTCAAGTTGGCGCATTTTCATGTTCTTGTATATGCAATGCGTATCTTGCTGTGTCGTGTTGATGATGGTCCACAGCGTTCCATTATACTTGCAGCTCGTGGGGCTGTTGCTGATACGCTGCTACGCTATTTTGTTGACAGAGCAGTTGAATTGTATGGTCCTGAAATTGCAGTCCTGAAGATGCATCAATTATTACATGTGGTACAGGATTACTTACGCTTTGGACCGCTTGATCTATTCAGCGCATTCCGATTTGAAAGCTTCCTCGGCAAATTAAAACAGATGGTTCATGCGCATCGCCACCCAGTTCTGGAAGTCATCAATCAATACTCTAGTTTGTTGCTGACTGGGTCATTTGGTCGTCAGGGTAACAGAGGTATTGACTCGTTGGAGGAGTTTTACGAGCAGCCTCGGCTGTTGTATGCTTATAAGTATACTGATCTCCAGTCTGACACCTTCTATAAGTGTGGGAAATCGCGCAGTGAACATCCTGCATTCCATGCTTCTTACAAGAGGATGTACCTTCGGGCATTTGTGATATGTGTTGATAATAAGGCTGACTCATGTTGCGTTGTTAGAGGGAATATTTACATGAGGGTTCGTGAAATCATGCATGACTCAGACACTGGTATCACTTATCTGTGTGGAAACACTTTCAAGATTACGGATTCCCTATATACCTTCACTGCCACCAATAGTACTGGTGTTGATGTCACTTACACATCTGATGCTGTAGGCCAGGTTATAGGTCGCCTATCCCTGGAAACACATACCTGCCCATTTTCAGATATTTTGCAGAAGGTTTGCGCGCTACCATTCACCGAGGATGATGCACTAGGACCATCAATTGACACTGGCAACTATGTACTGTCTCGCTTTCTTCATTGATGCTGTTGGGTATGTAGTATTGCTGACCAGTGGTGAATTTAGGGGGGGGGGTCCAGGGATCTGGACCCTCCCCGACAACTTTAATTTTTTAAATATACAAATAAGTTTGCGTCCCCTTCCCCCGTCTACCACCTTGCCCTATTGCCCATATTAATTTTTTTTTAGTTTGGACCCCTCCCTCAGTTTCATCCTGGATACGCCACTGTTGCTGACATGTGCAGACTGTATCGACCTATGTATCTTCTCTCATGCTTCTTCTGTAGGTAGCAGAGGTTACTTTCTTTGAGAGCAATAAGATACACTTTGTTCCCCTTGTACTACTATCTGTAGGCTGATGTATCTTCCCCATTATACTATACATAATATTATCTCTGTCACTATCTTATTACTCTTGTTGTGTGTCATGTATATTTTTTGTTGTCAACTGAAACCATCCTTCTTTGTAGGTTGTCACTCCCGACAATCCCTTGCAGCACTGTCGCAGATTCAAATCCACCCCTGGACCTTGTTGAAAAGATGGCTGATGGCGCAGTAGATAACACAGGATTTGATCATGCCGTTTTCTCAACACAAGAAGAGTTTGGTTGGATGGATGAATTAGTAGTTGAACCTCTTTTTGAAGGCAGCAAACAGATGCCTGTTGGAAGTGTGGCAGTTGTGTCACCATTCAAACATCCTAATCTGTTAGAGAAAGAGATGCCTCATTTGGCCGACAGTCAGAGACATTCAGGTACCACACTAACTACATCAGGTGATGGAACGGATGCGGAAGACCACGTTCTGATAGAACGCAGTAGCACGGATGATGGTGCCTCCAGCCATCATCATGGCATTAACTTTGCAGATGGGGCTTCTTCGCTTATTGCCATTATTGCGTCTTTGAGTGTGAATGAGTACCACTGCTGCATTGATCGAGATGTTGAAACATTGGATGATGTTATTATTGTTGTTGACAAAACCACAACAAAACAGATGTATTGTGTTCTAAAAGAGTGGATTTCATTCACTAAAGGATACGTTTTTGTGGCAAGGCTTCGTGACCCCGAAAGAAGGTTATCAGTAGATGAGGAGCGAACCTTCTCAAAAGAACTTGTTATGCGGCATACACAGGTTGGTACTAGTCGCATAACTATTCTCCAGGAAAAGAAGCTCGGGCTTAAACATACAATCGGACGTAGGGGTCGAGTCCCTAAAGTAACCATGCGAGGTGGATCCGCTGCTGTTGGTACTACCACAGTGACACGGAATCTTGTCATCACGTGGGGTCATCACCCGTTGAAAGCTGTCTTAAAAGACTATTGTGAGTAATGTATGGTCCAGTTCACTCTCTTAATCATTGAGGAGGGAAAAATGATTGTTCATTTTTCATTTCACTTGTGCCCTCTTTATTTCACGCCCGTAGCTATGGATATGTACGACAATGCTATGGAATGGCTAGAAACGGTGGAAGCCGCGGATTTATTAACTGATATTAGAACTTTGCCAAAACCACGAACTGAGTACGCGGCTAATTCTAAGAGGCGTATAGCGCCAATTCTTCGGTACTCTCCTGATAAACGTCCAAAGATGACAGTGGATGCAATCAGTGATATGCAGGACAAAGTCGAAATAGAGACTAGCAAACCAGGGTACATTTTATTTGTGCTACCTACTCTGTGTTCATTTTTTTCGGCTTATCTGTACAGTGTACTCAATGTCATTACTTTTTCAGGGCTAATGATACTAATATTCGAGAATCGTTACCAAACATTACCTCTCCTTGGAATTTACCTTACCATTCTCCTCACCATTCCCCTCCTTTATGTTTGCATATGGATCATATCCCTACTCCTCCTTCCAACACAGTGTTATATGGTGGAGCGAGTGCTGACCAATGGACAAGAGCAGATACGGCAGCTAGGTCTGACCACAGTGCATTATCCAGTATCATAGCAGCCTTGGAGAGTCAGACCCAGATGATACGGGAGCAGCAGGACACATTGGATAAACTGGCTCAGACAGTGCAAGCCCAAGGGGCAGCATTAGTCAATATTGGCAAAATGGTGAGGAAAGTTGCCGAGTTCATCAGCAGTACTCCAGACAGTGTATTTTCAACACCAGTCACACCTGTAAGAAGGAAGGCTCATTCATCTGTTACTGTGGATAGTTATTCAGACGTTATCACCAATGGTAAGTAATTTTATGGGCACACTATTATAGCAGGTAGGTACACGGCAAATGATATGTAATGTTTATATTCAATAACATCTCCCAGTATACCCTGGAATTTGAAATTCTGCTTCACATCTCCTTTAAGCTTCCCTGTGAATGATTTTACTTGGAAGTTATTCTATCATTGGCCATACTTGTGCTACTGTGTGATGCGTTTTTCACTCTTCACACTACTTTTTTCCATCTTACTTACAGACTTAGATATTGAGTACAGTACACCAGTAAAGGACAATGTTCCTGTTATGAGTAGTGATCACAAGCCCAGCTCTGGTTCATCGTGTGTACATGTGCCTGTGACCATTGAACAATCTGTGTCTTCCTTGGAACACCAACCCGCCACAAGCAGTTCTGAAATATTCACTGCACTTGGTTTTCCATTGTCAAACAGGCTTGATATGGAATCATTTGATGTCAAGTTGGACTGTTCAAATCCGGCGAACTACAACAGCGAGATTCGGTCTCGTTTTGTACGCATACGTGTCTATTAATTAATATGTTCACTTTATTTATCCTTCTATATACCCTACTGTTTTTCTGCTGCAGCTAGTATTGCAAACATTAACATTTTGGCAACTGGGAATTACAAAGGCTTTGTTGTGCTTCCTTTTGATTAACATTTTACCTCTTTACTGTATACTGTATTATCCTAGTTTTATTTTCTTATACACTGATTGCAGGTGCAAGCTATTACTTTACACGACCCGCGCGTTCATGGGGAGGCGGTAGCGCTACGTGCCTTACTTGAAAAGATTTTCTCCCCCGCAAGCGCAGAAGAAGTTGCCGCAAAGGAAGCTGCTACCCCTGTGAACATCCAGTCGGTCGTATCAACGGAAATATTCAACATTATTGTGGGTTAGTTATGAGTCATAACTAACTCACAATATAACTTATGACCATTGTTTTTCTGTCACGTGTGTGCCTTTACATATTGTAACATGAATTTTGAATTTTATAGCTGTAACTTCTAAGTGGTCTGAAAGTTACATTCCAACAGTTCGGCCGAATAACATAAAAAAAGTTGATAAGACGGGTATTCAGGAACATTGGAAGAAGCTCTCGCATAGGGCGAGAATTCGCGCAAATATTCAGCAGTGGTTTAAAAATAGCCGAACTGTGGCTCGTCGCCGCTTGCATGTGTCTAAGAAGTCCCCTCTAGTCGCTGCCGATACGTCTGCAAATGAGAAACGCCCTAATGATAAGAATGAAAGTACTACATCAGGTAAAGCTGGAGTTCTTTTATACTCATCAGTACATTCTATACATATGCCCATTTATTTGCCCCCTTGTATGTACTCCATGTTTTGTTTATCAGTGTATTGAGAATGTATACCTTCCTTACTGTTTCATTTTGCTTCTTTTGTCAAATGCAGTGCTACCTGACGCTCGTAACCACCAAGCTGCAGTAGGAAGTCCTTCGTCATTGCACAGTACTCCTTTTAGTACTGAAAATGCAATCATTGTCTGTGGTGGAACCTCTTTAATGCCTCATACAACTGATGAACTTTCTGATGATGCTATCAACAGAGCCGTGGACAACCTTCTTGCTGACTGCAGCGTTCATGATTGACGCCCCAGTTAAACATATTTTGGAAAGTTGCCATTCAATGTCAAAAATTATTCCATATCCACATACCTGTATTTTTTCAGTTGTATGTATTCTCCCATCTCGTCATTTCACCGTGTTACAAGCAGTATTTTCTGGTTCTGCGTTACTTTTACATTTGTTTGTAAGCCTCCCATTCTATGTTGCCATTTACATTCGACAACACTTCTTTGATAGCCTCCATTCTACCATGCAATCATAACATTTATTTTTGGCCTCCGTTCAGGCTCACCATTTTCATTATATGTAACCGGCTCCGAAGAAAGGGATCTTATGACTAAAAACGAATATTTGAGAAAAACGCGTTCAAAGTTTGACAACAGTGTTCTCGGTAGGTAGATTGTCATCAGTGATACCACGCTCTGCTTGGGGAATTGTATAGTCGCAGTGTTACCATTGCTGGCCAACGATGTGCGAACAGTGTAGCGACCTACTACTCTTCGGGAGAGGCAGACAGCAATGAATGGCGATAGAGAGATGTGGACGCGGGATAATGCGAACTGATCTTATCGCGTGGCTTGGTCAGTAGCATACTAGCTGTTTTTTGCATGGGCATGGAAGGCCCAACACAGAGTTGGGTCAAGTTGCTAAAGACCAAAAAATTTTTATGAATGTGGCTTGGGGGAAGTGGAGGGAGCGGGGGAGGTGTTGGAAAATGACGTCGGCATGAAAATTTTAAATAAACGACTTGAATAAATACTGCCATTCAATAAAATGTAATTATGCGGGCGTTAGTGATGTGATTTGCGATGTGCAAATAGGATATAATATCTACCGTAAACCGGGATGACTTTGCCGAAAATGTTGGGGTTTTCAAACTTGAATAGCTGTGGCGCGTGATCTGCTGGAGATACAGGAAATCAAAAACCTGTTGCGGATTGATTGAAGTCTTAGAAATAAGATTAGCTAGAAGAATCAAAATTTCCCTCTCCCTTCCCCCTCCCAGAAATGCTTAAACATGAATCGGCAAAGTTACCTGCGCACAGGGTGACATTGCCAGTACATAAGAAATGCGTAGAAAGTGAGTGAAAATATTCAAAATTTATTACAAAATGCCATAAAAACGAAAGAAAAATTGCGATTTAGGTTAAATTATGTCTTCGAGGAACTTACATATTCCTCGGGATTTAATGGGTACAGGTATAAACCTCTTGATGGCAACAAATTTCACGTAATCAAAATCATCCTTCAGGGGATAGTGAAATTCATTTTTTTCTATTTTGATATTGCCCGTCCTCCCGAATTCCAACGGATATAATTATTTGTTTTGTGAAGATAATTATAAATTATTGTGGTATTTTGTATGTGGCTGAAGCTTCGGTTCTGGTCATATCACCATTCCGAATTTTCTGTTAGACACTCTTCAAGTGTTTCTCGGGTATAATCAGAATAGGTGTGACACCCAACTTGTCTTTTATTTATTTTCTTGGTATCTCAAAACAACGTCGAATGACATCTAGGTAAATTCAAAACTCAAAACAACTTCGCGAATGTACAATTTAGCGAAAGCTCACAAATTCGTCGCGAATTGTAACTTTTTAAACTGATAACAACAGAAATTGCCATGCGGCAAAGTCTCCCCAAGGTAGTTTTTCGCTTATAACTTATGATTGCAGACTGGAAAATGCCTAGACCTGTACATCCTTGGAAAGCTAAGCGTTCAGGTTTTAAAATGACACCTCAATAATTTTTCTGTGAGTACCTGATTTCATTCCACAGACTTTATTTATCAGGTTACTATTTCGAAACTTTTTCTGTGCTTGAAAAACCGTCGACCTTTGCCATCTATTTCGACCTGTGTTACGTCTCACTAGTTTTTGAAGTGTTGTATCTGTGTCCCTTCATCGATCTATATGCCGTTAGAAGTGTTAGGAATAAATTTATATTCGTCACAGAGCCAGTAATATGTTTAAAAATGAAAATCGGCAAAGTCACCCCGATTTACGGTACTTTTTTTTCTTTAAAAAAATTTAATATGTATTTTAAAAAAAAGGTTTAATCCTCTTAAAAAATGTGCGGACCGAAGCACTTTTTGGACGAGACTAGCCCACCCAGGCCCACCCCTAGTTACGCCGCTGGGTTTGGTGTGTAGGATTGTGTATGGCGCATTCTTAGGGTGCATTCATGCCGGACTGAATCAGAAAATTCCGCTGATTTTTTTGAGTCGTGGATCACACGGAATTTGCACCAGATATCGCATATTTGGCTTGATCAAATTGCAATGCTTCGTTGCAGATATTCGAAAACGGCAGAAGTCATTAAAGCAGCAGAAGTTGGAATCAAAAGTGACATTATTCGCCAGAAAATGTTTTCAGAAACTGAGAAAAACTGATGGGATTTCCTGCGCGTGGCCTGGGGCGGGTTCTCCTACTAATATGGTAGGCAGGCAACTCACAAAACGTACGTGACAAACATTTTCATGTTCCGTTACCGTCAGGAACGCTCACTAACCCATTTCAAATGAAAATTGGATAAAGTCACTTTTGATTCTCACCTCCTCAATTACTCAACAACGACACATCGAACCGTACGCTCATTACTCTTATTTTTGCAATGATATGGTATAATCAATGCCCCTCTACCATCGCCTAGAATGCATATCTTGCTATTTCGCACACGATAATGTGTGAAAGAGGAGGGTTCGAAAGTTCAGAAACCATTCGCATCTCAAAATCAATAATTTAGCCATAAGGTCTACTCCTTCGGAGCCGGTCGTATATTATTCTTTATACTTCAAGTGTCAATTCTATTCAATAGTATGTAACTGTATAGCTGTATGCTGACGCAGCCATTCATTATCCTATTTTTAATAATGTATACGGGTCATTCTACCGAAACCTTGTTACTTTTGTCCCAGATAGATATCTGGCAATTTATAAACAATAGGGTCCTCTAATACTGTATAAACTCAGAGGATAAATTATTGTATCTTTTTTATTAATTTGAACTATCGTGCCCCTACCCCTTTTGGAAGTTTCATTTAAATGCTCAAAAATCCCTTCGACATAATTGTCCTTCACCATGGATTGGACTTCAAAAATTTTTTTGTAAATATTATCTCTGCGTGTTTGGATAAACTGATGCGTGTGTACAGTTTTCGTGAGTACAGTGAACAAGTTGGTAATGCAGTACGTGTTTTAGACTCGATCAGAATCAATGCAGCCACATTTGAAAACGTGTCTCTCGCATTTTTGTCCTTCACTGTGGTCAAATTTGAACCAGTCAGAAAACAGACACAGAGCAAAAAATATTTCTGAAAAAGGATGCTGTGGGTGGAAGGAAAACTGAGTAATTATTAAGGTAAGAAAGCGAGAAAACATTTTTTCTAGTCCAGTTTAGTGCAGTGAAAATGCAGTCAGCCACAGAAAAATATTTCAAACTAATCAGAAGTTGAATAAACCACAAAACGAGAAAAAACAACGAAAATCCGGATTTTTCCCAAACTTTCCGGACATTATTCAAAAATTCAGATATTTTTTGCCGAAGGTCGATCAATCCGGAGATTGACTAGAAAATCCGGAGCACCTGGCAGCACTGATACGAGTTCATTGATGTGCGTGTGGAAGAGTACGTGCGTATTCACAGTACACGGGCGCGCGTGCGCGTAGGAACTTCTTTCTGTAGCCAACAGTTCCTTCAACGTGGGCTGACATTCCTTCAGCGTAGTGGTCTTATCATTTTGAGCCCCCTCTGTCTCCTCCCCTAGGAAGTATGCTATTGGTTCAACCTCATAAATATGTTCTATTATATGCATATAAATGATTTTGATGAAAAAACAAGTAATAATGTTTTGTCTTTTTTATTTTTAAACAAAAAAAGCATGAATTATCAAGGTTTCGGTAGAATGACCTATACATAAGAGATACCTCATTTTCATTTCCTTTGAGGATTTTTATTGGATTACATCCTCATTCCCTTTTTTTACATAATATATATTCAATCTTGTTTTCCAGTTAATATAGCCTTTGACTTTTACACTTTTATTCCATTTTGTCACCTGTGATATACGTGAGTGTGTCTTCATGGGGGAGTAGTACTGAATTGAGGACATCCTGGGAACCACAGGGCAACAAGAGGGCAATTCAGAAGGGCAACTGAGAAGGCAACCACGGGGCAACAAGAGGGCAACTGAGAAGGCAACCATGGAGCAATAAGAGGGCAACCACTGGGCAACAAGAGAGCAATTCAGAAGGGCAACCACGGGGCAACCAGAGGGCAATCCAGAAGAGCAACTGAGAGAGCAACCATGGGGCAACAAGAGGGCAACCAGAGGGCAACTGAAAGAGCAACCGTGGGGCAACAAGAGGGCAACCGATAGGGCAACCATAGGGCAATCTGAAAAGGCAACTCAGATGGCAACTTGAGGGCAACCTGTTGCCCTTTTACGCAATGGTAAAATGGTGCGTTCTGATTGGTCGGTGCTGGAGTGCTGGAGGGCAATTACAGGGCAACCAGTTGCCTTTTGCAGGGCAATAAGTCCGGGGCAATTTCAGGGCAACCAAATTCTTTATCGGGGACTATGCAATAGATGCTCTCTTTTCATCTGTCCATTTTTATATGACGTTTTGTTTCAGGATAACTGCATACCAATAAGCTAATTTTTGTAGTTTGACTGGTGTTAATCCATAAAACGACTTGCACGCATACAGAGCATAATCTCTCAAGGCAACTTCTTCATCATTTGAAAATATTTGATTAATACTGTACTTTGATCAATTCAGACTGTCGCCTTTTAATCCTGTAGAAGTAGTACCATTTTGTGAAGATTCTTGGTTTTTTTTTTATTTTCTGAATCCTTAGATCAAGTTTTGACTTTTTTAAACCATATTTTTCTGCCAAATTATGTAAACTAAGCTTAGCATTGGAATCGGATTCCGCTGGTTGGAAGTATTCTTGAATAGCCATGGAAACAGCGACCTCGTCAATTGGTACTCGTGCTTTAGCACCTTCTTTTCGCTTGTAAAATTGCGGCATTTTCCATCTAAACACAATATTTGAACAAATTATGATAAGAAAAATTTTGTCCAAAACATCCTACCACAAGATTGTCCAGACCATCCTATACCCCTATTTTTTAAAGAAAGATCATTTAATTCTCTTTCTCTTAATAATTAGCTTTGTATGAAACATGCATAGGATAGAAAAATATTCAATTAATATGTCTTACCTGTCACTAAAAACATTCACTTGAATATTGATAATAATTTTCAAAAAACAAACAACATGGAAATCGGCATTAAAATTCACAGCAAAGTCATATAGATACACCAAGTCGTTCGACTCTCCATTTAACCAATGTTAAACTTCGTATGTTACGATAATTTATCCCGATAGCAGCGCTGGCAGCGTTCGACTGCCGTGAAATCAATGTAAACGTTGGGAGCCCTAACAAGGTTTTGCGTTTATCTCAATAACGGTCGAGTTTTATGAAAAAGTGAAAAGAACAAAATTTATTCTACCTGTTATTTTCTATCAGGTAAGATCAGTTTCAAAATTTTACCCATAAAAATTTCGAATTTACTCGCATTCGATGGGAAATTCTAAGGTGAACAAATTTAGCTCTTTCCAATTTTTCATCAAAATTGATAGTTTTTGAGCTAATCCGCAAAAACGTAAAAATGTCCATATAAGCGCAATGCAAACCAAGGAGTTCAGCGATAGCAGCGCGCTGGCATGACGGCAGAACGCGGAAACGCGCTAGTCGTCTAACTTGGTGTATCTATATGACTTTGATTCACAGAATCACAAATTATTTTTTTCGGCTTTTGGATTCGCAGTTAAGAATAGGCTCTTGTTTGCAGTGATTAGATATTCAGTGTTGCCACAACATATATTTTTTCCAAATTCCCAACTCCTATAGGGAACTTACAGGAACAACTGTCCAGATCATCCTACCTCTCCCCTATTGATGCTTCAGCGAGTAATCTAGAAAACAAATGAAGAATGTAACACTGAAATGAATATCAGTACTGTGTTATAAAATTCACGTTGCGCAATGAGATTCTCAACTTAAAATACACGAAGTTCCGATTTTATTACAAACATACTTTACCCATTAAAAACTTCAATAATACTATAACTAGTAATGCTTCAGTATATAAGTCATTCATAGCTGCACTCTATATAGGTCCATTACCATTTTCAAATATGAATTGTGATCTCATTCTTCACAGAAAGAATCTAAATGGTACCCTCATATATAAATAATAATTTCAGCGTTACATACCTTCCCAGGCATCTTCAGAAGGAAATTGGAAAGCAAATAATAATACATGCAGTATAAATAAGTCGGCACTACTTGCGCACGGAAATTCTATTTTATGTACTTTCATTATTCTGAATGAGTTACTCCACTCTGTGTGAAACGAAAATATTAAATTTATTTTACAATGAAGAGATCATTAGTTGGTAACAAATATAAAGAATAATCTAATAAAACAAAAAATGAAAATGAAACTTCAAAGTCCGAAGGCAAGCAACAGAATTAAAGTCGACGAAGCCGACATATAAGTGATAGGAATATGTTTGTTTACGTTATGTTACGGTACTCGAATACCATTCTTGGATTCGAGTACTTTTGGAATTGATTACGAGCGTACTCGAATCCAGAAGTAACGGATACAATACGGTTACTTGTAGGAATACTGATTACATTCCAAACCCCTGGTTCAGACAAAGTAATCACCTCCTGAAACAAAAATAACATTGGTTCAAGGAATTCAACGCCTGCCGTGATAGGAAGAGTCTAAAATAAGCGAAGCAGTAATGCGTCTTAAGGGCCGCAGGGAGCAGTCGATTAAATATTAACGTAGATTAATATTCTGTGCTGATGAAGGAATAAAACAATGTGCCTTGACGTTCTTTATTCATTATTATGAAAATAATAGTAATTAAATTGAAGAATAATTGATTTTATCCTTCTACACAAAACATCAAAAACCCATCTCCTGCAGCATCAATATTTCTTCAGCCTCTTCATCCAACCTGTCTGCCTCAGTTGAGTCCTTTGTTGGCAAATCTACGTAGAACTGACGGTAAATAGGTCTAATTACATGATCGGCTACCAGTGAGAGTAAATCATTCTTCTTCTTAGCAGTAATACCCAGAGGAGTTGAATATAGGCGACAAAGTTTTAATTGGCCAATTTCTACCGGAGATAAAAGATGGGGTAGTTTTCAAGGAGGACGCTTATACGCTTTCGATTGGTATTTAAACTCACAAAACGCCTCTGTATCATAATTGTACTTGAATTTGACGACATCTGAGTTCTTCTCTATGCAAAACCATTTGATATTCATCCACTTCACTTCTGTGCCAGAAGTATCAACCTTCGAATTTTTCATAAAAGATTCGGCAATTTTTTTAAAGTTATAGAATTCAGCAAAGCTGAGGAGATCAACCTGGAATGGACACGGATTATGGCGGGATTCTTCTATAATCATTTTTACTTCAGACGTGGTATATAGCTTTCGGTCTTTTTTTCCTTCTCTACTAACGAGTGCATGTGGTCGCATTGTAGGTGTGAGTGTCCTGATTCCATATACTTCATATGAATTTTGTCTAGAGTTTTGATGTGATTCAGTAGCGCCCATTACTTTTTTTGGAGGTGGTGCGAGATTTTTTTTCGAAGACCACCCACCCACCCCCCCAGCTCAATCGATCGCTACCCCCCCCCCACACAAAAAAATCATACGTAAGAAAAATTTTTGAAACAGGTAGGTACGAACTTTTTTTACAAAAGGAATATTTTAACATAATAACATAAAATTTTTTTTCAATTTTTACATCAATTCTTTACTCAAAAAAGAGCTGTATTTACTGAATATTTCAATAACTTCGTCATTATCAATCTGAATGTCATTTTCGCAGGCAATTATCATTAATGAAGCTAATCGGTTTTCAGTCATGGTACTCCTCAGTTTGTTTTTTACCAACTTTAATTTAGAAAACGATCTTTCGGTGGTCGCGCTAGAAACAAAAAGTGTGACTGCAATGTGCAGGGCCGTGTAAATTTCAACGAAAATGCTTTTCAAGCCCGAATTGTGGCAAATTTGGAAAACTGTTAGAAGGCTGCAACTGTTGGTTGGCTCTTTAATTTTTCTACTTTCTTCATCTTCAATCTCGAAAATTTCAGATTCAGAATTATCTTCGTCATTTTCTTCTTCGCTGTTTGCATCTTCTTCGTGCAAATTCTCAGGAAGTTTCTGAGCTGCTTCAAAAGATGGGTAAATATCAACAAATTGCTGATATTCGGACTTCAGGTTTTCCATATTCACAAATTTTCAATACACTTTGCAAAATTCTGAAAAAGCGTCTTTTGTTTATTTCGGCTAATCTTCGTTTGGTGAAAAGACTCAAATCTTTGTAAATTCCTTGAGCCTCCTTATTAAATCTTTCCGAAATCTGAGTCGAGATCGTGTCAAAAATGGTTAGAAAAGTTCCAATTTCAAAATTTTTGGTAGGGTTGTCGATCACTTCATCTGTAGCTTGTTCTCCTGCCTGTCTTTTCACTCTTCGGGCACGAGCAGCTGGTAACGGTGTAAAAACATAGTCTTCTCGTTGATGTATTTCAATGAATTCGTCTTTTTCATGAAGAATATTTTGAAATTCTTCTTCGGTTCTTAAATTCGATAAAGTTGTTTGAACCGAGTCGATGTAGTGAGTGGCGCCTATTAGATCAATATCTATGCTTTGGAGCATTGCACTTACTGGCTGCAGAATAGAAAAATTTTTTTTAAATATTAACGCTGTTAGAATAAATCGTTCAGAAGTGATGTTGTTCAAGAGAGAAGTTGCCTGAACAACAGCACACTTCTTTCTTGCGATCCGGTAGAAGATGCCACTTCTGATAACGTGTCAAAAATCGCATCATATGTCTCGAGTACGACATTAAGGGCAAACAAATGAGACATCCACCTCGTTGTTTCTACTCTCTTGACACGTCGAAGACGTTTCTTTGGATAACGTTCTTTTTGATAATCTTTATAAATTTTTACACGATTTTTACTCGAACATATAAAATCAAAGAGAGTTTCCAATACCCCGAACATATGCGTTGCATTTATGCAACATCCAACTACATCAGTGACGACTAAATTCAATCGATGCGCATAACACCATATGTACACAGCGCTGGGGTTCTTATCTTTTACTTTAGCTTGTAAACCTGAGTAGGAGCCTCGCATATTTGCTGCTCCGTCATATGACTGACCAACGAGATATTTTTCCCAATCGAGGTGTAATTCTTCGCATACCTCTTGGAACAATTTAAATAAAGCTTCACCTGTGGTTACTGAACTTTCGTTCAAACTTATTAGCCGTTCAACAACAGTACCATTTGGTGAAACATACCTTACTATGAAAGACAGCTGCTCCTTTTTGGAAACATCGAAGGTAGTGTCCAGTGAAATACTAAAAAACTTTGATTCATATAACTCTTTCTTGATTACATTTTTAATGAAAGTCGCAACAGCATCGATTAAACGGTTTTGATTGCTCCACGATAAATAATTCCATGACTTCTTCTTCGATGATTGTAATTTAGTGACATATGCAGACATAGCCGGAGAATATTTTGCCAGCAGCATTACAAGATCTTTGAAATTTCCCATCATTTTTTCTTTCCAACCTTCTCAATGACCTCGAAAAGCAAGACAATGTCGACCCAAATATATTGTCACTTCAATCAATTATCTTACTAGTTCTCTATTCTGTTCAACTTTTTCTTTCAAGCTTTTTTCCAAAGAAGGGATAAGTGGAAGAGTAGCCTCTCTGTAAAGGGCCTTCACTGAAGCCGTAATGTGCTCCGCCGATGTTTCATGGGCAATTAAGCTACTAGTTGCTCGATTCCATGCATGATAGCCTGTTTTAGTCCATGCATTCTGCCCATCTTTCGCAAATAATATACAATGGGTGCAATACATTCTGTCATTTTTTGGTGAATAGCTCAACCAATTTCATCGTTCTTTTCTGCCACATGGTAACGTTCTCCAGTACCAAGCTTCATGGAATGAGCGATTATATTTGTCCAATGGAAATTTCTTACCAGGCATATCGGCAGATTGAGGCTGGAATGCACCCTCTTTGAGCAAATATGATACAGTTGCCTCATTAAAAGTTTTCATCTGACAAAAAGTTGCAGGATCTCTAGAAATCGGTGCGAAATTGTTCAATTCATCTCCACAATCAACAGTTACTCCTAAAATGAAAAACGTGAAAAAATTCATTATTTTCTTTGAAAAGATAAAATTAAAATATAAGCAAAACTTTTTTTTGTTTTTTTGTTTTTATTTTATAATACGCCCGGTACAGTTACAATGACTAGTGGCATGATTAGCTTTATTTTTTCACGTTTAATATTTTGAAAAAAAATTAATTCATTCAAAAAAATTACGTTGAAATTTTATTTTTAAGTTTCGAAGTTTAAATATGCAAAATTGAAAATTTGGTCAACCCTGGAAATTTTTTTTTTTATTTAATTATATTTATTAATTAAACAGCTTTTTGTTAAAAATTTTAGGTTTTTAAATTTTTTTTCATTATTATTCTTTATTTAGCATAATTTATTGTGAAATTGTTTCATCTAATTTTAGGCGTTTTTTCAATCAACTCCATTTTTGAAAATTTTAAATGAAATATTTCAGTATTCTTTTCATTTATTATAAGTTCAAAAAAATATAACAATAACTCATTTAAATTTAATTGATCAACTTTACCTATTTACCAGTCTTTGAAATTTCGTAGAAATGAATCAGATATTGAAGGAAAATCGTAAATGAATGTCAGTGCATCAAACGTAGCGTTTTCTCATAGAAAATTTGATGAACTTACCAATTCCAGTACTAAGCAAAGGTTCCGATGGAGTTTCATTTATATTTTTGAGAGGGTTGTGAGCAGTGGAATCAGGGTTTATGAGAGTAACATCAGTAGTATTAGCATCTGAAGTTTCATTGAAGTTTTCAGGTTGCAGTTCATCTATTACAAAAAATTTAGAATTTGAAATTTGCATGCCATAATACTTCTTGCAGATTTTTTTTTCACACGAACACTGCGCATACTCCGAGTTTAACAGTATTTTCAATAAAAATTCAATATTCATACCAGCTCTACTTTTTTGCTCAGGCTCTGACATAATTTCACCAGTACTTTCGGAACCAATAGGGTCTATGTCCGATTTTTCAGTTGATAGAATAGGGTTAATGTCCAAATTTTCAGTCAAAGATACAGACTGTATTGCAGTAACTGGAATAAAGAAGTAGGATTAATTTTTACTATCCAAAAAACAATGAAAATTATGTAAGCAAGTTCAAAGAAAATTTAATTTACATACCTGTTCCACTTTTTTCCATCAACTCTGGCATAATTTCTGGTTCAGCAATATTTTCCAAAGCAATAGCACCTGTGTCTGAACTCGCATCAACTAAAAACAGCAAGTAGTAGAATTTTTATATAAATTAGAATCAGGGCAAACGCATCACGTTTCATTCTAAGATTTTCAAGTACTTACCTTCTGATGGTTTTCTTCTTTTTGGTAGCAAAAAATTATCCATTGATGCCGAAGCTTTTTTGAGTTTTAATTTACGTTTACACGCATCGACGTGCCTTAACCAATTCGTGGTATTTTCTCCTTTTTTTCTTCGCTTTCCACACACACAAACACTAAGATTTTCCATTTTTAATAAATTTAATAAATTTAAAAAAACGAAAAATAAAACAGTAAAACAATACACACGATGACTCGACACGAGTTAAATCACTTCTTTCCACGCGCACGCTTAGTTGATAAATGATTGAGAGACATGACATTTTCTGGACAGATGAAAACCTTATCTTATAATTCGCACGCCACTAAGTTTTCTAGGAAAATCTCCCAACAAATATCGGCCGGTGTTCTAACTTCTGAGAATTATTTGCCCAGTCTTTTTCATAATCTGCATCTGCGTTACGCAATACTTGATATCAATCTTCGAGTCTTTAAATTTTTCAATATTTGAGGATGACAATTTTTTTTTTTCGATGAGAAAACAATGTCTTGATGAGTAAGTTGCTTCTGATTTTTTTTGTATGTACATAGGAAAATAATTTCTCGAACATAATAATCATTAAATTGAAAAAAATGGACTCTAAAACGTGTTTTACTGTTAAAATTGAAAACATTGAAATGTGACATCTCAGATTTGTCTTTTTACAAGCAAAAATTTGGTATTTTGTTTGTTTTAAATTGAAAGATATGGCACAAAGTTATGAGTAAAAAAATTTAAGAAAAAAAAACAAAAAACAAACAAACAAAACAGAATATTTATGTATTCCAATCCAAAGTATGAGAAAAGTGAAGCCAAATAACCTCTTAAAATATAAATTTACAAAGAACGAAAAATTTTCAAAATTATTCTTTTCTAAATATCCATTCTAAAAATTTCATTTCAATTATTAACGACTTCAAAAAAATATCCCTTTCAAAATACAAAATGAGCAGAGCCAACTTGTCCTTAGAACAACAAAAAATTAAAAAAATAATTTTTTCCAGGGGAGATTTTTTTTGAAGTTTTCTTTAAAAATTAAAGAGACAGAGACTATTACAGCACATTTAAATCCTGATTTTTTGAAAAAAATTAATTACTTTCAGAGAGAGAGTTTTGGCTCCACTTTTTTCATAATTGGAAGAGTAACCATTTTTTATGCCTTGTGAGTTTTAACAAAATCTTCTATAGGAAGACTTTCAGGAAGAAAAATATAAAACGTTAAAATATTGAATTTTCTGAATTTTTAGAAAATTTTGAACTTTTGGAGATTTTTAACCCTAAATCCCAGCATCACATTTTTTTCAATTTTTTGAAAAACAAAAAATTATAAAATTTTTTACTCATAAAACCAGCAACATTGGGGACCAAAAAATCCAAGTATAGATGGGCCATCCCAATAAACAGTGTTTTGTTTCAAGTGGTGAAAAAACAGTCCCGAACACATCGTCGTAATTCCCACTGCTGTTTCGTGGCAATGCGTTCGTTATCGCTCTTCAAGAGGGACCATTACTTCACTTGAGAATGGGAGCACCTACCTATATACATCTATGTCTACTCTTCTGTTTACTTCGCACTTCAGTATATTATTTCTTTAACATATTTGATATTCCTATTCGCGATATTTTTCAGTGATTTAGTATTTCTTTTTCATTTTTTTTTCCTCAAAAAACGCTACCACCCCCTCAATTTTGGGGGACCCACCCCCGGAGAGGTGGTTTGACCCTACGATGGGCGCCACTGATGTGATTCACTGCATACAGCATCCCAGCAATGAGAAATTGATTCCTGTTTTGAGCCCCGCAAGTGTCAGACCATGTAATTATACTTCTTTGATCAATGGTGGTAGACTTTTCAAGTACATAAGAATACACGATGCAATCTCTGAACATCCTTTTGATCCATTACTCTCATCATAAACATAGCAGTATCTGCCTGATTGTGAATCAAAAATTGTGAAATTATATACATTCAGTTTTCGTTTGTAATAAAGTATACTATCTGCCGCATGGGGTAAATTTATTGTACCCTGAAGATCAAATGCAATTGTTACAGAGCTGACGTTATTGGCTGACAAAAAGTCATTTGACTTCATTTCCAACAAATCTTTCTCACGTTGCTTGTGACTGTCATATACCGCTTTCAATCTTTCTTTCTCAAGCTCGTTACTATCATTATAAATGTTACATTTGACACACTGGTCTTTCTTTGGTGCAAAGAAGGACAATGGTGGCTCATGCGCGTTAAAAATAGATTGGTAAACAAATTCAGAAACAGACTTTTCTGACGGATACTTATCTGGAAGCCACTCTGTATACAGCCGGTACATCTGCTTGATTGACTTAATATCACAGTACAAGTATAACTTCCTACTATCACACTGGCAGTAGTGCGACTCTACAGCAGGAAAAGATTTGATGTGTTCTTCAGCAATTCGTTGACAATGAGGTGTTGTTGCAGTCGCAGGTGATTTACCAACGCGCCCGTGAGAGAAACCCAGAGGCAGATTTAGGATTTTGACGCCTGTGGGCAGTAAATTTTTGCCGCCCCCCCCCCAAAAAAAAAAAAATAGAACGAAATAAAAAGTTTGTATGCAACATATTTTTAGTTTTATTAAAAATTGGAAAAAAAACAGAACAAAATTTTTAATGCAGGTAATTAACAGTTATGAAAAAAGTAACAATCGAATTTGGCTTTAATAAAAATCAAAAACAAAACAAAAAACGAAATTCTAAAAATAAAAAAATAAAAAAAGTAGCAAGAAAACAATTTAAATTAAGCTTCAAGTAATCGTTTTCTAGCTTTAGCTTCGCAAAATTTTGTTATAACATCGTTGAATTCAATATTTTTTAATATTGAAGATTCGATGTGCAGGATGGAGATATGTTGTAGTCTATCCTGTGAAACAAGCGCCCGAAGATAATTTTTAATTCTTTTTAGCGCAGAGAAACTCCTTTCTGCAGAGCAATTTGTTAAGGGTGTGCATAATGCTAGTCGAAATATCACATCAACATACGGGTACACATTTTGCAGTTTCATATCAAAAAACCATTGGTATAGATCCAAAATTGAAATGCCTTCAAATTCTTCTTTCTTTTCCGATATATGTGACATAAAATGGAACAGTTCTTTGTCCATATTTTCATCCAAATCTTCCGGGTAACACTGTTTTAGGAAAACAGCTTTTTTCCTCATTTCAGACAAGGTCATTTCAATCTCTGGTTTTGAATTTTTCCGGAAAATCGCAGTTAAGAATGAAAATTTTTTGGAGTAATCTTCATAGTTTTTTTCGTCGTTTTCTCAATTTGGAGAGCAGGGCATCAATACAAACAAGAAATATAGAAATTCTAAAATGATCTCTGGCGTTTGGTTCAAATTCGTTTTCCCTAGTCTCGTCAGCCTGTAATTTTCTTTTTTTTTACGAGTACCATCTTTCTCATATTCGGGATTTTCAAATGAAAATAAAACTTTAGCTTCCTCTTCAAATTGATCAAACTCACTTCGACTTTTTTCAAAAACAGCAATCAACGAATTATATAGTTCAATTGCCTCCACAACATCACTTTCTACCTTCTGTAGTTTGATTTCAACAGCATTTATCTGTTCCAAAACAAAATTCCAAAAACATGTCATCAATACTGTTTCAAATTTTTCCATTTTCTTTTTTAGGCCATTAGCTTCGCAACGAGTAACTGGTTTTAATGTTGAATCTTCAGAAAAGTCACTCAAAATTTCATGTATTGCTTTGTAATTTTCTCGTAAGCTATGGCAGGCTTCGTTTCGTGATGACCATCGAGTTTGGGAGAGTGATTTCAGAGTTGCATTCTGATACATTCTTAAGGCATTCCATCGATCTGTAGAAAGTGAGAAGAAGGTGTCCAAATCTTGTAAAAATGAAAAAAAGTCCACAGCTTTGGAACAAAGTTCGACACTGTTTGTTCCAACCAAGTTTAACGAGTGAGCCACGCATGGTACAAAATCAGCGGATGGAGCGACTCTATCTTTAATTTTTGTTTGTAAACCATTATACATTCCGGCCATATTGGCGGCATTGTCGTATGATTGCCCTCGACAATTCGTTAAATCAATATTTAAGTCATTCATTACTTTAGTGACCGCTGTAAATAAATCTTCTGCTTTATGACCTGGATTCGAAATAAACTTTAGAAATTGTTCTACAGGCAAGCCAGTCTCACTATGAACATAACGAATAACGATAGCTAACTGATCAGTATGAGATACATCAGGAGTAGAATCAATAATAAGAGAAAAATATTTTGCTTGTTTGACTTCGTCAACGCAATTTTATTCAAAACCATGTCACCCATTATTTGGATAATTTCTTCATAAATGGTGGATGATAGGTAATTAACATGGCCTGATCCTCGTTCAGCATAACGTTTGAGATGCTCACATAAAAACGGATCATATTGAGCAAGCAATTCGACACACATCAGGAAATTACCGTTTTGAACCAATCCTAATTTCTCAGTGTGACCTCTCAAAGCATGTCCTCTGGTAGTTAAAGTTGAAACAATAGAAATGACTCTTTTTATTACTTCTCTCCAGTATGAAACTTCTTCATTTATTTGAACTTGTAAACCATGATCTATTCTTCCTAAAGTCTTACCCCGATAAAGAAAATCCAGGACACATTTTTTGTGAGTTGCCGAGTGTTCGTGGGATTCTACTCGACTACCCCAGTGTTTCCAGTCCGAAAATCCAGTCGATTTACCGAATTCCGAATCAATGTTTTTAAATAAAAAACAAGGACCACAAAATATCGTTCCAGTTTTCTGAGAATAAATTACCCATTCTCGACGTCTTTCTTCTCCATTGATTAACGTCCTTTTGAAAACATCCGACGAACAGTACCTTACAACACCATCAGCATAAACACGCTTACTTGCTAGAAAGTCATTTGGTTTCTGGTTATCAAAGCCATGAAGAGCAAAATGGTCTATAGTTGATTTATCCAAAGTCCAATCTGAAGGGTCCGCATTGAAATTTTCTGTTATAATACTCTCGTTGCCATTATTGTTACAAGTTTCATCCAAATTCTCTGAAATATTTTCATCAATTACAAACATTACATGGCATTGATTCAAAAAATTAATCATTCAAGTGGTTACCTATACCTACCATCATTTATAAGCATAGGTGATGCTGATGAAGAAGAATTCTTCTCTTGTACAAGTACGACTTCATTGCCTTTTGTATTATCTACATGTACATCGACCGAACTATTTACCACGTCTATGAGGAAACAGGAAAGAGAGAATGAGTAACAGATACATGCATAAAATTAAAAGTATATAGGTACTAACCTTCTTTAGATTTTCCAAAAAATTCGGATATTGGTTTCACTTTCTTCAAAAAATCTTGTTGTTTTTCATCTTTCTCTTTTCGAAGCTTTTTATATGCAGCACCCGACAGTCGGTGTCGGCTGCTTATTTTCAAGGAAAAAATTATCACCGTAAATTATGTAAAAGCACAAAAATAATAACAGAATCGAGAATCGAAGATTGGCATCATATTAGCAAGTAGCTACTGTGTATTGAATAGCTGCATACTGATACTGTACAAAAACGTCTATAATGTCTTTGGTGCTGTGCAAAAGTTACAACACGCATATACTTACCAACGCTAAGATTTCCAACGCTCAGATTGACGGATGCGTATGCGCATGCGCTCGATCTTCGATTAAAATTATTTTTATTCCTTCAAGGAACGAAAAAAAAAATTGCCCGCCTTTTGCCGCCCCTAAAATTTTGCCGCCCTGGGCAGCTGCCCACTCTGCCCATGCCTAAATCCGCCTCTGGAGAAACCAGTAAATGCTCCACTACTTGTTCGATATTTTGATATGGATGAAATGAACGAATACAAAACCTACATAGTAATGCAGATAAGATTGTCAGAAACAATAATTATTTTTCCTGCAGCTGTCAAAATAGTATCAAAAATCTACATACGTGAAAAATGAATAGAAGAAATTTGAGACACACTCGTACTTTTTCACCATTGTCTGCCACCAGGTAGTAGAAACGCGAGAGAGACTTTCTTTTATTTTCGACATCTGTAAATTGACATTAATTCCATGTAACTGAATCCCAGATAGCAAATTTCGCGTACCGTACAATGTAAAATAATAGTAAATAAACTTTTTTACCCTTACGTGAACGCTGTCGATTTACATGTGTCTCAACAATGCAGGAATTCAAGAATGCTTTTTGCCGGCCTGTGTCACCAAGACTGAAGAAATCTTTGCATATAGCCTCCTGTCTCTCGGCAGAGAGCTTCTTGTGGCACTGAAAACGGCAACCGCAATCCTCCATTATACGCGGCTCCTTTGCTGGTTTACTCTCACCTTTGCGATTCTTATACTCAAGACCAGACATTCTTAATTGATGCTGTACATTTTGTTGCCATTCACGTGGATTACGTCTTCGCGAGCTTCTGCGAGGGGTATGATTGTTCGGCATAGCCTCTCCTATTGTTCGAGCAGAAGAGTTTGAACTACTGTTACCAGAAGATAGAGTATTGATTGAGCTACCGCCATTCACGTGAACGTCGAGTGTTGATGTATCAATTTCACTGGAAATAACCCCATCAGCCCGTTCGGATACAACTACTACTACTTCTTCCTCAAAAATATCATAATCTCCTTCCCATTGTACTACTTCAATTTCGATATTACTATCATTTTCAGTTTCCATCACGGTTAGTATCAACACAACTCACTTACTAAGGAACAGTTTTGTCAACGAGTGCCCTAAAAAGAAGATAATGATGGGTTTACCATGGTTGTTTGATTGTGATGAAAATATTAGTGGACATACTATTTTATGTAGTACACATAATGGTGATACTCTGGACATACAACAATTTTCTTTTCGCTTTTTACGACGTTCTTTGTCATTTGGGGGAATTTTTCATCTTTTACTCGATAGAGGGAGCTTCAATGAACCAGATTGCAACAAAAAACAAAAATTGAAAATTTTGGACATACAACAGTTTGCAGCTTAGCTGGTTCAACTGGTCGGATCACGACGAAATTCTTTCCAGCTGCTCTCTACACATACACATTCCCCCTCCTACAGTTTCGTGTTCATACGTCGCGTCGTTCGTATTTTACGAGACAGCGAACCTTACTTATTGATCAACCTTCGTACTTACTGGAACAGGAGAGGTATCGGTCCATTTTCAATGTCTGACAAAAACAATTCTTCGTGGAATTGGGAATTTCTCAGTTTCAATTTCAATAATAGGCAAAACGAGTGATATTTTCAGGGAGCAACAATTTTATGATATTATTACAACTTAGGTTGTTAGGTTACAATGTTACAAGTACAACTTACAAGAAGAAGCACAGATTGAAACTGATTACACCAGATTACAATTACATCATTTGACATCAGTTTACAGCAGGTTAGCTACCAGCTAGCAGCCAAAAAACTATCGATAGTTTTCTAAAGGACTATCGAACTATCGATAGTTAATCGATAGTCCCAAAAATGCCCGATATTGTCGATAGCCCATCACTACTTGTAGATTCGCTAAAACGTTTTCCAGGAGGCTGATTTCTCGGCCAGGTGATGTTTGTATTTTGTTTTCAACTTCTGCCCATCACCGGTAGGTTGCGCTAACTGCCGACCGATATATAACCTATGTGACATTTCACCCCGACCTCCCCTAAATAATATTCTTGATGATTATTTCTTCTGTACTACTTCTATGCTATCATGATATTTCATCTTTCATAATAACTTGACTAAATAATTTCACTTCTAGAAATATTAGAGTTTAGAAGTTATTTCTTTTATTCTCTACATGCACGATGTTGAAACAGTATTTTGACTGTAAGCTATCTGCGGTCAGAGTTGTGTTTTACTCGCACCTATGTTACACGTGAATGAAGAGCAAGGTACAATGAATAAAAGAGTCGACCATGCTGCCGTCACTTAATTGGCAAAATAAACGTTTTTGTGAGTATGAGAACTGAGTACACTTTACTTAGTGGATATGAGATGTGGGTCTTGGGAACTTAGTTTGTCGAACCAGCCGAGCTACAGCTCAAAGAACGTTTCCGTTCAACAAGAAGAAACAGGAACAGAAACTTCATTGGAAAAACCTAAAGAGTACACATTTTATTGGCTTTTCCAGTGGCGGATCCACGGGGGGGGGGGTGTTCGGGTCCGGACCCCCCCCCCCCCATGGGATCATATACTTTCAAATTTTATGCTTTTATTGGGCATGTTGGTGAAGTTGAAACACAAAGTTATTAATAAAAATTCGTAATTTATTGAATGTTTTACACAAATTTTAATTTATTTTCGAATAATAAATGCAATAGAAGATAATTACGAAGATAATCAATATGACCGATCAAGAAAAAATATATGATCCACAAACGGTTCTAGTCACTCTTCAATTTTCGAGGCTTTTCAAAAAACTTTCTGAGAATTTCGTCTTCAGTCAAAGTTATGCGATGATGAATGTTCAAAGATGCAAGACCATTGAGACGCTCTTGACCCATCGTGTTTCTCAGATAATCTTTCATTCTCCTCAAAGTCGAAAATGATCGTTCTGGAGTTGCTGTGGTCACGGGTATCACCGCCAAAACTCGTAGGATTTTGTTGACGTTTTTGAAAGTTCTGCCATTTATGATCTGCAAAAATTCCTTCTATTTAGACTTTCAATGGATATTATTTATTTTACTTTGTTCCAAATTGCACCAAAAAAATCTCTTACTCAATTAATTGTCAATAAGTCGTCTATTAGTGATTTTTCTCTGATTCTTTTAAATTAAAAAATTTTGTTTTGAAATTAAATAGAAAATAAATGATAATCTATTAGTATTATAATCAATCAGATTTTTTGGTACAATATATGAGAAACCTGGCATTATTTTTTAGCCAAAAATGATCTGAATTTGGGAGATACTGCTAATGCATCAAGTGCATTTTCGATGTTTTGATTGCAGATCCGTTGTCTCCACATTTTGACTTCTGAAATGAAATTACTCTCGGAACAATCCAGTATTTCTTCGTAAAATTGGTAGAGGCTTGCACATTTCTTCTCGTCGAATTCTTGTTTGAGGAATAGCTGTCCAAAACTTTGAAAAACTGTTTTGTGTTTTTCGAACCGTCTCTGAAGATGAGAAATGTTGGTGTCGAGAAATGGGATGTAAAATGCGATTTTGTAATACTCTTCAACTGTTTTCGCTTCAACGTTGCAACGATTTTTTTGTCGACTGCATCGACGAGGCATTTTCATTTCAATCTCGTACTCCGAACAAATTTCAGAAACTTTTTGATAAACAATGTGGAAGCATGAATCCACGTTTTCACGCTTTTCCTTGAAGTCGTTCAAAGCATCATCAGCCAATTTCGTGGCCTCTCCCAGATCTTGATTTTTCAATTGCAATTCTCGACTCAATGGCAAAACGATGGAATTAATTGATTCCATAATATGACAGGAAATTTGGAACTCGATTGTGAAAATCGCTGTCAAAAGTTGAGATGCTGCCCGTGAAGTTTCTCGATCCTTCCACGTTTTTATTTCTTCCAACGCTTCAATAACAGCCGGTTGAAGTTCGACGTATCTTGATACAGCTTCATGAGACTGAGCCCATCTTGTAGGACAAATGGACTTCAATTTTTCTTTTCTTCGCTCACTTTTCTCTGTCATTTTTGAAATTTCGTTCTTCAAGATGCTTTGTCTCTTGGGCCAGTGAAAAAATGCTTGAATTGCTCCGATAGTTCCCAACGCGTTTTTGATACCAGATACTTCGCAAGCTGCATTGATGGTCAAACTGAAGCTGTGTGCGGCGCAATGCACATAAATTGCGAGAGGAAAATGAGACCTCAAATAAGCCTGTGCTCCATGAAATTCGCCACTCATTGCCGGAGCTCCGTCGTATCCTTGGCCGTACATGAATGAGCAATCCACGCCGATATCGGTCAGATAATTCCTGATGGAATTTGCCAGAGCTTGTCCAGAAACGTCAGTGACGGGAACGAATCCGAGGAAATCCTCACAAATATTTGTTTGTGAATCCAAGTATCGTGCGCAAATGGAAAATTGCTCTATGCTTGAAATGTCAGTCGATTCGTCGGCTAAAACTGAGAATCCTTCCGATTGATTTATTCTATCAACGATTTTTTTTCTGATAAATTCATGACAAGTTGCGATAATTTCATTCTGAATGGTTTTGCTCAAATATGTTGAATTTTTCGGAGCAGACAAAAGGTTTTTCTTGAGTGTTTCGTCACCTTCAGCTCGATACCGTAAAACTGCACGAAAGTTTCCTTCGTTCGAATATTTTCCATCAGTTTTATCATCCGCGTTAGGTTCCTCTTCATTATACAAACATCCATCGTCTCTATGGCCACGAAGTGCAATTCCTTGACGTCCGCACAAAACTATTGCACTAACTATGGGTTTCAGTCGTTCGTAATTTTCTTCTTTAGTTTTTTCTTTCTGCTTATCGAGTTGTTCATCAATAGATTTAGTTTTGCCAAGCTGAATATCGCGTAAATGTTCAAAAGCAACGATGGATTTTTTATGGTAATCAAGTTTTTCGTGGTTCCGAAAAGTTTCTTTCGCGTGCTTCCAAGTGTTGAACGGCTTGTTGATGAGTTTCCCCAGACGTACGTCGCATATTCCACCGGTTTTCACGCCAAAAGCTATGCAGCACTTACAATATGCGCCATTTTCTTTCGCAGAATATGCCAACCAGTGAAATTCCTCAAGCCATTTTCTTTGAAAAGATTAATTTTTGGCAGTTGATGTTGGGAACGAAAAATTAGCTGGTGGCACCCACGAGTCGTCGATAATGTTCAGGATTTCACTCGCGTTTCTTGTATTTGAAGCATTAGACGTGGCTAGAGCGATGTCGTTTTTGAATGGAAGCAATTCTTGTTTGTTTTGAACTGACGTATCTTCGGAAGTCGATTGTCCTCTAGTCTCCGGTGGATTTTCTTCGAGGTTAAGCTTCTCTGCATTTTCAATCTGTGTCAAAAAAATATGGTTAGCTAAAAACTAATGAGAATAGCTTTTCCGATATACTTATCATTTTTTTATTGCAATTTTTCTTACCTGTTTTTCCTTTTTCTTTGTTTCTGGTTCTGATTCTGGATCAAGGCGGGTGAAATAGGAAAACAATGTCCTCTTCATATTGTGAGGCGTGTTTTCTCAGTAAGAGAACTTGAAAAGAGATTTTTCTCACTTGAAATTATACTAACTAAGGAACTGGAGGTAATCGCAAGCTGATAAGGAGTGACAACGTGGTGTAAACATTAAAGCGGTTGCATGCGAGCACGCCTGCAAAGGCTTCAACGAATGCAGGTGTGCTCGCATGCAACCGCTTTAATGTTTACATGACGCTGTCACTCCTTATCAGCTTGCGATTACCTCCAGTTCCTTAATACTAACCACTTATCAACTTCGGCATGTTTACACAATGCGTGTTGAAAGAAACAAAGAAATAGCAAATATCAACGGAAAAACTTAAAGAAAAATCGCACGGCGCTGTCATCGCGACTAGGTTGGCGCGCAGTTTGAATTTGCGAACCGAACAAACTATATGCACTGCCATAACGACTGGACAGCACCAATGGCTTTGGTGACCTGTATATACGTGGTAATTATGCATATATCTCAAGGAAAAAATGTCTACCCCCCCCCCTTAAAAAATTTTTGGACCCCCCCCCCCCTATCAAAATCCTGGATCCGCCACTGGGCTTTTCAGTTTATCCTCAGGAAAATCTATGGTGAAAGTTGGGAAATTTTTTAGGAGGGGCTAACAAAGTAACTAGGAGACAATGCTCCCATTGACTGCAAGCTTGTATGCCGATCTTAATTGTATTAAATTTCGTTTTCATCACTTGTATTAACGATATAATCGTATTTATCGCTTGTATTACATACTTATGTAGATTGTTGGTGTATGTATTGTAAACCTATATTCTCGTATTATTTGTACTCGACTTCTTGTAAATATATCATTTGCTGTCGATTAAACAAATCAAATCGTTTCACCGGTTATACTGATGCTTTCGAGAACACTATTATCAAAACAGTTCTGAAATGACTCGATTTCAGAAGTTGAAATTTGACTAACGTATAAACCTAACTGGGGTGTTGGTGTAGTAAAATTTCCTTTGTACGCCTTTGATGCTGGAAATCGCAATAAATTCTGAAATCACTGATGTCCAATATGTTTGTATTATATACATTTTAAGGGTATACGTGTTGAAAGGTCACTGTGTGGCCGAGTGGTTAATGTGCCCGATTCGCAATCTCTCGAATCCCATCAACGCCAGACAGCTACTATTCGAATACCCCTGCTAACATCCTAGCGAACTCAGCAACAACAGGTATCAGTCGAGGTGGAAAGATAACGCGTCCTGTAACCCCCGTCAGTTCGAAAGAACAAGGCACTACAATTGCAGGGCGTGTTACCACCGGATCTAAAAGACTGATTCCGGGTGTATGCACGTTGTTGCCAACTCACTCAACGTCGTGAAAACACGTGGCTAGTAAGCGAACTGCTGCTGCACACTCTTTGGCATAAAAATAAGGAAAACTCGAACGCAACAAACCGTGGGGAAAGTAACGGCTAACTACACCGACTAACCTACTGAGAAAGTCGCGTTACCGCGACCACCAGCACTCGGATGAGTGGAAAGATTGATGATGATGATTTTTTGCCTAATTCCCCGGAAATCTGATGTCCCACCCGAATTTCGGAATAAAACCCCTGAAAGAATAGATTTTCTTACGGATCTTACCATCGGGGAAATGCCAGTAGTAGATAACCGATGAAGGGAGCTAATAACTCCCAATAGCTGGGAACGTTCAGCCTACTGCCACCATAATTGTACAAGGTGTTTAACCACAGACCATTACCAAGCCTCACAGGGGTCTGGGCAGGCCCACGATGACCCATGTCCTCGTCATACTCCACTAGAATGATCTAATGGAATAATACTGCAGACCTGAACTATCCGGATGGATGTGCATTTTGTTTGGTACCCCCTCCTCATGCTCTTAAATGAAAAAGAGGTCCATCAAGGGGAAACTAATTTAGAAACGGTTCAGAGATGCCACGTGCCATAAACTAGATTAGGGTTGTTCAAAGCGTGACTCACGGCACCTTTCTTTGCGGCCCGCAAGAAGCGTTTGGAAGAGTTGCAATTTTTCAATATTATTTTCCCGGATTTAGCATTTTTTTTTACTTTCTAGTGGATTCAGAAGAAGAAGAGTTTGGTCCACCTAAAATCTCGAAACTGACTACTGTGCACATCATGGATGTTAATAAAATTGCATAAACTGCTCGCCGTAAATACGTGATGGGAAATGCAGCAAAGCTAAAATGGAGAATTTATGCGAAATTTCAACGAAAAATGATATAGTATGCGAGTTTCAAAGCGCATAAGGATCAGTTTGAAGGTCAGCTCAAGCCGAGACCCCTTATTGGATCGGTATTTAAGGAAACTTCAACAGAAATGAAAGTTCAGGCTATTAGTCTCGTATAGCCGAAAATTAATTTTGTATTACACATGCATCGAAACAACGGTTTAACAGTCTCATTTTGCAGATTGAAAGTTCACGTTATCACGATAGATCGCAGCTGCGTTTGTAAATGCTACGGCACATGCACAGAAGACTCTTTTCAGTCCTAGGACTTGTAAAAGGACTGAAAAAAGATGACGTCACGTATTTTTCTTTCACAGATGTGTACAAGAAGCTGTTCGATGCATTTGTAATACAAAATATCTTACAATGCAAGGATTGAAACGAGTTATCACGCCTCCGCACGACTTGCTTCACTCGCCTTCGGTTCGCTCCGCTCCCAGTCGCACTCGGCGTGATAAAATTTGGCTCCCTCGGACGTTACATTTGCCTTATGAAAGAAATCCTTGGTAAATGTGCGACGATTTGCCTATCTAAAATGGGTTCCCGGAGGTACTGCTATTTTGCCCATAATTTAGCGGCTTACTCGACCCACGAAAAGACGACTGAAAAGGAAATGCGTGATCTTGCGATTTCGGACCCGAGTCTCCTCAAACGATGATGCTAAAAAAATGTTGCTCACCCGAGATCTGAAAGCTCCTTTAGCCACCGATTTTTTTCCAAAAATCTCTGATGAAATTTCTTAAAATCATCGGATATTGTTCCCGGAAATTCTGGATGAGATTCTTCGGAGATCATCGAACATTTTCCCTGAAGATTGTTTATAAAAGTTCTTCAAAAGCCATCGGAGTTTCTCCCCGAATATTTCCATGAAATTTTTCAAAAATTATCGGAAAATTCCCTCAAAGGATTTCAATGAAATTTTTGGAAAACATTGGACATTTTTCCAAAGATTTCCTATCAGATTCTTCGGAAATTATCGGAGATATTTTAGGTACATTTCATTCGAACCAAATTAGACGAAATCAGACAAATTGGGGGGGGGTCCGTTAACCTGGCCCCACCAAAGTACTTTTGTTCCCCCTTCGCAAGGGGAGGAGATACATTTTGTAATATTAGCGGTACATTTAAGGTACATTTCCTCTACCCCAAAATCGGGTCTAAAATCAAATTTGGGGGAGGCCAGAGTAATAGACCCGTCTTTCGGCAATTTCGCCAACTTTTCAGAAATGTAGTGACGCCTTCAACTCGTTGGATCTGCAATACAATTCGCACCAATATGCATTTGCAAGATTGGGAGTTTCCTTGGGCGAACTGGTAAAAGGCGAAAATCTTTAGATTGGAAATTGCTAAGGGAAAACTGAAAACTGCATTTTATTCGAAATTTCCTCCTCTATCCAGAATTTCAAACCGCACTGCGGTAACTGCCTCCGTTCCAAAATTATTCGCGAATTGTCGGTTCGCCCCAGAAAAATAGAAGGTACAATGGGTTGGAATTATGTGCGATGTGTGGCATATGCAACGTGTCAAAGGGGCTAACACAAAAAGTTTTAAATTTGTGTTTTTCGGCAACGGTGCGTCACCGCAAAATTTGAACTTCACATTCGGACGCAGCGTGAGAAACTGAGTAAAAAACAGTCTTTAATTCAAAATTTTTGATTTTGAAAATTTTGAAAATTTCTCCAAACTATACATCATGTCTTTTGTGGGCCGAAAAAATTTCCGGAGAGCTTCGGCGTCGGCGCTGGCGCTGTTTACCCAGTTTTTCGAAACGAATTGGAATCCGTTGTCAAAATTGAGCTACAGTCAATTATTGACCCATTTTGACCACATTTTCAAGTGCGCCTTTGACACGTAGCATATGCCACACATCGCACATAATTCCAACCCATTGAACCTTCTATCGCCCCAGGAAACTCGAAATCTCGCAAATGCATATTGGTGCGAATTGTATTACAGATCCAACGAGTTTAAGGCGTCACTACATTTTTAAAAAGTTGGCGAAATTGCCGAAATACCCAAATGTATTGCTAATATTACAAAATGTACCTCCTCCCCATGTGAAGGGGGAACAAAAGTCCTTTCTGGGGCCAGGGTGACGGGAGCCCCTCCCCCAAATTTGTCTGATTTTGTCAAATTTGGTTCGAATGAAATGTACACGAAATGTACCACCAATTATCTGAAATGTACCAAAATGTACCACCAATTATCTGAAATGTACCCCCTTTATAGCTGCGGGGGAGGACTAAATATGGTGGGGCTGTGCTAACGTTAGCCCCCCTATTCGTTCCACTTTCACCGAATTTGTACAGAACATTACCACAGTCCCACCAAATTTAATCCTCCCCCCTGCAGCTATAAAGGGGGTACATTTCAGATAATTGGTGGTACATTTCGGTACATTTCTGGAACATTTCATTCGAACCAAATTTGACGAAATCAGACAAATTGGGGGGGGGCTTTCATTACCCTGGCCCCACCAAAGTACTTTTGTTCCCCCTTTGTAAGAGGAGGAGGTACATTTTGTAATATTAGCGGTACATTTGGGTACATTTCGGGTATATTTCCCCTACCCCAAATTCGGGTCCAAAATCAAATTTGGGGGGGGCCAGGGTAATGGACCCATTTTGATTACGGTTTTGATATAGCTCTGTACGGAGATCTTCGGTGATTGATCCGGCTTAAGCATGTAGCTACTGGCCTCCCAATTACAGTTACATCCGACTCGCCGATACAGGCTAAAGGTCTACCCACGATGCGTCTATTCTCTAGCACGTATCGAGAAATTGTTTTCCATTCGAAAAACGTCACCTTGCAGTTCGCTTTCTAAATAAATGTAGAAAACGTGCGACTGCATGTTTCGTGATACTCGAAAACCATCGTTCCTTCAGATCCCGAGCTCTTAGCTCGAGACTTTCAATTCGAAAAATTAGCCCTTCAATTTACCATGCTAGAATCTCACAGAAATCACGCGGGTTCGGCGCGAACTAAATTGAAATAAAATGAACGCCTTGATATTGTACACTATGCAACCCAAATAACATTTCGAAATGCATCACGGCTCGTCAAAATGTCGAAATCGCACATTTCTACTCGAAGAATAGGACTTATGTAGAGCTATCGTGTTCACAGGAGAAATAAACGCTACCGAATGGGTAGGCGTGGCTTATAATCCGAGTAGGTGCGGTTATATTCAGAAAATTTATGGGACGTAGAATCTCGGAATAACCTATACTCTCCTAATGAAAACGGCGAATACTGGCGTTTTTGACATTGTTTCGACGCATTCCATCTTCCTGTAGGTTAAGTTGTAAATGTATGTTCGAAGGTATTTCGATAACATTGTAAGCTAGATAATTAGATTACGTTGCATCACTCCAATTATCGAAGGCATCTGTGGAGGGCATAACTTTCCTTGTTGATGGAGTTGCATGGTTGTATTCTTGAAGGCATTTCATGCAAAACGGATTCAGTAACACTACGCAACACAAATACTTGATTCCACGTATTCCAATACATGATTTATGGTACTTTCAATGCTGATTACAACGCCGTTTGCCATTTTTTTCCTAGCACGTCTCAATTTGTTGTAAATTTGAGTTGATGTTTCAAAAATTGCTGAAATCAAACTACTTTGGAACAAGATATTATAATAAGTAGAGAGATGAATTTTCTTTTTGGTGCTGTAGCATGATAAATTGATTGGCCAATAATTTCATATTAAGAGTCTCGAGCTGGGAGCTTCGGACTAACAGGAACGGTAGCTTTCGAGTATCACGATGCAGGTAGTCGGACATTTTCGACGTTTATTTAGAATCCGAACTGTATATTGACGTTTTTGGAATGGGAAACGAGTTCTCGATACACATTAGAACATATACCGGGTGTTCCACACAAGTTACCCCCCCCCATTTTTTTTTTCGAACCGATCGGCGGATCTTTGCCGGACAAATTGCCATCTTCTTGCGGTAAGGTCTAGTTTCTCTAGGTTGTAACGTGCCACCAACTTCGAAATCTTAGATGAAAAGGTATGCCTTTATGCACATCGCTGGAAAGATAATATCCTGCAAAATACGAATCCGTGAAAAAAAATATTAAAATTCATCAATTGGGGGGGGGGCAAGGGGCCTAAAGATGACCAAAATCCATCAAAAATCAAAGTGTCATGACCTAGCAAGCAGACGATTGAAAGAGCGGTTTTCGACGTCACGGATTCCGAATACACAATTTAACCCGGTTTAGGACTTTAAAATCCAAATTTTCAACCTAAAATTAGTTCCTATTCACAAATTTTTGACTTTCTGAATGCAGATTATTAAAATGGCTTCACGCACATCGTTGAATAGGGAACTTCCTTCAGAGTATGAATCCATGAAAAAAAAATTCAAAATTCATCAAAATTGGGGGTAAAGGGCCTAGAGATAACCAAAATCCGTCCAAAATTGAAGTATCATGACCCAGCAAACAGATTATCAAAAAGGGGGTTTTCGAGGTCGCTGATTCCGAATGTCACACAGAAAAATGTCCGTTGATTTTTAAGGAATTTCACCGGAATTTTGTTGGGAAGAGATTCCAAGAAATTTTTCGATAATTTTTGAAGTATTTATGGGAAATACTAGGGAGAAATCTCTGATAATTTTTAAAGAATTTCATTGAAACTCGGGAAGAATCCCCGATATATTTTGAGGAATTTTATCGAAAATTGTTGAAAAAGATTCCAATAATTTACAAAGAATTTCTTCGGATACGTTGGAAAAAATCTCCAATAAATTTTAAGGAATTTTATGGGAACTCGGGAAAAATCTCCCATAAATTTTAAAGAATTTTATCGGGAATTGTTGGAAACTAATTTCGATAATTTCCGAAGAATCTCATTGGAAATTTTTAGGAAAAATTTCCAATGATTTCTAAAAAAATTTCATTAAACTCTTCGAGAATTTTCCCGATAATTTTTGAATTACTAAACCATTGGAGAAATCCCCCGAATATTTCCTATGACAGGCTTCAAGAATTACCGAAAAAACGTCCTCGAAGAATTTTGATGAAACTTTTTGGAAATTATAGGATATTTTGTCTAAAGGTTTCCAATGAGATTCTTCCGACATTATCGGAATTTTTCCCAACAATTTCCGATGAAATTCCTTAAAATTTATCGGAGATTTTTCTCGAGTATTTCTAAGAAATAATTCTAAAATTATCGAAAAATTTTCTTGAAGAATTTTGATGAAACTTTTTTGGAAATCATTGGAAATGATTCTAAAGATTTCCGATGAGATTCTATGGACATTATCGGAATTTTCTCCAAAGATTTCCGATGAAATTCCGTATATTATATCCGAGATTTTTCCCGTTTCCAAAAAAATTCTTTACAAATTTATCGGAGACATTCCCGGGTTCCGATGAAATTCTTTAAAAATGATCAGAAATTTTTCCCGAGTATTTCTCAGAAATAATTCTACAATTATCGGAAAATTTTCTTGAAGAATTCTGATGAAACTTTTTGGAAATTATAAGAAATATTTTCTAAAGGTTTCCGATGAGATTCTTCGGACATTATCGAATTTTTCCCAACAATTTCCGCTGAAATTCCTTAAAATGATCGGAGTTTTTTCCCGAGTTCCGATAAAATTCCTTAAAAAGCATCGCAGACTTTTCCAACAATTTTCGATGAAATTCCTTAAAATTTATCAGAGATTTTTCCCGAGTTCCGAAAAAATTCCTTAAAAATTATCGGAGATTTTTCTCGAGTATTTCTCAGAAATAATTCTAAAATTATCGAAAAATTTTCTTGAAGAATTTTGATGAAACTTTTTTGGAAATCATTGGAAATGATTCTAAAGATTTCCGATGAGATTCTATGGACATTATCAGAATTTTCTCCAAAGATTTCCGATGAAATTCCGTATATTATATCCGAGATTTTTCCCGTTTCCAAAAAAATTCTTTACAAATTTATCGGAGACTTTCCCGGGTTCCAATAAAATTCTTTAAAAATGATCAGAAATTTTTCCCGAGTTCCGATGAATTTTTTTTTAATCATAGGAGATTTTCTTATCATTTCCGATGAAATCCCCTAAAATTTTTCGATTTTCCCGGACGTTTCCGAAGAAATTCTTTGGAAATTATTGGAATTTTTTCCAACAATACCGATGAAATTCATTAAAAATCATCCGAGATTTCCCCCGAAGTAATTCTCCGGAGATTCATATCACCACGCAACATGCGGCGTTCCCCTATGTAGCGCGATAAACTGAATAACCCTGTGTGTAAGACTTGTGCTATTTGATTTCAGATACCAATTGAAATTTACACGCTGATATAGATGAAGTCCCCCTCTGTGTGTGTGCTACCTTAGTATGATGAGGGGGCTTGAAGAAGAACTAGAAGCCAGGAGCGGATTAACACATAAGCATAGGAAACATTTGCTTGGGGCGCGGAGAAAAGTAGGGCGCCTTCAGGGGACGAGAAAATTTTTTTTCAATACGAACGCAGGCGTGTGCGCGCCGATCGAGCTCGCTGAGGGCGCCAATTTTGATTTTGCTTCCTACGCTAGAAAGGGCTAATCCACCCCTGCACATAGGAGAAGGAATGCTCCGACAGATAAAGGCTGATGGAAGCAAGGGGAAACTACATCAGAATTTTCCCCTGGAGATGCGTCTCCAGCACAATAATTACGATGACATCTCACGAAATAAATACGACAACAGGTTCATAGTTTTACAGTTTATTTTAAAACGACTTTGATTTCCTTTTGTAGTAGCAGATGCGTATTAGGTTATAAATTTCGTAATTGTAAATTTTAAATTTCAAATACTTTTTACATCTTGCGAAACATTAACATTATCCGTCTTAATATAAGTGTAGTTACAATATGTTTCTAGCTTATTATACGCACAAAAATTCAACTTGTCTTTTTAAAAAAATATAACAAGATAAATAAAAATTAATCAGTAACAAGCGATAGAGTGCCATCTTTTATTTCTAGCATTTATGCAGGCGGAGAGTCAAAACCGTGTAACTACAATTTTCGGCAATTATTTTTTGTTGTTACAGAAATGTGTTTCTGACACGGCTCCGCATCGTTTGTGACACCAGAAATGTCTCAAAAATGCCGCGAAAGGCTCAAAATCATTTCGACGCGTTATCAACGAAAATACAGATAATGAAGCAATGTAACCAGTTTTTTGCATCGTCGGAAAAATTTGCCAAAATGGAGTTACGCGGATTTAACTCTAGGCCCGCAATTAATCGTTATGTAAGCAACCATCATGTTAAAAATAAAATAAAGAAAATTACAGATTCACCTATTTTTTATATATATTTTATTTTACTCACACATTTGTAACGTTAATTACTATCTAGTAAGAGCGAAATAGGCAGGGGTACAGATTTTATTTGTGAGTTCTGTCCTCCGCACACCGCAGAGTGGACATCGACTATGGTACCAGGGTTGCCAGATGAGCGACGCTGTATCGGACTACTCTCGAATTTATTTAGGACAAAAAAGGATCAAAATAATAATGTTTTTATACGAGTTCTTCAAACTCTTTTAACATACGCGATGGCTTTAAAAGAAAAAGTAGTATGTCACATTTTGGAGCCCTACCATGACGACTTGGATTGACAATCATGTGTTAGTTGATGTCGGTTCCTGGTCTTATCAGTCCTTTTCGGTTACAGGTAAGATGGTGCTCATTTTGAAATTGACCACTCCCCCTCCTAAACATATGAGTATATTTTATTCAAGTAAATGCAATTTCTAAAAATATGTAAATTTTTTGCAGGGTTATTTCAGTTGAATCCTTCGTAGAAAAGAAAAACAAAATAATCCAGAAGAAAAGTGAAGTTGGAAAAAAAACTACTTGAAAAACAATTGAAAAGGGATACAAAAAAAGCTGAACTTGAAAAGAAAGAAGCTAACCATACGAAAACTCAAAAAACTCTTGAGAAAGTAACGAACCCGCCGATTCCCAGTTCAAGTAAGAAAAAAATTTTGAATTAAATATCGCCAAATTTCATAAGGTACAGGTCCTAAAGCATTGCAATTTTCTACAGGTACTCAAACTGAGTCGTCGATCCCCAGTTCAAGTGAAATATCAAAGCAGTCGAATCCCATTTCGAGCAAAACACCAGAGCGGAAGTTTCGCGTCTCGTCTAAAAAATTGACCCGGAGGTAATGTCTCGTCTACAGGGCCTGTACAGAGTGTCTCATTTAAAGATTTTCTAAAGATCTAAAGATATACTGATGAAATCTGAAGATTTCTCAATTTTACCCTCAGAAACAGCTCAAAGTAGCCAAATAATCAATTCAGCAGTAGCGCAAAAAAAAAAAAAAAAAGGTCAGTGTGCAGACTGCAGAGGGAAAAGGCAAAACTGCCTGTATGGAATTTTCAGGTATGTTTCACTTAAAAATGCTCTGAAAAGACCCTAATACAACCCAGCTTTAGGTACTTTTCAATTTCCTTGAAAATGTTTGCCGGCTTGCGGTTACAGCCTACAGCCTGCAACCTCGAAAGTTATCACAATGACCATAACCGAAACGGAGACCGAGGGAGAATTGTTCATCAACAGGATAAATACAACTCACGACTTGGAAGTAGCCGTAAAATCCATCACACAAGCTATAGTCGACGCAGCTACCGCATCTACACCTCCCCAAAGCCACTCATACCGCAAGGTGACCAACTATCCAAAAGCAGTAGCCGATGCAGTCAAGAAGAGACGTAAACTCCGCCACCAATGGCAAGTCACCAGGGACCCTGTTACCAAAACTCTGTTTAACAGGGCCAGCCGCGCAGCCAAATCCCTCATTCAGAAAGCGAACAATAAAACATTCGAAGAATTTCTACTATCTATAGACACCACTAAAAGTACCAACTATTCACTTTACAAAGTGGCAAAGGCCGCTAGAAAACCACCTGCACACACCCCGCCAATTCGAGATGGAGCCGGCAACTGGTCCAGAAGTGAGCAAGAGAAGGCCAACGCCTTTGCCCAGCATCTGAGAGACACCTTCATGCCAAACAACATCCAGTCGGTTATTGACCCATCACCGCAGCCTGAACGGGGCAAACCACTAAAGTACTTTTCGCCAATGGAAGTCAAGTCGACTATTATGAAATTGAATCCCAAAAAAGCTCCCGGACCCGACCTCATCACAGCTGCCATGCTCAAAGAAATTTCCAAGAAGGCTATTTGTCGACTCGTTCACATATTCAACGCAATAACCCGATTACGACACTTTCCACTAGAATGGAAGACAGCCAAGGTTGTCATGTTAGCCAAACCAGGCAAACCAGCGGAAGAACCAGGGTCGTATCGACCCATCGCGCTACTACCTACCATCTCCAAATTGTTCGAAAAACTGTTATACAAACGGGTCCTGATCATGGTCGAGAAAGTGAATATCATACCAGAGCACCAGTTCGGGTTTCGTAGCAAGCATGCTACAACAGAGCAAGTCTGCAGAATTGTAAACACAATTCGAACCTCACTAGAAGGGAAAAAGCACTGCCCTGGGGTATTCCTCGATGTAAAACAAGCCTTCGACAGAGTGTGGTTAGAGGGACTGATCCACAAAATCAGCGAATACCTACCAGAGCAAACTGTCCAGCTCCTGTCATCATACCTGTTCAATCGCAATTTCATTGTGCACTACGGAGAAGCCAAGTCAGATCCCTCCCCAATCTGCGCTGGAGTACCACAAGGCAGCGTTCTGGGGCCCCTGTTGTACATACTTTACACAGCGGATATCCCGGTCGCAAAAGACACCATGATCGCTACTTTTGCCGACGATACGGCCATTCTCGCACCACATAAGGACTTCAACAGAGCCATTTGTGCACTCCAACAGTCACTATTAAAGGTCTCCAACTGGGCGAAAAAATGGAAAATAAGGATCAACGCCTCCAAGTCTGTCAAGGTAGATTTCTCGTTACGGCACCACCCAGATATACAGTTATTATTTGACAACGACGCAATTCCCAACCAGCCAAGTGTTAGATACTTGGGAATCCACATCGACAAAAAGCTCACATGGAAGACTCACTGCGACACTAAGAAAACTGAACTCCGGCTCCGATTCCGAAACCTCTTCTGGCTCATGAAAGGCCGCAACAAACTAAGTCTCTCCAATAAACGTCTACTATACGTCACGGTACTCCGACCGCTCTGGAGCTACGGAATACCGGTGTGGGGTTACGCAGCCAAGTCCAATGTAAAAGTGATACAAGTCCAGCAAAACACCATATTAAAGAAGATCACCAACGCGCCCCAGTACGTCAGTACGATTACGCTACACCACGACCTCGGCATCGAAACTGTCGACGAGCTGGCTCGCAGGTTAACTAGCCGATTTGAGAAACGGCTGCACAAGCACCCAAGTACGCTAGCCCTACAACTGCTGGAGGAGCCAATAATACGAAGGCTCAAACGACCAATGCCGCTCGACCACGTCTAGTAGCACTGTAGTTAAACCTAAGATTTGCTCATGAAATACCCGTGATGTAGTTCTTAAAACGAACGCATACAGCCTCTGTACTAATTTGTACTTTGTAAGCTTCTATACACGTTTGCAAGTGAATGTACCACCTGATGTGACCACTCGCGGACAATGTAACATGTGTCACAGTACCGCAAATATTAATAATAAAAAAAAAAACAAAAAAAAAACTAGTTAATTTCTTGGTTTTCAGTTTTTCGCAGTTACCTGGGTCTTTTAGTATTCAGATTTTTTAATTCATTCATCATTCTTCATAAAATCATAATGTCCGGTTCCTGCGATGAAGACAATTCACAGGATGAGAAAGGTAATAAGAAAACAGTTCGCAAGAGGGTATATCGGAACAAAGTCAAAGAGGCGTGGTACAGAGATGAGAAGTATTGTGATTTCTTACAGAAAAGTAAGAAGGGAATACACCATGCGCTTTGCACATTTTGTAATACTGACATCTCCATTGCCGCATCAGGCAGTGGGGATATCAATAAACATATGAAAACACAACTGCATAAGAAAAAGGCCATTGGCGCAAATTACACTACACAACAAACTGAGATTTTTTGGAAACCGCATGAAGGAAAATAGATGATTCTTAATGTATTTTTCACGCTGAATTCAAATATGATATTAAAAATTTATATTTATATGAGAGGGAGGTCCTTCACAGCCGACAATCTGAGTTAGCTAATAATTTTTTACGTTTGCTGGGAAATTTAATAGTGTATTATGAGAAATTGTTCTATTTTATGTGGCGACACTGATGTTGTATTAAACTGATATTACCGATAAGCTTCGTCTTCGACGGTATTGAATAGAAATCTTCCGTGTTGTTCTCTGTCCGTCTGTGTTCCTTAAGTATTATTCCAATTCAAGAACGAACGTTGTGATTATCATGAATACTCATGCATTGAATACATATTCATCAAATTTATTGTCGGAACACATTTATCTAGTTCACTTACATTTCGTAAAAGAAACAATAAACTGTAATACCAGAATGAAAAGGCGTTATTTTTTCACTGAAGAGATCGCCTTCCTCAAAACTGTTGTTCAATCACTACATCGTTAATGATAAAATCTTAGAATCAGTTGAAACTGTTTAGATCGTCTCGATATCAAAACGTCAAAACACACGTTCACACGCGTCACTGTGTTGGCGAGTTTGTTTTGTGATACATGCAGTGTGGCCACATTCACTAATATTTCTAACACGTGAGGGAAATTACGGGAAATAATTCAGAATGAATTTACGAGAAAAGGAGAGCTAATTAAGAAAAACAAAAAGCGGCATTGAATTCAGCGTGAAAAATACTTCTAGAATCGGCTACTCTCGTTCTTGCGGTTTTTTGGCTGTTGGGTAGTGTTATCAGCCCTCAGTGAGTAACATGCCTGAAATGTTGATCAGACAGAAACTTGATGATGATGTCAAGGATGCCGAAATTAACTTCGTTCCTCGTTGAACATAATATAGCATTCAACAATGCTGATCATCTGTGTGTATTAGTAAAAAAAGTAGCCTCCAGCCCCAAAGTTGCCGAAAAGCTCACCTTGGGTTGTACAAAAGCTACCGCAATATGTACAAATGTAATAATTGGTCAGTATTCCAAAACCAAACTGATAGAAGTTTTGAAACACATCAAGTTCTCAGTGTTGATTGATGAATACACTGATGTTTCTGGTCAGAAGTACATACTTATGCCTTGTTGTACGATATTTTGATAAATGTTTTCATCATGCTCTGCAACTGTATTCCGTTGAAGGTGTATTGGGAGTCGCTGACAAAAATGACTCGAAATTTGATAAACGCAAGAACTCATTGGCCATCATGTTATTCATGAAAAATGTGGAACCTCAGTATATCAGTTTTGTAAAGTCCCACACCTGTTTTTCTCGTGTTTAGAATGCCCTCAAGAAACAACAAGGTCAAACGGGCAGTATGGATCAAGTGCTTCTTTGTGTAAGATGACAAAGCCTCAAATTCAATGATAGGGTCAGTCTGGAGGAACATTTCTTGAAATTTGATGAGATTAAAAATGAATTAGTAGCATTGGGTGCCAAGTTGTCTGAAGTAGAAATTGTAAATCAGCTCATCCTATCAATGGGATCCCAATTTGAAGCTGTCATAGAATCTCCCGGTACTGTTACTAATGAACAACTACTCTCTGTAGAATATATCAAACAGAGACTGCTCGCCGCTCAAGCTTGTAAATCAGTAACATGTCCTCAAGGTGAGAAAACTAATTCAAGTCATGAAGGTAGAATTGAAGTTGCCACCTTCCATGCTAAATCATTTGGTGGCAATTGTGGTTGAGGAAGAAATTTTTGTGGTAATTATCAA
Organism: Acanthococcus lagerstroemiae; assembly: GCA_031841125.1. Taxonomy (NCBI): domain Eukaryota; kingdom Metazoa; phylum Arthropoda; class Insecta; order Hemiptera; family Eriococcidae; genus Acanthococcus; species Acanthococcus lagerstroemiae. The sequence continues at coordinate 36,879,098 of CM063106.1, read as the reverse complement.
GGTCATCATGAAGGTTGAAGTTTTGACAAAAATAAGTCAACATTTGATCAGTCTAATAAGGAGTACAATAAAAATAATAATAATAATAATGCACACAAAGTCTCATGATTGTCAGATATGAATATTTTTGTAAGTACGGACTTAGCGCAATCTTATAAGATTTGAATATGGAACGCCATTCCAGTCGACTGGGCGAAAATATGACAATTTGTGCGCGAATAGTGTTTAGCAGCAGGACAATTCTCCACATACAAAAAAAATTTCATTTGATGATTCGTTTAAAAACTGCTCCTCTGACAGATTGGTACAAACATTGTTTTGCAAGACACAGCGAATCACCATCTATACACTATTTGTGTATTGCATGTGTTTTGTTGTTTTGTTGTCGATTCGTTGTTATTCGCGAATAGTGTGTAGCAGGCTTATGAAATGCTAGCCCGGATTCGAGAGATGAGATTTCCTAATCTGATGTCAATGCAAATGATGTTGGAGCGCCAATAGGCAAATATAATAATGTCTGATTCTGAAGATGTTCTGAAATTGACAAATCGTTTTCAGGGTGATAATAAATCGAGTCAGTGATCGTTGTGTTTATCATAAACATTGAGAAAGGGGATAATCAATGAGTTGAATTACTTTTCTTGGTAAGTATTTTTCCTTGTTCTTATACGTTTTTCTTTATATTTCACGTTTTTTTGTTTCCATTTAACTGAAAAGTGAACCATGATTAATGTAGAGGATATTATTGATCATGTTAATGATTATTCTAAGCCACTGAAAGGTGTACGTTTAATTCCAAAAGCCGGCTACCGTCTACAAAAGAAAGGTATTGTCCTACTTTCTGAGGAGGATGTATCTATTAAAGCTGTTTGCCTGCAAGTATCCGACTTGAAGAAGACGCATGAGATTAATATGCAACTGACAAGACCTTCACCAGGTGTTATAAAAAAGTATTATTGTACATACACTGGAGGTACCTAGTACAGGCAAATGTAAACACGCTGTTGCTGTACTTCTCAAATTAACAAGATAAGTTGCAGTTAATTGAACGGTATTTTGTTCAACATTTGAATTGTATGTAGAAAACACAAATTATTGTTTGAATTTTATATAGAAACACTGAGGATGAACTCGAGAAATGGAGCTGCACTGACAACTGGTCTTGGATCAGGCCTTCGAAAGCTGTGCAAGAAAAGTTGATGGAACCACTTCCAGTGACAAAGTTGTAAAAAGTGTTTATAGGTACAACAGTCTCCCCTATACTTTTGTTACGTGCCGACCATGGATAAACCCGCAGATATATCATTAAGAGTAGCTCGACTAGCTGATTTGAGTGGTTCTGTTTGGTGGTCCGGACCCCAATGGTTAAACTCGGATGTAGACTGGCCATCTGAAATTTATAGATTTGAAGAAATAGATTCCAAAACAGAAGTTGAACCATCCACTTGCGACAAAAGAGGGCTAGCAGCCTGGCAATTGCAGCACAAACCTGCATTTGGAATTTTAGGTGAATGATATTTGAATTATATATTTGAAGACCCCGAATTCAAAAACCAATAACTCCATTTTTATCAGAAATGCGATTTTAGTGGAATCTGTTGCTGGAAGTCAAAACTCATCAAAGGTTACAAACGCCATACTCCTAACGTAAAAATCTACGGAGTTCTAGGCATTTGAAGTTTACTGATAAGGGAATATTATGGTTGCTAGCAAATCTGTGAAGTTATACACATTCTAAGTTGACTGATTATGGGATATTACAGTTCGTAGCGGCAAAACAGTTCTGCGGTAGTATTATAAAGTTAATCTGTATGAGAATACGACTCAGTTGTTCAAAAAAATTGCAGAAATGGTAAGAAAACTTATTTCTTCTGGCGGTGGAGTCATTAATTTTATGAATATCTTCAGTTTCATGAATGCTTTACTGTTCCCTGTTTTAGAGTGAGTTTTCTGAAGCTCCTACACTCGTTCCAGGAGGAAGTAAACGAGTAGCTGATAATGAAAATCGTGCTACTAGAAAGAAACAGGTAGCTCGTAATAGTAAAGAAGCTAAAGGATCACCTCGTATTATGTGCCAACATCGTGGAACATCATCATGTTATGCTCATGAACTATCTGAGGAGGACATCTTATGTAAGTTTTAAAATATTTTTTGTTAATCTACAATAAAATCAACACATGGGGCAATGTTTTGAAACCCAGAATATTGTTTCAGCTTTTTACAATGCACTGTACCGAAATAAAACAGCAGCAGACCAGAATGTTTTTTTAAATCCTTTCATGGTACCTTATGAACCTAATCAAAAACGGCGAAAGCCCGGCTCTATGAAAACGAGAACTAGTATCCAGTACATCATGCAAACAGCAGACGGCAGCTTAGTAACAGTATGTGCTGCTCCAGCACTGACAAACCTCACTAACTCTCATACTCAATGTCTTATAACCTCCATTCCTCCATTCGAGGAAATTAGACCTAACATTGGGAAGCTTGCTTAACTTAACCGAGGCTACCACGCGGACATCCCCCATTGCACCAATGGCCACAATGCAAACTTCCCCCAGGGTAACATTATGAAATGGCCTCCTTACTTACTGAACATGGAAATGCATTTTTTGATATTGCAGGATCTCTGGAAGGGCTGATAATTGCGGAATGTTTAATATTGGTAGAGAACTGGGACAACAATGTATTCATGGCAATGTTATATAAAGATCTGAGGAAGAGTGTGAAATTTACCTATAGAGGCAGCCGTTTACAAAGAATCATCTGACCAGGAATTGATCCAACTCAAACACGAATTGGGGTGCCTCACTAAACTCATGGGTCACCCAGTTGTTAACATTGCCCAGGGTTTCGTGCTGATGTCGTTTTGTGGTACAGTCGCTTAGTACTGTCGTTGTGTCGTGAGTTATTTAATTTTGTTGGTGCTTAGCCGATAGCCGTTCTCTTTATAATAGTCTGTGTTTGCAACCAAAATCAGATTGATAGCGAAGTGTTGATTTTAATCGCGTGTTCTTACTTCGTGTTCTTGTAAAAAGAAATTCGTGATTTGTCTTTTCATTGTACATTTTTTTTAAATTTTAAATTGGTAATAATGTCGCAGAGGTCAAAACCAACACCAAACCAAGTTATGCTAAAGCGTATGCAGTCATTAGTACCAAGAACGGCGTGCTGGTATACAATTGCCGAAGGAGTTTTTATCGCATCGAGTATGGAGATGTACAGATCACCAAGCTTCGTTCAAGGAAGATTTTCCGAACAGTATAACAAGGATCATCTAAGTAGATTAACAATTTGAAGTATTCATACTAAATTTGTAACTACCGGATCTGTGGTGGATAATACCAAAGGTGTAGCTGGTGTAAAGTTACTGTTAGAACGGAGAAAAATATTTGTAAAACGGAAAATTAATTACTTTGCCACAGAAATGCATCGACGAGACGCGTTGTTTTGTTTGTGGGTATGTCAAATTTCACTGCTCATAAAATTCTCACCAAAGACTTGAGTTGCCTATCATTTTTAATGTGTTCAAGCATTGAAAGCCGCCGATAGAGAACAACGTCTCTCAGCTAGCCGTGTGTTGTTCCCGATGTCAGTTATTCAGCCTGAGATCAATGATCTGATCATTTTCTCTGATGAAGCTACAGTTCACATCAGTGGTTTTGTTAATAATAAGACGTGCATCTTCTGGGGAAGAACAAAACCTACGGAAGTCTATGAACACGTGAGGTCTAGCCCCAAAGTGAATGTGTGGTGTGCCATTTCGAGTTACGGGATTATCGGTCTGTATTTTCAGACCCACAACACGGTGAATAGTGATCGCTATTTGAAGATGCTGCAGGATTTCTTCATTGACAATTTGCTGTACAAACTGAGACAAGATGGTTATTTCCAACAGGACGGCGCACCTTGCCATTTCACTCGAAATGTCTGTCAGCTTCTTGATGAGTATTTTCCCCAGTGATGGATTGGTAGAGCTGGGCCGATCATTTGGCTGTTGTATTCGCCTGATCTCACGAGTTGCGATTTCTGGTTATGGGGAATGCTCAAAGCACGCGTATATTCGAAACCAATCAGGAATATCTGACATTATTTGAAGAAAAGAATACAGTAAGCTTTCGATTATCTGAACTCCAATTATCCGAACCGCCGGATTATCCGAACTCTTAAATTCTCTCCCTATAATTTAAACTACTCGATTATTCGAACCTTTCCCTATTATCCAAAGTAGGTATGTACATATGTATGTTACAAAGGTGGAGGGACTTTTCTGCTAAAAAGTGTTTATCTAATGCAAAGCAGTTATCTATAGATACACTTTTCAACCCTAAAGTATAAGCCTGCATATACATTGTACATACATATGTACCTTGCTCTGTTTTCAGCATTTTTATTCTTATACATAATACAATATGATATACTGTGAGTCACAAAAATATTTGGAATTTGCTAAAAAAATTTATTATATCGTTTATAACTAATCAGCAAATGGATTATTGGTGAAAAAAATGTTACAGGATAATTTAGTGCATCTTTAATAACATATATCACGTTAAAAAAATGTGAAAAAGACATTTGGTCTCTCTGTTATACTCAAAACAAAATCACAACCTCGAAACAAAGCACCACATAAATATTCGGAACGTATAAAATCACGCGTGCAAGTTGCAGCTTGCACGGGCATTGAATTACGTAATCCCCTATGAGCGTGGCGTTGAGCCTTCCTCGTCATTACGCCAAAGTTTTTCGCACCTTAAAGATCAAAATCGCGAACGCTTGATTAAATAGTCGCCGGTGTTTTCGAAATGGGTCGAAAATCGCGTAATACTTCGTTGGATATGCGCCAGTTAGTTCTTTTCAATCGTGCAAAAGGTATGAAGGGCACTGACATAGCAAAATTATTGAATTTACCAAAAAGCACCGTGTACGATATCATAAATCGCTTCGAGAAGGAAGACAGAATGAGATTTATCCCACGTTTCGGGTGGTGAGCTCGACTGCGCTCACCCGTGGTCTACAGTTCACTACATCGCATCTCCTCTGCGCCATCGTTTGTCCAGTGTGTTGGCGCGAGCACCGATCAAATTGCGTGGCCGTTCACAAGCACAACGCTGAGTTGGACAGCCCCAAAGGTAATCAGTTTTCTCTGCCTGCGGACGATGATACCAAAGCAAATAGTGATCTAAAAGCTCTTCTATGTTTCATCATTCGTACGGCACTTGAGGTTTATCACGACTCGTTCAATTTGCTCAACTCGCCTTCGGCTCGTCTCGCAACATATTGAACTTGTTGTGATAAACTTCATTTTCGCTCCTTGACTTGAAATATACTATTGCAAGTTGTGATGTGAACTATCATAACTTCATGTCTTTATTTATTAAAATATCATTGCAAAAGTACGTACTTAAAGATTGTCTAACCGGTAATGCTAAAGCATAATCAGGAAGTGCATAGCAGATAACCTTGAACGCTGTATTGTTTAGAAATTGCTGGCCACCAAACTGATGTAGTCAAAGGGTTTACATTATGGTTTTTCGTTCTTTCTTTGTTTACGACAGTTTATCATCAACATGATTACAGTATTGATTCAAAATTCAAATGGTGGATTTCTTCAACTTTTGTGCTATATTTCGTGTTATTAACCATCATTATAATCCAATAAGAATGGAAGATCTTTAAAATGGATGGAAGAAAAAGGCTGAGTGGAAGTGCCAACAGAAAATTAGCGAAAGAAAAAGAAGAACGGGAGGCCAAGTTGAAAGCTAAAATTCCAAAAATTTCGACGTTTTTTAAACCAGAGTGTATTGATTCTGACCTCCAGTGTAGACCTAGTACCTCAATTGCAGAGAATATTAATGTTGAATCTGAAATCATTTGAAGAGTGGTATTTCAAACTGCCCTAAGTCAAAAATCACAAAAAATTAGATATTAGCACGATCTGGTGGCCAAGGGTGGTAACAACATTCCTACCAATCTACCATTTTAGTAGCAAAAGCTAAGAGTAAATATCACTTATCACAACGTAAATCATTATCACAACATGTTACGTGTTTACTCTCGGATTCTGCTACTAAAATGGCGGTTGGACCACCATTTTAGTAGCAGAAGCTAAGAGTAAACATCACTTATCACAACGTAAATCATTATCACAACATGTTACGTGTTTACTCTCGGATTCTGCTACTAAAATGGCAGTCAAGAGTACTCATCATAGTCTAGTATCCCTAGTTACATCTATCTTTGCAGAAAGCCTAGTTTTGGCAACAGTGTAAACAAGGACAAAATAATGGTTATTCCAAAACTGTACTAAGTCAATGTAGCAAGGAAAAATGATAATGCACTTTGTTATCAGCTGCGAACATTAGTTTTTTCGTTTTTCAAAATGTTTTGGCGTTCATAGGTTTCATTATTCAGTAAGTTTTTTCGTTTTTCAAAAAATATTTTGACATTGTGGACCATGAGTACCCAGGCAACTGAATACGAATTGGTAAGTTGATTATGACAATATTATGATAATTTTCGATAGACAGTACGAATAATGTAAAGAAGGTCGATTACATTTTGGTTGACATTGTACAGGAAGATTTCAGAGGGAATCCCACTGAACAGAAACATGGATCTCGGAAGCATAAGAATAAAGAAGAATGGAGAAAGGAATGCCGAAAAAGAGCGAGGAACAGCTTGCAGGTTGTTTCTGCCCAGAAGGGGGTACCTAGAATAAGTTGCAAACATTTTAACACTCATTGTGCTGCCGCGAATCTCACTCAAGAGGACATAACAGGTACATTCTACTTGAAGGTTACATCAGCACCCATGCTAATAGAATCATAGTATACCTTTATTACTTTTCTGTCATTAGCATTTGCAAACTTGATTTATGCGAAGACTGATGCTGCATCGCAGAATGAGTATCTTCTCAAATACATTACTCCTTTCAGTCCTACACAGTCGAGACCTCGTAACAAAGAACCACGTAAACGGTTAACAAATGCTTATTTCGTTTGTACAGTAAAAGGTGAAAGACTTCAGGTGTGCTCAGCAACATTTTCATCGATATCACTAATAGGTATGAATTGTAAAATTTCATTCCAGTCAGCTGCCTTGTTGATGTGTTTTCATAAAAATATGAGTGTTGTAGCCATTCTTGTCTTCTTCCTTTTAGATCAGAGACGTCTGAATGCGATTACGCGACATTTCTTCGAGACTGGCTTGTCTCGTCCAGAAGCCCATATTAAACAGATACCCTGTACTGAAAGCCATTACGGTGCTCAAAAGAGTGTACTGCCGACTTAAGCATAAATAAGCTCTACAGAGCTTGGAAACAGAGAAGAGAAGCTGCTGGGTTTAGTGTGAGGTCTTACTCACTTTATATATTGGAAAGTTAGTGTTCGTAATTTGTCAAATTTTTAATGCTATTATTATGGCGATAGTTTTGTACAATTTTCATGCTTTCTAACAGATTTTCCGTGGCAGTTTCAATCTGGCATTCGGCACTCCCAAGGTCGATGTATGCTCAAACGTGCGTCTCCTTAAAAGAGAAAATTGCTGCCAGCGGACCGGATCATCATGATAATGTTCTACAGTATAAGTTACATGTGCGCAAAGCTATAAAATTTTATGATCTGTTGAAAGAGAGCAAGCGCAGGTGTGACACGCTTGCTGTTACGTTCAATATGCAACAGAACCAGCCTTTACCCAAAACGAATGTTACTGAAGCATACTATAAGCGTCAGATTTGGTTATACAACCTTGCGTTTGTCATTCATGATTCTGATCAGAATCCTTGAAAAGTACGATTTTATACATGGACAGAAAATCAATCAGGGAAAGGGAGCAACGAGGTTGGCTCAGCATTGGCTCACTATTTGAATAAGCTAACAAGACTTGCACAAAAACGAGGCTATAGACAACTGCATTTCTTTTGTGATTCCTGTCCGGCCCAAAATAAAAATCAAACCCTGTTATCAATACTTCTTCGTTACTCAAACTCTCCAAAAATGCCATTTGCAGAGGTGAAAGTATTTTTCCCTATAAGGGGACATTCGTACATGCCACCAGATCGAGTTTTTGGTCGTGTCAGCAAGGTTCTACGAAAGAGGCCAGTTATAGTGACGCCACAAGAATATTATAGTGTGTACACAAAGTTTGCACGACATTTCCCCCTTGGTCAGAAAAGGGCGGTGTATGACTATGCAGCCATGTCAAAACGGATGCTAAAGAGGACGGCGCTCAATTTACAATCAAGTCGTGTGTGGACATTCCTCAAAAACCAGCAGACGGTAACTATTTCGCCCACTTATTTCGGGCATGGGGTAACACATAAGCCCCTGAAAAATGAGTGGGCCGGACATCGCTTGGTGGCTTGCAAGGCCAAGCTTTTGCCTCAAGCTTCACATGTGTCAGTAGACAAAGCAAAGGATGTGCAGGAACTCTTGTCACTTGTCCCACTAACTGAAGAAGCTGAGCAGTTTCACAATCAGGCTCTCAAAAGTCCAATGACAAAGAAAAAGAAAAGTGCATCCGAGAAATATCAATATGCTGTTGCGATTTGAAAAAATGAAGTACTAGTAGGTTGGATCAGCAGCTTGTAATGGATGTTTATGGTTACAAGTTTTGTATTATTGCAATGTTATGGGATATTATTGAATCCGTATTATACCATTCATTCTATTGTCTAATATCGTTTCGTTATTACTTCGCGATGATGCTAATTTGATTTGACATCCTCTATACTTGATTACCAAACAATGTGTACAATTTTTCGTCATTAATCCAGCCGAATATCATGGAACTTCCAGGTTGGTTATGCCAAACTGCCCTAAGTCACCTGTTTTTAGTTTTCTTAGCAGCCGTGAGACCGCTATAGCAGGGTTTCACTCATATTTTGTACAAAAATGTTTTCAGGTATGAGTTATGCTACCAGTTCAGCCAACTTCCACATTTCTATATCACCACTAAATCCGCTGAGAATGTTTTTTGCGTTTTTCTGAAATTCACTTTTTTTGACTTAGGGCAGTTTGGAATACCACTCTTCATTTTATCTCCACCTCCAGTTCCAGAAATAGGAAGTAAGTAACTTTCTCTCAAACCTATTAGCTCTCTTACAGTTTGTCAGGTATGACCTAATAGGCCAAATAATCAATAGAATAATTAAACCTAATGATCTATCGTTCTATTCATATAGGCTCGAGCTTGAAAGACAATGACCATCAATTCGGAAATAAGGTTAATGAACCGTTGAAGGAAAATGTGATTGCTGACCCTGCATCCAATGTTCTACCATCTCAACCTTCTATAGAAAATGTTTTCGATAGTGATCCTGCTAAATGGATTATAAATAATTTTTATCGTGAGTACATTGCACGCCATGGTGGTGAACAGAATAAGAATGCCGATTTCACGCGTTCTCGGCGAGAATATCATGGTGACGAACATACACCTGTTCGGTACCTATCGCTTTCTTTATTTAAAAGAAAAATGCAGAATGGCGAAGTAATGAATCGACCATGGCTCATTTATTCAGAAAGTAGAGGAACAGTTTTTTGTGCCCCGTGTTTGCTTTTTGGAGGTTATGGTCAGTCTTCTTTTTCTAATCAAGAGGGATTCAATGACTGGAAAAACGCTGTTCGTCGGATTGAAGGCCATGAAAAAGGACGTGACCAAAAGGAATGTGTTTTGAACTTGAAAGAGAGGGGCAATGTTCTTGGGAAAATTGACACTAATTTGACTTTACAACTTGAGGAGGAAATTTGTTATTGGAGGAAAGTGTTGAAGAGAGTTGTTGCTGCCATTAAAAGTTTAACTTCACGTGGACTGGCACTTCGGGGACATGAAGAAAAGATTGGTTCTACTTGTAATGGCAACTTCCTGATGTTAATCGAGTTTCTTGCGGAATTTGATCCCTTTATGGACGAACATATTTTAAAAAATGGCAATAAAGGAAGTGGTTCAACAAGTTACTCATCAAAAACTATTTACGAAGAATTTATTGGATTGATGGCGCAAAAACTTATTGCAAAAATCGTTCAAGAAGTTAAGGACGCAAAATACTATTCTATAATAGTGGATTCGACCCCGACATTTCACATATTGACCAACTTTCACTCATTATAAGATATGTTGGGACCAATGGGATTGCGACTGAACGGTTTATAAAATTACTTGATAATCCAGGGCATAAAGGTCAAGATATGTATGAGGTTGTTGTAGAAACTTTAGCCTTACTTGATATTGATATTCTTGATATAAGAGGTCAATTGTACGACAATGCTGCAAACATGAGAGGAATTTATAATGGACTTCAAGCTAGGATCAGGAAAGATAATATTCTTGCGTATTATACACCTTGTTCTGCCCATGGATTAAATTTAGTAGGTTCAAACGCTGCAGAAAGTTGTTTGAAAGCTGCTAATTTTTTTAATTTCGTTCAAAGTTTCTATAACTTCTTCTCTGAGTCAACAGCGCGGTGGAAAATTTTACAAACTTTTGCGACATCGAAGTCAATAACCTTGAAATCACTATCAACAACTAGATGGTCAGCTCGAGCCAATGCTGTGAATATCCTGACTGAATTCTAACAAGAAATATATAAGGCTGTAAAAGTAATTGAAGAAAATCTTCAAGAAAAACCGGCTACTAGAAGCACAGCTAAGGGAGTCCGACTAAAACTGGATGAGTTAGAAACAGCGATAATGTTAACAGTTTGGTTATTCCTCCTTCAACGATTTAAAGCTGTTTCGATAAAATTACAAGCTGTAAGAACAACTATTGGAGACGTTCGTGACCTATACAAATCGCTTATCCTGCTTGTTGAAGAAACACGTAAAAATTTCGATCTCTATGAGAAGAATGCAAAAAAAATTTCGACTAATAAAAATTATAAAGTCGATGTAAAAAGAAAGAAATATAGAAAGCATCGAGCTGATGAAAGTGCTGGAGGAGATACTAAATTTTCAGGAAGAGATACTTTCCGAATAAACACATTTATTCCCATTTTAGATGCCATGAAAACAGAGCTAGAAACAAGATATGCAGAATATGATGGGATTTATCAGAAATTTCGAGTCCTTTTAGAATTTGGAGAAATGGATGAAAACGACTTGAGGGCAGCGGCTGAGGTTCTTTGAAATTCTTTCAAAGATGGAAGTCACCATCAAAATGATTTGGAAGCATCATTTGCAGATGAAATGGTTCACTTTTAACATTATTGTAAAGGAAAGGGCCTAGAAAAACATTTGCCAGCTGAATTACTGCAACACATTCGCGAAAATGAATTAGAATTAGTTTTTCCTAATGTAGACATCGCATATATTCGTAGATTACCTATTTAATTATACTGCTGTCTCTAACTGCACCGCGGAACACTCCTTTTCCTGTCTTAAACGTATTAAAAATTATTTACGGAACACAATGACGGAAGATCGACTAAATGATCTTATGATTTTGTCCATTGAATCCGAATTATTCCTTGGTCTTAATTTTGATGAACTTATTGATAATTTTTCAGAATTAAAAGCACGTCGAGAATTCTTTTAGAATTAAGTTAGGTAGGTACCCACTATATATCGTTTTTAAAATGTAACATAGTGTTCTTTGTTTTTAATAAATTGATATACATATACGGAAATACAGTAGGCCTAATAATTATATATTTATTTCATTACTGGTATAGTCGTATGATGGAGGTACCCAGGTACCAGGTACAGTATGAGGCTATTTGCTACGACCATCCAAAAAAAAATTTAGTCGGGGGCGGCGGTTATCTGTCCGCCTATGGCGGCTCGAAGGGTAAATCCGGTGCTGGTACTGCGCAATATGATCTAGCACGTATTTTAAATTCTTACGTGTACGAAAGTAAATTTTTCACTTTACAGCAACTTAACGAACGAATCTTAGCTTTTTCTTACCAAAATTGGGAGAATCGTCCCACTGAAATACAAATCCATCATTTGAAAAAAAAATTAAAGATGTCAGCGGCTGAAATGATGACATTTGTTAAAAATTTTCCTTTTCCGATCGGTGATTTAGTTCCTAAAGAAGACGCTTGTTGGAATGTATTTTTAACCTTTAAGAAAGCTTTAGATGTTATTATGTTAAACGTTTACGATGCAAATACGCATAAATTGATGAAAGTTGTAATATTAGAATACCTCGAAATTTTAAATGCGATTTTTCCATGCTGCCTAAAACCAAAACATCATCATTTGACGCATTATTGGCGTGTAGCGCATTTGATGGGACCGCTATGGCATTTGTCGTCAATGAGGTATGAGAGTCGGCATCGCGAAAGTAAAAAAATATCTCGAAGCGCAATTTGTAGGGCAAACGTGTGTCACACAATTGCCATCAAAACACAACTTCAATTAAATAATCGTTTCATGTCGAGAAGTCAACCTCCTGCAAAGTTTACTTATGATCCTATTTCAGAAATTTCGTCTGATCATTTACCTTTCCGTTTTGAAGATTTTCCCAACGCCCCCACTCAGTGTACTGACGCGAAATTCTTATCAAGTCCGAAATGGACAGCTCGCTTTGGGAAAAAAAATGGAGTTGATGATATTTTATTTGAGTACCGTGATGATAATGTAGATCCATATTTTTATGTTATAAAATTTTTGTTATTTCATCGCATTCACGGAGTTCTTGTCATTGTTGAAAATATCGACAAATTTGTATTTTTCAACTCCCATTATCAAAACTACTGTGTTTTACCAAAGCGTATTTCATCGCAACCGTTCGAACGAAAATAAATTGCTCTATGAATGTGATTTAATGCATTTTTGTTTTGCATCTATTTTTCCTTTCGATGGCGATAAAGAATAATATATCAATGTTTCTCCGTTCTGATCTTTTAAAGTCCGATTCGTTGAATATTTTTGGTAAAAACGCAAATCAAGAATGTTCACAATTTCAAAATTTTGTATTTCAATCATTTTAAAATTAAGTAGGTATTTCATTAATTCAAAATTTCAAACGACCTTTTTTTTTTTTCTTTCAAAATGCTTTAAAGTGTTTGTATTTCAAATTTTATCAAATTGTTATTCAGTAGATCTCCTGATCGAAATGTAGTATGCGATTTTTAATTGGTTGAATAGTTCCGGAAAAAACAAATCAAAAATGTTCAAAATTTCAAAATTGTCGAATTCTGTTATTTTAAAGCTAAGTAAGTATTTCAGAAATTGAATTTTTTTTAGCGAGACACTTATCGCTTATCGGCTATGATCTCGGTACATACAACTACTTACATCTTAAAATTAGTTTATAATTAATACATTAATTGATACATTTAAATGAGGTGTGGGAGGTTGTTGTGAGTTATGAAGGTGATGAGGTGGGGTATGTAGTCAATGAGTAGGTACTGAATGAGGTGATTGCGGTGGTATGATTTGTAGTGTTGGGCGATATATTGCGTAGTTAAGGGAGTAAAGCAGGTGTTGCATGTTGGTGGAGGTTGACGAAGGAGTATGTATTGCATACAACATTTTTTTTTCAAAATACTTTAAAATGTTAGTATTTTAGTAGATCGTATCATTAATGATTTACATTGCTTTTATGGAATTATTTTGCCTGCAGCTTAGGCAAAAATGTATTATGGTCAAAGGTGAGAAAACGATTGAATACCTATATTGTTTTCGTTTATCGCTTTTTCAGTTTTATCATTTTCGCGTTTTTGTTTCCGTCTTTGTTTTCGTTTCCAATGTTAATGTTACAAATGGGTAAAAAAAAAAACAAAAAAAAAAACATTTTGTAACAGAGTAACGAATAACAGAGCTGCGTTCACTTTGGGATGAAATTGGGATTTCTCAATTTCAAATTAGGTATAAACAAAACTTTTAACCAATCAGATTTTTCGTTCCTGAAAGATTCTGTTGGGTCAATTTAAATTTCTAATCATGGTAAATACAAATTTTCTTAATTTTAAATCTCAATTACCCTACTTTCACAGCTATAGTAATTTTTTAATCATAATTGAAGAATTTATTTATTTATTAAGCCCCTCCAGAACAGCTCATTGAGCCAATTACAGCAGAATATATTGAAATGAACGAAATTAAACAGAATGCATTTTGATATAATTTTGAAATTGAGAAATCTCAATTTCATACTAAAGTGAACGCGGCCCTGTTATTCGTTACTCTGTTACAAAATGTGAAATACTTTTTTTTGTTTCAGTTTTGTACCTCTGCTTAAGGTGTCGATTAATCATTTTTCTTGTAATAATATTTCTGTAATAAATTTTTTGTAATTCTTGAAATTTCAAGTCTAGTTCTTCAAATGTACGATTGGACAGTGTAATATATTGGTTATAGCGCATTTAAGGTACAGGTTACTGATTTAGAATAATGTAATTTTTAGAGGTGGTAGTTGGAAAATGAGAGAATAGGATTAAATCAATTTTTGTAAGGTAATAGCTACATTAAGGTGAACGGCACTGAATCACTTTCTGTAAGGTAATGACTACATTAAAAAGAACAGGACTGAATTATTTTTGTGAGGTAATGTCTACATTGAAGAGAACAGCACTCAATCACTTTCTGTAAGGTAATGGCTACATTAAAGAGAACAGCACTGAATCATTTTTATAAGGTAATGGCTACATTAATAGAAATTTTTAGCTCTCCTACACTGCTAGAATGTGTGCTACGTGTAATTTCAATGCTAACTGTATCAAAGCAGCACTACGTGCTCCAAAGGAATGTAATGAATACATTACACGCCAGTAATATGAAACATGCAAATGGGATTAAATCACAACACATAGTGTCACTGCCACATAAAATGCAAGGGTTTTTTGCTCGATAACACGGGACTGTCTACTAGGCAATGCAGTAATAAAAAAGATTGAAACGGGACTAGGTGACAAACAGTGGAATGGACACATTACTGTAAAATAATCTTATCCCTCGATTCCCGGAGTTACGGGGATTGAGTCCTTTTTTTAAATATTACTCCCTACCTGATAATTTTTTCGGTGAAGGAAAAAACTTTTTTATTTACTTATCAAGACTGAATAACCCAATTATCAATCTTAAAAATCCCTTAATAATTAATGGAAATGATTACAAGAACATTAATTCCACGAATGAAAGTGATATAATGGGATATATTGTAGATGCATCTGCGTTTTTTGTTGTTTTTTTTTTTCAAACAATTTTCGTACGTACAACCTATATGTACAAATTTCTCTGCGAAGAATTTTCCTGCGTACCATTTTCCTACATACAATTTCCTGAGTACAACTCACCTGCGTACAATTTACACCGAACCGACAAATTGATGGTATAAAACGTTTCACTAATTCCAGGTATAAAACGTACTAGTATTTTCTGTACACGTTTGCGGAGAACAGCGAACCGTGATTTTGAACTATAACGAACGTTTCGATTGCATTGTCGTAGCATGTCCACCCCCTCCACCTGTCGAAAATTTCTCAAATTTTCGACTTCAACTCCGTTCACGTTTCCTTCACTTCGTTGAAGAATACGTCAGGTTGACGGTGATGGTGAAAATATTTGGCTGGTATAGATTTGAGGGTGGAAAAATAAATAAATAAATAATTGGCTGTGCTTAGCAAGGGAAAGTAACGTCTTCGTTTAAGCTTTCATCGAGCCTCTCCGGTCAGTTGCTTTTTTGAGTTACATAAGAAATAGTACGCGAATTCTGTGCCGAAATTTGGAGAATATGACCGACAAGGAGGTGGAAGTTATGGATATACAGGTCAGTAGTATTGTCAGTAGACAGTAAATGTATTGACATCTAAGAAATCTAGAACGTGTAGTTCTCGTATTTACGTAATTTTCGTAATTCGGTTCGGACAAGTTTTGCCAAAGTCATCATCACCAGTCAACAAAATTTGAGTTGAAATTATCGATGCAAATTCGTGTCGATCGTAATAATTTGAATTCCTCGTGGAATTCCGTTCGATTTCCTCGAACATTCGCCCTTTGGGGCCTGTAGAATTCAAGCTAGAATTCCGTTCGAAAAACTCGAACGTTCGCCCAATGGGGCCGTATCCTTTTCTCCTTTTCGTTATTTCTTAGACTGACGACAAACGTTTGTTTTATGTTTGTCGTTAGGTCCGAATCCAATACTTCATCGAAATTAGGATCCCGAAGCCGAGCCGACCGTATAGAGAAGAAAATTATTAATTTTACCACTTTGTACTTTTTATTTTAAAAAACGTCAATTTTTTATATTTAATAAATTTAAGTTATACTCAAAATTTCGATTTCTTCTAGTTAACGTGTTCTGTATTGAATCTAATTTTAGTCAGAGCCTTTTCTCTTTAGTATTGACGTAACTCCCCCTAGGTTTAAACGATCCAGAATCCTCTTCAGGTTTACAAATTTACGTCACCACCTTCCAATCTTGAACAAGAAGGAGCGGAAAGATAGATCGTAATCAACGAAAAAATCGTTTCACGTTTCTACCATTTATGCAGTACGTAGTGCGGTAGTGGCGTCTTTGGTCTCATGCTTGTCATTAGTCATTTTTTGTGTTGTGAATTTGTATTATTTTGTCACGTGTTCTCGTGTTTTATTTAAATTGTAACAGCTCCATTGTCGCATTTCGCATTTTTTGTTTCGTTCTTGTCTGGCTGTGTAATATGGCGCCATCGTCCAGCAAAGATGACAATAGTCCTGCTGGAGCTAGCGGTCCTCAGAATATGTAAGTAATTTTAGAAATTCCACTCAGGACTCGGGTGGAGAGCAAATTAGAAAAAGAGTACCCCGTACGCTGATAAGCGCTACAGACCACTTGCAACGTCGCCGCGTTGATTTTCGAGCATTATGCACCCTGTTGAAGAAGTGGTGTTGCCCAAATGGAATAACCTGGTGTATTTACGGCGAACCGCTTATGCAATTTCATCATCGCCAGCCTGTACCAGGTTACCAAACAGTATTTTCGCAGGCACTGAACGTGATCAACCAAAGGAGAATCCTCAATGGAATGACCTATCCTTTTTGAGTGATAAAATTTTCTCCCCCACCCTTCATTCTTATTTTCTGAACCGTAATTGGCACTCCTATGCAAATCTATTGCTAGGGCCTAGAATTTACATTCAGTGGTTACTAAAGCTTTGCTTACACGCTTAGAATGGAAGAAGTGCAAAAGCAGTGTTCCTATATTTTTGGTATTGTTATCCATTGATCGAAGAAAAAACTGAACTGATCCAATAATTAAAACGCACTTCGAAAAAAAAATGCAGAGGTGGAACGAGAAGTGATAAAGAGATGCGAGAAAAGGTAATCGCAAGAGAAACAAGCACTTCACTTACATATAATGTTTTGTGACGATCACTCACTTCCTCTCACGTTGTATTCGATTGTGTACAAAAAACGTGTCCTTTAAAAATGATTTCCACTATAAAAGAGCGTATCTTTATTGTCAAACAGTATTTTATACATAATCAATCGGCGATTATTTCAAAGTGAATTTCCAAACAGGAGTCCTCCTAACCGTAGTTTGATCACTCGACTTATTGAGAAATTTTGTGCACATGGCACAGTAGTGATGTCGATCTTATTTTGATCAAAAAAATCGATCTGGATCAATCAGGGAAAATATCGATCTTTTTATTAGGAAGATGGAATGATCAATCCACAATCTTTTTCGTGCCAGATCGGAATTTCAAATTTTCAAATTTCAATCCATTGTTTTATCACTATTTTTAGCAGAGATGCTCACGTGGGACAAAAAAATAGCCGTTCCTCATTCTTTTGACGCTCCGGGCTTTTCTTCTGACGTCTAATGTGTGTGTGATTTCATGATTTCTTTAGTTATTTGAGAAAGATGTTCAGGATCAATTTTGATTCAGATTATTCGATTATTGTTATCACTGAATGAACGGAAGGAAGAACCACTGAGCGCCTGCGCAGAGACTATGAAGGGTTTTCAATAAAGACTGAGAATACTGTTTTCTGCGCGCTTGGCAACACTGAATGAAGCGAACGACTATAGTGAACAAATGGTAGGTTCAAAACAAACATTGTGTAAAAATTTCACATTCATTGTGCGTCTACTTCCGAAGTAATGGAGTGCGCGCAAAAGAAAAGGGCCTAAGTGACACTTAGGCCCTTTTTCGTATTTCGACTATTCTGATGTGGGCAACTGTCCTCTACACGGCCATTCAAACCGCGAAGCGCTATCTATCACCGTTGTCGAGAAACTTGAATGCAAAGAGGGAAAAGCATTGTTCACTGCTTCGACCATACTAAGGTTCACTGCGTTGCCCAGCCTGCAACTTTTGGTGATAACGCCGAGTTATCAGTCGGTCTATTTTTCAAAATTTCGATCACAAATGCTTTGAGGTTTTTTGAACCAAGAAATTATTATTTTTAATTATTACAATATGGAATATCCGGACTGTCGGTGCAAATGCCGAACAAAATTGAGCTCCGAGGTCCTTCGAAAGCTCAAAGGAGGTTTCCAGCACACATCCAAGGAAAGCCAAGATTCGTATATCGCCAGTATGATAACACGTTCTGATCCAATCAGAAAAAAAAAGAATACTGTTGGAGAAAATCGGGAAAACGTATGGAAATATTACTTGCAATATGGACTTTTACATATAGAGTGCTGTCGTAAGTTCTTTTTATTTCTTTTCGAGGTTAGTCCTAAACGTCTCCGTGTTATTCAAGATAAAGTATGTGCCGGTATTGTCAACTTTCGTGAGAATTATGGAAGTCATGTATGTTCACGCCGCATTCCTGATGAAACCTGGGCACTGGCCTCTGCGCATTTGCTTACAATACAGTGAATCTCACTATACCAAATCGAAGAAGAAATATTTCACAAACACCTCACTGACCGTACGGAAATTATTCAGTCTCTTCGGCCGTTATTATCTTATGAAAAAAGGCGAACGTCTAAACATAGGTCTTAGGAGCTACAAAAAGTTTTTTCGTCGCTGTGGATTCGGTATACATCAACTGAAGACTTATGTCTGTAATTTTTCTCACGCAAAGCAAGATAATATTAAAGCAGAAAACGGACTTGCAATGTAAATCAGCATTTGACTTGCACTGCGCTAAAGTTAGGCGATATCATTCAGAGAAGAAGCAGCTAATTGCGTCAGTGAAAAACAAGTATGAAAAGCTTGTCCTCAAATTTGATTATAGTCAAAATTTTGCAGTCTCGTTACTCAATGTTAACGATCAGTTTTATAGGAGGCTACTTTGGTTGTTTGTATTCAATGTCCCTTGTCACAATAACGGGCGTTCAAGAATGTATCACTTTTTGGAAACCGAGTCCAGAAAGGGAGCAAATAGTGTCGTTTCCCTCGTGTATGATGCTCTATCAGCATTTATACACCCTGAAACGACATCCATAGTGCTATATTCTGATTCAGCCCCAGGCCAGAATAATAATACTATAATGATGTAGTTTTGTGCATGGGTATCCGAAACATTGCACGTTGAAGTTCAGCACATTTATCTAGTTAGAGGCCAACTCGTACTGTGTTGCTGACCGAAATTTCGCCTACATCAGACGTCAAACTAGAAGACGGGAGAATATCTACACACCGGGGGCATATATTCAAATCATCAAATCTGCACGTCGCACAAAACCCTTCGAAGTACTTCACGCTGCTCCTCTTATTAAAGATTGGAGTCAGTACCTTGGTGATCGTTATTTGGCGCGGCCAACTGCAGCAGCACACAGACAACCCTTCAAACTTATGTCATATTGTCAATTAAAATATCGCCCCGATAATACAGTATTAGCATCACCTGCTTACTCTCCACTATTCAATGTTTATTCTATAAGAAAACGGCGTTCGGCAATTCCTGACGAATTTTCTCTTAGTCCTATTCCTGGCAAGATTACTGCGATTAAGAAAAAAGATGTTCTAGATTTATTACAGTATGTACCGCGGTATTCACAAAAATCCCTACAAAACGCTCTAGAGGTAGATAAATGATAGAGAATATGTTTCAGAGTCCTACTGTACAACTTGATTAATAATAAAAAATACTTCTGTACATTTTTTGACTGTAAAAATAGGAAAACGTAGATGCAAAAGTAGACGAAAAACCTGCGAAAGTAAAAAGGGCCTAAGTATTGCCCACTTTGAACGAGAATATCTCGTAGATAGAGCATAGGAACGAAAATTTTTAAACGGGAATCGACAGCCAAGATGTGTTGAAACCTTGTATTCTACATTCAACCATCGCTCTATTTTTATTTAGCTCAAAGCATCGTTTCAAATCTTTGAATGCGTTTTCCTCGAAACGCTATTTTTGTACTTAGGCCCTTTTCATTTGGGCGCACTCAATTGTTGTTTGAGTGCGTTGTGTAGAGAATCGCCTGTGAAAAATGGAGGAGATAAAAAAGGAGCAGAGGTATGTTATTCAGCACTATATTAGACGAGGAAAATCAGCGCTTCAGGTGTTCAAAATACTGAAAGAAACGTATGGCGATCTTTCTCTAGCAACACCAACAGTTTACCAATGGCATACATCCTTTTCTAAAGGGAGAAAAACGGCAGTATTGATGGGCGGTCCAGGCGCGCCGCGCAAGAAGTTGACTGACAAAATCGTGAATACTGGCGTCATCTGTACACAAGATGCATGATTAACTTCACGACACCTTGGTAGTATCCTGGACTTCAATAGGTAGGTAGCACTCATCACCTATTATCCAATGCTCTCTGTTATTCACAAGTTCACAAGGTGAATTCCCCAGTTACTGACTGAGGAACATAAAGGAAATCGTGTGCGAATTTGCACAGAATTAAAACGAAAATTAGAGGACGATGATACCTGCTTTGATAACATGATCACATGTGACGAGACATGGTTGTACCAATACGACCAAACACACCAAGAAATAGAAATCTCACGCCCGAAAAGCGAGAAAGTATTCAAGCAGTGAAAGCGAATCAACTTCATCGTCGAGAAGCAGCAGACCCTAAGATGAAGGTACGGGGTACCCAGTGGTTACCAAAGGGTGCTGGCCTGTCGCAAAAAGCTCGTGCTTAAAAATTAGGCATGAATGTGATGCTGATAGCATTCTTAGATAAGAAGGGCATGATGCCGATTTTCATCCGCAAATGAGATCCAAGGAGCTTCACCAGTGGCGGATTTACCAATGGGCAAAATGGGCAATCGCCCAGGGCGGCAAATTTTTGGGGGCGGCAAATTTTCCTTCTTTTTTTTTCCACAAAAGGAAATTAAAAGTGATCAGTAAATACAAGTAATATGTGCAAGCCGCCTATCAATCTTGCAATAACCATTAAAAAATATTTGCGAACTATTAAGAAATTGTTGAGCATGCGTTGGGTTCGTTGGCGTTGCTTCCCGCGCTGCTGCGCTAGAACAACCAATATTAACGGGTAAAAATGTTGTTTCCGTGTACCATGTAAGTCTTGCCGTTGTAGACTCTACAGCGCGGTTGAATAACAATCGGCAAAAGAGCCATTGCTGAGACGCTGAATGAAACTTCCCTACTGCAGGTTATAACTTGCTTCGTCTTTGGTCTTCTATTGCATGTTCGAAGAGAAAACGAGAAATATGTGACTGCGTGAATAAGCAGGATATCCTGTATTTTTATTTCCCTTTTTTTTTCTCAGAAAGCGATAAGATTGGCATCCATTGTTTCTGTCCCATAGCTATTTTCGAAACGGATGATAGTTCCTGTTCATGTTGTGTTGTGTGATTTTCATTTTATAATTTTAATATTAAATGTGTTCAAAATGAACAATCGAAAAAAATAAAGTGGTGCTCGGTACCAAAAAGATGCGAAGGAAAGGTGGGAAAAAGAGGAAGAAGTAGTAAGAAAAACTAGGAAAATGAGGTAACTATTTTCAAATTCAGAAACGTGATGACGCAGCAAATGAAAATTCAGAAATTGAAAGTAACATTCAAGATGAGTACGTTGGAAAATTAAATTTACGAAGGCATACAATAATTTCTCTTTATTCTTTTACGTTCCCCTTTCAGTGTGAAGGAAGTGGAGATATTCCTTTCAGTTGACTTCTCTGAGATATTTGTATTAATATTAAGTTGTAATCTGATCTTGTCATTTTTTGATAGCACTTTGTTATTTTCTCGTTATCTCTTTCTAAGATTACATACCTACTAAGTTACTCATGGTGCCAAATCTTTAAAAAATTTTAAAACTCCTTTATTTTATAATGTAAGTAATAATTAAATGAGTTAGAATGGATAGTGTTCTGTCTTTTGTGAAGAGCAGCTAATGGTAATTCAGCCGACAGTCTACAATGAGGGGGATTGTAATTAAAATTGTAGAATAATGAGTCAAAGAGTATTGTACACAAGAAACTGAATTTATATGTGCAACATTTAGCCACAATTTCCAATTGTGCCACATGCTGTGCCACAGACACTGAAAATGTGCCACAGTGGCACAATTGTGCCACACCTGGCAACACTGAACCGATCTCTCGACCGAGCGATTTTTTAACGAATTGTCAAAAGAATTTTGATGCGCGGCGTCATGTGTCGTCAATAACATTCGGTTCAATTCATCTAAAAACTGGGTCATTCTGGAAGACTGATTTTTCTCATTCCTCATGATGGATCAAGTTCTTTTCATTTTGGTTAGAAATGATTTTCTCTAAAATTTCGAAATTTTGTTTCAACACTTTTGTCAGTACCTACTCTTTGATTATAATGTCCAAAGTGACTATGATTTCCGATAAATTAAACTGAATTCGATGTCGGAAATTTTCAACCTACTCTTCTTTTTTTCATTTTTTTGAGTATAAATTCAACCTAATTTATGGAAAATTATCATTTTTATTTCACCTGTATCAGATATTCTTCTAATATCTATAGTATCATTTTTCACTTGTTTTCCGAATATTTTTTTAACAAACTTTTTTTTTTTACTGGCGTGAACATTAGTAAATTTTATTCGACGCGTATTTTTCGCTATCGCGCTTTATTACGCTTTCTTCCAGCTGAGGTGAGTTTGAGGGGGAAAATGATTTTAATAATTTAATTAGGGCGTTAATATTCACATGTTTTTCAAATCTTTTCAATTATTCTGATCTGAAATGTAGATTTTAAATTGAAAAAAAAAATAAATAAATAAATAAAATAATAATAAAAAAAACATGGAACAGTACTACAACAAAGAATTTCCTTACGGGTTTGAGGAGGAGGAGCAAGCCTTAGCCGAGCTAGCCAGCCGGCTTGAACGCGAAAGTATGTCTCAATGGGTTAAGAAAAAATTTATTTTTGGTTAAAATTGGAACGTTTTTTTAACGAAGAAAAAATTATTATTTTTAAATATTCCTCATTATGAATATAACTATGAGGAAGACGAGAGCGAGCTGGAAACCCTTTTCTGTGAGGCGGCCCAACGCATAGGTGTGTCAGATAAGTTACATTTTTTCGAATAATTAAATTATATCCTAAGTACATCAGCCAAATATTTACCTTTTTTTTCTATCCATCTCGTTTATAGAACAGTCTGAGCAATACGGGCCTACTGTAGGCGCAGGTGTGGCACGTGCCTATGCCCACCTTGAGGGGTTAGTCGAACCGCGCTCTGCCACCCGTACTAGCCAAGGTACTTTTTTCTTCTTTTAAACGCTTAAATACTTAAATTATTCGTGTAGGGCTGAACAAATATGGTAAATAGAACGTGCATAATTTTTTTTTCACTTTTCCCTAATTATTATTTTTTTCTTAGCCAATGAGGACAAAGAGTGTCAATCTCCTCATTTAGGATTGGCTTCCACATCGGGACCTTCAATGTCCTCTGTTCCAGGTAAATAAATAAGATAATAATAATTATTATTAAAGGGTTAGGATTTTTTAGCAGCGACCATATGAAATATACGGAAAATATATGTAAAATAAAACCTCATTTTAATAAAATACGCATTTTGTACCTATAAGGTAATCCGTAAAAATGAAGAAAAGAAACCTACATTTTTTTTCTTTGTAATAACTCCGAATGTGCCCCAAATTAATCAGAACTAAATTTCTAACTTGTTTTACTGTTTTCCAGTATTCTTACTGTTTGTTTTTATCTCTCTGACTTCTATATGTTTTCTCCAAAATTATTATTAACCCGTAAAGTGACTACAGGTTACATAGATACTTCATTTTCTGTAATATTTTCAAAAGTGCGAATTTTATTTACATGTACGTCAGGCTATTCTAAATATATTTCTACAGCAAAAAAGCATACTGTATCTTCAACTACTTTTCCCTAGTTACAAGAGTTACTGGAAAACTAATGTCCGCATATTTCAGCTATCTGAAAGGAACTTACATATTTTATATATTCTAAAAGTTATTAAAATATGAAAGGTTTTTCTTTCCCCCCCCCCCGGACGTACGTTTAGGTAAAGAATTCTATCTTTGATTCAACGTAGTATGCTTCGTAATGCAACGGATAGGAATCCTAACCCTGATAATAATAACTAAAATAGTTTTATAGATAGAATGAAAGGGCAATTATTATTATTATTATTATTATTATTAATTTATTCTATATTTTAAAAAAACAGAGCTTGTTCTCTCAACATCGGGGGTAAACTGTAGGAGGATCGCTCCTGTAGACGAGAGCGAGGACAGCGATTCCTCAGGTACATGAAAAAAAATTACTTTGGTTCGGTAGTTCTTTTCTTATAAAGACATTTATTATTATTATTTAATTTTTTAAAGACATGTCGGAACGGGTAAATACTGCAGGTACTAGGGGTACACAGCAAGGAGGTACCGAGACTAGCATAGGTGAATATTTATTTTTTATTTAATTACAAAGTGTCGAAATTTCGAAACGTGATTAATTCTAGGTAATAATGGACTATCATCAGAGGCACCCTTTGAAATTATAAATACAGTGGTAGAACTTAATAAGAAGTATAGTACTTCGCAGGAAATACTGACTACTAAGATGAGGGACTTGGGGGAGGATGAGGGCCTGCAGGCATACCTAAATAATGTTTTTGGCGCTCTCATGGAGCATGTTAAGAAGGGGGCAAAGGATACTGACCTTGTTGGGGTGACTGTCCGAAATTCTTCCCCAGACCAAAAGCCGGTATGGTTAAGTTTCAAAAAGCCACACCAGCTAGATATCTGTGTTGCTTCCACAAATTGAGAGAGTTGTGCAAAGTAATGAGCAGTTCCTCATGAACACCCATTTAAGCGTTAAAATTACGCGTGTAGACATGCCTGTAGGTCAGAAGAACGATAATAAGCGCGATTATACCTCAAATTACGAAGATTTTTGCGCTTCTAAACGTTCAATCATTATCATTAGAAACAATGACAATCTCTGCCTCCCGCGAGCCCTTGTAACTGCCATTTGGCTTCTTAAAACCAGGGTCACCGATCTATCAGAGAAAAGGGCTAATACACTTTTTTATAAAAGGGTATGTGAGGGGTCATCTAGCTCAGGTCTCGACCTCCAGCGGGCAGAAGCTTTGAAACTCTTGTCAGGCTGCAGGTATAGATCCGGCCTCCATCACGGGGTCTCTGGAAGATGTGCACAAATTTCAAAATCATCTTCGCGAATACAAAATTACCGTTTTCGCTCGCCGTGATGGCAAGGAGGCACTGTACGAGGGGCCGGAGATTGACACAGATCAGTTCTTTGACCCTCTTTACTTCCATAGCCATTTTAACTGTGTAGCTTCCATCACTGGCCTGGGGGACAGTGCCTACTGGTGTAGACCATGCAAAACGCCATACAAACATGTTCACCAACACAGATGCCCTGTACAGTGTAAACGATGTTACAGAAAACAGGTCTGCATCCGTGATAATGACGCCCCTCTGGTTCATTGTCAACGATGTAACCATGCTTTTGTAAGCCAAGACTGTTTCAGCGCACACCAACAGCCTTATTACGAGAAAAATCGTACTGTGTGTGACACAATACAAAGATGTAAGGACTATCGAGCATCATACTCATTAGCCCGAAAAGATGCTCACAAGTGCTTCCATCATACGTGTCAAAAAGGTAAAAAGTACGTAAACTATGACCATCCATACTACATACAGACATTGGAATGTGTGCAAGAAAAAGCTGTAGCGCTTTGGAGGCTACAATGCGAGCGAGTTATCACCATTAAAAAAAGAAAAAAATAAGTTCTCGGTTGGCGTGTTCATAAGTACGAATATATTTACATTGACTTTTAAAAAAAGGAGCGAGCGGAGAAAATACTTAGTGAGAGCGACAGTATGAGATGTCGAAGAAGACTGTTGAAGAAGACTGTTAAAGGACGATAGCTTCACGAACATCGAGTCACTGCCTAGCCGGACAATTAGGTTTAAAAAATACGAGGGTGGAAGAATAGCGTGAGGAAAAGAAAGAAAAAAGGAAAGATTCTTGGAAAAGAAAGAAAGAAGCAATTCGGTGTAGAGATGAAAAGGCACAAAGCTGGCTTGGCAGGACAGGTAACACATATACAATAAAAAACTATTTACAAAAGAATTTGCAAACCTTAAAAACAAAATCGATCGCGGTGGAGAGCACCGCAGTACTCCCCCCTAGCGGAGCGGTATAGATAAAAAAAAAAAAAGACTACATTATATTCCTCTAAGATGGCTTCTATCCAACTTAATGCAATTTTTTATTCGACGAACAAATTTTTTATTAACAAAGAGATCACTGAGTATGCGTCTAAATGTTTTCCAAACTCACAAGTTGCCTACATAGTCACTCCGGTTAGAAATGCGACGTACGATGTCACTCGACAAAATTTATTCAACGCTGAATACGCTCCAGGCTCATTTTATTACGATTCTTCCTTTTGCGTCTCTAGTCCTGACGAATGTTTTACTATAGAAGAAGATTTATTATACAACGTGGCCAATAATCAAGAAGCACCAGCGGCATTATACATTGATTACCTAGAGGAAAGATCATCACACGATATTAGTGTTCAAACTGCTGTCACGTCCAGTCCATTCATTAAAAACCTAATTCTCGGCATTTCAACTCAAGTGAACAGTGGCCTTCAACCTAATTTCAAGACCTTGGAAGAGAAAAGTGATGAGACGGCTCTCAAACTCTCATATCTACTCGAGAAACATGCTGATTTGGAACAACGTATGATAGAGATGTTTACTCAACTGAATCAGTATGCGAATATTGAGCTGGATGAAGAAAATACCGATGAGACTCTTCCTAGTCTAATTACAGGGAATCCTCCACTTACGTACCATGAGAACAAAAAGACGCTTTCCTTCAGGACAACTGTAAAAGCAAAAAAAGAAAGGACCTCAATTGAGCTTCCAAATATAGGCGACATTTTAATAAGCAAACCATTGACTGACTCGTCCGGATATTCTTCAACGAGTAACTCTTCTTCAACTGAACATGTTAGTAATTGTGACAATAAAGGAAAAGACTGTATTACTAGTAATAATTATAAGGGAAAAGACAATGAAGTTAGACAAAAATCAAAAGGAAGATGCAGTAACTCAAATAGTGATGATTTGACATATCCCTCACTGATTGAAAGGTTTAATAGAAAGCCGTCAAAGATAACTTTTGCCTGCAAAAAAGAGATTCATTTATATGAATATACCATCACTGAACGAAGAATGCAGTCGTATACCGGTTCTCTCGCAGCGACTTTTTATTATAAGGCATGCTCAAATCCTCTTCCTATCCATTTGGTATACAAAGATGATAGAAAAAGCTCTAACTTCCAGAACAATAATGGAGTATCAATTGATCTAGTAATGCCAGGAAGCTTTGCTCATGCGTTAGGAGTTAATCATGTATATACGAACCTAGTTATGGTGTCTCTTCTTAGGAAAGAGTTAAAAGGAAAGAAAATTCATTTTGGAAAATACGCAGGACGACTTGGGGCAATACAGAGGCGTTACCTAGGATTTTCTGATAAAACGATTGCTTCATTTTGTGAATCTTTAACGTCTTCGATTCTAGCTGACGAGAACATTATGTCCTTAATTCCAAAAGCAATCGCTTTCACCTTCGAGCTTATGGACAGACCATTAACTGAGCCTGTTAGATTAATGACATGTGTGCCAACCTGGGAAACCATAGTAGTACCAACCCAAGAGTATAGAATGCTTACAAAAAATATTCTTGACAACAAAGTGTTTTTCTCATATAATAAGCGGATACCATTTGCTGTGTTTTCACATATTATCGATTGCATCCCAAAATGCATTGCACTAAAGAACGAGAGACACGGTCTTATGCATGGTTCACACGTCATATTTGAAAAAGATGAGTTTGTGACTCCATGCCGTAAGAGATGTAAGACGCTTGAAGAGTACTTCTCAAACGCATGTACAGTTAGAGCGTTCGCGATACAAATATGGGGGGTTCAAATTGACTTCAAATCGATGTATCCCGGAATATCGAAGGAAAAGCACTACATATGTAAATACTGTGCGAGGGTATATGCCGATGAGATAATGAGGAATGTGTGCGAACTATACTGTGAACTCGTTCCTGATAAGCTCACTGTTCCAATTCAACGCACAGGTGATGATGAAGTAAGACCAATAGCACTACCATTTGGGAAGGCTGAGCTGTATGAAAGGATAGAATCTAGATTATTGGATTGATGTAGTTCAACAGGTAAGTATCATTTATTTTATTGTTGTGGTAGCTTAATTTTAATTAAAATTAGTTAATTTAAAAACAAAATCGATCGCGGTGGAGAGCACCGCAAAGCCACTCCTCAAGGGCACTTGCTACATGAACCGAATTTTTGTGTAGTTCAGCTCCAATGCTCGAAATGCGTTGATGTTGATATAGTCGACTTATCAGCAGTTGATTGCGGTGGGTGCGGAAAACGCAAACACATTATCAATAAGAAGGGGCCTGAGCTATTAGCTGATTTTTTCCAAACTGGTCTCTCCCAAAAGAAATATGAGTGCATAAGTGTATGGGCTCATAATTTACAGGCATACGACAGTCAGTTCATTCTGAAACATATGATCAAAGTACTGGAGTGGAATCCCAAAATAATTTTGAACGGGGCTAAGATTGAGATGATGAGGTATGGGAAAATTGTGTTTAAAGATTAGCTGAACTTTTCCACAAACCTCTTGCTAAGCTACCGGAAATGATGGGCCTGGACAACATTACCAAAGGTACTTATTAATATTATTATTCTTCCTTCGCTCTTATAGGTATACAAGGCGGGAGGGGGGGGGGTGTCTCTTATCTCTTACTTAATTTCAAGTGTTAGGGATTAATGTATTCGTTATTTCTGTTTCTGTAGAGTACTTTCCACATTTCTTCAACGGAACTAAGAAGCAAGATTATGTTGGCCCGCTTCCTGCTCTTGAATACTAGGGTGCCAACAAGAGAGACACCAAACAGAGAGCCAAACTCGTTTAATAGTGGGAAGAGGAAAGAGCTACCCATAATCTTTTCCAGTGCAGAGACGCCATGTTGAAATATTGCAGGGCAGAGTGCGATATTCTCAGGCGTGCTCTCCTGCAATTTCGGTGCCTATATTCGAGTGTAGGGGGTACTGATGTTACTGGAAGCGTCACAATAGCGTCAGGACTGATGACGTTATTTAGAACGAGGTATTTGAAAAAGAACCTCCTAGGCCTCATACCCCCTCACAGTTACTGGGGCGCCGACTGTTAATCAAAGCAAGCATTGAAGTACATGAAATACCTGGAGATGGAACACAAAGTGCAGATTCATATGGCAGAACATTGCAATGAGAAGCGCATAGGTCCATTAAAAGTTGACAGATATACCAATAAATGGTCCAAAGGCTCAAAAGCAATCATCGAATACCATGGGTGTTAGTATTTATGCAAGTAAAATAAAATAAAATAGGGGGAGAGGGTTACTACTGATACTTTGTTAATATTTATTCGCTGAATTAATTTTCCTTTTTTTTTTGTTTCTTCTCTCATTATATTGTTACAGGTTATTACCATGGCTGCCCTGTATGCTTTAAAAATTGTACGGCGAGAATACAGGGGATGAGAAATTTTGAGACCATGGAGATGCGCTACTGATCAACGCAAGAGAAGATGGGGTATCTGCGTGGGTTAACCTACCGCGATGATAGTACCGGTACGGACAGGAAATATACTATCATTGAAACGTGGGAATGTCAATTTAAGAATCTTTGTGCAAATGACAAAGACATCAAAACATATGTTGAATTGCTAAACATCCACAAACCTCTGAAGCCTCGAGATGGGCTATATGGCAGCAGAACGGAAGAGTTCTGCAAGTATTATAAGGCAAAGGAGGAGGTAGGGGAAGGGCTGAAGTACGAAGGTCTATTGAAAAGTAACGCCTCCTGCCATATAACTTCCGAAAGAGTGGGGATAGCGAGCGGCGCGTGGCAGCCACATGTTCAGCAACTAATTCTAACCTTGTATACCAACTTTTGTGGAGATCAGTTCACAGTTGTGTGTTTTGTGTCCAAAATATGGAAAGGGGATTTTCGACTCGGTTGAAGCAACGGGCGGTGATCGAATTTCTTGCATGTGGAGGTTGTGAACCCAAAGAGATTCATTCTCGTTTAGTGCGGGTGTACGGCAATGATACCATCGATATTAGCAACGTTCAACGTTGGGTTGTGTATGCCCACAAAAGTGAATCCAGCAAATTACGAATATCTGATGAATTCCGATCTGGGCGACCAAAAACCACGACGACAGACAAAAAAATTACAAAAGTTGACTCTTTAATCCGCGAAAACCGGAGAATAACACAAAACGAAATCGGCAGCCTGCTCAACATTTCACAGGAGAGAGTCAGCAACATCATGAACACTCTTGGCTTTAAAAAAGTGTGCGCTAGATGGGTACTGCGAATGTTAACGGACAAGATGAAGAAGCAAAGAAAGGATGCGTGCGAAAAGTTCTTGCGGCGTTATGGTCAAGAAGGGGACAATTTTCTACAGACCATTGTTACGGGCGATGAAACATGGGCTCATCATTACGACCCAGAAACTAAACTGCAATCAATGGAATATCGCCATTCGACTTCTCCACGTGTCCGAAAGTTCAAAGTTGCAAAATCCGTAGGAAAGGTTATGCTGACAATGTTTTGGGATTCAAATGGTATTGTGCACCGGGAGTACGCACTGAAAGGAACGACAATAAATTCGAACAGCTACTGTGATACTCTGTTGAGGTTGAGAGCAAGAATTCACCGTGTTAGACCGCAGTACGACAGGTTTCTGTTGCACCATGACAACGCCCGTCCCCACTGTAGTCGTCAAACAAACGCAAAGATTGAGCAGCTGCAGTTTGAATGCATGAACATCTCAATAAAGTGGCTATACGTCATATGCGACGTTTAGCCCGTGTTTTGCAATATTTGCATCAAGAAACCTGTAACGAAAATTTGAATTTGTTTGATGCGTTGAGACCTGGAAATTTTGATTTGTTTGTAAGAGCAGTCCAGAATTGTGCTTCTTATGACATAAAGACTCAAAAATTTATATCACCATTGTTTGCTTTGCAGATAGGAACACAGTTAAAACAATCTTGTGACGTCGCGTTCAACATATGTGTCAAAAGGGGGCTAGACAGAAATCGGCTCATCGAGATAACTGATCTAAAAAAACTTATTATGAATGAGTGGACAGCTTTGAGGTTGCAACGGTGGCCTTGAATAATATCAATTCCAATAAATGGAATAAGCCTAATTTGATTCCCACCACTAATGATGATCTTCACGCTTTCCGGAGAGTGCAAGAAATTGTTTTTATTCAGTTGCTGTTACTAAACCGCCGTCATGTAGGAGAGCTTCAATGATTGGAGGTAAACTTATATCGTGAGAAAAAAGATAAAACAATTGAGTCAGAATTGGAAAATTGCGTCAGTGATACAGAGAAAATTTTGATGAACAGTTTTAAAGGGATCATAGTGAGAGGAAAAAGGGAGAGAGGTGTTCCGATATTGTTCACACCGAAAATGATCGAACATGTTGATTTATTGCTAGCGGTGCACAATAATTTCATTCAAAATGAAAATGAAAACATATACCTTTTTGCGACGATAAGTAGTGACACTCCTCTATATGGCTGCCCCACAGTGAAGAAAGTAGTCAACGAATGTGATGTGGAAAAGAGTGCCACATTTACTTCCATAAAATTACGAAAACACTTGGCTATACTAACTCAAATATTTCATATGTCGAAGGGAGATCTCGAACAGTTGGCAAATGTCATGGGCCATAATGATAAAACCCACAAAGAATTTCATCGGTTACCAAATGATGTCTTACAAACGTCCAAAATATCAAAAATTTTGTTATTGGCCGAAAAAGGAGTCGACATAAGTCAATATCGAGGCAAACATTTAGAGGATATAACCATTGATACATCAGAAATCGAAGAATATGCAGGTGATGAAGATGAGGAAAATGATGAAGATGAATTTGGAGTAGTCCCTAATACTGACCACCCGGAAGAAACCAAAGAACGTGCACCAATTTGTACCAAGAAGAAGATGAAGAAGAAGACACGAGAAGTAGTTCCGTGGACTGCTGAACAAAAAAATTTATTACTCGGTTACTTCAAATCTCACATAAAAAACAGAATACCTCCAAAGAAAAAGGAATGTGAGAAGCTTATGGCGATGCATCCCGGAGTATTTGACAATAAAGGTTGGGTGAAAATGAAGGCGTTAATTTTCAATGAAAACAAGAGCAATAAGAAGTAATGTCAATTTTTTTTTACATTTATTTTTTACCAAGTATTTGGAACATTATTTTATCATATTTGTTATGCTTTGTACTTTTCTCTCAATGTTTTACATTTACAGTTTGTCCTTTTTTTTTTTGACAGAGTTCGGCTATAACGTAGTAATTTGTCTGGTCCGTTAAGGTACGTTATAGCTAGGTTCGACTGTAATAGGGTGTCTTTTTTTTTTTTTTTTTTTTTTTTAAGAAATAACTGTAGGCATTTCCTGTATGATAAAAATGAAGCAAATACGACAATAATTATATGATTGGGTTATAATCCACAGAATTTCATCGCCAAAATGTTCGACTTTGTTATGTGTTCATACAAAGGTTCATACCGCTTGCCATTCATCTTTATTTACTCTCACAAGGAATTTGCCAACGGAGACGAATTATATTGATTGGTAATAACACTCCATACTGCAAAATGCTGACATCGTATAGTCGGAAGTCACATTACAGCAGCGCGCGATAAGCGTCCCAAAATTAACATTACCTTTGAATGAGCACAACAACTTCCTGTACAAAGGCTGTGAATTCAGTTCAGTCGAATGGTGGCGTTTTAATCTAAGTGTTGAACAGTTGAACGTTCTTAAACCCTAACGCAGGTAAAGCATACTCTTAACCGCTGAACGTTTTTAACATTTCTTGGATTGTGATTTTCAATTGATTTGCTTTTCTCTCATTCATTTAAGATTATGATCCCAAGGCATTTATTCGTCGTGTTGACCATATTAGTCACGAGTACACTGATGGCGTCCATAGATTCCGTGTAGCGAAAGCCTACACGCATGCCCCCCACGAGGCCCACGAAGAAGCCGGAACCCGAGCCGAGAAGGACGACGACGAAGACGACGACAACGAAGCCAGAAAGAGGAAAAAATTTACAGGAAACGTTTATAAGTTCAGTAGTCAATGGCTCGAGGTCGGAGGTTGGTAGTGCATTCGTTCGAGAAGGAGTCAAGAAATTCAGCAACAACTACACAGAGACACCGCCACCGGTGTCCGCCGTTGATGGTCACGAATCGAAGACGAGTACACCTAGTACAGTGCCGAACGACGAAAGTAATTATGAAACGTATTATTTTTACAGTTTCGATGTCATAGATACGTACCTTTTATGTTAGAATTGTCACCTGTTTAATTTCGACAGTTTCGCCTGCTGTAAAGCATTTTGACAACGAGACAGATTTATCTCCGGCCATAGGAGAAGGAAATACCTCCGTTGATGGTCACGAATCGAAGACGAGTACACCTAGTACAGTGTCGAACGACGAAAGTAATTATGAAATGTGACTGCCTCCAAGAAAGTGTTTAAAACAGTTTAAAACGTTCGCTCTCAAGAGTTCGAGCTGTACAGCTGCCTGGCTGTATTATCATTAGATAAATGGGTATCATAGGCATGCAGGGTTGCTACGTTTTAAACAGAAGTGTTTAAAACACGTTTTAAACACTAAAAAAAACGTTTACAACATATTTACTGTTTTAAACGTTTTTTTTTTGTTTAAAACGTTTTAAACATGTTTTTTTTGCCTTTGTTTTTTTTACGTTTTTTTTTCAAAAATCCAACTTTTAACAGGAAATGGAAAAGTAGTTTCATAACAGGGTTGGTAATATGAAATATTTTTTCATTTTCCTTTTGTTATGTTATCAATTATTTTGAATTTTTAGTTTTTCGCGTTATTGATAACGTTTCGTCTGTGTCCAAGAAAATATTCCAAAGAACTCATTTTATTCATTTTTAGCTTTCGGTCCACTATGACTGAAAGACTGAGCCACAGGTCCACAACACGCACAATCCCACAAAATTTTTTAAAAAAAAATACCAATAATAAAAAAAACATTTTTTAATTATATTTAAAACGTTTAAAACACATAAAAAAACAAATAGAACAACACGTTTAAAACAAAAAAAACAGTCTAAACAAAAAAATCACCTGTTTTTTTTAACGGTTTTTTAACCAACCCTGTAGGCATGCAGTACGAACTCACGAGCGTATTAAAAAAATCTCTCTGTAGCACTCCAGCTTATCACCACACCTTATTGATTCTCATGTTTTAACTTTCTATTTCTAGCGATAATGGTTAGGTGGTATCGTTGGGTAGAAGTGTCCTTATATATTTTCAGTGAGCTTCATTTGTTGTATAATTAGTTAATAAATTGAAGCCTCAGCAGTTTAATCAATTATTGTTATTTGTAGGACCGTTAATCGGTGTGTATATCTTCCTAAAATTGAAAGCTGTATGTCGCCTGTGTTGCTGGACACGGCCGGACGAAGAAATTACAATGGAGGAGGTTTAAGGTTTATATTAGTAAGTGATCGGTGTATCTGTTATTTTTACGAAACTTGTACAGTGAATCGCAAAATTCGTCATACAATGCGTCTTCTTCGGTTCTCGTGAGCAAACGCGGCTGTATGTTGATGATACCCTCGTCGGTTGATGACAATGTCATGTGTGAGAGAGTGTTACGAAGGTAACGATGATGTACTTATTCGACATTTTATCTAATTCCTCGTGCCACATTTACGGAAGTTTCGCAAGTTCGCGTTTGCCCACGAAAAATCGGAATCTAAACGAACCTTAGTTTTCTTATGGAAAAATACACGCTGTATGAATAATTTAGCGACGCGAATTTTTAGTTTTCCGCCGATTCTATTTGTTCGTTCTTCATTTTCAGGTTCATTACTCCGTATTTGTATATAACCATTCTATAATAGATGTATGACACAAACTCTCACAATCGTTCTTGATGTCCATTTAAGATGAATTGAAATACACGGAAAATTCACAAAATTGAGTTGTCTTTAATGCAAAATGATATAAAATAAAGTATTACACGTCTCGTACTGACCCTGTATGTATTATATTTTTCGTTTCGGCACTAAAGGTGGTTCGATTATTTAAAAATGACCACTGTGCTCGTTGGCCGAGCCCTTCGCTTCTCATGTTCCTCCAACGATTCTGAAACATTACTTTTCATCGTAAGAAAAGGTTTTCACGAGTACCTTCTCGTCTACGAAAATACAGTAATCGTGCTCGCGTACAATCGGAACGCTGCGCGTACAACTGTAGTCTTGACAGAAATAATGTCGGTATATTCGAAGTAGGAGTAACTGAGTAGATGACTCTTGTCCATAATTTAATTAGTGAATAGCATTACAAAATTGAAAGAATACTTACTTATACATCCCAATGTTTTTTAGAATAAGCACTTTGTACGGCCACACCGAATAATATGCATCTGAATGTATATTTTGTTTACAGAGAAGTGAAATAATTGCATTACTCAACACATCCATATTGAATTTTAATCTGATTTTCTAGAAACGAATACTTTGTTACTGAAGCACAACATGAACTGCTTTCGGTCGACAGTAAGTAAGCAGAGAACCGAATGAGTTGAAACGGTATTTTAACAGAATGAAGTTTAATAGTGTTGACCTCGTACAGCAGATCATGCATTGTAATTAAAGTGATCGGGTGTGCCGGAGGGAGGAGGGCGGTTGTAATGTAAATATTTTTTCATTTTCCTTTTGTTATGTTATCAATTATTTTGAATTTTTAGTTTTTCGCGTTATTGA
The DNA here is from genome assembly GCA_031841125.1 of Acanthococcus lagerstroemiae. NCBI lineage: Eukaryota > Metazoa > Arthropoda > Insecta > Hemiptera > Eriococcidae > Acanthococcus > Acanthococcus lagerstroemiae. The sequence goes on along the minus strand of CM063106.1, from coordinate 36,842,867 downwards.
TAACGTTTCATCTGTGTCCAAGAAAATATTCCAAAGAACTCATTTTATTCATTTTTAGCTTTCGGTCCACCATGACTGAAAGACTGAGCCACAGGTCTACAACACGCACAATCCCACAAACGGCGATCATAGCTAAATGCACTGTTTATTTTGTTCTTATTTTTGCCCTAGCGTCTGTACAAGCTTTTTTATGGCAATTAACTAGTACAAAAGACCCTTTAGTTTGCGTAGCACATTACCCGCACTACCATCTTCAATCTTCCAACAGGGAGGGTGAGCCATTTTATTGCAAGGGAGACGCATTGAGAATACAAACGACACAAAGTCATCTTCAGCAACACGTATTATGTTTCCTCTGGCGTACCATATTCCTGCACATATCTTTCAAATTGTTACCCACGTTATTGTGCGAAAACAACTAACTACACGTAGTAATCGTTCAGGTGGGTATAAATACATGAAACGAGACAGTGATCACTGGACATGTGAAGTGACCACCGTCGAGATGTTTTCATCTAAATGTGTTGCGGTTCGTGACTCCGATGTTTCTACTTGGTCGTGTAATAATAATATTGTTAAAATAACAGTCAATGAAGTTTGCGCGAAATTCGGCGTGGATATTGACAATGACAGGAGGAATAGATTTTTTTTGGAAAATCCAACTGGATAAGAAAGTTATTGTTAATGAAGAATTACTCAATTGGCTAGGCTATAGTGGTTCTCGGTATTATTTAAAGAAGACATTAATTACCAAATTATTAGCTAAAAATCCGCACATTCAATATGAAGAAATTACAGATGAAAAAGATTGTAGAAAAAAATATTACGTTCTGGATGCTATTGATTTTGAAGGTATAATGATGCAAATGAGAACGGAGAAGGTTAGAGAATTACGCGAATTATTTTCGCTTATGAAAATGATAGTGGTCAAATATTGTGAATACGAAAAATTTTACGAAAAGCATAGTGCAGAATTGTTACGACAACAGAACTATCAATTAATTGGTTCAGTAAACGAATTAAAATCTCTCGTTCTGACGGTAAAAGAAGATGGTGATGAAAGGGAACGTCGAGCCGAAGAAGAGCGTCTTAAATCTGAAGAAGAACGCAGAAGAGCAGAAGAAAGGGAGCAACGAGCCGAAGAAAGAAGTCGTCTCTTAAGTTCACAAATAGAAAATAACATCGAGCGTTTACGGAGAGACATAGCCCCCAATGTCGTACCAGTACCTATCAACCCCTCTAAAGTTCACCGATTGGGACTGTATAGAACCGCGCTACATGGTGAATGGTACTTGATGCGTCGTCAAAGAGAGGCGTGGAGGGATGCTGAAAGAAGATTGTACAACCGCTTCATGATTCAAGTACGAGTTTGGGACAATATTTCACATGCCGTGGACGTAGGTAATACTCTGAAAAGATGTCGTCGACTCACTTGGTACGCTCGTGGAAACATAATTCGCGTACCTGAAGAACATCGAACGGAAATTCGTGAAGAAACTATTGTAGGAATGATTGAAACGATTTTAACGGAAGAAAACGCAGCGCATAGACTAGCTAATGATAATGCTAATGTATTGTGAATTTCGGATGTTGTAAAAAAAAATTTTTTAAAAAATGCATTAATTCCGTTTTCATTACGCGATTATTTTACTGTATGTAAAAAAATTAGCTTCTGAATATTTTAAAATAAATCTTTATTGGCAATATCAATGTCTTCTTTATTTTCAAAAAAAAAAACAAAAAACAAACAAACAAACTGGTTATGGAAATTAAACGAATGAATAACTTGATAACATGCCGAATCTTTCCACTGGCATCCTAATTTTACGCATTCAAGTTTGTCGTTTTAACTACAGTATGTACTGTATATGAACCTTGCTTGATGTACCGATTCAATAAAATCATTTCTGACATCATTGATTCGTAATCCGAGAATTAATTTCAACTGTACGTTCTATATGTTTGCTCGACTACACCATTTAGATCGCGAAATTGTCTCACTCGAACTTCGTCTCATTTACTTCCGCGTTGCAACCTAACACCTTCAAATTACTACGTGTACCTTTCTAACAACACACATTCCTTATACAACCATTCGAGAAGAAGCGCGAAACAAATATTAAAGTTTGTATACTGTGTAGACGTAATAATTATAGTAAGATGCGAAGGTAGAAATTTGGCAACATGAAATGGAAGTGGATTTGTACATTATAATAATAAAATATACAAACTGACGCGGATTTACCATTATTGTGATGACGTGGATTTGTATATGTACGAGGGGTGTTCAATAAGTAAGTTTCGTGCTCGCATAGCGGGCGAACAACGTGAAAAGGAACGCCAAAAAAAATATGAGCGTATCTGTGGGTTGCCACGAGTTAGGCCGGCCGCACATTGGGACACACGCGCAACACACGCACAGCACAGCCCACGTGCGATAGTCTGTGAACTCCTAACCGTAATGAAACAGCGCACATTGACCCACGTACAAGTCATGCGCAGCACACGCGTGTGTATGTCTGTGTACAAAACACAGATTTCGTGCGACGTGTGTCACTGGAAACGTTCGAGACGCGACCATTCATTTCAGTCGCTAATTCGGTGCAGATTCTTGTGTTTTGCGAAGTTGTGTTTTTTAAGTAAATTTGTTGTGATGGAAGCACATATGGAAGAGCAGTTTATTGAAGCAGTGCGGGAGCATCAAGTCTTGTATGACACAAGTCATCAAGATTACATGCGGACTAAACTAAAGAACCGAATTTGGGAGAAGATTGCGAAAGATTTGCGGTTGAATTCAGGTAAGCAATAAAATATTAATTTGTTTCAGTCATAGAATGTATTAAGTTACTGTGTACATTAGTTTCTTAAGAACATAGGCTCATAGAAATCACTTAAGTCTAATATTTTCCTCGTTGTACTGACTCCAATTGCCATGGCACGGATCCAGCTGGAGAAACGAAAAATGCTGCAAAATTCTCCCTTATATTAAATGATTCTTTGGAACTTCGTGTTCGATTACCTGCTAATGGACGTAACTGGTGAACAGGCATGGGATTTTTCTGAATATCTGCAACTACATTATGTGGTTTCCCAATGATGCCATTTCTTAAGTAATTATGTAAAACACATGTTGCCTTAACAATATCATCAACTAGAGATGTTTTACACTCGAAAGGTCTACGATATACTCGAAATCGTGATGCTAAAATACCAAAAGTACATTCTACTGTCTGCCGTGCAGAAGATAATCGATAGTTGAATATTTTTCTGATGTTATTGTTCAGCTGAGAACCAGGGTATGGGCGCATTAAATTAATAAGCAAAGGAAAGGCCTCATCTGCTACGAAAACGAAGGGTGTTAGTTCAGACTGTCCTGGCAAAGGTTTTGGTGCTGGTAATTCTAATGTTCCACTGTATAGTTCTCTTCCAAATGAACTTCTATTGAAAACATTGGAATCACTGAATCTTCCCATAGAACCAACATCTATCACAGTGAATCGATAATCTGCATCTACAGTAGCCATTAAAACTACCGAATGGGTTCCTTTATAATTAATGTAGGAAGAACCAGCTCTGCTGGGTTTTTTTATTACGACATGCTTCCCATCAATGGCTCCACAGCAATTATGAAAATGCCATTTTGTTTCAAATTCTGTCGCATACTTAGCCCAGTCCTCCACTGTGGGTTTTGGCATATAAATAGGTTGTAGAGTTTTCCAAAGACTGCTGCATACTTGCTTCACTATTTTGGAAACAGTTCGTTCGCCAATATAGTAACTGCGACCAATTGTACGGAAAGTATCTCCTGTTGCAAGAAATCTGAAAGAAGATCACACTTTTAGTACAAGCTTTCGGGACAATCATGGGAAAAAAGAGGTGCATGTCGCGAGCACCCTTAAAAGATGTCACTAATTTATTCTTAATTTGTTCTGTTATTTTGAACATAGGAAAGTCCCATAGAGCGCACGTTGATGTGTACCACTGTGGAGAACGTCGTAATGGTACAGATCAACATGCAACATACGCTAGTTGTGGCATAATTTCATCGAAAATGTTTGAGAAAAAAACCCGATAATTTCGGAAGAATCTCAACGGAAATCTTTAGAAAAAATTTCCAATGTTTCCCAAAGAATTTCATGAAAATTCATTGAGAAAATCTTTCGCTAATTTTTGAAGAATAATAGGAATTAGGAAAAAACTACGACGGTTTTTAAAGAATTTTTATTAAACAATCTTCAGGAAAAATGTTTGATGATCTCCGAAGAATCTCATCGAGAGGTCCGTTTCGCCTGCCCCCCCCCCCAAATTAGATTCTGAGGTCAAAAACTATCTCATAATTTTGTACCTAATTTGTACCAATTTGTACCACAAATTCCTAATTTTGTACCCACAACCCCACTGACTCACGAATTGAGTAGTCCCACGCTAGCCTTCCCTAGCGCCCCATAGAAGCGTTCCGCACCCGGTGTAGTATCAAAATTTCGTACTTGTTTTGTATAGTTTTGTACCATAAATATCAAATTTTGTACCCTCATCATTTCTGGTAGTTTTTTTTAAAAAGCAAACGGAGGGGGGGGGGGGTTAGCGAGACGTAGCCCACCGAGTGAGAATTTTGTATCTGAAGTGATAAGAAAATCACTGAGTCGATTTTTAATCATTTCATTTCTGAAAATGGTACGGACTCGCTCTGGGAATGGCACCAAAATTCCACAAGATTTCTAGGCCCTTTTTTCATTCTCATCTTCTGGTTTATGAATTTTTCCTAGTTTCATATTTTTCCATTCTTCCCCCGATATACTGATAATTTCTAAATCCTGCATTCTTCTGTTTTTCTAACTTTTGCCCCATTTACCAAATAAATATTTGTACGAAGTGATATTTTTAACCTCCAAATTGTACCCACTTTATATCTGCCAGAATGTTGAAATCATCCTATTCTTCTTTTTATCACATATCTTGACTTTCTCAAAAATTCTTTTCGTGCCAGATGTGTTAGCAAATTTGAATCCTGGGGTCCAAATCGGGGTTGGAACAAAAATCGATACGTCACAAAATCAGTGATCAAAACATCCTTATTCCGATATACCTTGTCCAATTTTTGTGGCATAGTCAAATTGACTCCTTTAAAGAGTAAAAAATTAGAAATTGGTGCGCCTACAGGGGTCATATTGAAAATCTGATAGAATCTACGAACTCAGAAAATTCGGGAATGTTGAATTTGATTTGATAGAAAAAGTCTTCAGCTACCTATAGGGCACAAAATTTAGCTCGATTTGTGGAAAATATTCGTCACTGTAGAAAAATCATCACGGAATTGTGCCAAGACTTTTGTGGGAGAAAAAAAAATTGAAATTCAAATGATTTCCTAAAATGAAAACCTGATCCATAAAATCGGTGAATTTTTAATTTAAGACGTCGAAAACTCTCCACTAATTGAAAAAAATACGGATTCCTGTTCGTTTTCCCCGCACATAACCCATTATCGATGAAGAACAGGAGGAGTAGGGCAACAGGGCACTACCCCCTGACTACTTGACCCCTTCCCTAATGAAACACAAAATATGTCTTTACCTCATATTTTCATCAATTTACAATAACTTTGGATAACCAGTTTATATAAGTTTATAGCGATAAGTTAGCAGCGTAGCTATACAGATTTTTTTAAATCCAAGATATTTCAGAATTTTTTTAAAAAGTATACAAAGTTTTACAAATTAGAAATGTTTTACAATAACTTAAAAACTCTACAGAAAGTTTGAAATCTTACAATTTTTATTTTATTTTTCAAAGGTGCCTAATAGCCATACATCTTACAACATTTTAAGAAACTCAGAGATAATTACAGACAGTACTCCAACAAAAAATCACAACATTCTAACAAATAGTACAAAATTTTGATACCACCCCGGGTGCTGAATGCTTCCTTAAGGAGCCAGGAGGGCCACTTATTTGCGAATAAGTGGAGAAGGGAGAGGGTACAGAATTTGAGATTGGTGGTACAAAAGGGTACAAAATAGGAACAACATTTTGATACCATTCTGGGTGCCGAATGCTTCCATGGAGGGGGGAGGGCAGTGGACTACTTATTTTGCGAATAAGTGGGGAAGGGGGCGTGTACAAAATTCGGATTGGTGGTACAAAATGATACAAAATAGGTACAAAATTTCCGTATCACTTCCGGTGCGATATTCTCAATTGGAGGGGGGGACTACGTTTCGCTAGCCCCCCGAATTTATTTTTAAAAAAGTGCGAGTAATGATGTGGGTACAAAATTCGGGATTGGTGGTACAAATTGGTACAAAATAGGTACAAAATTATGAGATAGTTTTTGACTTCAGAATCTAATGTGGGGGGGGGAGGGGCTGGCGAAATGGACCTCTCATCGAGAATCTTCGGGAACAATATCCGATGATTTTAAGAAATTTCATCGGAAATTTTTGGGAAAAAATTCCGATAAATTCCGAAGATTTTTATCGGAAATCTTTAAAAATAATTGAAATTTCTTGAAGATTTTCGATGAAATTCTTCAGAGATCATCGGTATTTGTCTCCAAAAATTTCCTATAACATTTGTTAGAAGTCATCGGAGAATTTTCCCAAACATTTTCCTCGAAGATTTTCAATGAAATTCTTCGGAGAACATTTTACCTAAAGTTTTTTGATAAAATCCTTTAAAAACCGTCGTAGTTTTTTCCCAATTCCTATTATTCTTCAAAAATTAGCAAAAGATTTTCTCGATGAATTTTCATAAAATTCTTTGGGAAACATGGAAATTTTTTCCAAAGATTTCCGTTGAGATTCTTCGGAAATTATCAGCATTTTTTTTTTCAAACATTTTCGATGAAATTATTCCACAACTAGCGCAATGTTGCGTGTTGATCTGTATACCATCACGACGTTTTCCACAGTGGTACACAGCAACGTGCGCTCTATGGGACTTTCCTATATTGCGTGATGATCTGTACCACACTGTATAGAGAGATAGATTATAAACTGTAGATCACCAGTCTGCTCGTTTACACAAAATGAGTTTTGGAAAAGTGTTCGGGCAGATAGGAATGCAGAGAGAAGGGGAAGTTGGAAACAGAGGGCTGGGTGGATCTTTTGTATATCCAGCTCGAGGACAGAAAATGACTAATTTTCTGGTGTGAAAAATGTATAACTCAAATTTTTAATGGACTCTCAGCTGAAATACATCAATAACCATGTCAAAAAGAGCTCCTCCACTGCGAGATGTATTTGTCACCACGAGCCAGATAGAGAAATACAGATCTCAGCCCATCAGGAGCTTTTCCATGAATGGGAGGGGGTGGCATTGTGGTTTCCAGTATATAGCAACATCTATATAGAAAGTGGGAATCGGCAAACGAATTCGGAAAATGGTAGAACAAATTACAAACAAAATAGTATCACCCTTTTGGACTGCGATATGCATAATAAGGAAGCTAGCAATACACTCCTGTAAAACAAGCGAATAGTTGTATAATTATGCGAGCCTACGAAGCAACACTGATTGATTTCATTATTTCAATAGGCAAGGATGCAAAAGATCACTGGACGAAGCTTCGAAACCAGCACAGAGAAGCACTGAGACGCAGGAAGGCAAAGAGTGGTTCAGCGGCAACAAGTGCGCCTATGTGGAAATATTTGGAGTTGCTGTCATTCCTCATTCCATTTATGAAGAATCGAGCTACAAGTGGCAATTATGCTGATGGGAGTCTAGGCAGTCTGCAAGAAGATGAACAGTCTACTGGCGACCACCATGAACTTGCTAACGAAATTATAAATGAGGAAGAGGAAGCTGCAGGAGATAGAGAAGAAGAAGAGCCGGTCCCAAAATCAAAGAAGAGAACCTCTAGTTCATCGGCCCAAAATCCCATAGCCGAATTACTTCGCCAAAATATGGAAAATAGTGAGGCACGGAGCAGAGAGAGGAATGTTCAGAGAAGAGAGGTAATTAGCATCATCAAACAACAGCAAGATGATTCTCTCTACCAATTCTTCCTGAGCATGTACAATGCGACCAAAATATTGCCGGACTCCTCACAACGGGCTATCAAGAGAAAGCTGTTTTCAGTTGTCGATGAAGAAGAAGAAAAGGCCCATAAGAACAAGCAAGCTCTCAGCTGTATTCCTACTACACTGGAGTACACCATGTCGCCTCCTACACACTCATACTCGCCACTTTCTTCCTCATTATCACCTTCTCAATATTCATCATGTTCTAATTCACTGCCGCCACCTCCATCCCCCCATTACACTTCTTCCTCACCACACCTCTCCGCTATGTCGCCTCCTACACACTCATACTCGCCACTTTCTTCCTCATCATCACCTTCTCAATATTCATCATGTTCTAATTCACTGCCGCCACCGCCATCCCCCCATTACACTTCTTCCTCACCACACCTCTCCGCTACGACTCAGTACTCCGAATTTACACAACAGACACCATATGCCGCTGAAGACAACTCAGCACAAACGGAGTTCTCTGTGCGACAAATCTTCCCCTAGGTCATAGTACCTAACTTATGTATTAGCTTCTTTTGATAATGTAAATAAAGTTTGACTACTGAATACTGTATAATTTATGTAGCGTATGTATATGTGTTTTCTTACCTTAAACATACAGCAAGTTTCAGCATAGTTGGCAAAGGAGGATTTGCATTATTTTCCACACCTTCAATTTCTGGTCCCACTATTTCATGAATCTCATGAAACTGTGCTCGATCAAGGCGATAATAGTTTTTAAAATCAGCGTCATCCAGCCGGTAAAATAATCGAAATTCGCTGTACATTTCTCTGTCTTCTAAACATTGCTTTCTCCATCTTCTGGGATGTACTATTGCACTTAAACATAAGTTGGACACATTTGATTCTTCTTCACTATCAGAATCTGATGAGAAATCTAAAAGTTCAAGTAGAGGCACCATAGCGAACACAATCAAGAAGTACGACTGTACCTATAACCTTCCAAGAACCAACTGGGTAGCTGATCCTCCTCTCAAACCAGACGCACGTGGGCCCCGAGTGCGTTGCCTCAGTATGCGGTGATTGTTTCCCACGCGTGTGCTGTGATGTGAGTGTGCTGTGCGTGTGTTGCGCGTGTGTCCCAATGTGCGGCCGGCCTTAGTATACCAAGTTTCAAGGTAAACGATACACGTGTTCACTGTCTGTAGCGCGCTCAACATGGAGTTACCACTAGCTGTTTCGTCCGATATTGAAGTGCGATCCGTGATTCGTTTTCTTACCGCGCGCGGTGATTCGCGTAGCGACATCTGTCGACAGTTAGACGAGGTCTACGGTCCGAAAATGACTCCCCAGATGGTCGGTAGGTGGCGTCGGCAGTTTTTAGATGGTCGAACGAATGTTCATGATGAACAACGTGCCGGTAGGCCGAGCGACTCGATAACGGAAGACACGATCAACACTGTGCGCTTCTTACTCGACGATGACAGGCGATTAACGGTTCGGCAAATTGTAAATTATTTTCGAGATGTTGCGTGTGATCCCCTGTCCCTTGGTACTGTCGAGAAAATCATTCATGACGAACTTAATCTCCGAAAAATCAGCGCAAGATGGGTTCCGCGAATTCTAACCGACGAACACAAAGTCAAGCGCATGGCCGCCGCGCTCGACTTTCTCTCTTGGTAGCTGACCGCATTTTGGGACCAGGAGGGGATGTTGTTGGCCGAATACACTCCCCAAGGGCGGACAACAACCAAGGAGTCCTACTTTGATACGTTAATGAAGCTACGAACGGCGATAAAACAAAAGCGACCCGGAAAATTAAGCAAAACAGTTGTGTTGCTGCATGACAACGCACCGGCGCATTCTTCGCGTCTCATTCAGTCGCTCTTGCAGGACTTTGCGTGGGACGTGTTCCCCCACCCGCCCTATTCTCCGGATCTAGCGGCGTCGGATTTTCATCTGTTTCCCCACCTGCATCGGTGGTTAGGTGGAAAACGTTTTTCCGCAGATCCAGAGGTGATAAACGCAGTGAATGATTACTTCGCAGAATTGGACGGCGAGTACTATAGGTTGGGAATTGAAAAGATTGTATCAAGGTACGATAAATGCCTAAATGTTTTTGGTGACTATGTGGAAAAGTAAATTTCAATATACAGATTTCGAAAATTTTATCCCCGAGTCCGTAGCTTTATTTGTTGGCGAGTTATGGGAGCACGAAACTTACTTATTGAACACCCCTCGTATATTCACATTTTCATAATTCACCAACAAGTGTATTTCTGAGCAATTTAACTTCTAAAGTCTTCTTACACAGGTCAGGTAACATCACTTTACCAAAGAAACTGTTTTTTGATGGTGAGACGTGGATTTGATAGGAACTTGTACAGACGTGAATTTGTACAATGTTCAGGTATATATACCGGTAAATAAATATACATGCGCATAAAGTTTTATTGATAAATAATTACTATTATTATCCTTATTATCATTAGTATTATAGACAATCGTAAACTCGCGATGCTATGCTCTATTTACAATCTGTCCTTCCACTTATAATATATTATGTTATGAATATCCAGAAGTTTCTTCTTGGCATATACTCGTTATCAATTTTCTCTTACCACTTGATATGTATGTCGGCATGGGAGGGGGTGTTGACGCGGGCAAGCACTCCGTGCTATGCTCACCGCTCACTTCTATAACATGCCCCCATGAACATACACACGCACTCACATATTACTACTAACCGTAGCTGAGTTTCCTCCATTCACCAACAAGTGTAATGGCTGATAGCGTCTCTTCATACACGCGTTTATTATATCAACATATGGGAAAATGAAGTACCTTTTGGAGGATGATTTCACAGCAACCAACCGTTGAAGAGGAAGGATTCAAGGAAGAAAAATCTACGCTAATCGAGAGACTTCTAACTCCCTCTGGAAGTGGTATTTTCCTATACGGATATCTAATTAAGGGATGAAAAGAAAACCCCTATGGGCTGAACTGAAATACGGTTGGCTGAACTGGAAATCCTTCCAGCAATCTTCCAGAAATTAGGTACCCCCAATTAGATGAAGAGTAATTTGATAGGCTGACATGGAAATCGTTCCAGCAAAAACCCGCCAGAAATTAGGGTGTCGAAAAATTTATATTACCACAGTACTGGAGACTTTTACCATCACTTTTCTGAAAAACGTCATTCATAGTCGTTCTATGTATAGTAAATATCCTCGTTCTGATCGTTCCGCGTCCTTACAATTTTTATTTCACCTGTATCAGATATTCTTCTAATATCTATAGTATCATTTTTCACTTGTTTTCCGAATATTTATTACAAACTTTTTTTTTTACTGGCGTGAACATTAGTAATTTTTATTCGACGCGTATTTTCCGCTATGGCGCTTTATTACGCTTTCTTCCAGCTGAGGTGAGTTGGGGGGGGGGATGATTTTAATAATTTAAGTAAGGCATTAATATCCACATGTTTTCCAAATCTTTTCAATTATTCTGATCTGAAATGTAGATTTTAAATTGGGGGAAAAAAAAAAATGGAACAGAACTACAACAAAGAATTTCCTTACGGGTTTGAGGAGGAGCAAGCCTTAGCCGAGCTAGCCAGCCGGCCTGAACGCGAAAGTATGTCTCAACGGGTTAAGAAAAAATTTATTTTTTGGTTAAAATTGGAACGTTTTTTCAACAAAGAAAAAATTATTATTTTTAAATATTCCTCATTATGAATATAACTATGAGGAAGACGAGAGCGAGCTGGAAACCCTTTTCTGTGAGGCGGCCCAACGCATAGGTGTGTCAGATAAGTTACATTTTTTCGAATAATTAAATTATATCCTAAGTACATCAGCCAAATATTTACCTTTTTTTTCTATCCATCTCGTTTATAGAACAGTCTGAGCAATACGGACCTACTGTAGGCGCAGGTGTGGCACGTGCCTATGCCCACCTTGAGGGGTTAGTCGAACCGCGCTCTGCCACCCGTACTAGCCAGGGTACTTTTTTCTTCTTTTAAACGCTTAAATACTTAAATTATTCGTGTAGGGCTGAACAAATATGGTAAATAGAACGTGCATAATTTTTTTTTCACTTTTCCCTAATTATTATTTTTTTCGTAGCCAATGAGGACAAAGAGTGTCAATCTCCTCATTTAGGATTGGCTTCCACATCGGGACCTTCAATGTCCTCTGTTCCAGGTAAATAAATAAGATAATAATAATTATTATTAAAGGGTTAGGATTTTTTAGCAGCGACCATCTGAAATATACGGAAAATATATGTAAAATAAAACCTCATTTTAATAAAATACGCATTTTGTACCTATAAGGTAATCCGTAAAAATGAAGAAAAGAAACCTACATTTTTTTTCTTTGTAATAACTCAGAATGTGCCCCAAATTAATCAGAACTAAATTTCTAACTTGTTTTACTGTTTTCCAGTATTCTTACTGTTTGTTTTTATCTCTCTGACTTCTATATGTTTTCTCCAAAATTATTATTAACCCGTAAACTGACTACAGGTTACATAGATACTTCATTTTCTGTAATATTTTCAAACGTGCGAATTTTATTTACATGTACGTCAGGCTATTCTAAATATATTTCTACAGCAAAAAAGCATACTGTATCTTCAACTACTTTTCCCTAGTTACAAGAGTTACTGGAAAACTAATGTCCGCATATTTCAGCTATCTGAAAGGAACTTACATATTTTATATATTCTAAAAGTTATTAAAATATGAAAGGTTCTTCTTTCCCCCCCCCCGGACGTACGTTTAGGTAAAGAATTCTATCTTTGATTCAACGTAGTATGCTTCGTAATGCAACGGATAGGAATCCTAACCCTGGTGATAACCCGGATAATAATAACTAAAATAGTTTTATAGATAGAATGGAAGGGCAATTATTATTATTATTATTATTATTAATTTATTCTATATTAAAAAAAAAAAACTGCTTTCGCGAAGCGAAAGCAGTACCGACTTTTCGGCCTTCGGCCGAAAAGCACTCGGAACTCGCTTCGCTCGTTCCTCGCAGTAGTAACGAAAAGTACTCGGAACTCGCTTCGCTCGTTCCTCGCGAAATCAAGACACTGTCGACACGTTTTAAGTCGTTAACGTTTTAAAAAACGCAAATGTCGACAAGGACTAGTGGTATTCGGCTGAAATGTTTAAGGCCATTCACGTTTTAAAAAAACGCAACTCTCGACAGGGAATAGTATTATAAAAATATAAAACTACCCGGCTATCAAAATTAGAGTTCGTATAAATTTGAAATCGATACATTCAAGGCGGAAACGTGTAAGACCGAAACATTTGTATAATACAACACAACTACGCGGCTATCAAAATTTGATTTCGTATAAATTAAAACCCAAACAACATCGAGTACATAAGTCGCCTTGCGCTTCTTATGCTGAACTTAAATTGAGGAAACTCGTGAACGACTCAACCGATTGTCATCAAACTTTCACCAATACAACTTCGAGTACTTCTCTATAATGTACCAAAATTTGGAATCAAATGATTCGATAGTTCCTGAGATTTTTGTGCCACAAATTTTGTCCTCAAGGAAAACTCACGAACGGCTCGACCGATTGCCTTCAAAAGCTTATTTTAACAACTTCGAGTACTTCTCCATAATATACCAAAATTTGGAATCAATTGATTCAATAGTTTCTGAGATTTTCTTCCCACAAAATTAAGGTGTATATATATATATATATATATATATATATATATATATATATATATATATATATATATATATATATATATATATATATATATATATATATATATATATATATATATATATATATATATATATATATATATATATATATATATATATATATATATATATATATAAGGAAACCTGAAATTCAGCCACTATTACAGTCGTGTTCTAAACACTCTGAAACGCAAAAAAAACATTGCCCCCGCCCCCAACTTCACAACTGTGACGAGTGTAATACCTCCCTTTTCTTCGAAAAGTCGGTAAAAACAGAGCCTGTTCCCTCAACATCGGGGGTAACCTGGAGGAGGATCGCTCCTGTAGACGAGAGCGAGGACAGCGATTCCTCAGGTACATGAAAAAAAATTACTTTGGTTCGGTAGTTCTTTTCTTATAAAGAAATTTATTATTATTATTTAATTTTTTAAAGACATGTCGGAACGGGTAAATACTGCAGGTACTAGGGGTACACAGCAAGGAGGTACCGAGACTAGCATAGGTGAATATTTATTTTTTATTTAATTACAAAGTGTCGAAATTTCGAAACGAAACGTTGTAGCGATTGAAACTAAGCTGAAGGCAATCCAGAGAATTGATGATGGAGATACTGTTGCAAAGATTGCTAGTGATTTAGGTGTTGGTACTAGCACTGTCAGCGATTGGAAGAAGAACCGAAAACAGATCGAGGAATGGTGTTCCATTCATCCAGAGTCGTCAAGTTCCGGAAATAAATCAAACAAAAGAAAAACCATGAAGAGCTCTGAACATGAGATGGTGAGTGAAGCTTTATATGTTTGGTTCTGCCAAAAACGAAACCAGGGACTACCAATCTCTGAAAACATTTTAAGACAAAAAGCGTTATTATTCCATGCGCGTTTAAAAAGCCCTGATGATACTGTTCCTGAAAGAGAACAATTCACCGCGAGCCACGGTTGGCTAGATAGGTGGAAGAAGAGATATGGTGTCCGCCAACTAAAAATTGCTGGAGAAAGACTTTCAGCTGAAAGTCATCGAGTCGACTTGGACGAATTCAAGCGTCATTTCCATAAAATGATTGATCGGAAGGGACTAACTGCGGAACAGATCTTTAATTGCGACGAGACAGGCCTCTACTATAGGATGTTGCCCGATAAAACGCTAGCCTCGAGGGAAGAAAAATCTGCTCCGGGGTACAAGAAGAGCAAGGAACGACTAACAGTGATGGCTTGTTCTAATGTTACAGCGGATTGTAAACTACCTCTGGTCGTAATAGGGAAATCAAAAAAGCCCCGTGCTTTCAAAAAATTGAAAGATGCATCCACTCTGCCTGTATTTTACCGCCATCAGAAAAGTGCGTGGATGAACGCAGCAATTTTCATATCATGGTTCGAGACTGAGTTTGTTCCAAAAGTCAAAGAATATTTAAAATCAAAGGATTTGAAGGAAGAAGCTGTCCTTCTTGTAGATAACGCCCCCAGTCATCCGCATTCCGATATTTTGACCAAAGGAAAAATTAAGGTTATTTTTTTCCCACCCAACGTAACATCTATAGGCCAGCCAATGGATCAAGGGGTCTTGGAAAATTTGAAAATGAAATATCGGAAGTTGTTGTTGGGTACAATTCTCTCTGATGAATCTAATAATGAGTCTTACGTGGAAAAACTCAAAGGTATCGATATTCTTGACGCGATTCATTGGATTTCGAACGCATGGAATAATGTTAGTCCCTTAACTATTATCAGGTCGTGGAAAAGATTGCTTGACCATAAAGCAACGGATAAATATTGGAGCCAAAACGACGATTTGGAATGTGAAGGGGAGGCCAGCGATGGAAAGGATGGTGATGAACTTCTTTCGTTGATTAGAAGAATTCCGGAATGTTGTGATGCTGTAGAAAGAGATGTTGAAGACTGGATGGCTGCCGACGAAGACGGTGAAATGACTGAGAACGATATTGCTGAATTAGTGAGTAGAGGCCCTATTAATGATGAAGAGTCAGATGATGAGGAACCGCAGATAGAGTCTTCAACTATAACCCATGCTGACGGTTTTCAAGCGTTAGAGTTAGCGTTGGAATACATAACTCAACAAGAAGAAAGTATGTTAGCCGATGTAATTCTTCTAAGACGATTAAAGGACACTGCAAACCTCAAACGATTGAGGTTTTCAAAACAGAAAACACTCCTTGACTTTTTTAAAAAATAATTATGTAACTCGTACTAATTTTTATATCGTAATCGAAAGCATATCAATTTTCAACAATTCCCAAAGTTTTTTTGTTCCTTATAAATTTAAGTCATGACTTTTTTGTTCCTACTTATTAACATTAGACTTTGTAAAATGAGAATAAAATTTTTTCATACTCTCTAAAGTAGTGGTCAAATTTTAACGATGTAGTGTAGGTTATTTCCAAGTTTTCAGTTTATCAGTTGTACTATTTTCCCATCTTACAATCACAATTTACGCATAAATATTTGCCAATATGTACATACATGAAATATACAACGAGAAACGAGACAAAACGCGCGTTTTGAAAAAAAGTCCGTGTTATCCGGATTTTTTGTTATCCGGATCACTCAATTCCCATATTAGTCCGGATAACCGGGACACTACTGTATCTTGTTTTTCACCTCTGCTTACATGTCCGTTGTGTACCCTATTTGACATAGAGCCGTTTTACACCTATCCAATTTGCATCTGTTGACATCTGACCGATGTCGGACCGTTTTTTTCATCTGTGTCAAAATGTATGTAGATAAGTAGGCGCTTTCACACGTATGCGTCGCATCAGACCGACGTCGGACCGTGTAGAACCAACGGATAGGAACTACACCCGGACCAACGTCGGTCTGATTCAAAACATACAGGTTGAAATGGGAGCTTTCACACACACATCTGATTTCAACGCAGAACTTGTAGAAAAACAGTACAATCAGCTACAAGTCTAGACATCCAACATTGCTGTATTCCGCCTCACACCACTAGGAGTGCTCTTCATGCTGTGTTGCAAGAACGTGTTCTCAGCGCATTGTCAACATTCATATGGTCAAAGGTTTGAGTATTTGTTATATTTAGTACTGTAGTGGAAGTTCGGGTGTTAAGAATGGAGATCGACATAGATCAATTGATTATCTTAATTCAAAACGAAGAAGTAGTCGATTCATTATTATCACCTATTGAACAAACACTATTCTTGGGGAATCACAAACTGATAACAAGGCAAAAGCGCGTACATCGGAACATCAGAGGATGGCAATTGGAGATGTGTGAAAGCGCTTCATCAGTTGCCAGTCCAATGTCGGAACATCAACGGATGGAAATTGGATTTTGTGAAAGCGCTTCATCCATTGCCGGTTCGGCATCGGAACGACGTCAACAGATGCAAATCGGATATGTGTAAAACGGCTCATATAGATATTTACCTGCATCCCAATCACGACAATGTAAACCCAGATGATAATCAAAGTAACACGCATTTTCAAATAGGTAAATGTTTAAAAGTTTGAACAAAACAATAAGAGGTAAATACCTAATACAATATTTCTTTCATTTTCAGGTCTTGAAATATTTACTGAAGTTGAGTATCATGAATGTGACCTACACTGCACATGTTGTCTCCCAGGAAATACGAGTAATTTTTGTTCATTTATTTGTTTATTCATGTAATTGTTCTTGAAATAGCTAATTTATTATTATTTATTTGTTTCCTGTTACAGTTTAGTTTTGATGAACTCCTGGAAGAAATTTTGCGTTATATTTTCCTCCGGCTTTCCATAGTCCATTTATTCATATTGGGGCGTACCAGTACTCGGCTGCAAGGAATTGTATATCGCCATTTACAGCATATCGACAATGTTGACAGAAATTTGCGGGGTTTCAATCGGATTGTGTATGCCTCTTGGTTTTTAAGCGAAGGAACATATTATGTTCCTGTTTTATTCGGACTCTCGTGAAATTATGAACGATTCATTTTGTAACTTGAAATCATTAATTTCTTGCCAGTATTACCGTGCTTTATTGAGACGATCATAATGTGTTGCTTTCTTGTATTATAATCATATAGAACTCATAGCATGCGTTTCTGTGTGTCTTCTTTCTTACATAAGCTAATGTTTGGTTTCATGGTTACCCGGTTCGAAAATTAAAAGACGAAATTACTGCACTGAAAGTGGAAAACAAGTTATTACGAGAACAATTTATGTTCCTGTTTCATTCCGACTCTCGTGAAATTATGAACGATTCATTTCGTAACTTGAAATCATTAATTTCTTGCGAGTATTACCGTGCTTTATTGAGACGATCATAATGTGTTGCTTTATTGTATTATAATCAATTAGAACTCATAGCATGCGTTTCTGTATGTCTTCTTTCTTACATAAGCTAATGTTTGGTTTCATGGTTACCAGGTTCGAAAATTAAAAGACGAAATTACTGCACTGAAAGCGGAAAACAAGTTATTACGAGAACAATTATGAGGGGTAAGTGTTGATTTCTTTTTCTTCACTCCCTCCTACACAATCACGGGTATATCCGAATAATTTAAAATAATAATAATTTGTTTTTTTCTTTTTTTCAGTTGGGATTGTACAAATACACCCAGTGCCTAGCCCTGGGATTTTGAAGAATATTACGCCAGATTTGATATGCTGTGGTCGTATAAATTTTACTACAGAGGCAAAAACAACGACAACGATGACAATAACAATAATGCATGCATATAAAACAAATTGAGATGTACTATGTACATACATATTTTCTAAGATGTACAGTAGCTAAATTACCCTAAGTTGTACAGCCATTTAGTAATAAGAATTTATTATAGCTTACAGACTTCTCGCTTTCAGGGGTTGAATATGTAATGTAATAGCGATTAAGTTTTTCCTTTTTTAATTTTATGGGTTTCGTGCCAGAAGGGCGTATCTAACAAATTGGAAATATTGGATTTTGTGACGTATTAGGATGGCCTTTATGTATTCTATGTCAGGCAAAAACGGCGTATCTATTGAAATTAAAAAAAAAAAGATCAAGAGACTAATTCCAATTGGGCCTATCTGCAAAAACAAATCAAAACAAATTTATTTGACAGACATAAGGGCGTATGTACATACGCCTTTCTGGTCGATAATAATACTCGCATCCAATGAGGATGCGCCCTTCTAGAAGTTACACATGCCGTTCTTTCTCTTTATCAAACAAAGTAAAACGACGATACGCTGTTATGGAATTGAGCATGATGGCGCCTTGATTCTTATAAGTATCCCGTTGTATTCTCGTTAAACCTTTGATACGATGCTGTCTGACTTCTGTATGACATACCTAATCACAGTAGCTGCCAATCCGTCAGTTTGTTTCCTAATACTGATTTAACACTTCCATGTTGTGGTTTTATGAATTGAAATAAGCTATCGATTTGTCTTGTAATTTTGGTGTGATTAATGATTATTGTAGTTTGATTTAGTGTAGCCTACGAGTAAAACCATAATAATATTATGGTGTAGTAAGTAAAATACCGGTACCTACTCGTAATTACTCAATAAATGAAGTATGAATACAAGAGGAAAACGACTCATTGAACTAGCTTTATCAAAAGAACTATCACGAAATTTTGGTAAGTTGTGGGTTATTTATAATCTGAGAACCAATTTATCATCCAAGATCGTGATAATTCCGGTACTCACACGACACTTCTACATTAAATTATAATAGAAAAATGTTCCATCCAACTCGCAGGTAGTTCAAGACATCCATATATTTATAGTTGATACATAAGTAAATGAATAGAATAAATAAAAAGAAAAAAAAACTGTTCTTAAATTATAAAAAATTGTGATACACATAGACGCGGGTGAGAAATTTTTCTATTTTAATTTGAAGAAACATTTACCTACATAATATGTAATTTGACACATCTGACTGAATCATAAGTATCTTTGAACCGAACAATTATCGACACTGATTTCTGACGACTGTCGATGAGTTACCTGGTAGCCTGTCCGATGGTAAATCCTTTTTTGTATTTTTAATGTACAATATTTGTTTGACAGTCAACAGGACGGTTGACATGCAGATTCCATGTATGTCCAGCCGCTGGGAGAGTGTTCGCCTCGCCGCTGGCCCGCGGGAGGCACGAACTAACACACAGAACTAGAGGCTAGGCCACCCATTGTGGTAACTGTCGAAAGAGGTTCGACAGTTACCATTAAATGATGCTCCACAGAAGATTACACAATTGGTAATAATGTTCGATCTATATATTATCCTTGCTTATTTTTTCCCCCTTTTTTCTCCTCTGTATAGTGTAACGTTCTATAGATGTCTAAATTTGGTATTATTTGAATAATTAAGTAATATTTATTTTAATTGGACAAATTAATTTTATAAAATAATAAATTAACAAAATATTTTGAAGAAAAAATCTATTTTTAATTTAAAAAATTAATACTTTAATTTAAGTTATCAAACAAATTTTTAATTCAATTAATAAAATTTTTTATTAAAATAGATTCAATTTGAATTGGTATAAATCTTGCCTACACTGACGTGTATGTAGGGCGACGCCACAGTCGATGCACTAGATGTACTTACGACTTAGCTCCTTATCTTGTCCTTATGGCGACCAATGATATTGGTCTAGATGTTTGTGATGAACGATGTCATGTATAACGCTATGTACGACGCTCCACAATACACTATTTTCTACACGCTGATGGCTGTTATTATTTCATCGTAATTGAGAATTATTTCAGTAATTCTTTCATATCTTTCAAGGCGAATCTTGCTGCAACAAACGTACTATGGTGTTGTATTTCCACTATCTATAGTCAGTTACGTGCGCGATGGTTTTAAAAGGATATGCACCGATTGGAGGATGTCTTACTTACAAGATTCATATATCCTCCAGTGTGTATCGTTTCAACTTTCTTATCCGGGCTATTTTACTGGAAGCTGGTATGTTTTGTGTGATTTTTTTCCCTTTTACCTATATACAGAGTCGCGTTACAAATGAATGAGAAAAAAAATTACAGAATATTATTTTTTATTCCAATTACTCACAGTATTCTACATATTTTTTTGCCTATAATAAACATACAGGGTACCTGATAATGGTGTCCACAGGAGATATACACGTGGTTACCTGCGGTCATCTCCGTACAAATTATCTAACAGGTATGAATTTATTTAATAATAAGTTACTTGGTAATGTTGACAATGAAATTTTAGCAATGTACGTACTTTCATGTAAATCAGAATTGATAACCTTCATCCGCCAATGCTGATATATTACGATGATGACAAACAGATGTTAGACGAGTATGATGATAGTCACATTCGTTACAGATTCACTAATTTAGCCCTCATCCAAACCACAACTGTGGGTAAAAAGAAAGAAGCATCAAACATACTAAACGACGGCAACGATCATTGGCGAATGATTTGGGACAATAAGTACAACGAGAGAATGTTGAATGTATTACAACTACTCAACAAATTTGCGACCAAATTTAACGATGAGGTGAGGCCCGAAAACTTCGACAATGCAGGGGTATTCCTAGAAACATGGGAAGACCTCAGTAAACATTATATTGTCGAATTCATACCATCTAAAAATGCCAGGACATCACAACCAACTCAAACAGATGAGGAAGAAAAGTATCAAGTAAGTGCTTGAAATTCAGTTTCACTTTTAACGTCCTGTATTTAGAATGGTAAATACCTTATGCTAATTTATTCTCATCTTACATAGGAAGACGTGGAGAGAGCGAAAAAATTTAATATGGAGGGCTTGGACACTTTCTCCCTTGAAAAATTTGCGGATGCGAGGCAACAATTTTCATGAAACGATGTACTGGAGCCCGTAGGGCTTCCATTATTGGAATTGAGAATAGCACAATATCGATACAATACTTCATGGAAGTTGTTATTTTCCGTTCCTGACGATGTAATACCTGATGCAAAAGTGAAAGAATATAAAACGAAATTTACGAATATGCTGCCACGATCAACGAATTGGGTAGTAAGCCGCATAGCAGTTGAGTACTTTAAAGATGAAGACAGCCAGCTGACCTATCAACTCGTCATAGAATTTTCATATTAGGTAAAACTTTTATTATATGTCACACATTTCGGTTCTATGTAACACCTGGGTTTCTAAGCATGCACGGCGTGTATCGCACTCTATGTATGAGTGCACTTTCTGTATTATGTTCATTGCTAGCCTCTCCCTTTCTCGAAGGTGTTAGTCCTGTTTCAGCTCAATTATAATTTTTTTAACGTGTTTCTTTTTCAGCCTTTTTGCATAAAAACACCTAAATTAGAATTTTTTTTAAAATTAGGATAAAGCAAGATAGTTTACTTATTTCGACACGAAATCACGCTGACTCTATCATTATTGTGGAGTCCCAGATACTCCAAAGGTGAAAACCAGGTACTACCTGGAGGACATGACTGACAAGTTGGTTCAGCCTGTCCTGGCGCGTATATATTGGAGTTTGCCGCAGGTAAAACAATACTGCGCATTTGTCGTTAAAGATGCGGCCGGCAGTGTGGTATATACGGTTACCAAGATCCACGGCATAACACTGAATCATGAAACTGGCAAAATTTTGAATTTTGAGAGTCTCAAGCACTTTGTGTTGTCAGAGGGAGCTGGAACCTTGAGTGTTCAGTACAAAACAAAATACAGAGAAAAAAAAGACATGTTGTCACAGCACCACTACCTAAAATGTACAACAAGACCAGCCAGCATTAAGAGAAGGCAAACTGAAGACTGGTCTTCTGTACCTTACGGCACTGTTGACAATATTAATTAATTTTTTTTTTCAGTATCTTGTTTTTCACCTCTGCTTACATGTCCATTGTGTACGCTATTTGACAGAGAGCCGTTTTACACATGTAAGATTACTCCTATTCCACAGGTAATCTCCTACTCATTCATGCTTTATCATTACTTCGTTCCGTTCAAAACCTGCACCATTTTCCCTCGCACAGGTCACTGTCTTTCACACGTATTGGTTTGCGCGCTGGCAATTCTGTTCTTGCTTTCGTGCTATGCACATCTCCGTTTTTCGCCTTTGCTTATCTCGCTTCCCGTGTAAAACGGCTTCTGTTTAGAATTCGTTTTTTTTATTAAACGCATTCTTCCAAAGCCGTGGATTCTTTTTTGGAGACTCTTAGTAGTCTTATAAATGCTAAACATCTTGTCGTTTTCTTTTCGATTTTTTTTTTTTGTCAGTAAAAGTTCGCTTTATTTTACGCGCGGAACCGTCTCATACAGATTCCAAAACTATGGTCACTCATCTTTACGCAATGCAGTTCATTGATGATGATAGCATCTACACATTTCCGACTACTTATCGTAGTCTCCAGCTTCACGAGCGTCTATTCGCTGTACCAGTCGCACTCACGGCCAAATGGGACCTAGCCCCTCGTTGGAAAACCTGATTGTTTAAAGTAACGCTTCCAGGCCGATGTTGCGGCTCTCTACATTGACGCTGAAGGCAACGCAGTCTTTCTTGGGAACATGCTGGACGAAGTAGATGAGACAGCTCACTCCGCTATTTCGTCAAAATTGTCTACGTCTTCCTCTTTGGCTCCTGCTACAACGTAACCTGTAAAGACTCAATCATATATCTCAGCGAACTCCACAACCTGAGCGAAGCAGAAAAGAAATTGCGAATTGAAACGTCACTCGAGCACTTAACAGTTGTTGAAAACTGAACGTAATTATTACAGGCATATAATCGAAGGCAGTAAAACGTATTCGGCCACATTACCAGGAGATGTTCAACATCCTGTAATAATAAAAGAGCTTTATATTTTTTAGCACCATATAAGGTAGCTTTATTTGGAGTGGCAATAGAACCTTTTGATTACTTTATTCTGTATGTCATCCCTGAAGCCTGTAATACAGGAAAGGGGGCAAATTCTATTATTTCATTCCTTCATCACTGTTTCACAGCATTTTCCTTCGGCGCCAGCAACATTACTCTTCATGCAGATAATTGTTGTGGGCAAAATAAAAACAGATACATGATACAATATTTGGTTTGGCGAGTGGTCACTGGTCTCAATGCGGAAATAGAATTATCCTTCTTGCCGGTAGGGCACACGAAATTTCGTTCGGATGCTTGTTTTGGTACGTTCAAAAAGAAATGGTTGAAGGCGGAAGCCAACTGCTTGAAAGATGTTTGTCGCATTGCTACCAAACCAAATAAAACACCAGTCGTACTAGTTGGAGATGAAGCCGGCACACCTTACGTGAAACAGTACGATTGGGCTAAATATTTTGGTGACAAAGGATATCACACAGTCCCAAATACACGCAAAGGCCTTCATTTTCGAACCAATCACAGTAACGTTGGTTTTATAAGTAGCCGAAATGGAGTTACTTTGCCATCTACTTCTCATCTCATCATTCCGGATAATGCCACTACTGATGGTTTCCCAGAAGAATTAATTCCACCTGGACTACCAACACCCCGAAAAATGTACTTATATACCCAAATAAGGAAATTTGTGAAACCTCGATTCCAGGATGTATTATGCCCTCAACCTGTGTAATAGAATGTATGTATAACACTTGGTAATAAGAATAATAAAATTCATATTTTACAATTTGTCGTATATCTTCTCAACCAAGCATCCTACAGCAAACCTCTTTCGCTCAAATTATAGTAAATTTCATACTCTACAATTTTTGTTCTATGCATTTTTCGTGTAGGAGGCTTGGTTGTCTCTCAATTTGAATTTTGCATAAAAATTATGCAAAGTTTAGTACTCAAACTTTAAACGCGTTTTTCTCAAAAGTAAGTTTTTTAAACTTTACACTTAAAACTGCTATATCTCCGCGAATTTTGGACTTACACAGCTCATTTTGGTCTCATTTGACAGATAATTTTATGTAGTATATGATACCGTTCTTAACTCAACTTTTGCAAATCTGCCATCTATGTCCCTTTTTCTATAGAAGGCCACATATATGTATGTATTCATGTATTTATATATGTATGTATTCATGTATTTATATATGTATGTATTTATATGCTGTTATGGCCTGACCCATCACGCCACTTATTCTTACGCCTTATTATTCCTATTACGTCTTATTATTCCTACAATCTGTACAACCTTCTAGAAATTGTTTTTCATTAACTATCACGCTTTCGTAATCATCGCCAATATTCGCATATCTTATTTCAAGAATTGCTAATATCATTTTCGTACTTATTGTACTATTAATCATAACTGCCTCGCGTATATTTTGTATCTTTCCATCGACCTTTGAGCTTGATCACACCATATTCATCACACTTATCATAATTTTATCGACTTGTTTACGCAATATCCGCGAAACCGTCGCTTACATTGTAACTTAGAATCTATTTGCAATTTTGTCTTATTACTTCGCTTCGACAAGCAACAACGTTTTCTCGCTCGCGAATCTACTTCAAGACCCGGCACATTTGACTTACTCAAAGTGTCAGTCATATTCTTATTTTTCCAATGTTCAATCAAATCTTTTATTTCATTACAAAGTTATTTTATTTACATTCGTTTTTATTTCTTAATTTTTGTTACTTGTTCAATTTCTCACAGTCCAAGTGAACCTATTCTTCGAGTTAGCCATTCGTAACTCAAACCCCTTTTATAGGTGTTAGTCAATCCATAACACATATAAAAAATCTGGCGCAGTCGGACGTAGGACTTGAGAATTGAAAAGTATAACGTAAATTATTTTTTATTATTTCGCGTATGCCGCTACGACGAACACCACCTGGAACTCCGAATCCAGAGCAACAACCTCAAGAGGATAACTCAGTCACAGAGGATCAAACCACCGTACCAGTCACAGAGGAAGACGAAAGCTTAAATCCGCTTCCATTTCAACGACGATTCGCACATCGCTATTCAAGGTCTGGTAACGAACTTACTATTTCCACTAACAGTGAAACTTCAATTTCTTCTCCTCATCCTATAAATCCTCAAAGTTCCATGATGAACACTTCTAACGTAAACGAAACTACTAATATCAGCGGATCAGGACGTCCTCCTGCATCCGAGGCTTTTAAACATAAACCTTCTGACGTTACGCGTCTTATTCGACACGAATTCTCTGGAAAACCTGAAGAATTACAAGCATTTTTAGATGATGGAAATTTAGCCATGTCTATTTGTCCCACTGAATTTATTCCAAATCTTTTTATCGAATTAGTAAATTACATTACGAAAAGCGCTCGTGCCGATCTACGAGGTCGTGACATTAATAATTGGGCCGCTTTAAAAGCACATTTATCCAAAAAATATAAACATCAAAATACATTTACTCAATTAATTGATCAACTTACTACTCTCGAACAAAAGGCTAACAAAACCAGTACTATGTACGCTGATCGTATTCGCAATTTAGTTTGGAAAATAAAAGAAACTGGTGCTACTGAAAACCAAGACACACAGTATGTCAACCTACTCACCGAGCAACTCTCTCTAAATCGTTTTAAAAATCATAGCCTTCCTGAAATGTCGAAATTCTTACGACTCGTAAAAGCACAAACCTTTGATGAAGCTGTACAAGAAGCTCTCGAAGAAGAACGAGTATCTGGACAATTTCTTAAATACTGCAATTTTTGCAAAATGCATAATCATTCTACCTCTGAATGTCGTAAAAAACGTACTTTTCAACCGTCTTTTCAACAACGAAACAATTCGTTTCCTACTTGCTCATTCTGCAAAAACGTAGGTCATACAATTTCTGAATGTCGTAAAAAACAATACATGGACAGATCGAGACCTAATTCCTCGACTCCACGCATTCAAGGTTTACAATGCAATTACTGCAAAACTCCAGGACATCACGTCAACGATTGTTACAAACTCAAATCAAAGGATAAGGTTATTACACCTAAAAAACCTATTACTTGTACTTATTGTTCTAAAAAGGGACATACGCTTGAAAATTGCTTTACTCGTCAAAGAAACGAACCTAAGGAAACTAGACAACCTTCGGAACCAGTTCGACGAACTGTTCAAATTCTTTCTAATCCAAAAATCCAAGTACTAAATCGAGAAAATAAAACTTATATTAATTTACGCAGTCCTTCTTTAAAACAAAAGAAATTCCCTTTTCTTATTGATACTGGTGCTGAAGTATCTGTACTTGCAATTGAACTCGTACATCCCGATATTCTCGACAAAATGTTCACGAATGGATTTCCCAAATCTTTACAAGCAATTGACGGAACTCTCGAATGCTTAGGAACTTTATTTTTACCATGTCAATTTCCTGAAGGAAATTTTGATTTCTTATTCCATTTGGTAAAACTTGACGATTTTGGTTATATGAGTCATGCCATTCTAGGTAATGATATTTTACAACATACTAATGCTGATATTCAAAACAGCTCTAAACAACTTCATTTTACTACACTTGGGATTACTACCCCATTAATTAATTTCGAAACTATGGAAGATTATCTTAACAATCAAACTAGTGACGATGATTCTGACGAACCTTCATGTTCATCAGCAATCTCTCTTTCTAATGTCGAACTTTTCTTTGAAGAATTTACTGAGCACTCAGATCCAAAAGAAACTATTTATTTCCCTACTTCCTTTCTAACTACTAACGAGAAATTTATTGAATCTTCATGTTCAATTGAAAAACCTCTTATTACGGAAGTAACTGAGGAACCTGACGAATCCTCATATTCTCAGGATTCCCTCAATTTTAATTCTTATACGGAACCTGAAGAATCTTCACATTCTCAGGAACTCGTTAATTTTCATACTGAAACAACTAAGGAATCTGAAGAGTCTTCATACTCTCAGACTCTCCTTAATTTTAATTTCAAACCTAACGAACAAAACACTACTAATCGTAAGGACCAAGTATTTTTAAAACTACGTTTGGATCATATTTCTGCTTATGAGTGTGAACAACTCAGAAAACTTATTTCTCAATTTTCAAAAAGTTTCTTTCTAAAATCAGATCCTTTGCCTTTATGTCATTCTCGTTTTCAACACGAAATTAATTTAACCGACGAAACTCCTATTTATGTAAAAAATTATCGTTTTCCTGTATGTCATCGTGAAGAAGTCGAAAGACAAACACGCGAACTTCTCGCACGTGATATCATTGTACCTTCTAATTCTCCTTGGAATGCTCCAATTTGGATTGTACCAAAAAAGAAAGACGCTAGCAACGAAGCTAAATGGCGCATGGTTATTGACTATTGAAAACTCAACGAGGTCACTAAGGAAGATCGCTTTCCCATTCCTAATATAGAGGAAATTCTTGACAATCTTGGAGATGCAAAAATTTTTAGCACTTTGGATTTAGCTAATGGGTTTCATCAAATACCTATTCGACCCATTGACCAGGAGAAAACAGCTTTTTCGACCCCCCAAGGCCATTTTCACTTCAAGAGAATGAGTTTCGGACTCAGGGGAGCGCCTTCTACATTCCAGCGGGTCATTAATTCCATTTTTGCTGACCTTTTCTACAAATTCTGCTTTGTCTATATGGATGACATCGTTATTTATTCCCCATCAATGGAAGAACATATAAATCACCTACGAGAAATTTTCTCTCGCATTCAACAAAATCAACTACAAATACAACCGGATAAATCTGAATTCTTACGTAAAGAAATTCTATACCTAGGACAGATCATTTCAACAGAAGGGATAAAACCGAATCCCGAAAAAACAGCTTGCTTAACCACCTTTCCAAGACCTACTTGTGTCAAGGAAATTCAACGATTTTTAGGTCTAACAGGCTACTACAGACGATTTATTCCGAATTACGTTGCTATCAGTAAACCATTAACTATGTTATTACGAAAACACACAGTTTTTAAATGGACTGACAATCAACAAAAAAGCTTTACTGAATTAATCAACCTATTAACCTCTGATACTATTTTAATGCACCCGAATTTTTCTAAAACATTTTATCTAAACACGGATGCTTCTAATGTAGCTCTAGGTGCAATACTCCAACAACGAGATAAAAACGAATTTCTTCATCCTATCGCTTTCGCAAGCCGCACTCTAAATCGCGCGGAAATTAATTATTCTACAATCGAAAAGGAAACTTTAGCTATCGTATGGAGTGTTAAATACTTTCGCCCTTATCTTCTCGGACGAAAATTCGAAATACTCTCTGATCATAAACCTCTAATCTGGCTATTTAAAACTCAAGACCCAGGTTCTAGATTATTGAGATGGAGATTAAAACTAGAAGAATACGATTATTCTATTTCTTATATTCCCGGCACTCAGAATGTAGCTGCCGATGCTCTCTCACGAATACCTTCTATTAACGCTGTGACACGATCACAAACTAAGGAAACAAAAAATCAGATTACTGAAGAAATACAAACTCAAAATGACAAGGAAAAAGAGGAACGAACTTCATTTTCACCTCTACCTTCCTTAAACATTACGAAAGTTAACAACATACTAGTCTTTACTTCACCTGATTTAATTTTTGTAAGCCCTCTTACAAAAGATTTTTTCATTGCCGACGATAAAAAATTCACAGGCAACAAAGGAGAGATAATTAAACACAGAGCTCACCAAAAGAACTTCTTTATTACTTTTTATAGGCAAACCAAAAGAGATCCTTTTAATCTCAATGAGTTAATTATGTTCTTAAAAACTCTAAATGATTTACTAATAAGATACAGAGTTCTAAATGCTTCTATTTACGATGAAATAAATGGTATATCAAAAGACGAAATACCTAAACTAGAACAAACTTTCCAAGAAAATTTAACTGGAACTCAATTATCATGGTTAGAAATTGGTGAAATTCCGGATGATAAACAAGGAATTTTACTAAAATTTCATGATCACATTCTAACTGGACACCCAGGAATCCAACGAACATACGATTTAATTCTAAATAACGGTTATTATTGGTTTGGACTCAAAGACGATATTCGCTCTTTTATAAAGTCTTGTCTACAATGTCAAATGATGAAAACAGATCGTAATCCAACCAAAGTACCAATGGTCATCACGGATACCTGCAAGCAACCCCTCGAACGCATCGCTATCGATATTGTTGGACCCTTACCTCTAACAGTACAGGGTAACAGATTTATTTTATCCATCCAAGACAATCTAACCAAATTCCTTTACTTACATGCTTTACCTCTTCATACTGCCGAGTACGTGGCGAAAACTCTATTAAATTATTTTTCCATTTTTGGCCTGCCCAAAGGCATCTTATCCGATCAAGGCACCGAATTCTGTTCTGAATTAATGGAAATACTTACCACTTCCTTTGGAATAGAACATATTTTCTGTTCTCCTTATCATCCTGAATCTAACGGAGCCCATGAACGAAGTCACTCGACTATCAAAGATGACTTAAAATATTACGTTAACTCAACTAAAGACGACTGGGATGACTTCCTTTCCTCAGCAACGTTCTCATTTAATAACAATACCCATCAGGGGACGGGTCATACCCCCTTCCAGTTAATGTTCGGAAGAAAAATCATGCTGGACAACAAAAACGAAACGTACGACGAATATTTCCAAAAATTATTGGATACTTTCGAGACTTTACATCGAAAAGCTCGAGATACGATAATAGAACAAAAGAAAAACTCAAAAATTCGCTATGACACTACTCATAAATCGGATTTTCACTTTTATCCCGGACAATTCGCACTACTTCGGGATATGTTGCCAACAAGTGCGAAAAAACTTGGACCCTCATTCAAAGGACCATACCAAATAACTGCTACTCATTTTCCAAACGTAACTCTGAAAATAAACAACAAAGAAAAAACGTATCATGCAAAACTTTTAAAGCCCTATTTTCAGTCTTAGTCTTATTAACTGTATTTACAACTGTACGTTCGAATACTATAACACCTATTCCAACCACTTCTGGAATTCTCTTTAATCACATAGGTCAAACCTATAACGAAGTCGACGATTGGATTTTATTCGACACATACAATTTATCTAACATTCGCTTACAAATTAACGAAATGAAATTATCGTTTTTCAATGTCACCGATAACATACAAAGTGATCGTTCTCCCAACGCTCAATTTACTCGTGACCTTATGAATAAAATGTCAAATCTGACAAATACGCTAGACGATCTTTATAATAGTATAGTACCGCAACCGTTTAAACGAGCTAAAAAATCTCGCAAAAAACGCGGACTCGTCAATGCTCTTGGAAGAGTATCCAAATGGTTAACAGGAGTTATGGACGACGAAGACGAAACTCGATTAAACAGTGAGATCGATAATCTCAAACGCGATTCTAATGCCTGGAAAGCAATGGCCTTAGACAACGTCCAATTAATGCAGGACACTCTTAAAGAAGTTAAACAAAAAACTAAACAATTTAATCAACTCCAAGAATCTTTTCAAGCCGAGATAAAAATTCTCCAAAATATTTTTAACGAAAATAAATTACGTAATCTATTCGAAAAATTTGTCCTTCAGTACGAACTTATTCATAGTTCTCTGTCACTAATACAAGAGACTATATTATTCGCACCCGTTCGTATTGACCCAGCACTAATACACCCCAAAGATATTTTTGCTTTATTATCCAATATCACATTGCCTGAAAATAGACGATTTCCGTTAAATATTTCGGATTCGCATTTTTCAACTTTTATTTCATTATGTAAACTAACAACAACGATCAAATTCTCGACCTTAATCTTCGTCATCACAATCCCAATTTTGGATTTACGAGATTATGATCTTTACGAAACACACGTTTTACCTATTCAACATGGAACCTATCCTAGTTTTCTAACAAATGTACATAAATTTTTCCTTATTGATAAATCCTTATCCCAATATCACACTCTTTCTGACAAAGAGTCTTGTAAACGCTTATGGACAAAAGAGTCCCTATGTTCCTTTCACCATTTTCTTGTAAGTTCGAACACTTGTGAATATCAAATCTTCATGAAACAAAATGCGACGGCATGTGAATATATTACATTGCCCGCCACATACGACGTCTGGGAACATCTCTCAGAAAACCAGTGGTTATTTGCTTCATCAAAAACCACCACTGCTGAAATAATCTTTCCTAACAAAGAAAGTTTAACTATTAACTTGCCTAGGTGTGGTCTTCTTACCATTCCATATCAGGCAACGGTAAAAACTAAACAACATGTCTTTGAAGGACATAACAACTATAACGTAACTATCAATCACGTTATTGGAAATTTCTCAGGATTTCAGCCAGTGTCGCTAGAAACCACTAACACCACTTTCAATATGATAAATTTTGACATTAGTACTCTTAACAATTTAGAAAAACGATGGAATACCGAAAAAGAAGCCATCAAGGCTATAAAGAACGAAGAAACACAGAGTTGGTTCATGAAACTAATTAATTATTTAGGTCTTACTACTTCCATTATTGTAGGACTCATACTCTTGTACCTGATGATTAAAGTCTATCGCTGCTTAAACCCTATAGCTGCGAATAGCGGAGTAAGAATTTCGCTTAACACATCGGTACCAGAATCTGCTAGTTTAAGAAAATCAAATTCAAAAACAAAACGTTTAAACAAAGAACTAAACCTCGCATCACAAAACTTAGGCTCTATCAACGAAATCGAAGATACTTCGAATGACCCCGAGTCAATCGAATTATCACCGAAGAAGAAGAGCGTATCATTCAAACGCAACGCATCAGGAAGATTCTCATTAAAATCTCCTTTCATGCATTTTTAATTTGATTTCAGATAACGTACTCAAGCATAATTAACAAAATTTTATCTTATTACTAACACTAAAATTTATTCTTATCATAACGTAAATATAATGTCTACTTCAAACTTACACCTTTTAATGGACATTGACGGATTCTCTATATCCGATAATTATAATACCAAATATTTATGTAAGGAGCTTGCTATTTTTAATTTCTCTACAAAAACTTCTTATCTTTTTAGATTTAGATTACACAGAACGTTAAAATCGCTTACTGAAAAATATCGTAAAACTGCACGATTCGTAATTAAAAATATACACGGATTAAAATTTAAAGATTATAGAAAAGATATTAACCAGAAATTTTTACCTACAGTAATTAAACATTTTGCCGATTTTTGTAACACCCACAACAAATCCATTGGCTACAAAGGTGGTCACCTCGAAAAAGATCTGCTAATCAAGGCTGGTGCAAAAAACATCGTCAACATCGAGCTCTACGGTACTCCGAAATTTGACGTGTTAATTAACGACGATCAAGTCAAGGAGCTAGCCGAGACTTTCAACTACAAGGTCGCACTAACCAAATCAACCAAATGTAATCGACACATGAGCAGCAAATCCAACTACCATTGCCCAATGACTGAAGTCGCATACTTTTCAGCTTGGTTATTTTTAAATGATTTATTTGATAAATTATAAAACAAACTCTAATTTTAAGCAAACTAAATACTTTTATTTTTGTATATCAATTTGTATTTACCCATATACTTATCTATGAGAAATTTTTTCATTGAATTCCAATTTTCAAAATGGCGTTCTAATAAATGTTTTCTATTTCAGAATCAAAGTCTTCAACACAATTTTTCAAAATAAAATTAAATAAAAATAATTCTTAAGGTTGTAAACTAAACTTTAACGATTCTATTCACTTCTTTCATCAATTCATAGAATCATTCTTACAGGGGAGGTGTTATGGCCTGACCCATCACGCCACTTATTCTTACGCCTTATTATTCCTATTACATCTTATTATTCCTACAATCTGTACAACCTTCTAGAAATTGTTCTTCATTAACTATCACGCTTTCGTAATCATCGCCAATATTCGCATATCTTATTTCAAGAATTGCTAATATCGTTTTCGTACTGATTGTACTATTAATCACAACTGCCTCGCGTATATTTTGTATCTTTCCATCCACCTTTGAGCTTGATCACACCATATTCATCACACTTATCATAATTTTATCGACTTGTTTACGCAATATCCGCGAAACCGTCGCTTACATTGTAACTTAGAATCTATTTGCAATTTTGTCTTATTACTTCGCTTCGACAAGCAACAACGTTTTCTCGCTCGCGAATCTACTTCAAGACCCGGCACATTTGACTTACTCAAAGTGTCAGTCATATTCTTATTTTTCCAATGTTCAATCAAATCTTTTATTTCATTACAAAGTTATTTTATTTACATTCTTTTTTATTTCTTAATTTTTGTTACTTGTTCAATTTCTCACAGTCCAAGTGAACCTATTCTTCGAGTTAGCCATTCGTAACTCAAACCCCTTTTATAGGTGTTAGTCAATCCATAACAATGCATATATATATGTGTGTGTATTTATATATATATAAATTTTTGCAGAACAAGAACCTGCCGCAGTGCTCGATTCTACAGAAAACAGAAGAGTATTTCAAATTATTATCAAATCCGGCAGTCAGCGTAAACGATGTGTTGTTCGCCACTGATAATGTTTGCGTCATAGATTGGAATTATCTAGAGGAGAGCTTCCAGAATTCCCTGTTCACAAGTGTTGTGACAGCCGCAATGGTAACCAATCAAGCCCGTCTCCACCTGTACAGTTATCTGGAGGCGGGAGGCCCTCGCGTGAAATATTGCGACACCGACTCTATCATTATTGTGGAGTTCCAGATACTCCGAAGGTGAAAACGAGGTACTACCTGGAGGACATGACTGACGAGTTGGTTCAGCCCACCCTAGTGCATATATATTGGAGTCTGCCGCAGGTAAAACAATACTGCGAATTTGTCGTTAAAGATGCGGCCGGCAGTGTGGTAGATAGGGTTACTAAGATCCATGGCATAACACTGAATCATGAAACTCACATAATTTTGAATTTTGAGAGTCTCAAGCACTTTGTGGTGTCAGAGGGAGCTGGAACCTTGAGTGTTCAGTACAAAAACAAAATACAGAGAAAAAAAAGGCATGTTGTTGTCACAGCACCACTAACTAAAAAGTACAACAAGACCAGCATTAAGAGAAGGTAAACTGAAGACTGGTCTTCTGTACCTTACGGCACCGTTGACAATATTAATTAATTTTTCTTTTTTTTTTCTTCTTTCATTATATTGTTACAAGTTATTACCATGGCTGCCCTGTATGCTTTAAAAATTGTACAGCGAGAATACAGGGGATGAGAAATTTTGAGACCATGGAGATGCGCTACTCATCAACGCAAGATAAGATGAGGTATCTGCCTGGGTTAACCTACAGCGATGATAGTACCGGTACGGATAGAAAATATACTATCATTGAAACGTGGGAATGTCAATTTAAGAATCTTTGTGCAAATGACAAAGACATCAAAACATATGTTGAATTGCTAGACATCCACGAACCTCTGAAGCCTCAAGATGGGCTATATGGCGGCAGAAAGGAAGAGTTCTGCAAGTATTATAAGGCAAAGGAGGAGGTAGGGGAAAGGCTGAAGTATTATGATGTGTGCTCTTTGTACCCGAAAATATGTAAGTCCGGCATATTTCTCAAAGGGCACTCTGGATTTGTCTAGGGCAGGATCTACCCCTTTCTATAGACGGGATCCACGGTGTTGTAAAATTAACAATTCTTCCACCCAAGCAGTTACTGTACCCCGTTCTGCCATATAGAGTGAACTGGAAGTTGCTATTTCCTCTCTTCCGGACCTGTGCTGCCAAGGAGCTAGGAGTTAGCTGTCTGCATGCTGACCATGACCGCGTACTTACAGGGACATACTGTACACCCAAAATTAGCGCGGCATTGGCCCGGGGCTATAAAGTTGTCCGGCTGTATGAGGTATGGGAGTACGAGACCATACAGCAGGGCGACAACGGACTCTTCACAGAGTATATTAATGCTTTCTTAAAAATCTAAAATTGAAGCCTCGGGGTTCCCTCCCAATGTGAACACTCCTGAAGAAATTTGGGAGTACATAGAGAACTTCTATGAGCACAAGGGGATTCAGCTTGAGGTAGCCAACATCAAATATAATGCGGGCTTACGCAGCATAGGCAAGACATCAATTAACTGCCTCTGGGTTAGTATAAAAGGTTTAAAGTAACATATATATGTATGTATTCATGTATTTTCATATATATATGTATATATATATATATATATATATATATATATATATATATATATGTATTTATATATATGTGTGTATTTATATATATGTGTATTTATATATATATAAATTTTTGCAGAACAAGAACCTGCCGCAGTGCTCGATTCTACAGAAAACAGAAGAGTATTTCAAATTATTATCAAATCTGGCAGTCAGCGTAAACGATGTGTTGTTCGCCACTGATAATGTTTGCGTCATAGATTGTAATTATCTAGAGGAGAGCTTCCAGAATTCCCTGTTCACAAGTGTTGTGACAGCCGCAATGGTAACAATCAAGCCCGTCTCCTCCTGTACAGTTATCTGGAGGCGGGAGGCCCTCGCGTGAAATATTGCGACACCGACTTTATCATTATTGTGGAGTTCCAGATACTCCGAAGGTGAAAACGAGGTACTACCTGGAGGACATGACTGACGAGTTGGTTCAGCCCACCCTGGTGCATATATATTGGAGTTTGCCGCAGGTAAAACAATACTGCGAATTTGTCGTTAAAGATGCAGCCGGCAGTGTGGTAGATACAGTTACTAAGATCCATGGCATAACACTGAATCATGAAACTCGCATAATTTTGAACTTTGAGAGTCTCAAGCACTTTGTGTTGTCAGAGGGAGCTGGAACCTTGAGTGTTCAGTACAAAAACAAAATACAGAGAAAAAAAAAGGCATGTTGTTGTCACAGCACCACTAACTAAAAAGTACAAGACCAGCATTAAGAGAAGGTAAACTGAAGACTGGTCTTCTGTACCTTACGGCACCATTGACAATATTAATTAATTTTTTTTTCTGTATCTTGTTTTTCACCTCTGCTTACATGTCCGTTGTGTACCCTATTTGACACAGAGTCGTTTTACACATATCCAATTTGCATCTGTTGACATCGGACCGATGTCTGACCGTTTTTTTCATCCGTGTCAAAATGTAGGTAGATAAGTAGGCGCTTTCACACGTATGCGTCGCATCAGACCGACGTCGGACCATGTAGAACCAACGAATAAGAACTACACCCGGACCAACATCAGTCCGATTCAAAACATACAGGTTGAAATGGGAGCTTTCACACACACATCTGATTTCAACGCAGAACTTGTAGAAAAACAGTACAATCAGCTACAAGTCTAGACATCCAACATTGCTGTATTCCGCCTCACACCACTAGGAGTGCTCTTCATGCTGCGTTGCAAGAATGTGTTTTCAGCGCATTGTCAACATTCATATGGTCAATGGTTTGAGTACCTATTTGTTATATTCAGTACTGTAGTGGAAGTTCGGGTGTTAAGAAATTGTCAACATTCATATGGTCAAAGGTTTGAGTATTTGTTATATTTAGTAATGTAGTGGAAGTTCGGGTGTTAAGAATGGAGATCGACATAGATCAATTGATTATCTTAATTCAAAACGAAGAAGTAGTCGATTCATTATTATCACCTATTGAACAAACACTATTCTTGGGGAATCACAAACTGATAACAAGGCAAAAGGGCGTACGTCGGAACATCAGAGGATGGCAATTGGAGACGTGTGAAAGCGCTTCATCAGTTGCCAGTCCAATGTCGGAACATTAACGGATGGAAATTGGATTTTGTGAAAGCGCTTCATCCATTACCGGTTCGACATCGGAATGACGTCAACAGATGCAAATCGGATATGCGTAAAACGGCTCATATAGATATTTACCTGCATCCCAATCACGACAATGTAAACCCAGACAATAATCAAAGTAACACGCATTTTCAAATAGGTAAATGTTTAAAAGTTTGAACAAAACAATAAGAGGTTAATACCTAATACAATATTTCTTTCATTTTCAGGTCTTGAAATATTTACTGAAGTTGAGTATCATGAATGTGACCTACACTGCACATGTTGTCTCCCAGGAAATACGAGTAATTTTTGTTCATTTATTTGTTTATTCATGTAATTGTTCTTAAAATAGCTAATTTATTATTATTTATTTGTTTCCTGTTACAGTTTAGTTTTGATGAACTCCTGGAAGAAATTTTGCGTTATATTTTCCTCCGGCTTTCCATAGTCCATTTATTCATATTGGGGCGTACCAGTACTCGGCTGCAAGGAATTGTATATCGCCATTTACAGCATATCGACAATGTTGACAGAAATTTACGGGGTTTCAATCGGATTGCGTATGCCTCTTGGTTTTTAAGCGAAGGAACATATTATGTTCCTGTTTTATTCGGATTCTCGTGAAATTATGAACGATTCATTTCATAACTTGAAATCATTAATTTCTTGCGAGTATTACTGTGCTTTATTGAGACGATCATAATGTGTTGCTTTCTCGTATTATAATCAATTAGAACTCATAGCATGCGATTCGGTATGTCTTCTTTCTTACATATGCTAATGTTTGGTTTCATGGTTACCCGGTTCGAAAATTAAAAGACGAAATTACTGCACTGAAAGCGGAAAACAAGTTATTACGAGAACAATTTATGTTCCTGTTTCATTCCGACTCTCGTGAAATTATGAACGATTCATTTCGTAACTTGAAATCATTAATTTCTTGCGAGTATTACCGTGCTTTATTGAGACGATGATAATGTGTTCCTTTCTTGTATTATAATCAATTAGAACTCATAGCATGTGTTTCTGTATGTCTTCTTTCTTACATAAGCTAATGTTTGGTTTCATGGTTACCAGGTTCAAAAATTAAAAGACGAAATTACTGCACTGAAAGCAGAAAACAAGTTATTATGAGAACAATTATGAGGGGTAA
This sequence comes from Acanthococcus lagerstroemiae, assembly GCA_031841125.1. Lineage (NCBI taxonomy): Eukaryota > Metazoa > Arthropoda > Insecta > Hemiptera > Eriococcidae > Acanthococcus > Acanthococcus lagerstroemiae. Next base: position 36,804,329 of record CM063106.1, on the reverse strand, counting down.
GTGTTGATTTTTTTTTTCTTCATACCCTCCTACACAATCACGGGTATATCCGAATAATTTAAAATAATAATAATTTGTTTTTTTCTTTTTTTCAGTTGGGATTGTACAAATACACCCAGTGCCTAGCCCTGGGATTTTGAAGAATATTACGCCAGATTTGATATGCTGTGGTCATATAAATTTTACTACAGAGGCAAAAACCACGACAACGATGACAGTAACGATAATGCATGCATATAAAACAAATTGAGATGTACTATGTACGTACATATTTGCTAAGATGTACAGTAGGTAAATTACCCTAAGTTGTACAGCCATTTAGTAATAAGAATTTTTTATAGCTTACAGACTTCTCGCTTTCAGGGGTTGAATATATAATGTAATAGCGATGAAGTTTTTCATTTATTTAATTTTGTGGGTTTCGTGCCAGAAGGGCGTATCTAACAAATTGGAAATATTGGATTTTGTGACGTATTAGGATGGCCTTTATGTATTCTATGTCAGGCAAAAACGGCGTATCTATTGAAATTAAAAAAAAAAAGATCAAGAGACTAATTCCAATTGGGCCTATCTGCAAAAACAAATCAAAACAAATTTATTTGACAGACATAAGGGCGTATGTACATACGCCTTTCTGGTCGATAATAATACTCGCATCCAATGACGATGCGCCCTTCTAGAAGTTACACATGCCGTTCTTTCTCTTTATCAAACAAAGTAAAAGGACGATATGCTGTTATGGAATTGAGCATGATGGCGCCTTGTTTCTTATAAGTATCCGGTTGTTTTCGCATTAAACCTTTGATACGATGCTGTCTGACTTCTGTATGACATACCTAATCACAGTAGCTGCCAATCCGTCAGTTTGTTTCCTAATTCTGATTTAACACTTCCATGTTGTAGTTTTATGAATTGAAATAAGCTATCGATTTGTCTCGTAATTTTGGTGTGATTAATGATTATTGTAGTTTGATTTAGTGTAGCCTACGAGTAAAACCATAATAATATTATGGTGTAGTAAGTAAAATACCGGTACCTACTCGTAATTACTCAATAAATGAAGTATGAATACAAGAGGAAAAGGACTCATTGAACTAGCTTTATCAAAAGAACTATTACGAAATTTTGGTAAATTGTGGGTTATTTATAATCTGAGAACCAATTTATCATCCAAGATCGTGATAATTCCGGTACTCACGCGACACTTCTACATTAAATTATAATAGAAAAATGTTCCATCCAACTCATACGAGGGGTGTTCAATAAGTAAGTTTCGTGCTCGCATAGTGGGGGAACAACGTGAAAAGGAACGCCAAAAAAAATATGAGCGTATCTGTGGGTTGCCACGAGTTAGTATACCAAGTTTCAAGGTAAACGATACCCGTGCTCACTGTCTGTAGCGCGGGCAACATGGAGTTACCACTAGCTGTTTCGTCCGATATTGAAGTGCGATCCGTGATTCGTTTTCTTACCGCGCGCGGTGATTCGCGTAGCGACATCTGTCGACAGTTAGACGAGGTCTACGGTCCGAAAATGACTCCCCAGATGGTCGGTAGGTGGCGTCGGCAGTTTTTAGAAGGTCGAACGAATGTTCATGATGAACAATGTGCCGGTAGGCTGAGCGACTCGATAACGGAAGACAGGATCAACACTGTGCGCTTCTTACTCGACGATGACAGGCGATTAACGGTTCGGCAAATTGTAAATTATTTTCGAGATGTTGCGTGTGATCCTCTGTCCCTTGGTACTGTCGAGAAAATCATTCATGACGAACTTAATCCCCGAAAAATCAGCGCAAGATGGGTTCCTCGAATTCTAACCAACGAACACAAAGTCAAGCGCATGGCCGCCGCGCTCGATTTTCTCTCTCGGTACAACGATGGAGGGGAAAATTTTCTTTCGCGAATTGTGACCGGTGATAAGAAGTGGGTTCACTATTACACCCCTGGACATGTATTCTTGAAAAGTTGTTACAGGATGTTATGATAACAACCGTTGTTATGAGTTGTTATCAACGTGGTAAAGTTTGAGGTTGTTATTGGTTGTTACGAGATGTTAAGTCAATGCGTATTCTTGAAAACCTTTTTTAACATCAAGTTATCACACTTGTTGTTGTTATTTATTATTATTTTATTTATAATAAGAATTTCCTACGCCGGTCAGTAACATTCTAATAAACTGTGTGAAAGTAGAAGTGAAACAGCGAATTTCAAGTTGTTTAATTTTGAGTAAAATGTCGGCATCATTTAAAATATTAATATTATAAGCAGCAATAGGTGGAAACGCTATCCCTTTTACATTTAAATATGAGCCAAGAAATATTTTCCAACTTAAGTACAAGCTGATAAAGTGATAACTTATATTTATGATGCCGTCAAATTTGATAAGGAAAGTATTAACATCTCATAACCACCGTTTACACCTAGTCCCGAGGAGGTGTTATATAACACTCAATAACTCGAGTTAACAAGCCATAGCAACTCGTAACATCGATTCAAGAATATCCCTCTCATTTTCCATAACAACTCATAACAACGGTTGTTATCATAACATCGCATAACAACTTTTCAAGAATACATGTCCTGAGATGAAGGTGGCAAGCAAGGAATGGGTGGAGAAGGGAGAAAGAGCCCCGAAGAAAGCGAAAATGGAACGCTCAGCCGGGAGAGTGATGCTGACCGCATTTTGGGACCAGGAGGGGATGTTGTTGGCCGAATACACTCCCCAAGGGCGGACAACAACCAAGGAGTCCTACTTTGATACGTTAATGAAGCTACGGACGGTGATAAAACAAAAGCGACCCGGAAAATTAAGCAAAACAGTTGTGTTGCTGCATGACAACGCACCGGCGCATTCTTCGCGTGTCATTCAGTCGCTCTTGCAGGACTTTGCGTGGGACGTGTTCCCCCACCCGCCCTATTCTCCGGATCTAGCGGCGTCGGATTTTCATCTGTTTCCCCACCTGCATCGGTGGTTAGGTGGAAAACGTTTTTCCGCAGATCCAGAGGTGATAAACGCAGTGAATGATTACTTCGGAGAATTGGACGGCGAGTACTATAGGTTGGGAATTGAAAAGATTGTATCAAGGTACGATAAATGCCTAAATGTTTTCGGTGACTATGTGGAAAAATAAATTTCAATATACAGATTTCGAAAATTTTAACCCCGAGTCCGTAGCTTTATTTGTTGGCGAGTTATGGGAGCACGAAACTTACTTATTGAACACCCCTCGTAGAATAAATAAAAAGAAAAAAAAAACTGTTCTTAAATTATAAAAAATGGTGATACACATAGACGCGGGTGAGAAATTTTTCTATTTTAATTTGAAGAAACATTTACCTACATAATATGTAATCTGACACATCTGACTGAATCATAAGTATCTTCGAACCGAACAATTATCGACACTGATTTCTGAAGTTATTACAAAGTAATGTCACAACGACTGTCGATGAGTTACCTGGTAGCCTGTCCGCTGGTACATCCTTTTTTGTATTTTTAATGTACAATATTTGTTTGACAGTCAACAGGACGGTTGACATGCAGATTCCATGTATGTCCAGCCGCTGGGAGAGTGTTCGCCTCGCCGCTGGCCCGCGGGAGGCACGAACTAACACACAGAACTAGAGGCCAGGCCACCCATTGTGGTAACTGTCGAAAGAGGTTCGACAGTTACCATTAAATGATGCTCCACAGGAGATTACACAATTGGTAATAATGTTCGATCTATATATTATCCTTGCTTATTTTTTCCCCTTCTTTCTCATCTGTATAGTGTAACGTTCTATAGATGTCTAAATTTGGTATTATTTGAATAATTAAGAAATTTAATTGAACAAATTAATTTTATAAAATAATAAATTAACAAAATATTTTGAAGAAAAAATCTATTTTTAATTTAAAAAATTAATACTTTAAGTTATCAAACAAATTTTTAATTCAATTAATGAAATTTTTTATTAAAATAGATTCAATTTGAATTGGTATAAATCTTGCCTACACTGACGTGTATGTAGGGCGACGCCACAGTCGATGCACTCGATGTACTTACGACTTAGCTCCTTATCTTGTCCTTATGGCGACCAGCGATAATGGTCTAGATGTTTGTGATGAACGATGTCATGTACAACGCTATGTACAACGCTCCACAATACACTATTTTCTACACGCTGATGGCTGTTATTATTTCATCGTAATTGAAAATTATTTCAGTAATTCTTTCATATCTTTCAAGGCGAATCTTGCTGCAACAAACGTACTATGGTGTTGTATTTCCACTATCTATAGTCAGTTTCGTGCGCGATGGTTTTAAAAGGATATGCATCGATTGGAGGATGTCTTACTTACAAGATTCATATATCCTCCAGTGTGTATCGTTTCAACTTTCTTATCTGGGCTATTTTACTGGAAGCTGGTATGTTTTGTGTGATTTTTTCCCCTTTTACCTATATACAGAGTCGCGTTACAAATGAATGAGAAAAAAAATTACAGAATATTATTTTTCATTCCAATTACTCACAGTATTCTACATATTTTTTTGCCTATAATAAACATACAGGGTACCTGATAACGGTGTCCACAGGAGATATACACGTGGTTGCCTGCGGTCATCTCTGTACAAATTATCTAACAGGTATGAATTTATTTAATAATAAGTTACTTGGTAATGTTGACAATGAAATTTTAGCAATGTACGTATTTTCATGTAAATCAGAATTGATAACCTTCATCCGCCAATGCTGATATATTACAATGACGACAAACAGATGTTAGACGAGTATGATGATAGTCACATTCGTTACAGATTCACTAATTTAGCCCTCATCCAAACCACAACTGTGGGTAAAAAGAAAGAAGCATCAAACATACTAAACGACGGCAACGATCATTGGCGAATGATTTGGGACAATAAGTACAACGAGAGAATGTTGAATGTATTACAACTAATCAACAAATTTGCGACCAAATTTAACGATGAGGTGAGGCCCGAAAACTTCGACAATGCAGGGGTATTCCTAGAAACATGGGAAGACCTCAGTAAACATTATATTGTCGAACTCATACCATCTAAAAATGCCAGGACATCACAACCAACTCAAACAGATGAGGAAGAAAAGTATCAAGTAAGTGCTTGAAATTCAGTTTCACTTTTAACGTCCTGTATTTAGAATGGTAAATACCTTATGCTAATTTATTCTCATCTTACATAGGAAGACGTGGAGAAAGCGAAAAAATTTAATATGGAGGGCTTGGACACTTTCTCCCTTGAAAAATTTGCGGATGCGAGGCAACAATTTTCACTAAACGATGTATTGGAGCCCGTAGGGCTTCCATTATTGGAATTGAGAATAGCACAATATCGATACAATACTTCATGGAAGTTGTTATTTTCCGTTCCTGACAATGTAATACCTGATGCAAAAGTGAAAGAATATAAAACGAAATTTACGAATATGCTGCCACGATCAACGAAATGGGTAGTAAGCCGCATAGCAGTTGAGTACTTTAAAGATGAAGACAGCCAGCTGACCTATCAACTCGTCATAGAATTTTCATATTAGGTAAAACTTTTATTATATGTCACACATTTCGGTTCTCTGTAACACCTGGGTTTCTAAGCATGCACGGCGTGTATCGCACTCTATGTATGAGTGCACTTTCTGTATTACGTTCATTGCTAGCCTCTCCCTTTCTCAAAGGTGTTAGTCCTGTTTCAGCTCAATGACTTCGGGGGCCTGAACCACCCTCTGCCCCCCTCTCTGCGCCATTCATCCACAAAAACCAAACAAACAATTTTTTCCCCTTTTTCAAAAACATATTTTTGAAGTATAATACATATTACCTATTACACTGCGGGTTCATTAGACAACACTAGACGAGTCCAGTAAATAGTATTTCTATTCTTTGTCATTCATGGCATAGTCAGCTAGCAGAGGAAAAATTAATACGTACAACATAGTCATGGAATTCAATATACTGAATCGTTTATAAAATTGAAATTCCATGACAACCTCTTACACAGGTATGTATGTTGTCAGACAGAAAGAGTAGATATATAATAGTAAATAGTTTATGACAATTTGGCTGTCACAGCTCAGGCTGTTTTTGAGAAAATTGTAAAAAATCTGCCATGGTATCATAAATCCTCCAACACTGACATTGAACTTGCAGATATTTTATGCCTATGCTTAATATCGCATTCCAATGAAACCTCCTACATATTCGACCTTTTTTTGTTTTGTGCATGATGAACGACTGAAAAAGTGTAGGATATGTGTTTTTTGGATTTATAGTACAAGCAGTTGTCTTGGAAATGCAGGTCTTACTGAGTGGGAGATGTACCCGCAGCCCATAATTTCCCTCCAGTTTATTCTCCTTAATAAATAAAAAACCGCAGAGAAAAGAACTTTTCTACCATTTTGTCTTCAATTCGCAAAGTGAAATGAATACCAATGAGAATAATAACACCAGACGTCATTTTTGATCTCCTTTATCCTTTAAACCTAAAGCATTTCATGAACGAAGATACACCCGCCATTACCTCTCAAATTGGCTCATTAGAATGAGAACCAGTGAGCGTACCTGTAGCAATTAATTTGTCTCCAATCTAGTTTCCTTAATGAAATAAACTGCAGAGTAAAGAACTCCCGCCATTTTGTCTCCAATTCGCACTGTGAAACGAGAACCAGAGAGAATAATAATACCAGACGCCATTTTCCATGCTCTCCTGCTTATGAAATACAGTAGAAGCTCAATTATCCGCTATCGGGGTTATCCACCTTGAATTTGTCCGTCCGCCCTCCCGGATTATCCACCCGAGGACTGGTACAGATTGGCCATCTGAACTCGTTTCTAATTTTGATTCGTGTGTGTGCAGACCTGAGACCCGAAGCGCCTCATGGCTGCCCCAGTTGACGAGGACGTGCTCATCCTAGACAACCTATCAGATACGTCGTCAGAATCCATTCCGGAAATCGAAACGTTCGAACTGATTGACTTTGACCAAGCTGTCATGACCGAGGTCAGGGATATTCGCGAGATGTCGCAAGTGGAATCCATGGATACGTCACTGCCCGTTTATCATCCGCCGCCTGGACTACAAATCCGGAGCCCTGTACCTGAGACTGCACCTGAGATCGCACCCAAATTTGCACCCGCAACTGTGTCCAGATACGGAGCACCCGATTTCACAGTACCGACCGACGTGACTGGCTATGGTCACATCCACCCGCCACCAAGGAAGGACTTCATCAAAGGATGACAATTTCCTAAATCACCTTCCGTTTGCAGTCGACAGATTGCTCTCGTGCATCGGTCGGCCGTATTAAGGTCGGGACACACATAACCGCACCGAGCTAGAGCACTATAAACACGAGTATACTGGACCGCCATTTTGATTTCTACTCCACCCGTTGATGTTGAATCCGACTATGCACAGCGTGCCGCGTAGTCAATTCGGCATCAACGGGTGGAGTAGAAATCAAAATGGCGGCCCAGTATACTCGTGTTTATAGTGCTCTAACCGAGCCTGTGCCAACACACGGCCAAGTGTTGGACATACTACGGCGAGGAAGAAAAACAATGAATTTGAATGTGGCAGTGCACACATCACCGCACCGCCAGTCCGTCAAGGTGCGCGGAGGAAACCGAGCCGAGTCTAAGCCGTCACCGACTAGTTGAGTTTACTTTTTGACGGTGACGGTGCGGACCTGTGCAACATGGAGGGAGAAAACTAGTTGAGAAGAAGTGTAGAAATTCCCACGCTGTAGGGTCAGAGTGACGCAATTGCAGTGTTGTACGATCAGAGCAAGTGTTGAAGTGTTTGTCCAGTAGAATTTTCCAATCCATTTGGTTCAATAGGTGCGGGCTTGTGCAACATGGATGGGGAAAAACTAATCGAAGAAGTGCGGAAATTCCCTGTACTGTACCATCGGAGTGACGCGAAATATCGGAATGCTGAATATAAGGAAAGGGTGTGGAAAATCATTTCCGAGACCAGGTATGTTAACATTTATTTTCATGAATAAAGGCAGTGGTGTTTGTCAATTGAATTTACATAATCAGTTGAATTTTCCAATCTGTTTGGTTCAATATCACTTCTGTACAACAAACATTCAGGAAAATAGTCACAGCGAAGGTTCAAATGTTACTGCCAAATTGTAGGTTCATAGTTGTAAGGTTCGTTTGCGGTAAATGGCAGGTGGGTAAATTATATTCCCAGTGCAGCCCTCTCTTGCCACTCTACAGTTCCAACAGGAGAGTTGAAGAAATCCTTGAGTTTGTCACGCACAGCAAATGCTTCTCCTGTTGACCCTCCTTGTAGACGGGATAGGTCTTGAAGATTGGAGATCCTGGCAGCGCCGTCATTGCGTTCATTCAATGCAGTCATACTTCCTTCATTTTGCCTTATGAAATTGTGGAGGATGCAAGCAGCTAGTACTGAAGTAGTTAGGTTTTCAGGATTTCCCTGTAACTGTCGGGAGAATATGCGAAACTTCTGTACTAAAATTCCGAAAGCATGAAGACGAGCCCGAAATTCAGCTTGATAACCAAAACGAGGTTTTGCAAAATCCTGGTACCACTTCTCAGACTACAGTTCAGCCCACCTCTCCAGTTCCTCCAGCTCTATCCCAGCAAACTACTGCTAAGAAGACGCACCAGTTTGTTAGGCCACTGAACGTCAAACAAAGAGGGTCCAGCAGGTCAACTTATGGCCTTCATATTGGCCGAAAAAGAGGCAGAGAAAAACAGAAACAACCCAACCAATCCTCCAAAGCACCCTGTTGATACTTTTCTTGCTGGCTTGGCTCCTAGCTTAAAATCTTTGGACCCTGTACTTTTGAACCAAGCAAAAAGTCGAAAGCAGATATTGGCCAATGAAAGTCACCAACAAATTATTACAAACCCGCTTCGTTTGGATATGGACCACGCCTTGTCACCAGCCACAGGTCCTTCAACATCCGCCGCAAGTATCGGCAGCTGCAGCAGCGGCTCATCCACCTATGAATCCCCCCATACAGAATCCTCCCCATGCAATTCCACTTATGTGGATTTTTCTACGTACTTCAACATGTAAAATGGGTTACTGTACTTTTTTATATAAATATACTTATATTGGTATCTATAATTTCCGCATTGATTGATGAAAAAATGAAACACAGAAAAAATGTGGGCACAAACCTTAAGCACACAGCCAGACGTTCTTTTGGTGGAATAGATATCCTCCAGAAAGTGTCGTTCTTCTTCAGTTTTTCTTCCAACTTATTGAGGAGGAGATGGAAGGTATTATGTGTCATTCGAAAATATTCGTAGAACTTCCTTTCAGAATCCATGAGACGAGGAAACAGGGAATGAAATTCCCCCTCAATGGGTCTTGATTTCCATGCACTGTGTACCCAAATCCTCTTTTTTCGTCTCCTCAAAGTTTCCTCTTCATCTTCTTCCTCTAGAGCCAAGGCAATTATCGCCAAATCACTATTTCGAAATTTTGAAAACATGATCAAAATCAAAGGTGTCTCACGAATCACGGAAAAAAGAATACTGACGACAAAGCGCCAAGCGGCCGTCACGGGCAAGTGTGCTCTCCAATCACCGTCACCAACACTTGTCCGTGTCTCGGACTCGGCTCGGCTCGGACGCGGCGCGGGTTCGGTGCGGTTATGTGTGTCCCGACCTTTATTCGTGAGGTGCTAGGCATGCGAAAATTATCGAGTCGTTGGGCTCCGCGGCTGTTAACCGACGAGCACAAGCAGAATCAAATGGCGGTCGCGCTTGAATTACTGACCCGGTATGAGCGAGAAGGGTCTGCTTTCCTCGATCGTATCGTTACAGGGGACGAAACGTGGGTCCACCATTGCACCCCTGAAACCAAACGAGCGTCAAAAGAATGGCGCGATCGTGCAGCCGGTGAACCAGCACCGAAAAAAGCAAAGCGCGAAAACTTGGTTGGCAAACTGATGGCCACGGTGTTTTGGGATTCAAAAGGAGTTTTGCTCATCCGGTACATGCCGCGCAATACGACTATATATTCGGCAACGTACCAGGAGGTCTTGCGCGACCTTCGGGCCGCAATTCGGCGCAAACGACCCGGAAGGAGAGACAAGGATGTTGTGTTGCTGCATGATAATGCTCGACCCCATACGAGCAAGGCGACTACAGCTTTTCTCACTTCTCTGAAGTGGGAAATTTTCTTGCACCCAGCCTTTCCCCCCCCCCCCCCCCGACTTAGTGCCAAGCGACTACTGACTATTTCCAAAATTGAAGGAATTTCTCGCTGGCTAGAAGTTTTCCACTGATGACGAGGTGAAGTCTGCGGTGACAAAATTCTTCCGCCAGTGTCCGACCGATTTCTTTGCTACTGGGATCGAACGTTTAGTCGTGCGGTACACCAAGTGCCTTGATTTGTACGGAAATTATGTTGAAAAATAAATAATCTCAAAAGGAACATGTGTAGTTAATTTCAAGTTGTTAGGTTCATTTGCGGCGGCATATGAAGTTAGGGAAACTTATTTTTGAGACGTGCTTCGAAGAACCCGATTTGTCTCCCGATTTCCTAGCATTAGTTTGCAAGTATAATCTTAGGTCACAGGATTCGTCAAAGTCCACTCCCTCTTTACCTTCGAAGGGAGAAATGTCTACTGAGCCCACCACATCCACGGGAGGAGGGGCAGAGGTACAAGTTGATACTCCTGAACCTAACTCTGTCAGTGTGGAAGTGTGTAGCAAGTCTGAACCGTGTGGTGTGCTGAAAGAGATGAATGCTGAATTACGAGGGTCAGTCAAAAAGTAATGCCCAGATACTTTTTACTTACGAACGAGGCTACACTGCGCGCTTATATTGTCAGCAGCTGGTCTCTGTTGTAATATGAATAACGTGTGTAAGTGGTAAGGTTGTGTGTTGCGTTGTACTCGTGTAGTGTTCCCGGAAACATGGAGTTACCCCTCGCCATTTCGTCCAAGTTCGAGATTCGAGCGGTTATTCGATACTTTACTGCCGTAGGCGAACCAGCTAGCGCCATCTATCGGAAATTAGTAGAAGTGTATGGTGAGAATGTGAGTTACGATCAAAGTCATATAGATACACCAAGTTAGACGACTAGCGCGTTTCCGCGTTCTGCCGTCATGCCAGCGTGCTGCTATCGCTGAACTCCTTTGGTTGCATTGCGCTTATATGGACATTTTTACGTTTTTGCGGATTAGCTCAAAAACTATCAATTTTGATGAAAAATTGGAAAGAGCTAAATTTGTTCACCTTGGAATTTCCCATCGAATGCGAGTAAATTCGAAATTTTTATGGGTACAATTTTGAAACTGATCTTACCTGATAGAAAATAACAGGTAGAATAAATTTTGTTCTTTTCACTTTTTCATAAAACTCGACCGTTATTGAGATAAACGCAAAACCTTGTTAGGGCTCCCAACGTTTACATTGAATTCACGGCAGTCGAACGCTGCCAGCGCTGCTATCCGGATAAATTATCGTAACATACAAAGTTTAACATTGGTTAAATGGAGAGTCGAACGACTTAGTGTATCTATATGACTTTGGTTACGATGTTGTGAAGAGATGGCGTCAAGATTTTTTAGCAGGACGAACAGATATCGCCGATGAACCGCGTAGTGGTCGGCCGAGTGTAATCACCGAAGACACCATCAACACAGTACGAGCATTGGTTGAAGCAGATCCGCGCATTACAGTAGAGAGGGTGGAATGATATTTTAAAGACGAAGCCTGTGAACCTGTGTCACACGGTACAATTGTCGAAATAATGAAAACCCATCTCAATTTCCGAAAAGTGTGTGCAAGGTGGGTGCCGAGATTACTCACGGAAGAACACAAATGGAACCGGATGGCAGCAGCGATTGAATTCATGTCTCTGTACCACCAAGAGGGCGAAACATTATTCGAGCGCATCGTCACAGGCGATGAAAAATGGGTGCATCACTATACCCCGGAAACAAAGAACGCATCAAAAGTGTGGCTCACTCCGAGTGAAGAACGACCAGTGAAGGCGAAAAATGAAAGGTCTGCTGGAAAAGTGCTTTTGACTTGCTTCTGGGACAAAGAAGGGATCTTGTTAGCGGAGTACATACCAAAAGGTACGACTGTTAATAAGGAAACTTACTTTGACACCCTCATCCGTCTTCGCCGAGCAATCAAAATGAAGCGTCCGGGAAAACTGTCAAAAAAGATCCTGCTCCTGCACGATAATGCCACGCCCCATAAGGCGGGTCTTGTCCAGTCACTGCTCCGAGATATCAAGTGGGACATTTTCCCTCACCCAGCATACTCACCTGACATCGCTCCCTCTGACTACCACCTCTTTCCTAACCTGCATTGCTGGTTAGGAGGGAAAAAGTTCAGAAGTGATGATGAAGTTAAAGCAGCCGTCGAATTTTACTTCGTGAATTTGGACGAAAAGTTTTACGCTCGTGGTATTACAAAATTATTTCATTGATATGAAAAATGTATTTCCCGAAATGGAAATTATGTGGAAAAATAGAGTTTACAATGTAGTTTTAAATAAAATTTAGTTTGTCGTCGTATCTTGTTTTCCTGAATTTTTATTAGCGTGTGGGCATTACTTTTTGACTGACCCTCGTAGGTAACCCAGAGGAACCTATTTTGGAACCAAGTAAGGACCCGAATGAAAAGCTGAAATCTTTAGAACGTAAGTTTGTTGCCACTATCACCAATCGAAAGGTCGTTCAGCTAGACAGTTTAGAAAATACCGAATTAGTAGATGAGTTTAATCTTATTCCAACTAGCAAGTCTCTACCCATAAGTCACTCTATGTCTGAAGGTCATCTCTGGCATGTTAGATTTGGTCACGCGAGTGTGAAATATTTGAATAAACTGAAGATTTTGGACCAACTATGAAGAATGTTGTGTTTGATAAGTGTATTTCTGAGTGCGAAATTGGCGCCTTGGCAAAGATGGAATGCCTACCTTTCAAAACCGAGAGATGGAGAGCTGTACGTCCGTTGCAAATCATACACTCTGATATCATGGGAAAGATTAGTCCGCCTAGTCACCCTGGTAGAAAAGTCTTCATAGTAACATTTATAGATGACTATTCTAGACTGGCAATGGCGTATGCTATTAAGGCGAAAGACGAGACTGGTTTACGCAAATTTATATTGGTGCCCGGCATAGGAGACGAATCAGGAATATCTAATCTTCTTTCGGTTAATTTTTTCCAAAAATCTGAATTTTTAAATATGGTGGAGTCAGAATCTTTTCCGTGTGACCCAATATCTACATACACAAAACAATAATTTGAATCTGCAATAGCTAACAGGATGATCGAAAAGAAGTTTTTGTAGTTGAAAAATAAGGAGCCGCTATGATGTGGATTTTTTTTTCGTATATGCTTCCCATCTACAGCTCCTATGCAGTGTGGGAAATGGGCTTTCTTTTAAAAACCATCAGCAATTTGTAACCATGTTTCCTTGTTCGGCTGTGGTATACATTCCGCCGTCATAATCTGCCATATAACTGCACAAACTTTTTGAACAATGTAACCTGCTGTTGATCGGCCAAGACAGTATGTATGTACTATATCTGTCAAACTGTTCCCGGAGGCCAAGTACCTGTTTTTGTAAATTAATTCAAAAATTGTTTAAATTTGCAAAAATTGAATTATTCATAAGATAAGCTTTATAAATTCAAAAAACGAAATACGAACAAGTTTGTATTACAATCTTACAAGAAATGGTTCAAGATGAGGATGGTACTAATATTTTTTCCTTTACTTTTAATATTGTATGAAGAGTGCAATTTATTTGATTTCGAATTATCAATTACTTGTATTTCTTTTTTTTTAGAGAAAGGTGTAGTGGCCAAATGGAAAACATTACGCGATGGTTACATAAGATATAAAAGAAAATTGAAATGCGGTACTGGTAGTGCTCGTAAACCACTTCATAAGTACATAGTCGCAGACCAATTGAAATTTCTAGATAAATGTAGCACTCCTAGACTAACTGATTCTAGTTTGAATCCCGAATAAGAAGAAAAATGGGAAACTGACGACACAGACGAAGCTGATGAACCCTCAATTAGTAATCAAAATGTGGATTCAGAAGGCAATATGGCAGAATCAAATCCATGTGAAAATACTCCTTCATTCCCAAAAAGACCGCGTAGAAAAACAACACTCGAAGACGAACTATCCAGTTACATAAAATTAGCTTCAAAGAATCTTTCAATGCCTTCAACATCTGTAGAAAATACTGAAAAAAAAGAAGATGAGGACATGTCATTTTTCAAGTCCTTGCTGCCATCTGTGAGAAAATTGAACGACGCCAAGAAATTTGAATTTCGTATGAATGTCATGGCAAATATCAAAGCATTGTTATCACCGCCTGTGCCACAAATTTACCATGCTTCACCGCATTCTAATTTCTTTCATCCTGGTTATTCTCAATTTCCAGCCACTTCTTCCGAATTTACACCCATTGCAACAGGAAATAATTCACGACCGATGTCAAGTAATATGAATAATTCCAGATCTGCTCATAGTGCAACCTCTCCTTGGAGTACTCATCAATCCACACCTGAATTTTCACCTCAAAAAAGTGCAGATTCATACGGCAGAACAGGGCAATGAGACGTGCATAGGTCCATACAAAGTTGACGGATATACCGATAAATGGTCCCATGGCTCAAAAGCAATCATCGAATACCATGGGTGTTAGTATTTACGCAAGTAAAATAAAACAGGGGGGAGAGGGTTACTACTGATACGTTGTTAATATTTATTCGCTGAATTAATTTTTTTTTTTTTTTTCTTCTTTCATTATATTGTTACAGGTTATTACCATGGTTGCCCTGTATTTTAAAAATCGTACAGCGAGAATACAGGGGATGAGAAATTTCGAGACCATGGACATGCGCTACTTATTCATCCACGCAAGAGAAGATGGGGTATCTGCAAAGATGGGGTATCTGCGTGGGTTAACCTACCGCGATGATAGTACCGGTACAGACAGGTAATATACTATCATCAAAACGTGGGAATGTCAATTAAAAAATCTTTGTGCAAACGACAAAGACATCAAAGCATACGTTAGATCGCTAGATATCCACAAACCTCTGAAGCCTCGAGATGCGCTATATGGCGGCAGAACGGAAGTGTTCTGCAAGTATTACAAGGCGAAGGAGGAGGTAGAGGAAGGTTTGTAGTATTACAATGTGTGCTCTTTGTACCCGAGAATATGTAAGTCCGGCATATTTCTCAAAGGGCTCCCCCAGATTTGTCTAGGGGAGGATCTACCCCCTTCTTTAGACGGGATCCACGGTGTTGTAAAATTAACAATTCTTCCACCCAAGCAGTTACTGTACCCCGTTCTGCTGTATAGAGTGAACAGGAAGTTGCTATTTCCTCTCTTCCAGACCTGTACTGCCAAGGAGCTAGGAGTTAGCTGTCCGCATGCTGACCATGACCGCGCACTTACAGGGACATACTGTACACCCGAAATTAGCGCGGCATTGGCCCGGGGCTATAAGGTTGTCCGGCTGTATGAGGTATGGGAGTACGAGACCATACAGCAGGGCGACAACGGATTCTTCACAGAGTATATCAATGCTTTCTTAAAAATCAAAATCGAAGCTTCAGGGTTCCCTCCCAATGTGAACACTCCTGAAGAAATTCAGGAGTACATAGAGAACTTCTATGAGCACGAGGGGATTCAGCTTAATGTAGTCAACATCAAATATAATGCGGGCTTAAGCAGCATAGGCAAGACATCGATTGACTGCCTCTGGGTTAGTGTAATAAGTTTAAAGTAACATATATCTGCACCTACCTCTCCCCCCCCCACGACTACTCAACCTACGATTCCTACTACCGTTCCAACAGTACCGACGAAAAAGGGTGTTATATAAAAGGGGATTTATAAAAATTTGTTATATTAATTTATTAATTTCATTATTATATCATAACACCGCGCGTGAGAAATTTGAATCATAGCAACATGTCTTTCATTACTACCTTTCTTTCTGCTGCTGCTTTGTCATTTACTTTCGGGTCTTTTGGACTTAACTTCTTTGCTGATGATGGATTCTTTTCTGCTATTTTATCTGAATACGTGGATAGACTAGAAGTTGTCACTCAAAAAGTTATATATATCCATTCGACTGACGATAAATGTTTTTCGTGTCCTAAAGATAAAAATTTATTTCAGTATTGTGCACTTTACAATGATAATAGTTCGATTGCTCTTTTCACACCATCCGTACCAGTTCTCTATTCTTTTGTCACCGATTACCCTCAGACAGATAACTGCGGGATGTTTTTACACAAGGATAAGATGTCACTTAATCGCACTACTCGTTATCATACATATTTTTTCGCCTCCCACGTCTTGTTCTACCTTATAATTATTAGTTTAATTTATCTATCAAAATTTTTATTCACTAAGTTCTTTACTAGAACAGTTACTTATACTCAATTACCTTAATCGCATTATAATTATATTAATCGCATTATCATGGGTCGGAAGTTTTCAAGTTGAGTAGCATCAGTTTGCATCTGCTCAAACTCGTCAGCGAGACCCTCAGCGTTCAAAGTGGATGCGTCCAGAAGCTGTTGGACAGCAGCTAAACTCCGGGTTAGATGAGCCAGCCAGAGGTCAAACTCCTGTTTGATGATATTCGCACTCATGACTTTTAATTTACGTTCATTTTGGGCACGTAATCGTTTAACAATGTCTCTCAACCCTTCTGCCGCTCCGTTTACACCGAAGTCTGACGCGGCTGTTCCGTCAAACTCATCAGTTAAGATGGTTTCATCCGAAACGGGCGCTACGATCACTAAATCTGGACAAATCATAGGTATGCCTTTTACTGACTCGGTGATAGCTAGTTATTCCAATTTATTTAATGCACCTGTTTTAGCAATAGTATTCTTTGCTGCCATAGTTTTATATGTTGCTGAATATTCGGAGGTTACTTATGGTCCGCTGGAAATTATCATTAATCATCTTAAAAATTTAATTGCAAGTAAGAAAATATCTACATTTACATTGATTTTTTGTACAATCCTCGTAAAAATTTTGAACTTTGTGCTACCGTATAAGCGTCTTGTTATGGATTCCGTGATGTTTTCCGTACCCTATTTTAGGAAACCGTCGTCTAAAAATTTGAAAGTTACTGGATTGTTGTTGGTTATCGTGCTGTTAGTAGATTCGTCTATGTTTACCGCGATTACGTTGTCGCAAATGTGGTTCTTGATAACTGAGTTGCGAAATCCGCGACACAAAATGCTTATTGGTGTTATAACTATGGCTATTTTGATGTTTTCAAAGAAAAAATTAATGAGAACTTTTTCGAATCATACTGTCAACAAACAGCAGAAATTTTTGTGCAGAAGTATCCGTGGTAAATATTTTGGTTTTTTACAAAAATTTCTCTTCTGTGAATCTGTTTTGATGTTTGAATTTGTTTCAAGGTTTCAAATGAGCACCAGCGTGCACAAGATGCTTCTGCATGGGTCTGAAATAATCCGAAATTTCGTCCTTCCTATCGGCATCCTTAGCGAAGAGGCGCAAGAAAGTCGGAACAAGGACTTTAAATCTTTCAGACAAATATTTTCGCGAGGAAGTCCAGCCGTACGAAAAATATTACAGACGTGTTCCAAAGATTCATGGTAACCAGTGACCCGATCATTAGCAGTCTCAAGAACATTAAAAAGAAAAAAGCTCATGACGATGACAGCGACGAATTCAGAAATTTTTTTATGCCGATACCCGAAGATGGCGATAGCAGTTAACACCAGCAATTAAAATTTTTACACGTTATGAACATGTGTGACACATAAATATGAGCAAAATTTTTAATTTACCCTTTCCCCACGGCTCACCTCTACCCGTACAAAAAAACTGACTTCAACGACCTCGAAAACATGCCAATCGATGTGTGACACATAAATATAAGCAAAATTTTGAATTTACCCCCTCCCCACGCCTCACCCCCACCCCTACAAAAAAACTGACTGCAGATTCGAATTCTACGACCTCGAAAACATGCCAATCGATGTGTAACACATCGATAAGAGTTGAATTCTAATTATAAGCGTTTTAGGGGGGTCTGTGGCCCACTGTGCGGCGCTCAGATAAAAACACGCGTTCATTTAGACGCCGGTTAAAACACGCCCGTGTGACGCTAGCCTTAATTACGCAATTTATCGCTTTATTGGAACGGCATGAGCGAGATTGCGTTTTTCAACAAGATGGTGCGCGGCCCCACACCTCGCGTGAATACATGGAATTTTTCGGCAATCGACTCGTGCCATCCGGTCTGTGGCCTCCGCGTAGCCCAGACCTCACACCAATGGATTTTTTTTTGTGGGGTTATTTGAAAGACGCTGTTTTTCGAAGTGTTATCACCAATCTGGACATGCTTCGAAAAAGAATTACGGAAGAAATTCAAACCATTACTCCAGCGATCATGTTAAAAAGGTTTTTCGGAATCTTCAACGCCGCGCACTCACCGGCAAAAGCGCATTGGGAACGCATTTCCAACATTTATGGTAAATTTCTATTTAATATGTGTTTTCTTTTTTTATAAATAACATTACCAACATTTTGTACGTTTCATTCCCAGATTTTTACTGCGGTATACGCGTCTTCGTGTTTTAGGGTTGCGTTTTAAGACACACCCTGTATTATTTTTTGCTTATTTTCGGAATATTTTTTTACAAACTTTTTTTTTCTTGCGTGAACATTTGTAATTTTTATTCGACGCATATTTTTCGCTATCGCGCTTTATTACACTTTCTTCCAGCTGAGGTGAGTTTGGAAAAAAAAAAAAAAATTTAATAATTTAAGTAGGGCGGTAATATTCGCATGTTTTTTCAAATCCTTTCAATTATTCTGATCTGAAATGTAGATTTTAAATTGGAAACAAAAAAAATGGAACACTACTACATGAAAGAATTTCGTTACGGGTTTGAGGAGGAGGAACAAGCCTTAGCTGAGCTAACCAGCCGGCTTGAACACGAAAGTATGTCTCAATGGGTTAAGAAAAAATTTATTTTTTGGTTAAAATTGGAACGTTTTTTTAACGAAGAAAAAATTACTATTTTTAAATATTCCTCATTATGAATATAACTATGAGGAAGACGAGAGCGAGCTGGAAACCCTTTTATGTGAGGCAGCCCAACGCATAGGTGTGTCAGATAAGTTATATTTTTTCGAATAATTAAATTATATCGTAAGTACATCAGCCAAATATTTACTTTTTTTTTCTACCTATCTCGTTTATAGAACAGTCTGAGCAATACGGACCTACTGTAGGCGCAGGTGTGGCACGTGCCTATGCCCACCTCCAGGGGTTAGTCGAACCGCGCCCTGCCTCCCGTACTAGCCAAGGTATTTTTTTCTTCTTTTAAACGCTTAAATACTTAAATTATTCGTGTAGGGCTGAACAACTATGGAAAATAGAATGTGCATAATTTTTTTCACTTTTCCCTTATTATTATTTTTTCGTAGCCAATGAGGACAAAGAGTGCCATCCTCCTCGTTTAGAATTGGCTCCCACATCGGAACCTTCAATGTCCTCTGTTCTAGGTAAATAAATAAGATAATAATAATAATTATTATTATTATTAAAGGGTTAGGATTTTTTAGCAGCGATCACCTAAAATATATGGAAAACATGTAAAATAAAACCTCATTTTAATAAAAAACGCATTTTGTACCTACAAGGTAATCCGAAAAAAAGAAGAAAAAAAAACTACATTTTCTTTTTCTTGGTAATAACGCCGAATGTGCCCCAGATTAATCAGAACTAAATTTCTAACTTGTTTTACTGTTTTCCAGTATTCTTACTGTTTGTTTTTATCTCTCTGACTTCTATATGATTTCTCCAAAATTATTATTAACCTGTAAACTGACTAAATAATTTTTTTGCAAATAAGTCTATTGGGTTTTTGCAGTTTTTAAAAAATTAATAAATTTTATTAAATTGGAATAAAAAAATTTTAATTAAGTTTTAATAAATTTGATTTTGTTTTTTGTATATACATATGTTAATTGATTTGTTAGACTTTTTAGTTTAAATTAAATTAATTAATTTTTAGAATAATAATTTTTTTATTATTTGAGTTTTTTTGAGAGTTCAGGTTACACAGATACTTCATTTTCTGTAATGTTTTCAGAAGTGCGAATTTTGTTTACATGTGTACGTCAGGCTATTTTAAATAATGTATTTCTGCAGCAAAAAAGCATACTGTATCTTCAACTACTTTTCCCTAGTTACACGAGTTACTGGAAAACTAATTTCCGCATATTTCAACTATCTGAAAGGAACCTACATATTTTATAAATTCTAATAGTTATTAAAATATGAATTTTTTTTTTTTTTTGGACGTACCTATACAGTAGAGGTAAAGAATTCTATCTTTGATTCAACGTAGTATGCTCCGTAAATGCATAGGAATCCTAACCCTCATAATAATAACTAAAATAGTTTTATAGAGAGAATGAAAGGGCAATTATTATTATTATTATTAATTTATTCTATATTTTAAAAAAAAACACAGCCTGTTCCCTCAACATCGGGGGTAAACTGGAGGAGGTTCGCCCCGGTAGACGAGAGGGAGGACAGCGATTCCTCAGGTACATGAAAAAAAAAAAAAATTACTTCAGTTCAGTAGTTCTTTTCTTATATAGAAATTTATTATTATTATTATTTAATTTTTTAAAGACATGTCGGAACGGGTAAATACTACAGGAACTAGGGGTACACAGCAAGGAGGTACCAAGGCTAGCATAGGTGAATATTTATTTTTTATTCAATTACAAAGTGTCGAAATATCGAAGCGTTATTAATTCTAACATATTAATTTTAGGTAATAATGGACTATCATCAGAGGCACCCTTTGAAATTATAAATACAGTGGTAGAACTTAGTAGGAAGTATAGTACTTCGCAGTAAATACTGACTATTAAGATGAGGTACTTGAAGAAGGACAAGGGCCTGCAGGTATACCTAAATAAAGTTTTTGGCGCTCTCATTGAGCATGTTAAAAAGGGGGCAAAGGAAGTCCTAGTTGGGGTGACTGTCCGAAATTCTTCCCTAGACTAGAAGCCGGTATGGTTAAGTTTCAGAAAGCCACACCAACTAGATGTATCTGTGGTGTTGCTTGCACAAATTGAGAGAGTTGAGCAAAGTAATGAGCAGTTCCTCATGAACACCCCTTTAAGCGTTAAAATTACGCGTGTAGATATGCCTGTAGGTCAGAAGAACAATAATAAGCGCGATTATACCTCAAATTACTAGGATTTTTGCGCCTCTAAACGCTCAATCATTGTCATTAGAAACAATGACAATCTCTGCCTCCCGCGAGCCCACGTGGCTGCCATTTGGCTTCTTAAAACCAGGGTCACCGATCTATGAGAGAAAAGGGCTAATACACTTTTTTATAAAAGGGTATGTAAGGGGTCATCTAACTCAGGTCTCGACCTCCAGCGGGCAGAAGCTTTGAAACTCTGTCAGGCTGCAGGTATAGATCCGGCCTCCGTCACGGGGTCTCTGGAAGATGTGCACAAAATTAAAAATCATCTTCGCGAATACAAAATTAACGTTTTCGCTCGCCGTGACGGCAAGGAGGCACTGTACGAGGGGCCGGAGATTGACACAGATCAGTTCATTGACCTCCTTTACTTCCATAGCCATTTTAATTTTGTAGCTTCGGTCACTGGCCTGGTGGATAGTGCCTACTGGTGTAGACCATGCAA
The DNA here is from genome assembly GCA_031841125.1 of Acanthococcus lagerstroemiae. NCBI lineage: Eukaryota > Metazoa > Arthropoda > Insecta > Hemiptera > Eriococcidae > Acanthococcus > Acanthococcus lagerstroemiae. The sequence goes on along the minus strand of CM063106.1, from coordinate 36,782,585 downwards.
AACGCCATACAAACATGTTCACCAACACAGATGCCCTGTACAGTGTAAACGATGTTACAGAAAACATGTCTGCATCCGTGATAATGACGCCCCTCTGGTTCATTGTCAACGATGTAACCATGCTTTTGTAAGCCAAGACTGTTTCAGCGCACACCGACAGCCTTATTTCGAGAAAAATCGTACTGTGTGTGTGACACAATACGAAGATGTAAGGACTGTCGAGCATCGTACTCATTAGCCCGAAAAGACGCTCACAAGTGCTTCCATCATACGTGTCAAAACTGTAAAAAGTACGTAAACTATGACCATCTATGCTACATACAGACATTGGGAGGGGGAGCTAGAAAAAAGGGTTCCGCTAAAGATAAATTGTACGTGTTTTTTGACTTGGAATGTGTGCAAGAAAAAGCCACTTCTCAAGGGCACTTGCTACATGAACCGAATTTTTGTGTAGTTCAGCTTCAATGCTCGAAATGCGTTGATGTTGATATAGTCGACTTTATAGTGAAATATTCTTTCAAATGAAAAACGAAACGAAAGACGGTGAAAAGGTTTGGTTTATTGAGCAACGATAAAAATTATACTGAACGGAGCTTTTCATAAATATACATTCAACGTCAACATTATTTCCAGAATTACTAAGCGGATTAATACGAGCTATAAAAACCACGAGCTACGAGCCTGTAGAGCATATATATGAAAATAAAGGAAAGATTAGAATAGATTGCAAATTAAACACTTTGCAGGTTAAGCAATATAATATCAGACAATGTCTGATAAATTAGAATCTAAACTCGATGGTAGATTACGTTAATAGCACACCATCATTATTATATCAAGTTACGAGATTCCAGTGTTGTAATCGGACTATTAACATGAATATCACTTTGCACAGGTTGATATCTTCTTAGGGTGATTACAAGATATATGGCTACACAACTAAAAGTGTTTGATATGAACAATACAGTGATAACGATCCAAAGTATATAGTTAAGAGGAGAATTGGCTCACCATGTCACTATTGTTATAACTTGATAGCAAATCTTTTACCTGGGAATTAAGATTGGATGCGTCTGAGATGGCAGATTGGAGATTCGGATCTATGTCCAAAGGTTGTGATGATATGTTTATGGCTTTCATCATCTCCAAATTGAATATTTTCTTATGGGCCCAGCTCCCTTGACCGATTCGCGAATTATTTTTTCGAACTTATAATTTTATTTCGCGATACGAATTCGAATTTTTTTTTGGTGACGTATACGAATTAGTACGAATTAACTAACATTTTTTTAAATTCTTCGCGGAGTTCGTATGAATTGATTTTACTATCGCGAAAAATCATAAACTATTTTTATTTTTTTTTTTTTTGAAAATTTCGTATTTCACGAAAATTTGTAAAACTAATTTATCTACCGCGACTAATATTTCTACCGCGAATTCATTAACATCCGCGTTTCACCGTGAATTTGTATCATGGCATCATCATCGCAATCCATGTCGTCCTCGAAAGAAAAGGAAACCAACATCGCTCCATTTGGGCAAAAAATTTTAGCATTTCGAAATTTCGGATGCTCATGTTATTCGAAGAATTAGGTTTAGGGTCAATTATTTTGGATGAAGTACCGATTAATCCGAGTGCGGGCTGGAATAAACGAAATCAACAATGTATTTTTCTCTTGGTACAATACATCGCGGATGAATGTATTCAGTACGTCAAAGAACGACAATTTGCAAAAGAAATGTGGGACAATCTTGTTCATACCTTCGAACGTACCAGCGCGACGAACCAATATCTATTACGTCTCCAACTGTCGAATTTAAAATTTCAACCCAATTCTACGTCGTTGTTGAAGCATTTTAATGAATTTGAAGACTTGGTATGTCAACTAAAAATTTGTGGAGCTCAACTTTCCGATCAAGACCTTATTATCCAACTTCTTCATTCGCTTTCGCCAGAGTACAAACCTGTAATCAATATTCTCACAACCATGAACAATGTCCTCATAATGGACCTCGTCAAGGCACGTTTGTTAGACTTTGAGGCAACAGAGCAAATGGAACATGTCGAGGGAAACGCCAAGCTTTTGTGGCAATATCAGCCCTAGGTGCGTTGGGTTTATTCTCTTATAACACACATCGCATATCAAAGATTAAGGGCATATTGGACAAAGTTAAAAAAGATCAGGATACCATAAGCAGAATGGCTAGTTTACAAAATATGGAACTGCACCATTTAGAAGATTTTGACACTATCCTACTTAGTAAACACCACCAGATGGTTAACCAGCTCTCTATACTAAATGCTGAACAGCTTTGTGAACAATATTCTATTGACACTATTTTCCAATTATTACACAGTGTACTGGTGAATTCCCCTCAGGCATATCTTAGAAATCTACAGTATCTATTAGATGGGAAAGTTCCTATAGGACTCTTTAAGCCGGAGGAGTTGGATAGTATCATACATCATCATAAGACTCTAAAATCTAGTATTTATACAACATATCCTGATTTATTTAGAGTATTGTCTGATAGTGTAGTAGTTGCCACCATGCCGGAGATGTTGATGATTCAAGCTATATTAACCGTCCCTGTCATATTCGACCAACCACTAGTTATATATAAAACTACCTTAGTGCCGATTCAGAGTTCAACAGGAACTTATGAGATTTCTATCCCCAAGGCCGTGGTAATCAAAGATGATGGTTTAGTGTTTGCAGTTAACTACGATCATCCTGGATGTAGAGTGAAGGGTGATATGCTACTATGTAGACGAGTCAACCAAAGATTTGATAATGACAAATGCCTAACTGATATCCTGAGTAATAGGTCTGTTGAAAACTGCAAGATAAGGAAGCCGGCCCCTAGTGACTCAAAATTCAGATCAACTAGATTCGGGATATTGGTATCAAATATGGTTCATGATGTAACCCTCATCAATGCCACTCCAACTGGGCCCATAACCTATAGTGAAATATTCTTTCAAATGAAAAACGAAACGAAAGACGGTGAAAAGGTTTGGTTTATTGAGCAAAGATAAAAATTATACTGAACGGAGCTTTTCATAAATATACATTCAACGTCAACATTATTTCCAGAATTACTAAGCGGATTAATAAATCAATCACAATTCAGTAGCCAATAATTACTGAATAATATTTGGGTTTTGAGATTGTATTTCTACAGACTTATCAGCAGTTGATTACGGTGGGTGCGGAAAACGCGAACACATTATCAATAGGGGTTTGAGCTATTAGCTGATTTTTTCCAACTACTTACTGGTCTCTCCCAAAAGAAATATGAGTGCATAAGTGTATGGGCTCATAATTTACGTGCGTACGACGGTCAGTTCATTCTGAAACATATGATCAAAGTACTAGAGTGGTCTCCCGAAATAATTTTGAATGGGGCTAAGATTGAGATGATGAGGTATGGGAAAATTGTGTTTAAAGATTCGCTGAACTTTTTCCACGAACCTCTTGCTAAGCTACCGGAAATGATGGGCCTGGACAACATCTCCAAAGGTACTTATTACTATTATTATTTTTCCTTCGCTTAGGTGTAGAAGGCGGGGGGGGGGGGGAGTGTCTCTTGTCTCTTACTCAATTTCAAGTGTTAGGAATTGATGTATTCGTTATTTCTGTTTCTGTAGGGTACTTTCCGCATTTCTTCAACAGAACCGAGAACCAAGATTATGTTGGCCCGCTTCCTGCTCTTGAATACTACGGAGCTAACAAGATAGACACCAAACAGAGAGCCAAACTCGTTAAATAGTGGGAAGAGGAAAGGGCTACCCATAATCTTTTCCGGTTCAGAGACGCCATGTTGAAATATTGCAGGGCAGATTGCGATATTCTCAGACGTGCTCTCCTGCAATTTCAGCGCCTACATTCGAGTGTAGGGGGTACTGATGTTACTGAAAGCGTCACAATAGCGTCAGGCCTGATGACGTTATTTAGAACGAGGTATTTGAAAAAGAACCTCCTAGGCCTCATACCCCCTCACAGTTACTGGGGCGCCGACCGTCAATCAAAGCAGGCGTTGAAGTACATGAAATACCTGGAGATGGAACACAAAGTGCAGATTCATACAGCAGAACAGGGCAATGAGAAGCGCATAGGTCTATACAAAGTTGACGGATATACCGATAAATGGTCCCATGGCTCAAAAGCAATCATCGAATACCATGGGTGTTAGTATTTACTCAAGTAAAATAAAATAGGGTGTAAAGGGTTACTACTGATACATTGTTAATATTTATTCGCTGAATTAATTTTTTTTTTTTTTTCTTCTTCTTTCATTATACATATTGTTACAGTTTATTACCATAGCTGCCCTGTATGCTTTAAAAATCGTACAGCGAGAATACAGGGGATGAGAAATTTCGAGACCACGGACATGCGCTACTCATCCACGCAAGAGAAGATGGGGTATCTGCGTGGGTTAACCTACCGCGATACAGGTAATATACTATCATCGAAACGTGGGAATGTCAATTTAAAAATCTTTGTGCAAATGACAAAGACATCAAAGCATACGTTAGATCGCTAGACATCCACGAACCTCTGAAGCCTGGAGATGCGCTATATGGCGGCAGAATGGAAGTGTTCTGCAAGTATTACAAGGCGAAGGAGGAGGTAGAGGAAGGGTTGAAGTATTACAATGTGTGCTCTTTGTACCCGAGAATATGTAAGTCCGGCATATTTCTCAAAGGGCACCCCCGGATTTGTCTAGGGCAGGATCTACCCCCTTCTTTAGACGGGATCCACGGTGTTGTAAAATTAACAATTCTTCCACCCAAGCAGTTACTGTACCCCGTTCTGCTAAATAGAGTGAACGGGAAGTTGCTATTTCCTCTCTTCCGGAGCTGTACTGCCAAGGAGCTAGGAGCTAGCTGTCCGCATGCTGACCATGACCGCGCACTTACAGGGACATACTGTACACCCGAAATTAGCGCGGCATTGGCCCGGGGCTATAAAGTTGTCCGGCTGTATGAGGTATGGGAGTACGAGACTATACAGCAGGGCGACAATGGATTCTTCACAGAGCATATCAATGCTTTCTTAGAAATCAAAATCGAAGCTTCGGGGTTCCCTCCCAATGTGAACACTCCTGAAGAAATTCAGGAGTACATAGAGAACTTCTATGAGCACGAGGGCATTCAGCTTAATGTAGCCAACATCAAATATAATGCGGGCTTAAGCAGCATAGGCAAGACATTGATTAACTGCCTCTGGGTTAGTATAATAGGTTTAAAGTAACATATATGTATATACAGCTATTTAAAAATATGAAAATATTTTTTCCATTTCTGTTACAGGGAAAATTTTTGCAGAACGAGAACCTGCCGCAGTCCTCGATTTTACAGAAAACAGAAGAGTATTTCGAATTATTATCGAATCCGGCAGTCGGCGTAAACGATGTGTTGTTCGCCACCGATAATGTTTGCGTCGTAGATTGGAATTATCTAGAGGAGAGCTTCCAGAATTCCCCGTTCACAAGGGTTGTGACAGCCGCAATGGTAACCAATCAAGCCCGTCTCCTCCTGTACAGTTATCTGGAGGCGGGGGGCCTTCGTGTGAAATATTGCAACACTGACTCTATCATTATTGCCGAGTCCCCCGATACTCCGAAGGTGAAAACGGGGTACTACCTGGGGGACATGACTAACGAGTTGGTTCAGCACGGCCCTGGCGCGTATATATCAGAGTTTGCCGAAGGTAAAACAATATAAATTGCCAACAAATATGCGTACATGGAAAAATTAAATTTACCTATTTTTTTTTTTTGTTTATAGAGGGCCCGAAAAACTATGCAATTGTCGTGAACGATGCGGCCGGCAGTGTGGTAGATACGGTTACTAAGATCCGCGGCATAACACTGAATCATGAAACTCGCAAAATTTTGAATTTTGAGAGTCTCAAGCACTTTGTGTTGTCAGAGGGAGCTGGAACCTTGAGTGTTCAGTACAAAAACAAAATACAGAGAAAAAAAAGACATGTTGTTGTCACAGCACCGCTAACTAAAAAGTACAACAAGACCAGCTTTAAGAGAAGGCGAACTGAAGACTGGTCTTCTGTACCTTACGGCACTGTTGACAATATTAATTAATTTTTTATTTTGTATTTTGTTTTTCACCCCTGCTTACATGTCCGTTGTGTACCCTATTTGACATATAGATATTTACCTGCATCCCGATCGCGACGATGTAAACCCAGACGATGATCAAAGTAACACACATTTTCTAATAGGTAAATGTTTGAAAGTTTGAACAAAACAATAAGAGGTTCCTAATACTATATTTCTTTCATTTTCAGGTCTCGAAATATTTACCGAAGACGAGTATCGTGAACGTGACCTATACTGCACATATCTCCCGGGAAATACGAGTAATTTTCATTCATTATTCGTTTATTCGCGTAATTGCTCTTGAAATAGCTCATTTATTATTATTTATTTGTTTCCTGTTACAGTTTAGTGTTGATGAGCTCCCGGAAGAAATTTTGCGTTATATTTTCCTCCGGCTTTCCATAGTCCATTTATTCGTATTGGGGCGTACCAGTACTCGGCTGCAAGGAATTGTATATTGCCATTTACAGCATATCGACGATGTTGATAGAAATTCGCGGGGTTTCAATCGGATCGCATATTCATCTTGGTTTTTAAGCGGAGGAACATATGACGGGTAAGTGTTGATTTTTTTTCTTCACTCCCTCCTACACAATCACGCGTATATCCGAATAATTTAAATTTTTTTTTTTTTTTTTTTTTTTCAGTTGGGATTGTACAAATTCACCCAGTGCCCAGCCTAGGATTTTGAAGAATACGCCAGATTTGATATGCTGTGGTCGTATAAATTTTACTACAGAGGCAAAAACAACGACAACGATAATGCATGCATATAAAACAAATTGAGATGTACATATTATATACATACATATTTTCTATGATGTAAAGTAGCTAAATTACCCTAAGTTGTACAGCCATTTAGTAATAAGAATTTATTATAGCTTACGAACTTCTCGCTTTCAGGGGTTGAATATAAGATGTAATAGCAATTGAGTTTTTTTTTTGTTTTTTGTTTTTTTTTAAATTTTATATTTACTTTTCATTGTTTCCTCTCTTTCACCCTATTTACAGTAAATAATTTTTCCTCGTGGTGAACTTCAACTATTTTCAGTAGCGGAGATAGAGAATTCCCCACAAATGAACACTCGACTATGTCCGAGTAAACATACAAGTGTTTTGGGCCCCATAATACAGTCTAGGAGGAAAAGGTGCTTGCGACGTATAAATAATGTACGAGGGTTCTGCACGTTTCTCGTTTTCTTTTCCCTGCTGGAACACCTGCACTTCTATAGATACAAATTTGGGATATACACTACTTGTAGGAGAAGGATGCCAGCTCCGCACTGAGCAGAACTGATTGAATATTTGTAGAGTGCTTGTAGCTAATTATCACGCGATTATGTTCCTTATTATATGTAAAGTCAATTCTTTTATGAGTCATTTTCTCTAATGCCTGACGTGAGATTTTCAACTGTGTCGTATACTCCTACAGAAAGACGGTAAGTCTTTTTTCATTTGACTGTCTGTTGCAAGTACCCAAATTTTGTCTGTAGCTGAGACATCAAAGGCCCCGGGGTAATGTAGCTCTGTAAGCCCTACTTCCCACGATCCTGTGTTCAGTATTATCTCCTTTGGCAGTACAGTAGTGAATCGCGCCATAGTATTTCTGGGGAAGACATCCACACTCGCGTTAGAAGGCAGGGTTAAGTAAAACGACTTTCTCGCGGCCATTATCACTATTATTATTATAATACGCTTCTCGCTAATTAGTAGATTAATTATTTTGTATCTCCGTAATTTCGTAAATCTGAGGCTTTTATCCACGAGTTGAATGATGAGTTATAGCCTTTCCACGATACAAACAGACGAGCGTTTTTACCTTTACCGGAACGCTGAAGAATCTGATCTATTTCAAATTCTTTCGTGTCTGAATTAAAATCAATTTTTTGAATTTCTGGTTCATAGAATATCCCCTCCACTGTCTCCTTATTTAAATCTTCTACTTGATAAACGGGAATTGGGTGAGGTATAACGCGATTAATTTTAAATATCTCCGTCGTATATGTTACATCCTATCCCTTATCAAAGGTACCTTTTGCACGAGCCAACCGAACATAATCGCCAACGCTGTACTTTGGTTTTTTAATACGTTGTTTCTCCCTGTGTATATTTCTATATACTTCTAAAACGTTGTCTTCGTTTACCTCGTTGGGCTTTTTTCCATGTGCACTGTGCATCGAGTTGTTATATGCCTCTACAATTTCTTGTAAAGCGTCAATATAGCGAAAGGTGTTCCTAAAATAGTTGTATCTGCGAAGACGAGACATTAACGTGTGATGGAAGCGCTCCACTAGGTAACATTTTATTGTAGGGTCTCTAGCTGTATAATGTTTAATTTCATTTTCTGCGAAGAAATTTTCTGTTTTACGTGCTGTAAATTCCTTGCCCTGGTCTGTAGCCAAACATATGGGAGTGCATTTACTCTCCTGAAAAACTGATTTGAAAGCCTCGATTACTTCTTCGGCCGTTTTATTTATAAGAAGACGCACATAGGCTTTGCTACTGAAACAATCGATTGCCGTTAATAGGTATTTTATCTGATCGTTATATTTAGCCAGCTCAGGTAGACATATAAGATCACTCTGCCATAAATCTCCGATATTGGTTACTAAATATTTATTCCGAGGAAAATTTCGAACTACTGGCTTAAACAGAGTATAGGTGTCCTGTCCTGGAAGCCATTGCTGAACATTTTCCTTGGTTACATTTCCCCGAGACGCTCTTATTAGAGATTGAGCTCCGCGAAAAGATTCCGGATTTTTTTGATTATAATATAGATTCGCAAGATACTTGTTTTCTTTCACATCATTTACATCGTTAGCCATTTTCATTTTAAAGATCTACTTCTAGTTGATCGAGGTGTTTCTGGGAGGCTCTGTTCACTGTCTCCTTTGTATATTTTAGAGGCTGTGCGAGTTACACGAGGAGAAGTAGCGTGCATAGGCGTTGGTAGCAGTAATTTACCCAAGGAAGGAGAGTCTGGACTTGGTAATGAAGAATTACGTTGAATTATGTCGTCGTAGCGATTTCTATTGCCAATTACTTCTCGAGGAATATGAGATTTTTTCAGAACGTGAACAAAAAATTCGCATCCTGCGGGAGTTGAAGCGGTCTTGCGGTATCTGGTTAAATCGGCTATTAAATCAACAATATTCGAAGCGGGTATCGTTGTATTATCGATCGTAACAAGTCCGTTCTTGTCCCAGGTAATATTTCCAGCTCTGTTTACCCAAGTTAACAAATTTGACGCCTGAGTCTGTAGAGAACGCGGTACAGAGACAGTAATCTCGGTATCAGGTAAAGCTATTTCTTTATTCGTCCCCACGTAACCATTTTCACCACCTGCGGATGACAGACCCTGCATATCGACTATCGGAATCTCTAATGACTGTCGCATCCTATCCGCGTGATGGAAAAACCTTTGTAACAATTGATAATAGTTCGTCCATTTTTCAAGGTCGCTTAATCTACCATTATTTAGTACGTTGTTCATTTCTATTTCGAGATTTACTAGCGGCGTTCTGGGCGGTGGGACTGGTTCCGTGTCGCCATACGAAACAACTTTTAGAGGGACTACCTGCTGAGATACCCTTTGTAACACTTCCGGAGAGACCAGTACCATTTTCTTAGCTCTTTCCATCGTATCTTCGATCGCGCGCGCGAAATTATGTTGCCCGAGAAAGAAGAGTGCAGAAAGCAACGTTAAGCAGCAGAGGCATTAAGAATCCGGCGCCTTTACCTTTTTGAACTAAAAATTTACGCTTAGTTTTCAGCGAGATAGATTTCTTAGCTAGCATACGCAGGAACTTTTTCATACGGGCGAGTTTTGATTTCTGGTCCACAGTCAGAGGTACATTTCCTTTTAAAATGTTCAACGCGTATTCGCAAATAGCCAACACCAGACTAACATCCGCATGCTTCAAAAATGCTTTTCTCTATAACGCGTTCATCTTAGTTAGAGCTCGAAGCAAATCCATATTATTTCTTACGTTTTGGGAGGCCATCTTGTCGCCGCAGAGGTCGCGTATTACTAATAAATCCTATACAGGTAGATACAACGTGTTTTATATTCACACATTTTTTCTCACATAAACAAAATGTTCGGGGTCCTTAGGGAAAATACACGTGCGGAAACGATATTCGTCTGGAGTAGACGGCTTCAAATCTAATAACAGGTAACCGTGAGGTTTTAGAGTTGCATCGCTGGCTTCCTGCAAAAATTTCGGGTCTTCTGGACATATCTGCCGAGCTAAATGTTGTATTTGGGCTTTATCGCGAGGATTTTTAAAATATACGATGTAGTGAGCGTTCAAAGAAATATCACGCTGTCCTTTCCCTTGATGAAATAAATTTTGAGTAATAAAAAATACACTCAGATTTTTGTGATGACAACCTTTAGTAAACAAGTCAACCACTTTGGCATCGGCTTCGCGCATTAAATCGTCGATAATAACACTACACAACAAACTGAGATTTTTTGGAAACCGCATGAAGGAAAATAGATGATTCTTAATGTATTTTTCACGCTGAATTCAAATATGATATTAAAAATGCTGAGTTAGCTAATCATTTTTTACGTTTGCTGGGAAATTTAATAGTGTATTACGAGAAATTGTTCTATTTTATGTGGCGACACTGATGCATGTATTAAACTGATATTACCGATAAGCTTCGTCTTCGACAGTACTGAATAGAAAACTTCCGTGTTGTTCTTTGTCCGTCTGTGTTCCGTAAGTATTATTCCAATTCAACAACGAACGTTGTGATTATTATGAATACTCATGCATTGAATACATATTCATCAAATTTATTGTCGGAACACATTTATCTAGTTCACTTACATTTCGTAAAAGAAACAATAAACTGTAATACCGGAATGAAAAGGCGTTATTTTTTCACTGAAGAGATCGCCTTCCTCAAAACTGTTGTTCCATCACTTCCTCGTTAATGATAAAATCTTAGAATCAGTTGAAACTGTTTAGATCGTCTCGATATCAAAACGTCAAAACACACGTTCACACGCGTCACTGTGTTGGCGAGTTTGTTTTGTGATACATGCAGTGTGGCCACATTCACTAATATTTCTAAAACGTGAGGGAAATTACGGGAAATAATTCAGAATGAATTTACGAGAAAAGGAGAGCTAATTAAGAAAAACAAAAAGCGGCATTGAATTCAGCGTGAAAAATACTTCTAGAATCGGCTACTCTCGTTCTTGCGGTTTTTTGGCTGTTGGGTAGTGTAATTAAACGGGGCGCAGCTGTAGGGTAACTAGCTTTAGGTAAGAGCCATTTCACACTACACCCGATTTGTATCCGGCGTCGGATATCCGACATCGGACATCAAAGTTGAGCATGTACATGAATCAGCGCTTTCACACATGTTTCTGACCGTCGGATGTCGGCCGAATGTCGAGGGAAGTCGGGTGTTCCCTCGATTTTTATCGGGCGCCGGCGACGGATAGACGGCACTGGGTCATACGTTGCAATCAATGCTTTCACACACGACATCCGATTTCTGAGATTGTGAGTTTTGATTTGTACCAATCTAGATGTTTTGATAGTCCTGTTCTCATGTGACTTGTGTTTAGACTATATGCAATTGCGTTTATAATATTATATAAATAGGTGAAATATGACGAATGAAATAGATATAGAGTATTTGATTACATTGGTGCACGGGAGACCTGTGCTATGGAACAAATCATTAAATGAATACCGTGACAGGACGAAGACGAGGGCCGCGTGGATGGAAATTTGCACTGAATTTGAGGCAGAGTTTCCCAATTGGGAAGAAAAGTTTTTTTTGGTGTTGATCCATAATTTAGAGTACGACCAAAAGGAGCACTCGCGAAAGCAACTTGAGTGTACAATATTTCAGATACTACAGCAGAGAGGCTACAACGTTATTTCAATGTCTGATATCCGATGTGGATAAAAATCGGATGCAGTGTGAAAGCTACTGTCGACGTCATTCCAATGTCGGATATCCGACGCCGGATACAAATCGGGTGTAGTGTGAAATGGCTCTAAACCTTCTTCGAATTTTATAAACGGGTACTTATACCAGTCCTGCCACTCGGAATAATGCCATATTATTTCGCTAAATTATTCAGTATCGCACATTTGTTTCACATAGCTGAGAAATTTTAATACAAATTGGCTTTTTCCACAAGAAGACGGTCCTGCGATAATACACGCAAAAGGATGTTTCCATACGACGTCCATTATGGCTGTAAAATAATTAAAAAATAATAATATTCGCTAATTACGAATCTATAAATTCCTACCCTTCGCGGATTTGAACTCGGACCTACAGAAGCTAATTTGTATAGAGCGTAGAAGGATCTAGACAATGTCAACCCTCTACACGAGCTAGCGGAAAAATATGCTCTAATTAAAATATTTCGTCGGTGGCTCGCTAAATACCTCCTATGTGACAATTTTTGCGAAAACACGTTTATAGGCTTTGTTACGGAAATATACCTAGCGACTATCTAAGTACGAGATTCAGGCATACAGTATTAACGGATAACCAAAGTAAACAGCGAAGTACTTAGATAACTCTTTCAAACCATCCAAAAGTAAATAGATGAAATACGCGTACGCTTTCGAACTTCAATCAGACTTTGATCTGGGAATAATACTACTGATCTCTCCTCTCATGACTATATAAACTATGAAATAAGCCTAGATTAAGCGCATTCATATTCTTTTTTGATGCCAAGAAGCACCTTACGATGTATGTGTCGATCGAAAGTATCAATTAAACGGGTTATGCAATGTACGCCAATTTTAGGATGAATCGGTAATGCAATATTACACATGTATCCAAAATATTGTGGCAAAAATTTTGAGTGTGAATGGAAACGATGAACACGCAGCAAGGCATGCGAATAAGTTGGCTTTAAATAGATTTGTATATCATACACATCCCGACACGTCAATGTATTTGAGACTAAGTAAAGTAAAAAGCATGGATGACGCATTGCAAACGGCTCTCGAATAAGAACGAATTGAAAGTCAGAAAAAGAAAGGAAATAATTTCAGGAACAAGAAGGAAAGATATTCAGATTACAAAAGAAATTTTGCAAGTAAATGGTGTTCAAATTGTAGAATGAAAAATCATAATACATACGAATGTATGAGAAAACAGGACGGAAATCAAAATCAAAACGTTGAACAAGTATCAAAGTGAAAATGAATGCTACAGGAGAAATGAAGGAACAATTTTTAAGTTCTCATGTCATTACGGTCAGAAAGAAGGGCATAAAAGTGTTGAGTGTAGGAAAAAAATGTTCGACGAAAAGAAAAAAGAAAACAAATTTTGCGAAAATTGTAAGATGAGAAACCGGTGTACGGAAGAATGTTTTAGAAATAGGTCAAATGACTCGGAAAAAAGGGCGTTAAACTACAACGGTCTACGGGAAAACCTCGGCTCAGTGGACCCACAGGAATCAAAACCGAGGAACGAAATAACGAACAAAGAGGGCAACAAAAACAAAATTCGGGAGAACCAAATTTACAAAGACTAAATTGCGAACCCAAAATTATTAAGGCAAAAGCGATAACGAATCCCGATGCAGGACTAATGTATTTCTTTATAAATTCGCCATCAGCAGCCCGAACTTGTCTGATATTTATTATTGATCCAGGTGTAACAAATTCAATTATTAAAGCCCATGCACTGGACCCAGAAACAGAATATGAGACGAACGAAATTATACATTTAAATGGAATAGTGGCAGATCAAGCAATAAAATCGATAGGGCACACGGAAATAATTTTGGAACCCCCTAGTAGAATGAAAGTGAAGCAGAAATTTCATATAATAAACGGACCCTCAGGAATACCTTTCGATGGGCTAGTAGGAATAGACTTCATGAGAAAATTTTGTAAGATTATTAGCTACAACAGAGACATTTTGGTTTTGAAAAATGACAAAATCCCAATCAAAATTTTGTACATCCAAGAAGATACGAATACGAAAACGTTAAAATTAGGAAGCCTTGACTCGCAAGAAAATAAATTCACAATTCTAAAAGCCAGAACAGAAACAGTAGTAGAGGTCAAAGTTCTAAATCCGGAGATTGAGGGAGGTATAATACCAGAAATTGATATAGGTACAAATTTACTCGTATCCAAAGCAAAAACAAAGGTAGATCAAAGGTCAAAAGCGTATGAAACTATCTTGAATACATCAAATACCGATTACAAATATGTACCACTCGAAATTGAACTAGAACCTTTTGAAGAACAAAACGCAATAATTTTTGACCAGAATTATAAAACAAACGGAGATAACAATAACGGTAGAACGAAAAAGATAGGGATAACAGGGAATGCAAAGTCCACACCTAAAACTAGGAACGAACGTTTGGAAAACGAAATACGGATGGAACATTTGAACAGGGAAGAAAAAGAGAAATTACTTGAAATTTGCAAAAAATTTAACGATGTTTTTTATTTGAAAGGAGACAATTTAACGTGCTCCAATATAACGGAACATGCCATAATGGTAAAATCGGACACCCCTATAAACACAAATAATTATAGGCAACCAGAGAGTTTAAAAACTGAAATTGATAAGCAAGTACAAAAAATGCTAAGGGAAGGAATAATACGAGAAAGTGTCTCACCATGGAATTCTCCACTATGGATTGTACCAAAAAAGGGGTTAGATGAAAATGGAAATAAAAAATTGAGAATTGTTATTGACTACAGGAGATTAAATGCAGTAACAGTGGGTCAAGCTTCAGTCATACCAAACATTGAGGAAATTTTAAAACATTTGGGAAACGCAAAATATTTTTCAACTTTAGATTTAGCCTCGGGATACCACCAAATCAAAATGAAGGAGGAAGATATTGAAAAAACAGCTTTCTCAACGCCTTGTGGACATTTTGAATTCCTACGTTTACCATTTGGATTGACCTCAGCGCCTAGTACATTTATGGCAGCTATGCAAAAATGCTTGAAGGGAATGACCCCAAACCAATGCCTTGTATATCTAGACGACATCATACTTTTTGGAAGAAGTTTAGACGAACATAACAGGAAACTGGAAATAGTATTAGAAAGACTACAGAAAAATAACTTGAAATTACAACCAGAAAAATGTGAATTTTTGAGAAAAGAGGTCACTTATTTAGGACATATCATAAGCAAAGAAGGGTGCAAACCAGATCCAGCGAAAATTGAAACTGTAAAAAAATTATACCAGACCCCACAATGTAAAGACTTTACACACTTTTCTTGGTTTATCAGGATACAATCGTCGTTTCATACCAAACTATTCGAAAATAACGAAACCATTAACAAAATTGTTGAAAAAAGGGGAAGATTTTATTTGGGAGACTGAACAAGAAGAAACCTTTACAAAATTAAAAGAATTTTTAACAGGACCCTCAGTTTTACAATTTCCAGATTTTAACAAACCATTCATACTGACAACAGACAGTTCAAATTACGCAATAGGCTCAGTTTTAAGTCAAGGAGAAATACCAAAAGACAAACCGATAGCATTTGCAAGTAGAACTCTTAATAAAGCGGAATGTAACTACTCAACAACTGAAAAGGAACGTTTAGCAATTGTTTGGTCGGTACAACATTTTAGACATTACTTATTTGGATACAAATTCGAAATTTATACGGACCATAGACCACTTATTTTGCTATCAAAAGTAAAAGAAGGAGGAAATTCACGACTACTTAGATGGAGACTGAAATTAGAAGAATATGATTTTGACATACGTTACAAACCAGGTTGTACTAGTAAAATCGCAGACGCTTTAAGTAGGATACAAAATCCTTTAACTGAAGTAAAAATGGAAAAAATGTTGAAAATTACAAGTGGGCCAACAACAAATGAAGAAAGAAATACGACTTTGGAAGTAATAAAGGACTCAATTTTTTCAAAATCAAAAATAGCAATACTCATGCCTATTATGTCAGAAGAGCCAAGGGAACTAGAAAAATTTAAACGATTCGGACTGGAGAAATTTCCGGAAAATAGTAAAATTAGCGAAATTTATCATACTAAAAGTAAAAAACGAGATCTCTTTTTGTGTTTCTATAAAAAATAATGCGACTGACAAAGCAAAATTGGAAGACGTAGCCACATGTATAGAAAATTTAAAAAATCTTTTGGTTACAAATAACATTGAAGAAATTTTCATTTCGACAACGGACAAAAATGACTATTAATTTTGGAAAATTCAAAAATCTAGTAATACGTATATTTGAGAAAACAAAAATTAAAATCACGATTTGCACAGACGAAAAAGTTATGGTAAACAAAGAAAATCGACAGAAAATTTTAGACGATCATCACGTGACATTAAATGCAGGCCATCCACGAGTAGAAGGAATGTATGAACAAATCAGAGAAAAATGTTACTGGCCGAAACTGAAAAAAGACATTATTAAATATGTAACTTCATGCAAAAGTTGTCAACTAAACAAGGTAAATAGAAATCCATCAAAGGCACCTATGGAAATTACGACAACAGCGTCGGAACCTTTCGAGAGAATTTTTATTTATACGGTAGGAAAAATGCCAATAACTCTAAACGGGAACGAATACTTGATAACAATACAAGACAATTTAACAAAATTTGCATATGCAGTAGCAGTTCCAAATCAAGAAGCAAAAACAATAGCGAAAGAAATTTTGAAATTTTCATCATTAATGGGATTACTGAAAAATATAATTAGCGATAATGGTCCATCTTTTACGTCAGAAATTATTAAGGACTTGACGAAATTACTGAAAACAAAACATATTTTCACGTCAGTATACAGACCTCAAAGTAATGGAGCATTAGAACGTTGGCTTTCAACTTTGAAAGACTATCTCAAACACTACATAAACGCAAATCAGAATGACTGGGATGAATACGTACAATACGCACTTTTATCTTACAATACACACGTACATGAAACAACGGGGAAAGCACCCTACGAATTAGTATTTGGCCATAAAGCTATTCCTAACTCAATCTCGGGACCACCAAAATTTAAATACACGTACGATGACTACTATAGTAACTTACAAGTCAGGTTGAGTCAAATTCATCAAACTGCGAAAAAAAAAATAGAAAAAGCGAGAGAAAAATCTAAAAATCAATATGACAAAACACATCACAAACCAAAAAATTATAAAGTGGGAGATCAAGTAGTAATCCAGAATAAAATCATTCAGAAAGGGAAAACGAAAAAATTATCACCAACGTATTCAGGACCTTATACTGTAGAACAAATCAACCCCAATTCTAAAAACAAAGTATAATTATTTCCTTATTCTCTCAGGTTTCAGATGACAGTAACAGTACATAAAAGTACTTCTACATGGTGACGCAATTTTAAAATCTTTTATTGTTCCAATTGGATATCTTTCAGAAGAACCTCAGGAGGCAATGAATAAAGATTTTAAAATGTATATGAGATTCCTATCAAGAAAATGTAGTCATCAAAAAAATCTTGAAGATATTTTTAAGCGATTTATAGTTACCAGTGATCCAATTATTTGCTCCAAGAAGCGAATTAAAAATAATTTAAGTCGGGCTAATACCGATATTTCTGAGCTACTTAATGAAGAGGGATTTAAAACTCTATCTCAAGAGGTAAATGAAAGTAGCGATGATGATACTGATGATATTTTTAATTAATTTGTACATGTTATTTTTAATTTTATTAAATATAAATTTTGATTTTATATACTTTCATATTTTTATATGACTTGTTTACCCCTCCCATTGAATCATATAGTACAGGATAGACAGCAAGCCTATTTTCAAAGTGTCAAAATTCGGAACGGTGCATATGGTCAAGTTTCGCACATGTGCAATTATCTAAAAGTGTTTCAAATCGTAGATTGTATATATGAGATAAAATTAAATCGAGGTTAAGTCTATCAAAAATCTAAGAAAATCTGACAGGAATAATTCAAGTGCGCATGCATAGGACTTTACCTCCATTTAGTACCAGGTTAATGTAGACATACCCGATTGTTAAGGAAAGGATTTACCGCTGACTATCCAGTACTGTATGATTTAAGCCCCTCCCTATTCTATATACACCTTTATATTGCATAAAATTATCTAAACACTTTAATATTTGGATTCAGAATACTAAAATTAGTCGGTTTCATTACCCAACTCATATTTTATCATATAATTTTCAGTTTCCTCTTTACCTATCTTCTCATAAAGTATCTAATTGTCAAAACAATCAAATATTTGGATTTAACATACCAGAATTAGTTAGTTTCAATACCCGACAGTTTTTTCAGAAAATTTTTCACTTTTTCCTCTCCTATCTCTTCCCCAAAGGACCCAATCGTCAAAACAATCAACAAATTGGATTCAGCATGTCAGAATTATATAATTTCAATACCAATGTTGATTTTTTGGTAAACATTAATTTTTGTCCCCCCCCCCTCCCTCCCCAGAACCGCCAACTGAAAAACTGAATCAAAACTCAAAATTTACATTTATAATACAATTTAGAAGGAACTCTTTTTTTCTTTTTTGGATCAGATTCTCTTCAAGAATTAATTATGAGCGCTTTTTTAGCATTTCATTACACTGTGCGCCGGCAGCTCCAACGGAGTAATTATGGACCCGGAGTTTTTGGCTAAGTTTAACAAATTAGCGGACAATGCGGCGGCCACTAGACAAATATGCACCAAAATGAGAACGGATATTGAATCCCTGAAGCTCGAGTTTTGTAACCTCCAGTCGGCCGTGGAAGAAAACAAGCAAAAAATAGCATCCTTGGAAGAGACACAGCACAGCACAGTGATTCGTATCCAAGAGACAGAACAGTACAGCAGGAAGTTCAATGTGATAATCAGAGGTGTTCCTAAGGTTCCCGATGAGAATTTATCAGACATTGTGTTTTGTTTGGTGGAAGGCTTTGAAGTTCCGCTGAAAGAGTTCCATATTGGGGCACTCCATAGGCTCCCGCGTAAAAACCAACCACAGCCAATCATCTTGAAACCAAACAACTTGGAAATCAAACAGAGCTTTATCAAAACCGCAAAACAAAAGAGAGGCACAGGTACCATGTTGGGCCTGGAAGATTACCCTATCTTTGGGGACGAGCACTTGACCAAGGACTCGGCAGATCTATTACGCGGAGCAAAAGACCTACGAGACCAAGGCAAAGTCAAATTCGCTTGGTTCAGTGACGGTAAAGTTCTGGTTTGAGAAATGGTAAATGGGCCAGCAATTAGAATCATGGACTCAAGCCAATTGCAACAAGTGGGTTCGAGGAAAAGGAACGCCGATGTACGAAGTCCGCTGGAAGCATCAACACCTCCAGCTACGTCAATTCAAGACTCGAGGAAGAAGCTGGCCAGAGACTCTCCTGCGACAAATTCCCGCGGAAGATTTAATTCGATTTCTAAAACGATTGCACCGCTTTTCGCTGGAAACCGGGCCCCAGCGTCAAAGTAGTCTGGTAAGTCGCTAACCCAACCATCCTCCAAAATTCTGCATAATCTTGGCCAATGAAAATCGTCTGTACGAACTTGAATATGCACTTGAAAAAATGAACTGGGATGTTATCAGAATTTCCAAAACCACAAGATCTGGGGAAATCTTGCTTAAAAGACGAAATGGTAACATTTTTTACTACTACGGCTCAATTCGAGGCTATAAGGGGGTAGGTTTTTATGTCAATAAACATTTATATCAACGTATTATCGGCTTCAAGGGTATATCTGAACGTATTGCAGTCCTGAAACTTCAATGGGGGGAGGGTAAAATTCTTTCCATAGTCCCGGTTTACGCGCCCACCAGCGTAGCTACAAAGACCAAGATAGCAGAATTTTACGAAACCTTAAGTAGTCTTGGAAGGGGAGAGAGGGGATCTTAACCTTGTTATGGGGGATCGGAACGCGAAGGTAGGTAAAGATATGCCCGCCTCCTTAAGTATTGGTAAATACTGCGTAGGCGTTACAAATGATAGTGGTGTAAAATTAACAGACTTGGCCTTACAACACAATCTTAAAATTGTCAACACATTCTTCAACAAGACGGAGCATAGAAAATGGACTTGGAAATCTCCCAACAAAGTTACTAAAAACGAAATTGACCACTCTCTAGTGGATAACTTGCGTGCAATAGAAAATTTTGAAATTTTAAACGACTTCCACTTCTCCTTATAGACCACCGAGTAGGCAGGCTGTCTCTAAAGCTTGAAACTGTCTCCCCCAGAAAAAAAGCAAATAGGGTAAAAAAGAACCTTACTATCCCCCTACATAAAACTAAAAAACCAAACAATCTCCTGGAACCAAAACTTTCCAAACTAATAACTTACAACCTAGAAGGAGTGCAGGAAAAGTACAACAGACTAGCAAAGGCCTTGGACGAGGTTATAGGTTCACAGGGCACTAGCCATAATGTGACAAAAACAGACAATAAACTCAGCGCAAATACTAAAGTATTAATTACAAAAAGGTCGAAGCTCAGATCAAAGGCAAATAAAAACGCGTTAGAAAAAATTGAGTCGGTGGAACTTAACAAACTTGTACGGAAAGAAACTAAAAAAGACGTCCAAAAATTTGACTTTGATTTGGTCAAAGAAACAGTGGAGGAATCGTGGTCTACTACACAGAAAGGTTAAAAAAGCCCTTGCAAAAGATCAATTCCTGTTCCCATGTATCAACTCAATATCTAATAAAGGTAAAATCTACGACAGAAAGGAAATTATTAAGGAAGCAACCAAGTTTTACTCCGAGCTGTACGCTCAGCCACCTGAGGAAACATTACTTACCCCCAATCAGGAATCGTATCTCTCGGACCCTACCAGTCTGGGGGACCAGGGCTTCCCACCAATTATTAAGGAAGAAATTCAAACAGTTTTGGATAAATTAATAAGAACCAAAATCGCAGGGCCCGATAAAATAGAAAATTCCAACTTAAAATTGCTATCCCCAACGCTAGCTCCGTTCCTGACCTCTCTGTTCAACCAGATCCTAACCCAAGCTGTTACACCTTATCAATGGCATGTTTCGGAAATTATTCTTTTACACAAAAAAGGCGACAGAGGTAACCTAAATAACTATAGGCCCATAAGCCTGACCTCAAACCTTAGCAAGGTATTTTTAAAAGTTTAAAAAAATAGAATTTATGGTGTATTAGATTTCAACCAACCAATCAACCAAGCTGGGTTCAGACGGGGCTTCTCCACTGCAGATCATATCCTTGCGTTGAACTTGCTAATCGAAAAGGCTAGGGAATATAATTTTGAGTTGCATCTGATGTTCATTGACTATAAAAAAGCCTTTGACTCAGTATACCGCTCGTCAGTCTGGAAAGCGCTTCGCCAACAAGGAGTGGAACAAGTAGTGATAGAGGTTCTAAAGCATCTTTACTACAACTCGGAAGCATATATAAAATTAGATACAAAAGGTAGGAATTTCAAACTAGGAAGGGGAGTAAAGCAGGGCGATCCCCTCTCTCCCAATTTATTCAACAGTGTTCTAGAAAGTATTTTCAGGGAACTGAACTGGGAGGGGAAGGGCATCAAAATTAATGGGATGTGGCTGAACAACCTTCGCTTCGCGGATGACGTGGTATTAATCAGCAAGAATATGGATGAATTAAGTGTTATGGCATCTGAGTTGTTCGAGGCGAGTAAAAAAGCGGGTCTCTTCATAAATGTAGACAAAACAAAAATCTTATCTGATAACAACGGGGGGGGGGGGGGGGTCGTTTTAGACAATCATGAAATACACGTGGTAAACGATTACAAATACCTCGGTCAAATTATCTCATTGAAAAACAGAATAGTAAGAGATTAATGCCCGTAGAACGAACGATTGGAAACATTTTTGGATGCACAAACATATTCTCAAAAGTAATATGAAAACTCCCGTAAAAATTAGAATGTTGGAATCTTGTATAGTACCCACGTTGGTATATGGGGCGCAAACTTGGACTTTAACCAATAGTCAGGCCAAAAAACTTGAAACCACATTTAATAGCATGCTCAGAAGCATTCTAAACATAAAACAACGCGAAAAAATTAGTATGGCCAGAATCAGGAGAAAAACAAAAACAAAAAAAATAAGTGCTCATGCACTCGGACTCAAACTCAGGTACACGGGTCATATAATTCGAGGAGGGGACAAATGGACGAAAAACTTGGTGGAGTGGACCTCGTGGGATCTAATAAGGAGGGAGGGTCGTCCCCCAACCAGGTGGGGTGATCTCTTGACCAAAAATTTCGGAACGTTATGGCCTAGAACCGCTAGAGTCAGGCAAAGCTGGAAACGTGCGGTAGATGCCTATGCCCGGAGATGAGCGGACAGGGTGGGTTAGCGACTTACTTCACTACCCTAGGTAACTTAATCATTGTATTCTTGCTGTCGCTATTTCCTTATTTCCTTGGTGTTGTGGGACGTATGGCGATGCACGCATGCCAAAGTGGCCCCTGAGACACCGCACCGGAAACTACCCTTTCGGGCATCGCATCAGTGCCGAGGGGGTTCCTTATTTCCTTGTCAAGGCAAATAAATAAACATAAATAAATAAAAATAGAGGATAGAGAAGCTATCAACACCCAAATACTTACCTTCCTACGCTCAACACTTCAAACGGAGGTAAATAAATCGCTTGTTCGCTACAAGACCTTCTACTCAGCTTTCACAAAGATCAAAATTTCGTATGGTGGTAAGAAACTCCACGAATTGATGAGAATAGAACATCACTGAACCCATGTGTTACAAGCTATACTCTCTTTCACATCACAGCACTAACACTACTGCATGCTGCGTGCCTGCGCGCTGACGTTAACGCTCGAACTAGACTGGATACTTGTAGCTGCAAACTTCTTGACACGAATTCATTCGCTGGGTGAAACTTGTATTGAGAAGAACACGCATTGCAAGTTATTATTTTGTCTACTGTTTGGGGTTGGTATTTGTTGTTAATTCCTATTTGTTTAATTTTGTTGATTTCTGTTTATCTGAGGTTGTTGTCGTTTAGTATGTTGACTGCTCTGTGGCAGTAGTTGTATGGTGCTGCCATTTTGTGTTTTTGATGATAGAATGAGTCTTTGGATATTATTGCGTCAGTGTGGGTGGGTTTTCTGTAAATGCTGTACTGTATCATGTTGCCTTTTATTTGTATTCTAAGGTCAATTTAGTTGATGGTATGAACTTTATTTTGTTGTTTATGAATTGGTCTAATTGTCTATCTGTTCCAGTCTAGATAATTAATATGTCGTCTATGTATCTTATCCACTTCATGTTTTTCTTGTGTTTGCTGTTGTTTACTCCATATGACTTTTCTTTTTCTTTTTAATACTCAGGAAGTTATCCTCTACTAGCCTAACCAAAAATCTTGATTTTCAATTTCCCAACTTTGTGTGCCCTTTTACAAATTGCGTCACAAGTGTTGTAATTTAAGTATTAATTATTGATGTCGGTAAAATGTATGCAGGGTGGAAGTAATGTACTCAATACAGACAAAGATGAAAACTCAATGTCAGAGTCTTACTGTGATTCCTCCTCCTCCCAAATGACGGATGAAAAAATTGACATTATGAATACTTCTGAAGAGGCAACTGAAGGTAGTACTGAACCATTCCAATCCAATGAAGATCAAAGTAGTTGTACTCAGAATGCAAAGGAAGAGACAGATGGAGAACGAGGAAGTGCACAGAAAGGAAATACAATACCGACGTTGAAGGTAGGTATTATGAAACCTAGGCGCTAGGACTGTGATGACACCGAATCTACTACAATCCATATGTTCAAATTATGTCGTGAAGTGGTTAGCTGGTCTCTCCTCTTTCCACTTTACCACACTTATACGCAGGGCGCGGGAAAATATGCAAATGCATATCGATAGATTGCGCTCTGAATTCAGTTCTGACAACTTTGTTTTCCGTTTCATAACTTTTCCAGTAAAATGAGCCTAATTTTATTTTGTATATTTTGTCATTTCATGCATATTTTGATGAAATTTCGTAAATGAACTGCATTTTTTGTACAAAATAGAAAAAAAAAAAAATCTTTGCAACTGAGAATTATTTTGTTCTTGATGCTTCACTGTGTTTGTGTTTACTTAACTGTGGAATTTTTTGTGGAAGCATACTGCAGATGAGTATCAGCATTATCAGATCAGCGTATCACGTATTAATTTGATGTATTCGAAATTTGAACCCCTTACCTTTACCTGTTACCTGTAAAGTTACCTGCTTATTAAAACTCGTTTAACTTAGCTGCGTTGCCACCTGTTAACACTGCAGTAGAATGCAGCGTACCAAAGCAAATAAGAAAAGTGCCAAAGGAAGAGTTGGTCAGTATAAAGATAGTGGAATTGTTGAAGAAGATGGAAAGCTGTTCTGCATCTATTGCGGTGTTGGTCTGAGGAATAATAAATTTCAGATCGATCAGCATTTAAAAACCAAAAAACACGAAGAAAATCGTTGATTGAAAATGAAACAGCCCAGTATTCCTGGTATGCAAAATCAGAATATATTTGCTCAAGATGTCTGTCAGGTAAATATTATAGACTTACTAAGGAAATAATACACTACCAAATACACTTCATTTTTAACACTAGTATTGGATAATACAGGCTTTCGCAGCAGCGGACATCCCTCTTAAAAAGTTGAGTAACCCAGTGCTGAAGAGTTTCTTTCAAAAGTATGTTGGACAGTGTCTGCCTGACAAATCGACCATAAGAAAGGAATACCTTGAGAAAATGTACAATGAAACCATAGAAAATATTCGAAGAGATATAGGAGATCACTGTATTTGGGTATCAGTGGACAAGACCACGGATGTTGAAGGACGGTAGGCTCTCATTTAATTTCATCGTTGTTCGTGGAGCATCAAAGTTGGAAGACCGGAAACTTATAAAAATACTATCAACTTTTTGTAGGTAGGTATATTGCAAATATAATTGAGGAGGTGAAAAGCAACACGTAATAGGTCCACTTTTTTTTTTGAGGTAACAACACTTCCTACAGTAAAATTGAACGGGGAATCAAGTGGTGGCATCGGCAGAACGCTGTAACGAATTCTAATGGTAGAAACCCGCTGTTGAAGTTTGCGACACGCATACATCCGTAATAAGTCCGAGCCATTTCGCAACCAAGTGCAATAAGTCCACCACTCTTGTCAATTTTGAGTGTTTTTCTTGGGTAACACTCGATTCAAAATGCCTCGGCGTTGCCGGAAAATGAATCTACGGTGTTTAAGGTATGAAGCCAAGAAGAACTGCAACTGTACTTGAAACGGGAATTTCACCAAGTGGCAACACTGCTAGTAGGTAGAATAGACGCGTCACGTTATTGCGCGTCTGCAGTTGGTCTTGTGAAGCGTTCGGTTGATTGTGTTGTTGCTGCACAATAATGTTTTTTTCCCAAGATCAATGTGTTTTTATTGTACGCGCTTATTATGAAACGAAACCGTATGCAAAAGTGAAACAGCGATTCGCAGCGAAGTATCCTGACCACGGTGTGTTCCCTGATAGTTTGATCAAACGTTTGATTGATAAATTCGAGGCTACCGTACGATATGTAACCTACCGGGCGCTGGACAAAAGTCGAAGCAGACACAAGTTTTGCATGATAACGTTAGAACGCGTATCAAAGATACACCTTCTGTATCGAGTCAGTAGTTAGCGTTACAACTTGGTGAGTCGCACACTACAATGTACCATGTAATGCGAGGGATAGCTTATCTGTATCGCGTCACCATGCTTCACGAACTGAAGCCACCCGATCACCAGAAACGAGTCAATTTTTGCAACTGGATGTTGAATTTTGTTCACCGATCACACTGCGTTCTCTATTACGTTTTCTTTTTGGATGAGGCGTGGTTCACGCTTAATGGGTACATTAACGCCCAGAATTACATAGTTTGGTCGTCCAAGAATCCACACGTTTATCGAGAAAGTTGTCTGCATCCCCAGAAAATCGGGGTGTGGTGTGCGATATCGCGTAAGCAAATTGTCGGGCCAATCTTCTTTACTTCAACTATCACGGCAGAAGTGTACCAAGATATGATTGAGCAGTTCATCTCACTGTTGGAATGCGATGAAAGCGACGCGTGGTTCCAGCAGGATATTGCTCATCCACATGTCGCCCGGACCTCTATGGAGATGCTTCGAGAATTCTTTGGAGAGCGCGTTATCTCCTCGGGCCTCTGGCCTCCTCGAAGCCCTGACCTGTCGCCGTTGGACTTTTTTCTGTTTTCATACCTGAACAACAAGGTGTACGCGACCACATGCGCCAGTATAGAAGAACTGAAGGGCCGGATTGAAAATGAAATTTGTCTTATCACTGCGCAAGTTATAAAAAACGTATTCACAAATTTAATTAAATGTTGCCGCGCTTGTAAAAGCGCCAGCGGCGGACGATTTCAGCATTTTTTGTAAATATAGACCATTTTATGTAACAATTGTGTAAAATACATGAGCTTACATGATTTTCATAATTTTTGTATTTTTTTATTCAAAAGTCACTTGCGTTCATTTTGAAACACCCTGTAGCAGTGTACCCGAGAACTTGAAGGTATGGTGATTTTTTATATGGTTAAAAATGAAAATCAATGATGTACGGGCAAAAATAGTGGTATAACGTGCATTTTTTTCATTATTTTTTTACAGGTGACATACAGTATGTTTCAAAGAATCTTTTCCAATGAATTTAATATAGGATTTGGTAGTCCAGCTGTCGACACTTGCTCATTCTGCAACTGTGTATGTGACTCGATTGAATATGAAAATAAAAATAAAAATCTGTCTGCTGCTCGGAATCTTACTAGAGACCTGAAAATACATCGTGCTCAAGCCAAACATTGGTTTCAACTCATGAAAGAAACGCCACCATCTACTGTTACGTTTTGTTTTGATCTGCAGCAAATACATTACTTGCCACATATACCAATCTCGGAGATTTTCTATAAACGGCAGCTGTCGTATTATTGCTTTTGTGTAACTGATCCAAAAATGAAGAGCCCTACTTTCTACAGATGGCTAGAGACTGAAGCGCAACGTAGTTCTGAGGAGATCGCTTCTGCACTGATTACACACCTTCAATCGATGAAATCTACGTTCTGCAACGGGTGTGGAGGTCAGAACAAAAATAAGCACATGATGCATTCCATGGTACATTGGTTGGATAATATTGGACTGGATTTCCCGAATGTGAAGAAAGTTGTCTTTTACTTCCTAGTACGTGGTCATTCATTTATGCCATGTGACCGATTATTTGGAATCGTTGAAAAAAAATTGAGCAAAATAAAGGATATTGTACTTCCTGAGCAGTACGACGATGTGTACGCAATGGTTGGAGAAGTGAAGAAATTGAACGAATCCTGGCATGTTTGAAAGTTTAAACTACTTGATGAATACTTCAAGCTCATGACTGGGATCCAGGAAATGAAGCGTGTGATTTTGAAAAGGTTAAAGCCAGGTCACGTAGGTTTCCGGATGGAAATTGGGTATAATTTCAATGATCCGTCGAAAAAATTATCAACATAGTTTGAAATAAACAGGTAAATTTGTCGAACATAATTTTGCCTCCTGTACAGTGTACACATCCCAGCTAAAGTTTTAATAAATAAGAATGCAGATTGTCAAGTTCAAAGTTTGGAGTGTTCCCAGCCTATACCCAAGGTCGAACTGTCCTCAGAACCCGCCATCGTCAAAATGTTGCAGATGCAGGAAACTATCATCTCATCTTTAAAGTCATTGGAGAGTCGCGACAAAACTCGATCCCAGGAATTAAGTAGTTATCTGGCCAGGATGGAGTGCATTGCACAGAGAGCCCAGTCTTCTTCTCGTGCATTAGTGCCTCTCAAATCCGTAGATAGATCGACTACACTCGTCCAACCAGTCAATCTTTCTTCGAGCCATAAAAGTATGGGAAGTATAAGTTCCACTGAGACGTTGACAGACAATGAGCCTGAAGTCATTCTTCAGAGGAAGGGAAAGAAAAAGATAATCATTTTTGACTAAAGGACAAGAACTTAATCAAAGAGTTACCACTTTCTACCATTTACCATTTTTCTAGTTTTCTATTTTTATACGAGAACAAACTGCTTTTCTGACAAAGCTACACCTTTACCGATTAAAAAAAATAAAAAAAAAATAAAAAAAAATAGATTGATGGTTGACTAAATTATGCCGATTAGAATGGCGTAAAAGAAAGAAGCCTTCGGAATGTGTAGAAGCTGATTTTCGCCTTACGACAGGTAGTAAGGGGAGACTAAAACATACTGAATTGACTTATTTGAAAATTAGAGAATACTTCGAGAATAAAATTTTGATAGCAAAGAAAGTAGATACCACGGAACAACTAGCTGATATTCTTACGAAATCGTCGACTGAAAATGTATTCTGTACATTGCGTGACAAGATATTTGGTCATGTATGCTGAGGAGTAACTAACACATACTTCAAAACGCATTGAGATAACAATAATATACATGCAGCTGCGAATAACACTTATGTTCATACAACTATCTAACTTTTTCTGATACTTGTTGTGTGTGTTTTTTGTTTTTTTTTAAATTTATTTTTGTACGTATATAGTGATGAATCCCATATCAGAGATGGTGCCCAGAGTAAGATATGGTGATTACAGCAAGTATGAGATAAACAGCGATAAATCGAGAGTCCAGACCATTTAGCAGTTATATAAATGGCATGTTGTATATTGTGTTCATTGTTTTTGTGTCCTTCAAATTTAATACTCGATTCATGTGTTTTTCAAATAAACATATTAATCATTCAGTAAATTGACGAGGACTAGAGTACTTCAGCATGTGGGACTTTTACTCCCGAGATCTAGCTTACCTAGCAAGGTTATCTTTAGTACGTTCTGTACTTATGGTATTTTTGTGAAGTATCTCGATACTGAAAGAATACTGTAGCTCTCATGAGCCAAAATGATCAACTTTATCACTATTACGGTGGTGATCTTCCTTTTCTGTGAGATCAGCGATAACCTCTTGTTAATAACTCGCTGGTCTGTGAGGGAGTGTTGGCGCTACCTGCGGTTGATCCTTGTACTAGAAACATGCCGCGAGTCACACTCATGCACTCACACAGCACGTATTGGAATACAGCGATGGTGTAAAACGCCTCAGCCAGAGCGAATAATGGTTGACACCGAGTAACACCGTTGTAAAGATTTGTCGAGTTGTTTAATCGTCAGTTCAACCCAACTCATCCGAATTTATTCAGGATGAAGTAGTGTTGCAGAAAAAAGCGACAAAAAGAAAAAAGTTTGATTTGACATCACTGAATTAAAATTAATAATGCGAATCTTATTACTGTTTTTCGCGAATTGTGATTGAAAAGTACAGAAAATGAAAGAGACCATGAATGAAAATTAATATTACATCAGTTTCTGAAATGCATGAGAATGAGTAATCATTTGAACTAATATCTGTATTGTACCCAATGACAATAAAAAATGAAATGACAACGAAATGATTTAGTTTCGTTATAAACAAAAGGAATGAACACTAGTCTGGAATAAACGAAACGGAAAACCAAACGAAAAATAGCTCATGAAAAACCGAAAATGTTGAAGAGAACAAAACGAAAAAAAAAAAACGTTTTGTTTGCCATACCATGTAAGTGTGACTCAGCTGAGTGGAATAGGCTAAGGGAGGCCTTTGCCCACAGGCAGGGTACGGCGCGACAGGGGCTTGTGAAGCCCTTAAGAAGCTTCTAAAAAATACTAAAAAAAAAAAATGTAATCTGCGCTAATAAAGGCATTATTATTATTATTCAGGGAAGACTTGCAAGAGATGCTGGAGGAACTCAACTGCCAAAGTAAATTAGCAGGTATGGAAATCAACCTATCTAAAACTAAAATCCTCACAAATTCAGGACTTTTGGAAGATATCAACATTGAAAACAAAAGAATTGAAATAGTCGATAGTATTATATATCTAGGGCAAACAGTTTCATTTCAAAATCAAATGGAAAAGGAAATCAATAAGAGGATCGCAATAGCTTGGAAAAAATTCTGGAGTTTAAAACTCATTCTGAAAAATAGTTACCCACTAAGATATAAGAGCCATCTTTTTAACAACTGCGTTCTTCCAGCACTCACCTATGGCTGCCAAACATGGACATTGTCCAAACAGCTAGAAAGAAAACTTCAAACTACCCAGAACTCAATGGAGAGAGCCATGCTCGGAATAAAACTGAAAGACAAAGTAAGGTTAGGAAAAATCAAAGAAAAATTCAAGCGAAACAAAAACAGCATACACTTTGTCAGAAGGTTGAAATGGGATTGGGCAGGCCATCTGGGTAGACTGAAGGACGATCGCTGGACTCAAAAAATTACATTTTGGCAACCTATAAAAGTAAGAAGGCGCGGTAAGCAGAAGGCCAGGTGGTCAGACGATTTCTATAACTTCATAAAGGTAATTTACCCTTCGGGGAGAATCTTGAAAACAAGACTGTTCCACCGCATAGCCAATGACCGGGCCGAATGGGAGAGACTGAGGGAGGCATTCGCCCAAAATAGGGCTTTACCTAAGTTACGTATAGCTTAAGAATGAAAATGGCGATGTAACAAAACAAAATAAAAATGCTATTAATAATAATAATAATTATTATTAAGTGTGACTCATGTGCGTTGGCGTGAGCACTGTCATGGCTTCAACCCGAATGTAAACAAATATTTTCGTAGAAGGGCCAACTTTGAGCGTGAATTCTGAACATTAAAATCATTTTCGAAATATTTTATTAACTGTTTTCGATTGCTTATACATCGAATATGAAGGTAAGATGGAGTACATTTCATAATATTGATTAATGTAACTGTGACGGTAGTTTCAACTTGGTCTACTAGACCTGGTAAGAGGCATGTAATTATTGAATTATTGAGATAAATAACGATTTCTCACTTGTTGTAGCCTAATATTCGTAGTTCTGACAGATTTACGAACATTTTGAGTCATAAGATCTACCCCTGTACATGCTTCAGAAATGTAACAGTACCCGAATCAAAATTTGTTTACATTCTGTTGACGCACAGTTCGCATTGTGTATTCTGTTATACGTCTTGCAGTAGATCAAGATACAGCTGATATGGCTTGGAAAAGCGTTTTAAAATTGAGTTCCATTTCGGAATTCATTTCAGAAAGTAAAATACTTTGTAAAGGAGAGAATGCGCATGAATGCGGCTCCGTTCACTCGTTTCGCTTTGATAGCTCTGTCAACATTTTGCAGGCTACAGTACACGCCTTCATGAAGAGAAAAACATATAATGTAACAGTAAGTTGTGCTTCTTTACATGGTTTATCAATGAGTGTATTTCACATCCTTGCGAATCATCAACCGTATGAATTTTGGAGATGTGTTACAGTACAATTATATGGATTGTTTTATTTTACAGTGGTGGTGGTAGGAATATCCTACTTTTATTAGTGGACGCGTAACCTTATAGTAGTCCTATAGTGAATATTTTTCAATTTTTATTTTTAGAAAGTAGTGCCACAGGTACTGTCGAAGTGATTGCCACCTGTGCGCAGAGTTCGCGCATATATGATAAGCCTCACGATGAATCATGTCGTCGGGATTATCTGGTCCCATTAATAACGTTATCGATTACCCGTTTTCAGAGAAACCGAACTTCTGTGAATTTTATGGTATTACCGAATTGGAGTTCGGTGAATTGATGAATAGAGAATGCGCCGCCCCCCTTGAAATATTACAACGGTTACATGTGGAATGACCAACGACTATTGAACACGTGGTCCGTAATGAATTTTTTAGAATATAAGGAACTGAAACCGTATTGGGTCCAATCCGGGATTGTGGAGCTTCGGCCCCAAAATACCTGCAGAATTGAAATTGTACGAAATTGTATCGTAGGACTTGTAAAAGGCGATACTATAAATACGGATCGTCTTGTATTCGGTGCGAAGAATTTTAAATCGTTTTTCGAAGACTTTAGTCAAGTCGAAAAGAAGAAGGTGACGAATATTAGCCCGTTGTTGTGGTTGTATTTCCAACAAGGATATCTCACGATGGTTAGTCAGACGTTTAAAACAGTGGCACTAAAGATTCCTAATGAAGAAGTGAAGGCTGTGTACTTAGAATCTCTCATCCAATACTTTGAAATCGCATATTGTCTTGAACGAGCTCTTATAAACGAAGCTACAGAACTTCTTCAAAAATTCGATCCTAAGATTGAAAATGAGTGTCGAATCACCTTGTCGTCTATATGTCGTATTGTCGAAATGATGAGCAATCAAGGTATTTAAAACGAGACTATGAATGAAGCTATTTTCCACGAATTCATGCTTTCAATTTTCTATTTGGCTGGATTTGAGCCGACATCCGAGATAAAAGTACACAAAGATGGTAGAAAATACAAAAAATATGACATCTGCGCACGTATTTCTGATGGTACTGGTATCCTTATCGAATTCGAGGTCGATGCGAGTGCTGACGAAGCACTAGAGAAAATTTTAGCTAAAGATTACGTTGCAGGCTTAAAACAACGAAATATTTTTACTAATTATGTATTGGTAGGTATGAGCTTAAGAAAAAATAATGTAGCTAATAAAAATTCAGTTTCGATGAGTTTTTTAAGAAATAGTTTGAACATAAAAGATAAAATTGAAATAATTCTGTAAAAAATATGAGTATTTGTGATATCGAAGCTTCATTATTAAAACAACAATTTCGAGGATTTGTCTGATTTTTTCTCCTGTTATTGATTAAAGTTACAATTTCCATTTGTTCTAATGCATTTTTCTTAGGTAAATAATGTCTTCTTTTCTTGAAAATCGCTATATTTGTTCAATGATCGTGATGTACAAAATATTTTTGAAATGGTAGATTTTTTGATAAAAAATAATAAAGCGTTACCATTTGTCAAATCCTTTCTTGTAGACTTTGAGTTCAACGTTCTCTATCAGGAGACTTATTTCAAACTTTATAGGTAGTAGATTTTTTTTCGCTCTTTTTAAAACGCAGCAAATTTTTTCTCTGTCTTACTAATAAAGTCTTACGAGTGCTCCTGTTGGTTTGGTATGAAACTCATACATTCGAAAACATCATTTTTCTCTCTTTTCAATACGCAGCAAAATTACCGCTCTTTTATTCAACTTACGTCGACGATTTTTTTTTATAAATTTCAAGATCGATACCTGTCTTCCCTTCTTCTATGACAAATTTAATTGCCTAAATCGAAAAAATTTTATTCTAATAAATGGAAAGTCAAATAAAAAGGTATATGCCGTCCAAAGTTGAGCTAGAAGGCCTGGATAAGATAATTTCAAAAAATAAAGAATTGGAAGAACTGATAAGAGATGAGGAAAGTAATTTAGAAAGAATAATTCAAGCTATTGATGGATTAAAAAATATAAATACTAACATGAAAACTATTATGAAGCAGTTTTTCATAGCTCTTCAACAAACAAGCATGACTTCAGATATTTATAAATATGCTAATTTTAAGAATCAGGAATTGATAGAAACTCTTCTTGAGAGGGAAGAGAAATATAAGAAAATCATAAAATCTCAGGCTGAAAAACATAATGATAATTCAGGGGTTGAAGAATTAAATTATGTCTTCTCTACTATTATTGTAGACTCTAAGGATAAGAAATTATCAAATTATATGAAGAAAACTTTGAAAAACATTAAATTTCATGATGATTTCAAACCTGTATTTTCAGAAGTAGGTACTAAAGAATTGACTCCAGATGAATTGAAACAAATGAAGTCTGACCCTAAAAGAGGACCTAGATTCAATAATATCAAGAAAATTACAACTGTAAATGTTCCTAGTCTAAGTAATGATTGATATATGCAAATTATGATGCCTAAATGTTTGTGACATATCTGTGGGCTGTGGCGCTCCGATTTACACCGCGTCCCGCCTGATCGGCTTCCGCATCAAAGATTGCCTAGTAAAAATACATTTAAAAAAAAAGTTTGCTCTACCGCGCCACCTATGGGCTAAAAGAGGAGTGAGACCATATGGGTCGTTATCGGGGGACTCCGTACTACACGTCTATGCAGGTCCCGTTCGGATCCGCCATGGCACCTTTGGCGGGTTAATATTTATTATATGTATATCATCCTGTCAGCATGGTTTTTTTACTGAAGTTTTTGGGTATTTGTTCGGATTTCTGATCAAAGCCATACCTTCTATTGAAGTTTTTGAATTCGCTTTGCATATTTGCTTTGATTTCTGATCAAAAACCAATGAGCAATGTAAGTATGACTCCCAAGTGCCATGTGTTGAAATACCATCGTGATTTAATAGGGAAGTCTGCTGCAATCATTGCGAAAAAGCCTTTCTCGCAGTACCGGTACACTACATATATTGACATATCCATACACTGTATCAATGCCGAGTTAACTAGTATTAACGTCGAATATTTTCTTTCGAATTTTAAGGCATATTTACTTCAACACCCTAAAATAGTGACGGAAAACAGGCATCTGCAGCTACTTGGAGTCGAAGTAAGCTTTACTTACTGTTTTGTAATATGCAGAGTTCGACAGGACTTGGGTGCATTCACGGTGCATATTCTGGCAACCCCGAAACCATCGGGTTGAAAGCTATCAACCGTACTGGTAATCGTCGAGTGTCCATCTTTCAAAAACCTCGTTTGCTTCGATCAACCTCGCACGTCACCCCTGCGAAACTTAATGACATTAAATCCCTACTTGAATTTGTTACTCTCGATGCAGAAGAACGAGAATTTTATTCGAAGTTAATGACGTGTGAAAGTAAGAAGAATCGAAGTTATGGTCTTATTGTTGAAACACCACGTACTCGTAAATAATAATAATTATTAATATTCCAACATTCGTATTCTTTGTTACTGAAAAATACATAATTATTTTTGTATTAAATCAATATTTCTGAATTTTGAATGTTTTTTTCTTAGGTCGTGAGGAATTGTGCAGAGAGCATACTGACGAAGTTGCGTGAGCTAACAAACCATTTTAGATTTTTTATCGAATAAAAACATTAAAAAATAGCAATCTGTTTTTCCAAACTGAGCTAAAGGTAGGAGGTTGACCACTTCAACATCAAATATCTCGCCAACCAATGATGTTAGAGTTTCCAAACCTACGAACTCCCTTCAGTCATATGTTCATTTAGCCACATTCATCATCAGTAAACCAGTGTTACCAAATAGAAGAACGTGAAACGTTTTTTTCGTTTCCTGAACAATTATCATTTTTACCTTTAGCTCAGTTTGGAATAACGGTCCTCTATGTAACATTCACTCGTACTTTCCTTCGCCGAACCCGCTGAACCCGTCGCTGAATCCATCTCCATAACGTTATTCTCGCTCATATCTTTTCTTGTTTTATTCGTTTACTCGCCCTCTCTACCTTCGAGTAGTTAAATCATATACAAGATTAATCTTGATCACTCCTGATTACCGTCTCTCTCAATATTATTCCTCTCTCCTAGCCACTTCAGTTTTTACGTGTCTCGCGAGCATACCTTTGCTATTCCTCTCTCGCTATTTTCACTCTACTTTATTTCGGCTTTTGCCTTTTCTTTTCGTTCTGCGAAACGACTTAGTTTAAGAATTAATTTGTCAATAAAATTCATTCTTCCAAATCGTTTCGCTTCGCTGATCTTCACGTGTAGGAGGATATTACATATATAAACTCTGAAATTTCTCTATGATCATTTAGTAATTTGTTAGAGGAGCTGAGACTCTGCATTGAAGTTGAGTATACGTAGCTACCTACTTATACTTTTAATTCGTTTTTTATTTGAGATTTTTCTCGTTAGCTGCTGCCATGTATTACTACTTTTCTCTGTTCAAAGCAAACAGTTTATCATTTTCGCAATCGCATATTTTTTCTTTGGGAATTTCTCGCTATTGACAGATATTGTTTCATAACTTTATTTTTGCTGTTCAAAGCAAGATCGATTAGAAAATTATAAGCTCAAGAGGGCATTAGCCATACATCTACGCATCAAGCGACTAAGTTGTTGGACCTGTATCCATATCGAGTTACTGTTATTCAAGAACTCAACCCTACAGACTGCCCAGAAAGAGTGAAATTTTGTCAGTGGCTTCTCTCAAATTGTAATCATGATGAAGCTGCACTTAATAATTTCTTCTTCAGTGACAAAGCCTGATTTTTACTTGACGGCTACACCAATTTACAAAATTACCGGATTTGGTCGATAGATAACCCTCACACATATGTTGATAAGGGTTTATACCCATCAAAAATCGGAGTAGGAAAAGAATTATGGAACCGATATTTTTGGAAACTATAATCAATAGTGACACGCACTGTGACATTATTCATCAGTTTATTGCATTGTTGGAGCCTGCAAAACGCTACTGTATGTTTCAACAAGATGGAGCGCGACCACACACATCTAAGGTAACCATGGAATTTCGTTTTTCGACAATTGGCTGGTAGCAATAGGTCTATGGCCACTAAAAAGTCTGTACCTCAGTCCACTTGATTTCTTTTTGTGGGAGACACTAACTTAAAAATAAAGTTTACAAGAATCCGCCATCCACTCTAAATGAGTTGAAACAGAGAATAACGACCAAGATTAGCAAATTCACACAACAGGCCTTAAAGAAGGTGTTCATAAATCTTCTCTGATGTGCATTAACATCTAAGACACAGTTAGGCACCCACTTCCAACATTTACTCTGTCAAGCTCATCAGAATCTTACCATTTCACGCAAAAACACGAACAACAATGATTCGAACCAACGGAAGTTCACATCTGATGGTGATGGCGACAACGCCAAGCGTCATAAACCCTGTGATGCTGGTCCGTCTTTCAATTCAAAAACGTCTAAACAAAAAGACTTTCTGAGTCCGACTAGTTTATCGTTCCAATAACTTGTAATTATGTTTTAATTTGAAGTAAGCGTATTACAAGTAAATGTTGTACATTTTTGTAAGCGTTTTTAAATTTGGATTGCGTTTTAAGTGGGACACACCGTATTTAGGAATATATTTTTGGTATTTTTCCCTTAATTCACCCACATACCCATGTAAATCAGGGTCTAAGTTCATAATACTGCGTAACACGATTTTTGGGTTTCAGTGCATACCTGGCTTGTGGAGAGGTCAGGTCAAGACACATCCAAATCCAGAATATAAATTAATTTGATTCGGTTTCAGTCTCTAGAGCGGTTCAAAGTTGTAAAAATCGCTATTTTTCGTAATTTTAACCCACTTGTAGCTCCCTTATATGATATTTGGGACTAAAGCCGACGGCAGATTTGTAATCTACATACCTTTTTACACCTATGAAGCTATCACTATCATTTCATGGTTTGTTCAACTTCATGATGTAGCCATACTCAAATAGTCCGATATGATATTTTCCAGAAATATACACAAAACTAAATTTTTTTGCTTTCACGGAAAAACACTGAATTATGGATATGTTTTCAGCTAAGTCTCTCCCCCAATTATCACGATCTTAATGAGGGTACAACATACTCAGAGTAGCCACATAAGGTGCGTAAGGGATCTTGCAGCGACCATCTTGGAATAAGAGGAAAGATGGAACAAGAGAAAGATGGTGATCTGCTCAGCATATTTCTCATCATATTCTAGACACTCCCTTACTCCAACTAATGAGGTCAAAGAACTGGTAGAATACGCTGGGAGGGAAAAGCTGGACCTTCTTACTAGATGCAATGCTAACCTACACCATACTACATGAAGGAGGAGCAAAGGCACAAACCGAAAAGGAACAGGGCTAGTGGACTACCTAGCAGCACAGAATCTGCTAATTCTGAATGAGGGAAGCAAACCAACATTATTTTATTAGGAGGAGCAATGACACAAACCCAAGGGAAACAGGGCTAATGAACTACCTGGCACGATCTGCTAATTTATGAGGGAGGCAAACCAACATTTGTTAACATTTCCATGCATAAAGGTGAATGATCACCGCAACACCTCTTAAGACAGTACATCCCCGAGACTTGTTGCTGGGATCCTTATCAAAAAATTTAACATGATTCTTGATAACCTCTAAAAACTAAAACTGAGCCCTTCATGTAGCTCACTATTCCTCTCTCAATCCACTACCACATATACATGGAACCAGGACATCCCGAATACCTCAAAAACATATCCAACGGACTAGCCGCATTACTAATAATAACTAGAGTGCGGCATAATATGCAAATGCCTATTTTTTGGGTCATCTCGGATCCCAAAAGTCTGTTTCTTTTTGGCGGGGTGGGAGAACACCTACCGCAGAGTCATTTTTGTGATAGTTGATAACGTATTCAACGGTTTCTCTTCGAACTTCGTCCTAATTCGTTAAAATGATTTGATTTACTCGGGGTGAAACTGCTTCAATACAAAGCCAACAAGAACACATCAACGGTTTTTCAAGATGATTCTCTCTTTTTTTGGTTCTTAATATTCCAGATTTATTCAGTTTTCTCAGGCGTTTCAATTTAGAATAAAATTTGAACAACAATTATGAATGGGGCTTTCAAAAAGCTGTAAAATGATATCCATATTGATTTTAAATATTTTTACATATTTCTAGGAAAAAAGCATATTCTGGTCATACTTGGGATGCAAAAAAGTCGCATATTTTATGCATTTTTCTTTCTCCATATTATGCCGCCCTCTAGTGATAATAATAAATACTAAAACTAAACGGCAATCAAGACATGACAATAAATGTAAAGAAACGACACGAGCTATCACACAAACATATTCAACGCATTAACGTTATTCAGTTGTTATCAGTATTGTGATTATCCTTAACACCATTAAATAACTCCTACTGGAACCGTAAACACGAGACGCCATCTAGTCAGCAGGTGCGATTAACAATTCGACGCCCCCATATACACCCTGTGACATAGCTTTGAAATCATTCTTTCGATTTAAATCCGGCCGGTGTATACACAGAAAGCGAAATCCGATATCAGGATAACTCTTGCATCAACAAGCCACAGATAGGTACTGGATTCGACTTACCAGGCGCCGGAACAGAACGCGAAGCTACATTCATTAGCAAAAGCGGAGGAACTGTTTTCATCGTCGGTCGATGGTTTTTACTTTTGGTGCTGGTGCCGTTCTTCACTGATACTGCATCATCCTTCAGCCAGGCGATATCGGAGAACACGTGGGCCAGTGGTTAGTACCGCAGACCGCAGTCCAGGAGGTAGTTTCGGGTGTAGCGACCAGTCAGCTCTTCTTCGTGAGCACAATCGAGCTGAGTAAGTCGCTCATCACGGGCTGTGTGCTCGTCGGCATCTGGTAATAATGCAACATGTGCTCGACGGTAGTGGCGCATCCCATCGAACTGTTCCGATCAGCATCCTCTTGCGTACTGCCTTCTGAAAGTTGAAAAAATACGTTTTAGAAGGCCGGCTCAACGTTCCGGGAGCACAGCACCAGACGCGATGATCGAATCCGAATAGTTACCTCGTTTGCTAGCAACACCGTTCAGTTTGGCGTGGACGATATTGGTGATGTCCGCCTTGTTTGTGCAGTTGTTAAAATATGCTCATTTGGTTTACGGACGCAGCCCTCTGTGGTTTATCAGATCGACCACGTTCTCGTTCTGTACGGAGAGATGTGAGTTACCGTGCGAATGAACGATACCCAAAAATGCCTACTCTGGCTTGCTATGCACTGGCACACCCGATGACTGTCAACACGTAAATTTTGAATGGCCTGTCTCAATTCTTGGTGCCGATGAGAATAGCTGAAAAAAGAACGACATGCTCACTTTTAGTACATTACTGACGACATGACAAAGTTGCTATTTTGTAAGTGAAGGAGTTACACGGAGGCCTAAAGAGTTAAGCTACCCCAAGACTACGAGAAGTCCTTTCTTGTTAAGCATTCCATTTCTGTCCCTTTTCCTTCTGAATTTCTTCAGCCTTGAAAAAACAATTCCGAATAGAACGCGGAGATTTCACGACTCAAGTCCCTTCAGAAATATAATTCTATTTCTATGTTGTTTACCGATCACAGGTATTTTTTGAACCCAAAGTCGAATAGACTCTAGAGAAAGTAGGGTCTTTGAATGTTCCAGTCCAGTTAATTTTTTGAGAAAAAAGTTTCTCTGCCAAAAAGTGGGCCAGAACGTACAATAAATTAGGATATATTAATGGGAGAACTATCAAAATCCCCAGAACTTTTTCATGTCGAATATTCTGAATATGTATCAGATTTTCCATACTAAACACCAATTTTGCTTATTTAACAGGAGGAACTTTGATCTCCCGAAGCGCGATGCGAAGTATAATGAAATATACGAAATCAGCAATAGCCTGAAAAACACCTGATTCGATACTTCGTTTGACACCTTATTTGTGTGGAATTCGAACACTGTACATTCGAGAAAAAGATTTAGAAGTAACTTACAGACACAAAGAGAATAAAATAACCTATGATTCGAAAACCTTGAAATTCTTCCCACGTCGATTCAACCCCAGGTTCACAAGAAATGCTACAGAATATGAAATACTCACAGAGAAATTTGAAATCTCAACACTAATAAAGTAATAACACCTTAATTGAAATTCCCCATAAGCATTCGAAATAATCTCGCCCAAACGTAACATTTGCAGCTCATCTTGAGCGGAAGAGAACTTCTGTTGTCATACTGAGTTATAATCATCATGAACAGCATGAAGCAGACACTGTAATCAATCGACAATACGAAGTAGTACAGCATTAACATACCAGCAGTATTGCATATTTCACGTTCCGCGCGCAAGTTATTATACCACAACCAGTCTGGAGCTGGATGGTCAGCAGCGTAAAGACGTTTTCCTAAAATTCACCGCAAGTACATCAGACCCACTTCAATTCACGTTTCAGCAACTGGATTCAATCTGTACAAAGACAATATTGTTTCAATGTCAAGTAATGAAATCTAATACCAATCAGTTAATCGAGGATATGAACAATCGCTTCTATCACGTATTAAACTGTCAGACACACTTGATTCACAGATGTAACAACAAAACTGAACGCATACCACGAAGAACCGAAGTATAAACAGCAAGCGATCTTATCGGAATGCGAATGAATCAAAAGTATTTTCCAACACATTCTGAAAGTACCGTAAGTTGGTGTTCAGAGTTGGCTAATAATTCATCTTCAGCGCGAATGCGAATGGACATCAGCCGCACATCTCGTTATGACCTGCATAAAATGACACAATCGAATAACACATGAAAACGGACAGTACACGGCATGAAAGAGGAGCGACTCCTTGTTCAACTCACCGTACAGCAGGCTACTTAATCAAGGTCTTCTGCAGGAGTTCACTTCAGTTAGAATTCTTGAAATCGTCCTGTCATCGTCACCAAGTGCGTTAAAAGCTGGATTACATGATACAATCAAACAACATGTGAAATGAAAAAGAACTAAAGAATGAGGCAGCAAGAAGACGAAACGGCGTGTCAACTAAGTTTTCCCTCCCAGTCAGTGTTGCCAGATTCTGATAACAGTTTAGTCGTACATGAATCTGAAAATTACCATATTTTGAAGTCCATTACCGTACACGAACCCGCGGGTGAACACAATCGGGACTACCAATAAAAAATAACATTTTTAGAATATTAAAAGCCCCTATTATTAATTTTCCGATTTTTTTTTTGTCTTCATTTCTTAGGAGACCAATTTCTTGCTAATATTTCAAGGAATAACATTTCAGACGTACGGTACCTTGCACAACCGTACATGATTTCCAGAAGTTCAAAACCGTACAAATACGACTATTATCGTACATCTGGCAACACTGCGTCCCAGCTCCCAGTTACATCAAAAAATAAAATTTTATTTTGGCATTCTGGCTGTGGCTGACAACTAGCGCGCTCGCGACAGAGTTGAGAACTAGTGGTGGGCGATGTATCGATAGAGCCCTATAAACACAAGTACTCGCATACACCATTTTGGAGCCCATCATGCCCGGGGATGCCGAGTCCGACTATGCGGAGCATACCGCGTAGTCAATTCGGCATCGACGGGCACAATGGGCTCCAGAATGGCGTATGCGAGTACTCCTCTTTATAGGTGGCTTTAGTATCGATACATCGATATATTTTCCATGAAGAAGGTGTATCGATGCATCGATACACAATTTCCAAAGTATCGAAAACATCGATGTATTTAAAAAGATGTGTTATTGCAGGTAGTGGTGGGCCATGTATCGATGTATCGCTCGATACATCGATATATTTTTCAAAAAGAAGATGTATC
Source organism: Acanthococcus lagerstroemiae (assembly GCA_031841125.1). NCBI lineage: Eukaryota > Metazoa > Arthropoda > Insecta > Hemiptera > Eriococcidae > Acanthococcus > Acanthococcus lagerstroemiae. The sequence goes on along the minus strand of CM063106.1, from coordinate 36,740,239 downwards.
GATGCATCGATACACAATTTCCAAAGTATCGAAAACATCGATGTATAAATGTATCGATACTGCCCATCACTAATCCACGGGCGCAGTATGAACCAAAATGGCGGCTTAGTATACCCAGGTGAAACTATAGAGCCCTAGTTTTGTCTTATCAATTATTCATCAATTCTTCATTCCACTATTTTTTCCAAAGAATAATAATAATAATTCCTGAAACAGTTTGCTATTCACTTCGATCTCATTACTAGTTCTTCTAGTTTTGCCGTCTAATATTCCAAGGACATCGACTTATTCCAGGTCACAAGAACAATTTATAAATAACAAACATGACGCAATATTATACAACATAGAAATGATGGTGAGTGGTGAATTCCAAAATTAACGCTATGAAGTGATTGATCAAAACCTCAATTCTAATAGAGAGCAATTACATTTATTACACACGCGTAGTTATCAGATAATGCGAAAAATGATATTGCTAATTGCTGCCGTTAGTAGAACTAGTGTTCGTAATACAACTAGAACTTGACCAGCGGAATACTGGAGGATTCATCAACATCGTACCTTAGTAGTGTCCTTGATGCCAGTTCGTTTGCAGTAGACTAGTTTGCTATTTGGTGTCACCGACTTCAATTGTAACCCTAACTACCGACGTTGAAATGATGAAAGGTCTGCCACTGTATCTCAAGGGAAATGTCGTCAGTGGATTCCGTAGAGGATCAAAAGAATTAGGAATACCTACAGGTAATGCGATATTTTCCTGATTATCACGCCGGGTTGTTTCGTTTTCATTAATTTTGTATTGCCTTTAAAGCGAATTTCGATGAAGACGTCGTAAGATCATTACCTCCGGACCTTCCTAACGGAATTTATTTTGGCTGGGCTCAAGTGGATTCCTCGCCAGTGTATCCGATGGTCATGAGCATAGGATGGAATCCATTCTACAAAAATGAAAAACGTTCTGCTGTAAGTCTTTGCTCATCGGGCGTTGTCACTTCGAAATATTTATGGTATATATTCGTTAAACGTAACCTTTTCTTCGGCAGGAAACTCATATTATTCATCAATTTGAACAAAACTTTTACGGTTCGATACTCAAAGTGATCGTATTAGGACGTTTACGACCTGAGAGGGACTTCACTTCTATAGGTAAAACCTTGATCATTTCTGCGATAAAGCGATTTTGAAAAGTTTGTGAGTTAAGTAGAAGCTCGAACTATGTTATGTAAACGTGTTATCTCAGTTTGCGACTTTATTTTATTTCAAAGTGCAATGATTTCGAAGTAAGGTAATTGACGTTTTATGTTCATATTTTAGATGAATTAATCACAACCATAAAATCAGATATTGCCGATGCTAAGAAGCAATTACAAGGAAACGTTTACATCAAGTATCAAGAGGATAAGTTCTTTGGTAACTTGGAGAATGGTTCTAGTTCTACGCATGAAGTGTCTTGTAGATGAACGGACGAGAAAGGTTGCCCATGGTGGGTAATATCAGTGAATGTAGTTTCAAACTAAACTGCAACAGTGCATAAATCGGATTAAATTTCATTACAATTTGGGCCCATACTGCTAAGAAGTAAGGTCTACGAAATTTTATTTAAAGACAAATGCATGTCTTCAGGCCTCCGTATTTATCCTGCAGAATCGTATCTGCAGGCTTCTAGTAGTTCTATTGTGAACAGTGATATTCTCATTCAGTTACTGCGCTTCGCAGTAAATAGTGCTCGGGTTCTGCAAGAAATCAAACGTACTTAATGAGACCGATGTTTTCAAACATAGGTTTCATTTATCAATTTCACGAATTACCTTTTCTGTTTAGATTAATACTTAGTTCAATTGTTCCTAAAGTCTAGTAAAGGGAAGAAACAGTGTTTCATGTCAGACTTGCTCTTTGAAGTATATGTGTTATGGTAACCGATGGGGAAGCTCCTTCAGGACAGGAGGGTAAGTCGGTTTGGGATAGGAACCACAGTAGACCTCGACTGGCTCGGGAGGGATCTACAGGGCGGATGGAACGGCACTATAGGGCTTGCGGATCCTCGGCGCTTCGATGTCCGAGGTAACCCAGTGTTCGAAAAGTATTCAGCTAGTCGTAATGCCTCAAATGACCGATCCTACTCTGGTCTGATGGCAAGCAGGTAGGATACAGAAACGAGATAACACAAACACACAACACAAGCGACGAATATGATTATATTACGGTTACAAATAAGGTTACAGACTATACAGGAACACGAAGATTAAGGTGGTGAGGATTCTGCAACAAAACGGTGTAGACGGATCGGATTCTCCGGGACGGTTACACGTGGGCCCTGATGACTACGACCAATTAGCCAACACGCGACCTGGAAGTCTCGTCACTTGGTCTCAGTTTGACGCGGGCTAGCGGAGCCGGAAAGTTAATTCCCAACGTTTGGAAAAAGCTCACGAAAGTACAAAAGCTTCTATACGGCCACAAAATGGTAACCAGAAGTTCGCGAGAAAAGACTTTGACTCTGTTAGGCTCAAAAGGGTACAAAAATCAACAACAGGCTTACGTTTAGTTCTACACATTTCAACGTCCCGGAGCCGAGTCCTCGTTGCAGCAATTTCTCGAATGGTCAACGATGAGGTTTCCCCCTCTCTTGACAGGTCATGGAAATCACAGAAAAGAAGGAAAAATCGATATCATTGAAAAAGAGCACAAAAATGGTATTATCAGGAGTAAACATGGGAGTGCAAGAATAAACATGTTAGGATAAGTGAGAGAAAGAAACTTGTTGGTATATCTATCGCATAGTTACGATATCAATGCCTTGACCATTCGGAAAGAGCGCAGCTTGGTCACCACAGTGTGGTGGGACGTATGGCGATGCACGCATGCTAAAGTGGCCCCTCAGACACCGCACCCCCGGCCACAGAAACTACCCTTTCGAATATCGCGTCAGTGACCGGTGGGACGCCTGGCCCGAGCCCCCATTTCTACGTGCCGAAACGGTGCCCGCGTCCTACCATGGCCACCATGGGTTCCCTACTGACGGAGGTCCGCACTCCCTGAGCGCTCGCCTGGAAATTTCGGGTCCCCCACGGCCGGACGCGCTGCCTCTTTTCACTCACCCCTCACCTACTCGTCTTGGTCCGTGTGTCGACGCAGGCAGGTGGTGACGACGGGTGAGCCCTGCGGGTGGGTCCGCAGTGCAGCTGCAGTAGCTCTTCTCTAGGATGGGACAGAGTTCTCCTCCTGTTCGATGGTGTGGGCCGAGCTTGGTGAATCGCCGGCCCTCTGTCTCGACCACTCCATCTGCATCTTCTTCTTCATGATGGCCGAGACAAAGGCCGACACCCAGTCCCAACTGCTTCCGTTCTTCATAATCTCCGGAACCAGGGTGTCCGGCGCGAGACGACTGATAACGCTGACGTCGTTGTCTTCTTCTTCTTCTTCATGGTCGCCGCCGGGATCGATCGCTGTTGTGGCCGTCCCGCGCCTCTCCTGCTCCCAGGCCTCACACTCGAACAGGGTGTGCCAAGGTGTGTCCTCCGCCCCTCGATTACAGTGCGCGCACACGGGGCTCGGCGCTATTGACATCCATTGTAGGTACGTGCCAAAGCACCCGTGGCTGCTCAGTACTTGGGTAAGATGGAAGTTAAAAGCACTCCGTGTGTTCTTCCTACCCATCCGTCGAGGTCGCGTATCAGCGCTTGGAACCACTCGCTCTTGGTCGAATGGGCGAGCGCGTCCTTCCACTTCCAAAGCATGTCTCGCTTGACCCGAAGTGCCTCCCGTTTCGTCTTCGCTTTCTTCTTCGCACCGTATACCGCCGCAATTTCGCCGTCCTTGAGTTTGATCGGCGGTATACGCGCTAACACGCCTACTGCATCCAAAGAAACAGTGCGGTACGCACTGACACACCTCATCGCGGCTTTTCGCTGGATCTTCTCCATCTCTGCTCTCCTGTATGGTATGTCGATGGCGTCGGCAAATACTGGCGCCCCGTATAGGAGGACCGACATGATGACATTCATGTACATCCTACATCGCTGCTCTCTCGGCCCCCCTAGGTTTGACATCAGACGGGACAGCTGGCCGGCTACTCGATCCGCCTTCTCAGCTGCCTGTCGGAAGTGCTTTCGGAAATGCAACTTCCCGTCAAACCACAGCCCCAGGTACTTCAGGGCTGTACAGAGCCCAATTTCCACACCTTTTAGGACAAAGGTGGGTGGACTGTACTTGCGTTGCGTTGTGAACAAAACGGCTTCTGTCTTCTGAACCGCTAAGCCCGCAATTGTCGCTGTATAGGTTCAGCATAGTATACAAATTTGGGTCGGCCAATTCGCTTTGAATGTAGTCTAAAAGGAAAGAGCTAGCTTTGTTTAGACCTTTTTGCGCCTCCTTCTCATGATAAACATACATTTTCGCGGTGTTTGCGCTGAGGTTATGGACACAGAATACGGATAGAGTCAGCTGTCTGAGGTAGAACGCTTCCTGCACTGGGATTTGTGGCAGAGATATGATAACACATTTGCAAGAAGGGGATAAGTCCAAAAATCAAATTTTTCAGGATAGCAATATTAAGATTCAACTGTAATTGTGAGTGTCTGGAGCATGTTGGTTACAATGTTTGCATATCACGTCCATGTATACACCTTCAAGATACTACCCACAGTGTAGCGCTATCAACAAACAGAAAAGGAACGAGTTAAAGAACAAACAAAGAAAGTAGTGAGGGACTTATCCTGTTTTTAATAGAAAAAATAAACACAATTAAACTTTTTTTTAAATTTTTCAACAGTAGTATTAGATCAGAAGTCATGTATTCTTATTTTGAGTACCTATTCAATAATTAATGCCATTTGGATTCAAAATCACAGACAGATGAAATTAAAGCACCATTTGTCGAAAAGTATTATAACAAAATAATTAAAAGGAAAAGTAGTACGAAGAATAATTAATGATTGAAGAATAGGTCACAAAATGAAAGAAATTTGCCCCGGTAACGTACAGTTTCTGTAGTTTTAACTTAAAATAATATTTTGGAAGTATTCTAGTTTCGAGCATAATAATAATGAACGCAATTTAGATTCAAAATCACAGACAAATAAAATTAAAGCACTGTCCTCTGAATGATTAACATCGATGTACAACCAAGAGACACATAAAGTATTAGAATGAAGTAACAAAAGGGAAGAAAATTAATTATCGAAGAGGTCACTACTACGAAAGTATTTTATTCCAGTAACGTGCATTTGCAGGAGTTTTCGGGACGTATGCGAGTAATTTATTCAGCGCAGCTTTCAGAGCTGGTTCCAACGCTTTCTTCCTCTTCACACATCTTGTTGGCAATGAGACTTCCACATTCCGTTTTCTTAATTTGAATGTGTGCTGTAGCAAACTGTCTATTGTATTTCGAACAACTACGCCATCCAAAGAGTACAGAAAGTCACTATACTTTGAAATTTCAAAATAGTGTGGAGAGCAAAATGTGGGTACTGTATCAGTAGATTGCGAACGGCCCTCAGATCTTCCTCCACAACCCCGAGCAAAACCTCTCCTACCACGAGTACGGTGACCGCGCGTTTCCTCTGACATTACTTTTTTGTAATAACTTGCTTGCCAAAAGGACTTGAATCGATGAATGTCTTTACAAGTTACTTTATGAACCTGAAAGTGTGAAGGGACAAGACTTGCGTTAGCTATTAACTGAGGACCGTTATACCAAACTGAGCTATCGCCACAAAATTGAATTTTTTCAGGAATGCTCAACTCTGCCAAATATTCTGTCTGCTGCTTGGAAATATTACGCAAACGGTATCAAAACGATTAATCGGACTATTGACAAAACGAAATAATATGAATAATAAACTATGGTTCTTATTCTGACCAGGGCATGAGTCACAGATTAGGTCTAGATTTCAATAGTTGTGTTTCTCGGTCGCTGCTCCTGTGTATATGGTGCTGTTAGTCACTGCATAACACCAAATTCTTGCAAAATGGCTCAAACGTCTGCATTGTCAAATTTGCCTCCATTATCACTCAGAAATTCTTTGACTCAATGTCCAAGAGTACGAGCCTTTGAAAGAACTTCGCGCAAGGCATCCTTGACAGCGAACTTCTCACACGCGACAAAACAGTGACAAAAATGCGAGTAGTGGTCCTTGATGACGATCAAGTACCTTTGCTTACCAAACGACAGATCAAATGGACCTGAAACATTTCCCGAAAGTAGCTCACCCGGTGTGGTTGTTCAAACCCGCATACCAAATGGCTGTTGATGTGCGTAGTGCGTGTAATCGTTGAGAAATGTAATAACATAACTCTTGTAATCAACAGATGGTGTAAGTGGACCAATTGTGCCCGTATGGATGATTTCCAATGGTCGCTTAACGTTGGTTCTCTCATCACAGCAAGAATTTCGGCACTGCTTGGCTTTACTGCAGACATTGCAGTTGTTCCCTGTCAGGCCAGGGTCACACCCAACATCATCTACTTTGTTCAGGAGGTCACTAGACACTTGACCAAACCGCCAATGCCACACAGTCTTTTCACTATCTACCATCAACAGCGCAGTATCACCTTTGACTATTTTAAACTGTAACTTCAAATAAGCCATCCGACCGTTCAGTGGCATATGCAACTGAGTGTCCGTTGCAATCTTTTATCACCACTTCATCTGCAAAATACACAATAGCCGTTCCGTAGATGTTTTACGGACAGGAGATTTGCCACTAAATTTGGGATGTATTTCACATCACTCATCACATATTTCCGGCCACTGTCGTCAGCTACCAACAGCGTACTAACATTTTTTACACTCATGCTCGCATGTTTTTTTGCACTACTCACATCTTCATGACATTCGGACATTGATTTCAGGTGCGTGTTGTCGTTCACAAGGTGCTCAGATGCTCCAGAGTCAAGTACAAATGTAATTTCATTTTTGGGAGCCGTTTCACACGTACTTGCACCAACCATAAGTGCCGCCAGGAGCACAGATTTAACGGGTACCTTTTTTGGCTTTGGTTGTGCAGAATCTATATGATCACCAAACTTTGGACAACGTTTTCCAAAATGTCCAAACTCATTGCAGCGGTAGCATTTCACATTCCCCACGTTGCCACTCTTCATTGTATTACTGTTTCGGTTACCACCACCCATACCTCCGTGATTTCCATTGCCGTAATGATACTCGCCATTACCGCTATTACTCGGGTTACCAGAGTTGTTACTTACTGTACAGAAGCGTTGTACGTGCCCAAATTTACCGCATTTGAAACAGGACCTTGATGTCTCAGCTTTGCTAAAAATCAGACTACGGCAGCATGCTCGTATCGAGCTCGCTTCCACTTCGTAGACTTGCCATTGCCGAGGCTCTTACATCGGCCAAACCTTTCAGTAGTCTCTGTGTCAACCAGAGTAATTCATCCTCTGGGGTCGCCTGTCCACCTCTTGCCCGCATTTTGTTCATCAGGCGTTGGACCTCGTCGCAGTATTCCTCAGTGTTTTTGAAGTTTTTCAGTTTCGGATTCCCCAGCTTTGCCTTGATTAGAATCTGTTCTGCCGCGTCTTGTTTGCCATACCTCGTTTCTAGCACATTCATTAGGTCGTACAGTGTGTCACCATCCACCTGCTGAAGTACTCTGGAATCTACATGATTCATCATGTAGTCAAGCGCTTTGTTACAATGAGAAGCCGTACCAGTGTCTGCTCCATCAAACACTCTATTCCAGTTCCTCACCCGCGCTGCTTGATGCATGCGTTTCTTCCAGATTTGGAAATCTTTTCCATTAAATATTAGATGAGATGCTACCTTACTTTCTTCCATCATAGCGTGACTGTCACCGTCGTTGGTTTTGTCATAGGCAATGAACGTTGCCGTCTTTGGAACCGTCGCAGTGTCGTTGGCTTAAACGTCGCCGCTGAGCACGCTTTTACTTTAACTTTGCGGACACGTCGTTTTGAGGTAACTACATTCTGCTACCATGTTATTGTATTAGTTTCTTGTGGATCAATGTTGGTAGGTGGGTACACCTTGAGAAAGAACGAAAGCTCGTGCTTATTCACATTATTTAATACTCAAAAAACATCATATTGAGTGTTAAATAATGTGAATAAGCACGAGCTTTTGTTCTACGGACAAACTTTTTCATACTATAATCCGTAAGCCAGCAATAATACAAAGAACGGGATAAAAAACAACGTTATGAAAAAACACAGAGTGAAAAATACAGAACAGTAACTAAAATAAACAAAACAATATGATTGGTCCTAACACTCAGTTAGAGCACTATAAACACGAGTATACTGGACCGCCATTTTGATTTCTACTCCACCCGTTGATGCCGAATTGACTACGCGGCACGCTGTGCATAGCCGGATTCAACATCCACGGGCGGAGTGGAAATCAAAATGGCGGTCCAGTATACTCCTCTTCATAGTGCTCTAACTCAGTTTATAAATATTATTTTATCAAGTTAACACTATTTTGCATAGAACACGTAAACTATGACAGATAGGTGAGCGCGCTTTGCACTGTCATAAGGGGCCTTCTCTGTAGTATCCGAATCCGTCAAAAACGCAAAATGGCTCCGGGGTGGCAATAGCTTAGTTTGGAACAGGGCTGACAAGCTAAAGCGAATGATTGGCTTAGCAGAAGAAGAAGCCGTATTTGATTGGCTTGTGAAGCTAATCAAAAGCCAATCCTTCAAAAAGCATTAAGCCAATAAAAAGCCGATCAATTTATCGAAGCAGCACAAGCCAATGAATTTTTTTTTTTTTTTCCCCCTTCAAGAAAACGGCTCGTGCATGGTGCATCGTGGATCGTGCTCGACCGGGCGACTACTCTCCTAAACTTTACCCAAAATCATGAACGGCTGGAAGCAGTTGATGAAATTATGAAAAAGCCATTCCCAAGCTAATCAAAATCGGCCATTGGCTTTTAAGCCAATCGTGAAGTTTAAGCCAATGATGATTGGCTTGTCAGCCCTGGTTTGGAATAACGGTCCTCAACTGGAAGTATGTTTGTAAATTGTAAATCCGTAAGATCGGACTCCACTCTTTTACAGTATGGAAATCACGATCGTTGTCAAGAAAACTGTGGCCATGAACAGGATAAAAATGCCGTAGTGTTATGAATCTTGGAGAGAGTGCACACAGCATGCGTACTAAAGTATGGTTTCTATTCTGGGCTGCACAGCCGTCACTGAAAATGAAGACATGTTTGATGGAAGCCGGCAAACTTTGTAAATAGGACGCTAAGAGGGAGCAGACTTCATCGGGCCCTCTTTGCCACACACGTAGTCTTGTTATATCTGAAACATTTTTGAACCAGGCAGAAAAATTAATAAATTAATTTTCGAAAACAAAACTTACTGTAGAAGTTTCCAGTACCGGTATCAATTTTGCATTACGTACATGTAAAAGTGATTTTCATCCGTTTTGAAATTCTTAATTGAAAAAACACTGACTGTCAATTTTGACAGGAAGTAGGATTCTTGGACTGGTATTCTCGGTAAGTCTAAGTTTGACATATAATCCATACTGATTCCTACAACATCATCAGTTTTCTTTGACTTTTCTCGAATTTCTCTAATTTTTTGTAGAACTTCTTCCAGTTCTTCTTATGGATAGCTTTCTGCAATTTTAAAGCAGAATGTTCTTCAGCTGTGAGATTTGGATCTTTCAACTTTATATCGACAGTTTTGCAGTAGCAGCAGGTATCAACCTGTGGTTTCCCAAATCGTAGTTGATAATATTCGCGAAAAATCTTACTGTAATACGATAATGAAATGGAATCACATTCAGGATGTTTGGCTTTAAAGTCCTTATAGAGCCGTGCAACGTTCAAACTTTTATCAAAGCTAAACTTCTTGGCTCGATTATTCTCGTAATAGTGACATTCCTCAACATCGTAGGATTCAATGTGTTTCATGACCAACTGTTTTACGTGATCTGACATCTTATTCACGGATGCGTGAAGTCCTCGTTTATCACGCAGAGATAAACCTTTGAACTTCAAGTCACATAGGCGCTCGACTTGTTGCTTGGTTACACCATTAATATTTTGAAACCCAACTTTGCAAATGGAGTAAGAACGCGACAAACATGACAAACGGTACTGGATAAATCCTCGGCGTAAAGTCACAACCTCCTTTACTCGAACTTCAATATTATCGCGCGGTCTTCTACGAGATACTTCGGATATGTCAATAAGATTATACAGGAAAGTGTCGACTTCGTTTTTAGTTCGCAGTTGCGATAGTTTGCGTACGTGTTTCTTCAGGTACCTTATATGAATTTGCTGAAGGCACTTTGCTCGACACCTAGTATATACAATCACAGCATTAAGTACCAAGACAATGCAATTGTATCCTCTGCTGATGAAATGTTACTTACATGCATTAGAACTTATACTCCTGCCTTTGTTCCGAACACGGTCGGATGTATTTCCCTTTTCGTTCTTTCAGGATTTTCCTTTTTGCAGCCGAAGCTTTGACCGTTTCGAGATCGGAAAAGTCCATTATCCAAAGGAAACAGTTCGTAGGTATTGTAGTTAAACATCGCAACGCAAAAGGGATTCATTCTGAAATGAATCCCTTTTAGCACTCAACGCTGATTTCACTCCTCTGTTAGAGCCGCGAAAACATGTGGAATGAGTGAGTCCCTTTTTACTTGGAAAATGTGTCCACCCTCAGAGAGTATGACCGCATACATAACTCATATACCTACCTCATAATAGTGGAATGAGTCCCTTTCTGCAATAGGCGATTCAGTTAGTATTGGATGTTACAATCGTTTTAATTTTCAACAGTATTACTTTTATACAACCGTAAATTATCATTTTGTTATCGATTTTGAAATTAATAAGCGAAAGATTTTTTCCGACTCAACTCGTATTTGTAATTTTGAATATTGTAATTCACCGTGTATCAGTTTCCAGTCTCAGCAATAAATACGTGTACATATATTCATAATTTCTTTTATCTTGAGAAGACGAGACAAAATCTAGATACATTGAAAAGACGAGGTACATAATTATTCCTGGAAAACGGCTTTGCGCAAAAAATTAGAATGTTTTTGCGCAAACGAAGAGTATCTTAAATTTCTCCAGTAAATGATATTGCGCAAAACAAGCTTTTATGAGGGTTGAGGTGGTTTTTTGGTCTCGCATATCTACAAGCTGAAGAAGTGGTTCCTCGATGTGATATCTGTAAGATCTACACAGAATTTTTCCTTCGGGGACTAAGTTAAACATGCCCTTTTTTATTGAGTTGTCCTAAATTTGCTATAGCAGAATAAAAAAGTTGCGTAGTTGGGATGCTGATGAGGAGGGAGGGAGCGCATGGTCCCCTACCCCTTGACTACGCCACTGCTGGTATACCTTGTGGAGATCCACGCAGGGTGTCCATTCTTCTTCGGAAATGATTTTCCCTGACTTTTCCAGGTTTTCTAGGCCAATTTTTCCAGTTTTCCAGACGCTTCAAATACAAATTACACATGCACGGTAGGGCGGGGGAGGTGTCAAATTTTTTCGCACCTCTTGTGCGGCGCGGATATCGTCAATCACTACACAAACTTTTTTTTACTACCGTGTGTTTATGAAGCTGTGGCAGAGAGGGTGTAAAAATTTAATGATGGAAATTGAAACGCCTTCTGTGGGGTGCAGCGTGGTGCGATGTCAATTAAAGACTTCATAAATTTTTTCTTTCGTGCGACTTAACGCCGACCACGAAGGGGGGGGGGTGTAGAAGAATAAAATTAGAAAATTGGTTTATAGGTTTTCGAGGTCACTGTATTCGATTCTAGGGTTAATTTTTGGATCCTGTCCCTCCTGGTGCGACCAATGAGGTAGCAAGAGCGTAGGATAAGCAACGGTTGACTTGAAATTCACCCTTTCTAATTAAAGCCAAGGGTAAAAATACAGTTTTATTTATTCAAAGTGTTGCTAACTGAAAAAGCACAGATGCTTAAATTACTTTCGGCTTCCGGCCTTCAGCTTTTTTCTCGTCCCTGGCCCTATATAAAGATTTTGCTTCCGGATTTAGCTTCCAGAGAAAACTCTGTCGGCTTCTGATTTCGCTTTTGACTTTTGACCATCCAACTTTCAGCTTTCAACTTTTGACCTTGAGGAGACAATCGTCGGCTTTCGGCTTTCAGCTTTTTTCTCGTCCTTGGTGTAGCAGCCTTAAAAATGTAGACGCGAAACGAATGCCATGAGAACGATTTCATCACACCAACACACTCTGTACTACTACGATAGGAGAGGTGGTTGTACTGTATTACCCACGTCTTTCTCTTGTGAAAGAAAAAATAGAAGAAAATAGCCTAAGCGAAGCGAAGGAAAATTTTTTTTATAAGGAATAGGGTAAAATCTGTTTGAAATACTACAGAATTTCGCAGTCGATTTTTTTACAAAATTCCCTGACTTTTAGGTGAAGAATGCTGGAAATTCCAAAATTCCCTGACTTTTTCAGACGGACAAAATTCCCTGACTTTTCCAGACGGCAAAATTCCCTGACTTTTAGGTGAAAAATGTTGGAAATTCCAAAATTCCCTGACTTTTCCAGGCGGCAAAATTCCCTGACTTTTAGGTGAAAAATGTTGGAAATTCCAAAATTCCCTGACTTTTCCAGACGGCAAAATTCTCTGACTTTTAGGTGAAAAATGTTGGAAATTCCAAAATTCCCTGACTTTTTCAGACGGACAAAATTCCCTGACTTTTCCAGACGGCAAAATTCCCTGACTTTTAGGTGAAGAATGCTGGAAATTCCAAAATTCCCTGACTTTTTCAGACGGACAAAATTCCTTGACTTTTCCAGACGGCAAAATTCCCTGACTTTTAGGTGAAAAATGTTGGAAATTCCAAAATTCCCTGACTTTTTCAGACGGACAAAATTCCCTGACTTTTCCAGACGGCAAAATTCCCTGACTTTTAGGTGAAGAATGCTGGAAATTCCCAAATTCCCTGACTTTTTCAGACGGACAAAATTCCCTGACTTTTAGGTGAAAAATGCTGGAAATTCCAAAATTCCCTGACTTTTTCAGACGGACAAAATTCCCTGACTTTTAGGTGAAAAATGCTGGAAATTCCAAAATTCCCTGACTTTTCCCGGTTTTTTAGAGAATGTACACTCTGCAAGGTAAACAACAGCGCGCCACCGCGCTTTCAGCAGCTCAAATACTGCATTATCATTTTTCCAGTTTAGACTGTTTCTACGCATGATATATGTGAAATTAACATTGAAGTTTCGCAGAATTCATTCACATTATTGAAATTAACAGTGACGAATTAATATCACAATATTTCCATCATAACTGGACTGTGCTGTCTCATGAATGTAAATTTAAAAAATCTGATGCGCGGCAACACTGATAATTTTCCAGTAACATCTGGTCTATCAGGGTGTTCATTTTGTTCGGAAATGATTTTCTCTGACTTTTCCAGGTTTTCCAGGCCAATTTTTCCAGTTTTCCAGACCCTTCAAATAGAAATTACACATGCAAGGGGGGCAGGGGTCAAATTTTTTCGAACAGTGTGAGCAACGAATATCGTCAATCACTCCACAAATTTTTTTCTTACTACCACGTGCTTATGAATCTCTGGCAGAGGGGGTGTAAACATTTAATGATGGAAATGAAAACGCGCTCTACAGGGTGCAGCGTGTACTGTAATGTCAATTAAAAACTTCATAGATTTTTTTTCGTGTAACTTAATGCCGACCGTGAAGGGGGGGGGGGCTGAAAGAATGAAATTCTAAAATTGATTTATAGGTTTTCGAGGTCGCTGTATTCGGTTTTATGGGTAAATTTTGGATCCTGTCCCTTCTGATGCGACCAGTAAGGTAGCAAGAGCGTAGGACAAGCAACTGCTAACTCGAAATTCACCCTTTCTAATTAAAGCCACCAAATAGGGTAGAAATACAGTTTTATTTATTCAAAGTATTGTTTATAGAAAATAACGTCGTAAACATTTCTCAACTGAAAAAGCACGGGAGCTTAAATTTGGTCCAGATTAAAACTCGGCAGCGATATTTGAAATCAGCGACACAAAATCACCCCTATTTCGATGCTTCGTACAATTTTTCGCCGGAGAAGCTGAATTCGTACTACGACAGTGCTTTGGAAAGGGTCGGATAAAAATCTAAGGCGATATTCGAAATCAGTGACTCAGAGCTTGGTTGGCTATCCTGTCTAAAAAATTGACTTTAAAATCTCGTAAAGAATTTGAGACTTAAGGAAAACTAGAGTAACCGGAATTAGCCCCTCCCTCGTGGAGCCTCAATGGTTTAGGGGGAGGGACCATAACTATTAAAATGAATTCTGGAACCTAGGCGAAAAAGCTGCAGCATATCTAACGACAAATGCTATGAAAGTAAAAAGGTGGTTACGATCTGGAAAATTATGGCACCAGACAGCCGCTTATTTGGGACAAAGCTATGAGACCCGAATCAAACGTATTACAGAAAGGCAATTTTTGGTCGGCTAATAGAGACACGTATTCGGTTTCTTGGGACAATTTTTAACAAGAATGTGGAATTTATCGCAAAACATGTAGGAAATGTGTAGAAAAGTTGAGGTTATACTTCATGCAAGAGGGTAATGAAGATAGTCCAACAACATCCTTACATAATATATGTGTCGATTACATTCAAGCGCAAAGCATAAAACATTTTACCTCAGATGCCTGTTTGTAAATTTTTTAAATAAAATAGGTACGTAAGATGCACTAGAAGTAAATTTTTGTAGGTATGTTATGTTAATGACTAATCGATTACACATGAAAAATAATTACTTCGTTTTATTAAAACATCCGGTTAATTGGGACAAAACGGTTCTGCCCAACGTGTCTCTAATAAGCGGCTTCCACTGCATTTGATAACAATGGACTCACTCTTTCGTAACGCGATAATAATTACTATGCGGTCTTTAGATTTTTCCAAATTTTGTGGATTAGTTACTTTTCCCCAGTGACGTAACATCGGGGGGGGGGGGGGGGCACGTGCCTCCAATATTTTTACATAGTTCTCTAATATCGGCGATTTGTAAAAATACCTCAGTTCTCGAATTTTTTTCTCCCTTGAAAATCTTATTACCCCCCCCCCCTTTGGGAAAATCCTAGCTGGCCACTGATCTTCCCCCAAAATCTCGGAAGTCCCTTTCATTCACCCTTATCTACATTTGTGACGGAGAGGGGAACCGAAGCGAAACCCGATGGCAGGATGTCCTAGAAGGTGAATTCATTGGTTTTCAAATTTTCGGTTCATTACAAATTACAACTGCCTCAAAAAATCTTTACACTGGGGAGAGAAGCTAGACCGAATATTTTTTTCATTTTCGCGTCTTTTCACGGCGATTCTCAAATTCTCGCAAACAGGAT
The DNA here is from genome assembly GCA_031841125.1 of Acanthococcus lagerstroemiae. Lineage (NCBI taxonomy): Eukaryota > Metazoa > Arthropoda > Insecta > Hemiptera > Eriococcidae > Acanthococcus > Acanthococcus lagerstroemiae. The sequence goes on along the minus strand of CM063106.1, from coordinate 36,724,887 downwards.
GAGATGAAAACACGAAACATGAAACAGCTGATATTGGGAGAAGTGTATAGGGATTGGTACGCGTTTCGTCATATTCAGGGAAAATTATTTTATGTCCAAAGAACAAGTGAAATATGCGCATATAATAGTCCCCAAAAAAGGCCAAAATATTCCCTCACGAGTAAAATATGCTCAAAATATTCAGTAACACAGTATGGGTATCAAAATGCAAGACTTCCCAAGCTGAATAATTGTGACACCATGTCTATGGTCAAAAGTTACTAACACAAAAACTTAGTCCATCACAGATCACAGATAAAGAATTCAACACGTGCCACAGATAACATAATTCAGAAGCACAACTTCACATCTGCATTCGGATTTAAACTATGAAAAAATGTAGGAGAGCTAATGTACAACAAACTAGTTTCTGTCATTTCATTTCCTATCGAATTTTCAGATGTTTTTATTGTTTTCCAGCAGAAAAGTAGAAATATTCCCGAAAAGTTCTACAAAATGGCCAAATATTCCCAAAATATGCCCAAGAACCGAGGAAAATAATACAAATATGCATTTATATGCTTTTAATAGCAAAATATGTCCAATCAATTTGGGTCCAATTGACTGCATATTACATGAATCATAAAAATATTATGGATATTCCCTATATGAATCAATAGGAAAAATACGTCGAAACATAAAATAATTTTCCCTGGTCATATTTTTTGTGAAATGGTATACGAAATGCAGTAACGCAGTAAGTGTATAGCAGCCTTAATAGAAAGATGTAGATGCGAAACGAATAGCATGAAAACGATTTCATCACACCAACACACTCTGTATCTACTACTACAATGGAGAGGGGGTTGTATTACCCACGCCCTTATCCTGTGAAAGAAAAAAGATAAGAAAATTGCCTGAGCGAAGCGAAGAAGTTTTTTTTTTTTATAACAAATAAGGTAAGATCTGTTTTAAATACTACAGAATTTTGCAGTCGATTTTTTTACAAAATTCCCTGACTTTTAGGTGAATGCTGAAAATTCTAAAATTCCCTGACTTTTCCAGATGGACAAAATTCCCTGATTTTTCCAGGTTTTCCAGAGAATGGACACCCTGTCTATTGGTTTTCGGTTTATTGTCCAGATATAAAGTTGGTTATTTTCCGGACTCGGGAAGCATATAGGTAGAATTTTCATATTCCCTGTACAGCCAGTATTTCTCTTACCCATATTGCTGGGACATCCTGTACACACAACTTCCTTGGGTTAAAATCATCAGTTAACGCTATCAACTATTTCTATAAATCAATGAAAACGACTCATTTAACTAACACTTTATATTTCATTTATGAATAACTTAAATCACTGGTTGATTTTATTTATAAAGTAGTAATATGTATAATACACAAATATATAATTATTATGTATACAATTTTTAGTTTTCTCTTCTTTTTTTTTTTTTTAATTTTTCTTTGCGTAAGTTTTTAATAAGGTTTACTTGAACCTTCTGTACAATCGAAAATTAACATATTACAACGCAATGCGGAGATCACAGCCAAGACTGAAATATTTACAACAATTTTTTTAGATAATCGTAAAAAAATTAAAAACTTTTAATAATGACTAAAAAGAAAATGGAGAACTTCTGAAAATGAAACTGCTTCGAGTGAAACGAAAGTATATATACTAAAAAGACAAAAAAGTAATAGTAAATAAATGGGGGGGGGGGGGAGAATGGTACAATATTACTATGTATGAATCAACGTACATAATCGAATTCATGTTGTTCCACTAATGTGTTGAAACTTGACACTTTACCTTCGCAGATGAAAGGAAGTTACTTGCGTTTATATTTGAACTCTTTCACTAGAAAATCACTTCTCACGTATCGATACCGTTTTGCTGGCGCTGTTTAGTCACAATTCAGCGCCGCGCGTTGCTACTATATTAACGCAAATACAAAATCTTCTACTCTTTTAAACCATTTCAGAAGTTCAACCAGAAACCATTAGTACTGAATTAGAGGAAAAAACAAAACAGCATTTACAAGTTACTTATAGTAATTCCTACATAGACGCGATATTTTCAAGCCATGCTGTAACATTTTTAAAATAAATAATTTGAGCAATTTCTTTTTTTTTTTAATCTTTCAACGAAATTAATTTAAATAAAATTAATACAACTACAACATTTACACATTAAGACATTAAGTAAAAAAAGTTTATACTTATGTACACCATAAACGCACGTAAACATGTAAATATTAAAGGATGCCGTTACATTTACTTCGAATTAAAAAAAAAAATCTTATTTACAAAGATCAACGTCGACGTGAATTCCTCTACCGGAACACGCCATTATTATATAATAATTTGTACTTATAAATCGATTTTTCGCGTAAAAACAGAAACTCCTACAACTTAAAAAAGAAAAGAACGTAATAAAAACAGAAATTCGATACTTCGTCCCAAGATTTTGAAAAACACCGTGTGAGGAATGAACAAAAATACGTACATTTTGTTTACGTATATGATAAAAGAGGGGCTTCTAAAACGTACAAGAAAGGCAAAAAGGTCTGGTAAATCAAACACGGAAATGTAGAATTTCGGTTTTTCCTTTCTTTAATTTTCTGTTTTAAAACGAACTCAAGCGATTCCGTAACACCTCCGTTACAGAACTAAAAATACAAATAATAATTTTATGGTAACCAAATAGAAAAAAAGTACCTATAAAGAATCCAGATACGATAACACGATATTTACAAAAATTAACGCGTGTACTCTCGCAGAGCAGACGCAAATAATTTCATACTATTCACTGCCAGTAGGGTAGCACTGCTACAACTATTCTGAGTTTTTAGTCAGGACGTACACAGACTAACAGAAAACGACGACGAAACTTCGTACTTTTGTGCAGCTCATTTTGCTTTCCGTGTTCCAGAGCGGTATATTTAGGTATACACGAAACGTACACACATTTCAGAGAATAATTTTGCTTTACATTACCAACTACCCGCAGTTTCGTTACCGTCAAATGTCTAAATAAACAAATACTTTGAAGAAGGAAAAAAAATCAATATCGATTACACTAAGAATGATAAAAAGGACAAAACCGAATGTCATTAAAAAACAAAACTTGAACATTTGTAAGAAATACAAAAAAAAAATGATTGTTTCTTTTTCTGGGAGAGGAAACAAAAACCAAACTACGTTTATACGTTTAGAAGGCGCCGTACGTGCGATCATCATCGGCCCAAATGGTTTTGGCGAATGGTTGGATACTACATGGCCTTCGTGTCAGGAAACTACAGCAGCGGGTTGATGTAACTCAACGCAGGGAGGAACTGATAGTGAAGGAAGGCAATCGAAGTACCTGACATCTGCTGGCAGATGTTAAGAACCTGCCTAGTTTGAGTGATCAGTCATTCGCTCCAATAAGAAATGTACGGGTCATGATTCAATGTTTAGATTTTGAAAAATTTAGAATGGGGTAAATTCTTATTGCAATCATTTTTCTACAACATTGACCGCAAATTAAAACAGTAATCGGAACAAACTAATAAGTGCAATTCTCAAAGACATGACCGATCTTTGTTACACGATGGGAAATACCGATTTTGATCACACACCTTACTTACATTGGGAAGTTAACCAAAAGTATCCATGTTGGTAGCCCTGCTTCTGCCATGAGGTGATAATTTAACTCGTTCATATAAAAAACGTGTGAGAAGAGCGATCTACAAACGCCTTTTCGGCGTGTTATAAAAATCGTTTTTGAAAGATGAAATAATTTCAGCAAAAGCATAGAGCTGCCAGGATAAAAAAGAATCATCTTCATGACATTTTTTTAATGAAATTACGCGTAATTGAAAATCGCGATTTTTGACTATAAAAATAGGGAAGCTGAAATAATTCCCCAGACGTTTCCAATGTATTGAACGTTACTTAGTTTGTTACACTGGCGCTACCTAGGCAATGTTAACTTCCCACTGTCACGGTGGATTTACACCCAAGTTATAAGCAAGCTATTAACAAGTAATGCCGGATTTACACCCAAGTTACAAGCATGCTATCAGCAAGTTATGCCTCAACATTTTAAAAGTGGCGTACTTGTTAATAGCACGCTTATAACTTCGATGTAAGTCCATTCAAAATGTTAGAGGTTGTGTTTACACCGAATATGTTTGAAGCACTGCTGATAGCTGCCATTAGCAATGTCTTGGGGAAAACTGATTTGAATTCGATTCCGGATGTTATGAGCAAAGTATAAGCGCTAAAACTCAAGAGTTCCCAAAGTGGTAGTTGCCCTGCTGTGAAATTTCCTAAATAGGTGATCATGGACGTTATCACCATAAGAATATGTGTAATTGGATTCGCTTTTTCTAGTCAAAAAAATGTTTTCTTGGGTCATATAATAAATGAATTCAGACATTGAAGTCTTTAGTTTTCATTAATGAGCTTGAAACGGCTCCATTCTGAATGTATTACTTGTTTATAATCGCGTTTTGCACCAATGGTAAACTTCGATAAGAAAAACAGTAAGTAATTTGGAAATCAACTTATACATCTAACTGGAGCGAATAAAGTGCATTCATCGTGAACTTGGAGACTTCAAGCTTCAATTTGACATGTTTTATGACTCAAAAAAACCTTCCAGCAAATTACGAAAGCTTTAAAGTTTACCAATTCTGCATGTAGTCTTATGGGAACATCAGCCTTGATCACCTTTTCAGGAGTCGACACTAGCGAACCTGACCACGGTTTTATCGCTTATTTCACACCGAACAATGTTAGTTAATAACATATTTTGCTACGCTTTGTTTAGAACATGTTTTGCTATTGATAACAAATAACAAAAATATTTGGTGTAAATCTACCATTAGTGTATGTAGGTGTATGCGGTGTCATGAGCGCTCTCTGCATTTCATTTCACATCCCAATTAGGGGCCTACAGTTACATATATAAGTACACGATTTACCATTTTGTTTGCAGAAAACAATTTTAATAATTAACCATACCCAAATCTTAGGTTACAAAATTTGGATTCTGCGCTCCAATGGTCAGTAGCGCATGGAAATCATTTATCATTTCTAATTCCGTAATTTTTCGTAAATATACGAATTTAAAAATACAAAATGTAAGAAAATTCAAATACATTCTCGTAGCTGAATCACATTATTTTAGCGATGTAGAGCATTAATTTTCATACAGAAAGTAAAAATAAAAGTTGGAAAAATTATTTTCCCAGGAAACTGAAAAAAAAGATTCTTTCTGCCAACAAAATTGCAAAGCAACTGCACCAATATGTAAACTATAGATCTATACTTCTATCTAGCACATGGCAAACATCAAACGCAAATCGGAGCAATGGTTGGCCAAACTGGGAGAGCAAAGAAAGACCCTTTTTCACCATTTTGAACAAATGAAAGCCGAACACGCAATCGGATCTACAACTAACGGCCATTTCAACGAATTCAGATCATCCAATCGCACATTTCTCGGCCGACATTCTCGCGTACATACGCACGCCCACAAAACATTCATAACCAATAATACAATCTGAACAGAAAAATCAAAATTTAAAAACAAAAACGTAAGGGGTGGGCATAATATGCGCGCAAAAATAAAATACGTTATGATTGTCATTCCATCGCGATACGATGTAATTAAAACGACGTATCGATAAAATTGAGCATTTTGAAACAGAAACAAAAAAAAAAGAACTTCTCTTCGTCAAACTTTCAAATATCCTTCGATGAACGGAGAAAAACAAAACAGCATTCAACGGTAGTACGGAAATAATATACATAATAAAAGGAAAATAAAAGACACAATAAGAGACTCCTATGTACACAAATATACAGTTTCAACAAGTTCCGTCACAGAAATAAATAACAAATTGTTACATGAGATCAATAGTAAGAAGAAAAAAAAAACAATAATAATTAAAGTAATAAATAATTTGGAAGAAATTTCAATTTCGATCAACGGTCAAGGAAGGGTACACGCGGTCCGAAAAAAAAAACCGCGAACGTGATTCTCTCAAAAATCGGTCGGACACCATAAACGATACTTTTTTACGTCTTACACATGTAATTAATAGTTCTCATAATAAGGGTCGTTATAGTCGTTAAGTAATCCAAATCGCAAATAATTCACCTAACGGACGATGGTACGTCGCGTGTTTTTCGTAGTGATTAATACTATTCTATCAAGGTTAATGGTAATTCCAATTAGTTAGTAGTATTACTTGGTTTCAAACGCCCTCTGGCGCGCACAGCAGCAGCAGATGACTAATGCAAGCTGGCGGGTGTAATATGCCGTGGCGTATTAAACGGTCACGATGATACAGACCAAATAAGCGGTTTCCTGTACTTTGCGGAAAAGGTCGGGAGCTGCATTCAGCAGCACGTTGTCGGCAAATTCACACGGAGGAAATACGTGCACCACGAAGGCGGCCTGAAACATAACGCAATTGTCAATAAACCAACTTGATCGAATATAGTCTCAATAACGAGCTACTCATTCCGTTTCCTTTCAACTTTCCTACAATCCGAAAAAATAAGTTCAAAAAGACAGAAGACGTTAGTTTTCCAGGTGTGTCAGGGGATCTTTTTACGTTCAGACTTGTTCGAGATGCCTACACTCTGTTGAAGCATGTCTACGGCTTCATCGAGATACATACCTACCCTTACAGAATCATTACTTCGTCAAGATAATGATGATCTTTCAAAGATCTCCGCAGGTCAAATAATGGTTCTGTAGCTGGATCAACCGGATGCCTACACGAAAACTAAAAGGGGATGACCGTTGAAGGATTAATGAGACTTCATTGTTTTGATTTTAGACGATCCTGTCTCCCGGACTACAAAAATTTTGAAATTTAAAAAGAAAAATCCATAATTGAATCCTTGAGGAAGCAGGGAATCTACTGAACTCAAAAAGGAAAATGGTTGCTGGATCACCATACCCTAAAAAATTGCCTGTGCGAGTGAAAATGGATGCCTCTGGTACCCTTTAAGCGATTACTAGTACACGTACTCAGCATTTGATTTTTCCAAGGGAATGCATTATTATCTTTCCATAATACAACATACCAACATACAATCCCCCCCCCCCATAAATCAAGTTACATGTTTCATGTTTTTCGAAATTACATTATCGTATCCGTCGAATTTTTGAATTTATGGGTGTTCTGTCCAAAAAAGAATTATATTTACACGCTTAGCTGCCAACTGCAGTCAGAGCTTGCTATACATATATGTATTTGTTTTAGTTGTCATGATCTTCGTGATAAATTGAAAAAAAAAATTGTCTATTTTAGGGTAAGTTGAATAAAATGGCCGAAAGATTTAAAAAAAAAAAAAAGTTTTTTCTGCATACCACGCTAATCTGAGAACACAAAAAAATATTATTCGAATCAGCTGCGCTCCCTGGGGAAACGAGAACCAAACAGTAGAGGGACACATTTCGAGAATTCGACGCCTTGTACCATCAGTACGTATGGGAACTGTATTTTGGGAAGCATTCAAAGTGAAATTCGTCTCGGGAAATTCTTAAATATCACGCTGGAACTCCATTCTTCTTGTTTTTCATTTTTCTTAAATTATTTCCCTCCCCCCCCCATTTGTAGAACTTTTTTAATAGATACCCCTTCTAACTAAGCAGGGTTGCCAGTAAAATACATTTTACATTTAACATGCTCATTCTACATATAAAATAATTGATGTAAAATAACTTTTTATTTTACATTTTACATGACCAGGACAATTTTTGAAATGCTAACGTTCAATTTTTGTAGCTCCTTTTAATTCCGAAATAGGCAACAAATGGTAATAGTAATCTTCGTTTTATCTTCAATATACTATCTGCTACTATTCAATTCCAAAATTTAAAAATTCAATACAATTTTGAACATCAAATTTCACCGAGCAAAATATCACTCTTTGCCAAGAATCGTCATGAATTGCAGCTGCTTTAAAAGGAAAAAGAGAATTATTATCATAATCTATTACTCATATTACCCACCTCAAAAATTTAAGGAGCTAAAAAATTAGAAGTTCAGCACTTCCACAATTCCATTCGAACTTTATAATTTACAATTTTAAAATTTGTAGAACGTATTTAATGGTGGACAATCCAGTTCAGTAGATTCCAATTACCTCTTCAAATATACCGTCTTAGGGTGGCCCTTAAAAATCAAATTTCGACAATTTCAGCTCCCACCCCCTAGAATTGTTACTTCATATGAAAAAATGATCCCCTAAAAGTTTCAACTCGATTATTTAATTTTAAAGCGGCCCGAATGAGGGATTTCATTAATATGGAGGTTGCGCGGTCTAGCGCGCTACTCACGTTACAACGCAGGGTGAAGAACGATGCGTTGCACGGTAAGCATACGTTTGTAAAAGTATAGTTGGCGTTTCAAATTTTTTCACCGCAGATTTTTCTACATAACTTCTTTTGAAGGAAAAAAAGAAAAGAAAAGAAAAAACAAAATGTCTAACAGTCACTTAACTGATTTAACGTCATTTATTTTGGAAGCAGGTCATTAAAACATTTAAAAATCAGCAAATTATACCTTGAAAAAGAGAACAAAGAATTTAGAATTGAAAAATTCTATTATAATGACCCGCGTTGCAATTTTTATGCGAATGCATATTTTTATCTATGGCGTGTATTCCAGAAGTTTCAAAAGATGTTCACGAATCACAAAATTCTGAGTTAAATGAGCAGCGCTTCATTTTGTAGGTATATTTCGCATATTTTGGCATTCACTGCATATTTTACACCAATTCTGCGTATTTTTCAAAAAATTTTCTCCAAAAGTGACTTTTCTAGTTTTTTACTCAAAACACCTACTAAAAATAATTCCCAACTAAAAAAAAAAAAGAAAAAAGAAAGACTTGATGATTAATGAGTTGCAGAAAACATTTTAGAAAAATACATAATGTTCTTTTGCATGCGAGATACCCTTTCTCTTGCCCTCATCACATGCATCAGTCATCAACAAATTATGAATAGGACTAATATCTCCTAGGTGCATCTCTTATTAAAAAGAAGATTGGGCTTCTTAGGTAAATACTTGGCTAGATCATTTTGAAATTAGATAAACATTGTCGTAGTATATCCAACTTAATTTTTTCATTAAAATGATATCCATATTAATAGTTTATTATTTTAGCGCTTTCATAGCAAATTGGTGGGAGGTCATTTAAAGGTCGTTTATTTTCGAGATTCAATTTTTTCTAGAAAGTATAAACAAATAACATTCAACATTCATTAAATTTTTTAAATTCATATAATACATATTAGGAATAAAAACAAACATTAGACAATAGACATTCGTAACATTTTATTATTTCAATCCATATTAAACTAAGTGTTGATTTTTCAGAATTTGGGGTACTGTATTCTGTACTCCGTCATATGAAAAATTGTTTTTGTTTATTTTTAAATTTTTGACGGCGAGGGACAATTCACAATTTCTTATTCAAAATTATTTTTGTTTTTTCGTTTTTGTTCATTTTTAAATTTTTGACGGCGAGGGACAATTCACAATTTCGTTTGCTCCCTTCGCTCGTAATTCACAGTTTAAACAATAAATAAAAACCCAACCAACAAATAATTAACATAATTAAATCAGTAAATTAGAATACACTGAGTGGAAGAGAAGAAAAAATAATAATATTCATTTTGTAAGTCAGAAATGCAAAAACTGAATTTTAGTCAACAAAATTATACGGCGTATCTCAGGGACCGTTGATGCCAGAGTTTTTTCGCGGGTCGCAACGGACATGCAAGAATAGCCGGCGCGTTACCTTCATTTTAATGAAATCTCTCATTCGGACCACCTTAAAAGTGATCAGTTGAGCTGAAATTTTTAAGGGAATGTTTTTTCATATGAATGAACAATTCTAGGGAGTGGGAGAGCGAAATACAAAAAAAAACCTTTTCGTCATCTATAACAGAGGGCTACCCCTAATACCGTCTAATATCATCGAAAAACCATTATCAAAATGAGTGATAAGATTCGCAATGAAAGTTCGCTACTTTCAAACGCTGAAGACTTGTAGCGTCTTCAATTTTGAGTAGAAGCTGTACATTATTTATGTAACACTGTATCAAGTAGCAGTGGCGGATCTAGAAATTTTCCAATGAGGGGGGTTTTGAAAATAAAACTTTTTCCACCTCCGCCCCCTAAAAAAACCGAGATGAATGCCATTTCAGGGTGTCTAATAAATCAGAAATTTGAAAATACTTGACTTTACTTGACCTCTTTTCCCCTAGTGATTATTGACTCAGGGCCCAAAAACACAGACGGTAACGCCTTCCTCAGTACCAGCATATCAGACACCTTTGTACAATAGTATACGTAGCAACTTGGAGTAGTATAAATAAAGAACTAATATTTTTTTTTACGAATACCTTCAAATATCGTTTATCAACATGCATATACATTTCAATATGACTCCGGATACTTTTTGGTTCCATTTTCAACTTTTTCTTATAGATTTAGTGCAACCGTCAAGTGTTTTGTGATGAAAATTAATATTATAGAAAACAAATAATGTTTCACTTAGAATATGAAATTTGAATGAAAATTGTGAAAAACACATTAATATTTTTTAGAATCAATATTCAAACATTTAAACTTATAATTAAGTTTCTGCAGCAATTTTTGATTTTTCTCTTTTTACATGACCAGGACCAAAAAAAGTTGACTTTATTTGACTTAATTGACCTCTTTCCAAATACTTGACTTTATTTGACTTACTTGACTTACTTGACCTGTTAGACACCCTGCATTTTAAATAGTTTCTGAAGACAAGTTTTACAATGTGATTAAATTGTTTCAAAATAAACATTGTAGACTGTAGTGCTGCAGAACTCCAAACTCTAGCGGTTTTTTTCTTCTTCTTCGGCCCGAAAGGGGTGTTCGAACCTCCCACCCCAATAGATCCGCCACTGTCAAGTAGTATCACTTTTTAACGACTTGGCACACCAAGCTGTAACACTCAGTATAGCGAATACAAAAAAATGAAATCATCTCGAGTCTACAAAATGCTGGAGTGAGACTTGAGGAAGGATAACAAAAAATCATACTAGGGCAAGAATTGAGTGAGTGAATTGTGGGTCTCAAGGTGATGATGGATTTTTTCAAGTCAACGGGGCACCACAAAAGATGAAACTAATACAGATCCCAACTATATTCGAGTACAGGGGCGGGGAAGAATGAGATATTAATTTGGGGAAGAGCAGATAAGAGTAGGAGTCGGTGTGATGGCACAAACATTTTCTTCAGCGATCTCGTGTATGAAAAACATTCAAGTGAGATTTGAGAAAGGCCGATACAAACTTAAAACTAAGTAAAACTGGAAAGGTGACTAGTGAATCAGAGGAACGAGAAATTTAAAGAGTTGAGAAGAGTCCAAAAAGGTGAAGACAAAACTGAGGTTCGAAATCCGCCCGAGGGAGACTCAAGGAGGACGAATGTAATTTTTCGAATTGAGGAGAGTTCATAAGGTGAAACGTTTCCTTTTTCTCCAATTTATTGTCTAACTGAACGTTATAGCTTACTTGTTGCGTGCCGGGTGCGGCGGTGTTGATGATTCCAGCAGCCTTCTTCTGTTGTAAATACGGTATGATGCACGATTCCAAATTGGTAGCTTGTTGAATGACATCTTCTTGGTTTTTGCCACAAGGCAGTCCTAATATGGTGCAGTGTTCATCTTTAATCTGAAATACATAGGATACGCTTGCATTAGTGTCCGTATTGAACACACATAAGGATGCTGCTGTGAAGAAATTGTCCAAGCGTCATGAAAACTGAATGTCATAGTATTCCAATCGGCTCTCGTTCCTTAGCATACTCAAGTGACTTGATTTTCATAGCGCTTGGATATTTTTCTTAATTAAGTCCTTATCTTATCCTCTCTCATCAAAACCATTGACATAATTAGCATGCGTATGGGCAATGAGGTCAGAGCGAGCTGGGCAGTCGCGAGGTTACAGGTGCGATCATGAATAACGAACGAAACACAGTTCAGTGGTCCGAGAACTCGCAAATGCAAGTATTGTCGAAAAATAGTGAGTGAATTTGAGAACGAAGAGGTACAAGTGGGCTGGGCGTGTCCGACCCCGCTTTATTTTCCAACCGTACACTCGTTCTTCCCGACAATGCTCACGTTCTTTCGGTCTTGCTTAGTTTCGTTCTGCACTCAAGATTTGATCTACAGCCCACCCGCAGTTCACCTCACACCTCTTTAACAAAGTTTGCATCTTAAAAACTAACCTCCATTTTCCTGTTCACGCCGTCCAGCTGCGCTTGCTCCAATCGCATCCTTTGCGCAATACGCAGCAGCGGCTGGTAACCGTCTTGCAACTTGGGCAGCGCGTCATACGCCACCGATGTGTTGCCGCTGACCACGTGCATCTGAACGGCGGCTTGGTCATTCTTCAACGCCATCAGGCCTTGCCATATAATCGGGTACATTTGCTACACAAGAACAACGTCGCCATTAGTACAACACACGGATCACACCAAACCACGCGAATCGAGAATGATACTCCGGCAAATTGTCAACTACTACTTACGACTAGAACGGTTCCGTCTAAATTGCCTTGCGGCGGCGAATCGCCAAGCGGTGGCGAGTTCATCTGCGAGGGCGAGGAGTCCCGTGACCGAGGCACCGCGCCATCGCATAACGTCATTTCGGTATGTCGCGAATAGTCGAGTTCGCCTTCGACGTGCGCCACAGGACGCGCTTTCATGTAGCTGCCATCGGTGTAGGTGCGGCGCGTTGTTATTGTGCCACAGACCGCGTCGTTTTCGTTGCCGTCGTCGTCCTGCGGCGGCGGCACCAGCCTGCTGTAACGAGGCCCCATCGGCGTCTCCAACAGTCGTGACTGCGTCGACACGAACACGTCGATCGGGTCTCCCTGCGGCGGCGGCACCTTACTGGCGTACGGCGGCGTCGACACCAGACGTATGCGCGAATGAATCGGTCGGTGCGACTGCAGCGCCTCGTCGTAGTAGTACGGTCGACTGTTTTGCACAAACGGACTGGTGATGAGCGGCGAGTCGCTAAGGTGGCTGTGCGGCGAGCTCTTTTTGCGTAGCTCCAGCGGCGGTGGACTGGGCGCAACCGCGAGCGCCGCAGGCGGCTGACGACCGTCGATGATGTCACGTTCGCCGACTATCTTGGTCGTCGCTGGATGGGAATAGAAACACAAGAAATTAAATAAACGTGACGGATGAAGGGCAGCGGGGGATGACGGTGAGTAAAATTGCCGTAAGATCGAAGCTAGGTCGTATGGCCAGCCACCAGTCTGAGGGAACAGAATTACTGTTCAAGAAATTGAGAAAAGTGACCACATGTGACGTTTGATAACAAAATTTACCTCAGTGAAAAATGAAATTTCTCACAAGTGAAATTCCACCACTTCGTTTTTTCTGGAAAAATCTAGTCGGCAGAAGTTCAGAGAATAAGCACACCCGGTTCAACGCAATTTCTTGCTCATTTTACATTCATGAAGGAGATAGAGGAACATGGAATGATTTCAACTGATCTTACACTTAGATTACCTTTAAAACCGTTCTTCTGCAAAATTGATAATTCCGATTTTCCAAGTGTGAGGGGGCTACATTTCCACCACAGAGTAGCCACTTTTTGTGGGTGATTTCTCTGACTACTCCTGGTTTTCTAGACCAATTTTCCAAATTTTCCCTTATTCTTTAATTCTTATATTCTCAAAAAGTTCCTTCATTTTGATTAAAATTATAGCAATTTCCCGACTTTTCTCGGTTTCCGAGAAAGTCGCTATCCTGCACCAGTTACAAAAACAGCAATCTGTAGCTTTTACACAATTGGGGACTACTGGGTATGTTGGGGAGATTCATGTTCGAATTCTTTTTTCAGGTTTTCATTGTCAATTCAACTTTATGCTCTCATTCAAAGTTTTACTCGAGGACAGCTTTTTTGTCAGCAGACGTCAGAAACGGAGAAAAAGAAAAGAACTAAAAAAAATCTGTTTCACTTTACAACAAAATTGTTGACTTATGTCTTCAAGCTAATACAGATAATCGTCCAACTACATTTCTCTTCGTTAATAGGAGAAAGTACCTTAAGCTGGCAAAATCAGATTCTGGGTTTCAAATGCATCTTGTGCAGCGAACATAGGAAGAAACCGATGAAATAAGTTTTTTCAATTCGCGATTCTGTTTGTCCAAATTCTAGGAAAAATCTCCAATGATTCCAAACAATTTTATCAAGAATCATCTTGAAGTATCTCTGATGATTTCGGAATCTATCCTCATAAAAATTTTGATGCTTTCCACAGATTTTTGGCAAAAATAATGTTCAAAGAAAGTCTCCAAAGATTTCTAAGGAATTAATCAGAAATCTTCGAGAAAAAATGTGATGGTTTGCAGAAAATTTCATCGGAAATATTCAGAAAAAAGTTTAGTGTTTTCTAAAGAATTTTTTCAAAAATCTTCGGAAGAATTTTCTGATAATTTTCAAAGGATTGCATCACAAATTTTCGAGAAAAAAAACGCTGATAATTTCCGAAGAATTTCGTAGGAAATATTCGGAGAAAGTCCAATAATTTCGTTAATTTTTAGAAACAATTTCCGTTGTTTTCCAAAAAATGTCATAAATATTCTCCGAGAAAACTTATAGATAATTTTTGGTGAATTTTATCGAAAACATTCGGGGAATAACACCAAGAGTTTTGAAGAATTGTACCGAAAATCTTCAGAAAACACCTTCGATTATTTCCAGGGAATTTCATTAAAAGTATTCGGGACGATTCATTTGATTTTCGAAGATTATCTCCGACGATCTTTATCAAAAATATTAAGGGTATTATTTCCGATAATTTTCAATGAATGTCATTATCGGATGATTTCAGGAGAAATTTGTGGGAAATTTTAGGAGAACTCTGCAATTATTCCAAAGGATTTTATCGGAAATCATTGAGAAGTACCTTCGATGATTCTTGAAGGTTTTCTTCTGAAGGAACTTTCTCGGAAAACATTGGAAATTTTTTCTAAAAATTTTCGATGAGATTCTTCGGAAATTATCGGCGTTGTTTTCCGAAATTTTCCAATGCAATTCTTTAAAAATTATCGGAAAATTTTCTCGAAGATTTTCGCGAAAATTCTTTGGAAAATACAGGAATTTTTTCTGAATATTTCCGATGAAATTCTCTGGAAATCATTACACTTTTTCTCCAAGATTTCTGATTAATTTCTCAGAAATCATTGGAGATTTTCCCCGAACATGTTTGCCGAAAATCTCTGAAAAACACCAACATTTTTTCTACAGATATCCTTCCAAAATCATCCTTTTCAATGTTTCTCGATAAAATCGCTTGGAATCATTGGAGATTTTTCCTAAAATTTCTGACAAAATTCGCCTGATAAAATGCATTGAATATGATCGGAAATTTACCCTTAATATTTTCGATAAAGTTCGTCGGAAATAATCTTTGAAAACCAAAAGAATTGTCCCGAATCTTTTCCACGAAGTTCCTTGGAAATAATCGAAGGTTTTTTCGGAAGATTTTCGGTACAATTTTTTTCTAAAGATTCAGATATACGTATTATTGGAAATTTCCCCCGAAAATTTACAACGAAATTATTGCTTAAAAATCATCCGAGATTTTTCCCGAAGATTTACGATGAAATTCTTCGGAGATTATCGAACATTTTTAAAGAAGATTTTCGACGAAATTCATCAGAAATCAATGGAGTTTTTCTCCGAATATGTCCTATGGAATTCTTCAAACCTTATCAGGCAATTTTCTCGAAGAATGCTGATGAACTTTCTTGAAAACCATGGGACATTTTTTCTAAAAATTTTCGATGAGATTTTTCGGAAATTATCGGAGTTTTTTCCCCGAAAATCTCCGATGTAATTCTTGAAAAATTATCGGAAAATCTTCCCGTAGAATTTCGAAGGAATTCTTTGGAAAACATTGGAAAGATTTCCGATGAAATTCTTCGGAGATTCAGAACATTTTTCCTGAAAATTCTTGATAAAATTCTTTAAAAGCCATCAGAGTTTTCATCACCGAATATTTCACATGAAATTCTTGTCGAAGAGACCGCTCGCCTGGCGAAACAACGTGCACCTGGTTTCGCGAAAAACGAGTTTTCCCACGGCGGAAGGACGACCGACTAACCCTGTATAGGACTTTCGCAGAAAAGCCTGTTCTAGTTTCGTTTTTCCCTTTTTTTCCCTTGTGGTAGAACAGTTTCGTCTAGTCAGTTACTGAAAACGCTGATGAGGTGTTAGTTCTATACTGTGGCGTACACTATGATTCAGAAAGCGGCTCGAATATAAGAATGCTTCCGAAGTTTTTTTCGTCTGATGTTATGTTACCACAATTATGTAACACGCCATTTCCAATACATCAACTTTTATAAGATTCAACTAAATATGGAGTACCATGTACTTTTCTTCTGACAATTTTCTAGAATTTCATAAGAAGTAATATTTTTGAAAAATAGCGTTTTTAGAATAGAAAGCCGAACTTGAGAGCGCCTATAGGAATAAGTTTGCTATCATTCTGGAGACCACCAGATCACAATTTCGAACACTGGATCAAATTACCGCGGAACATAACATTGATTTTTAGACAACGGCGAAGCACTTCTGACTTACATAGGAGGCACTCGGATGTCTTCAGAAGGGTACCCCAGAGTGAAACCTCCCTGAAATGATTCTAACTAGACAGATATACAAGTACTGTGACCTGTGACTCATTACACTATGCAACAATCATTTTATATTACGTATTCCAATAGGCGATTCTCATGTATTTTCCAACGCTGGATACAATGCTCATACCCATTATCTTCTATCACGTCAAAATTTCGAGATCTGAACGTGTTCCAAATTCGTAAATTTCAATTCACACTCACTGTTGGCGTTCGTTAAAGTGGTAACACCGTTTCAATTTTGATATCAACGCTCAGTCCTAATCAGTTTTTCTTTCTCCCGTAGAATCGACTTTCGGGGTTCGGGCTAAGGTGATATTGTTTCTAGTACGACATGAGCAACGCATCAACTAGTGTGACCATTAAGAGTTTTACAAACTCATCTTTCAACAAAAACAAGTTCATTCCAGACTGTACCAGATCACAAAAAGTAAACGTGTTATCGAAAAACGTACAACGGCATCGTGTTAAGGGTTGAAAAAGGCTTTTATTCAAATACCTAATAACATCGATCTTTCCCCCACCCCTCATTCAGTGTCATTCAATATACAAGATATCACTACCAAACTCAAATACATCAAGAGATGGAATAGCTTACCCGCGGCAGACGCCGATGATTGCGATTGCAGAGGAGGTGGTAAGTGATACGGTGTAATTGATGGTTCTTGAATATACGGTTGGTACATGTACTGCGGATGAATGTAATGAGCTGGTTGAACAGCCGAATGCGATAGTAGTCCGGATGGCTGAAAAGAAAATTATGTTAATATAAGACGCACGGACAGCGAAGAAAGCTCGGCATTCACACAATAGACGAACTCTAGAACTTACAATAGATGGCGTATTATGAACAGCCCTTGGCTGCGGGGACGGACTTTGGACTGCCAAGGCCGGTCGTGACTGAGGTGAGGTATTCGGCAGAAAGTAATAGCCAGCAGTAGGGTCGATCTTCAGCGGCTCTAAAGGCACCATGCTTTTCACTGGATGAGCCACCTGCACAGACAACCAGGAAAAACTAGGTTAGGCAAATGCCGCAATACACGCCGAGTCAGCGTTGTATAATATTTCAGACAACTTACTCTGCTGTTGTTAGCACCAATGACTATCGGTTGCGGCGACACCTTCGGCGAGCATAATGGTGGACTAGCTACAGCTCCATGGATCAGGGGACTACTGTACTGTGGAGGATAAGGAACTTCGTCACTGGAATGGTTGTCATTTTCCGAACCAATCGCCTGCACAGAATCATAAATCGAAGGTAAATATTTGCGGTAAAACGTAGATAACCACGTGTCAGATACGTATACGAACGCTGGCACTTGCCCCTAGAAATGGTCATTAATTTTGACCTTCAAACGGTACAACCGGAATGAAACAAAAACAACGGATGTGTACGCACCTGCAGTATATGAGCTTTCGGTGTGATCGGTGTCAACACACGCGGCTGCGAAGTGACTGTTTTTGATGTATGTAGTTTGGTAATGGATGGCTGCTGGGAGTATATCTGCGTACACAAACAAGATGTAATGGTAAGTGCAAAAGTTGACAGCACAGAAGCCGAGTTTTCTTTTTTCAATTAAAATTGCATCACGTTGCGAACACTTAGAAGAACTGATTCTCATTCGAAAACAAGTCCATTTTATTTTAAGATTACTGTCAAATCAGGAGCCAGTTCAGATAACAACATCACTTGAGAATTAATAATAAAATATATATTGCACGATAAGAATCGTGCTACAGACAGTGGATCAACTGTAATCGATTTCACGTTCAACTAATTAGGTTACTCAATACACATAATACGCTATGTATCTAATGATGGAAAATGAAGTCCTGTTGAGAAGAATTTAGTTTTGAAACTGAAGCAGCTTCTATCTAAACAATTTGACGAGGAAGAGGGGCAGTTGAGGATATCCGCCCTGGATCCAGCATCTTACAAAGGCCTTGGGCTGACATATTTAAAAACAAATTTATATTACAGGTAATTAATCTAGAGAAAAAGTTTTTACAACAGCTTGGAACTGATATGTTTCATATATCCGGTTCAAGTGATCATTTCTCTCTCCAGGAAGAGAAGTACCCCTTTTCCCTCTCTCTATAGAGTCATAAAAAAATTTATACTAATCAAATCACTCATTATCTGTTATTTTAATTAATAACGAATTAATTATCGTCGCCGCGGTTTAAATACCGCGGAAGTCCAAAAATGCACAAAGGTCAGAAAACACAAACAACAGAATAGAAAATTTGGATAAATGACCTCCACGGTGTTTAGTTTCGCTGCTGGCAGCGGTAAATTGCACTTTCGATTTACGATTTAAAATTTAAAATCCTCGATTCTATTTTTGGTAACCCCCATTTTTCATAAACATGGACTTACGTAATATTTAAACCGAGGCGACGTCATTTAAACGTATGAGCTTGACTGAAATTAATACTATAAATATAAAATATTATTATTATTATAGATAATGAAATTCATGGGGCTCAGGTTGGTCGA
Source organism: Acanthococcus lagerstroemiae (assembly GCA_031841125.1). NCBI lineage: Eukaryota > Metazoa > Arthropoda > Insecta > Hemiptera > Eriococcidae > Acanthococcus > Acanthococcus lagerstroemiae. Next base: position 36,705,680 of record CM063106.1, on the reverse strand, counting down.
GTGGCTAGCGCGTTGGTTTCGAAATCCAGAGGTCCCGGGATCGAGTCCACGTAGCAACTCGCCAGATTTCGACCTAGGCCGGTTTTTCGGGTAGAAACAGCCCTAACAGCCTCCCCGACGTCTCTACTCGAAAGGGCGGATTCCAGGGCTCCGGTTGAGCAAATTAGAAAAAGGGTAATGAAGTTCCCAAACCCCCTCCCCATTCTGACACAGGCCCATTCGGGGCGTTTCCGGGATAGGGGGTGCGCTGTCCCGGGCAGTGCTGCCAACCAAACCTGTTAAAAATCCCAGGATTCTTCGTAAAAATCCTCGAGATTTTTCAAAAAATCTTGAGACTAAAATTTTTGTCTTTTCTATGTTGCTCAACAATAAAATGTTTACTGACTCATGACATTTGTTGTTTTACCCGACAATCGTAAAGATTTTCCTTTTTCTTTTCACTTTTGTTCTTGAATACTGTGAAGAAGAGAAAGAGAATTTCATTACTTACACCCTTTTCTCAGAACATTTCGGTGCCACTAAGGGCCCTTTTCTTGTGACATTTTACAATAAATTTCTACTGCTGTGTAAAATCTGAGTGCTTATTACTCCCACGAGGCGATAAATTTTCAATTTCCAAATTTTGGCGGTGAAACATTTGAAGAAGCAATGCATATTCACTCAGTTTTATGTAAAGTCTTGAGAAATCTTGAGAGATTTTGAGACAAATTTCAAAATCTTGAAATCTAAGATTTATTTTCAGGTTGGCAGCACTTGTCCCGGGGCCAATTTGGCATGCGTGCATCACCAAACGCCCCTCTATCATCGAATGAAGTTCATAAAACTACTAAAATTTGATTTCCTGATGATTTTTTTGATAATCCGGTCAGAAAACAATGGTGGTGATACAGCGGGAAGTGGCTGATAACATCAAATTGATGAGTTGGGGACACTGATCTGATACTGTTTCACGTGTTTGTTTTCGTGCAGTTGATGCGGTATTATACTATCACTTTCTGAGTACATTTTGAATAACTGATTATCATAAGCAATAAAATAATTTAAAAAAGTTCACCACTCAAGTAACTACAACACTCCTGTTGCAAAATTTGGTAGTCGTGAAAACACTTTCCGCTCTCATCTGTTACCTTATAAACCATTATTATTATTATTATTATTATTATTATTATTATTATTATTATTATTATTATTATTATTATTATACAACATTTAATAGAAGACGATAATTTCTTCGCTCGCTTCGATCGTAAATACATTTAAATTTTCTACTCGAACATAGGAATCCAAATATAGTGAACTCGCGTAAATCCGAACTTGAAGGGGATTAATGCAGTGTTCGAATTATGCGGAATTTCGAAATAGCGGGAGTTTGATAGAGGGGCTGGAAAATGAAAAAAAACAAACAAAAAATCGAAGTAACGGGGTTGTTGTTTTTAATGAAAAATTAGATGATTTTTTCATTTTTATTTTATTTTGTTATTATTGAGCCACGGAGCTACACTCTCGGACTCACGGGCTCGGGAAAGGTTGTTGTCTATAGTTGCCGAGGTATCCAGCAGCAGAAAGGTCGGTGAGGGTGTTGTTCATGCAGGTGAGGGAGGGGCATGAGAAGAGGCGGTCCACAGTGAGAGAATCTTCATCTTCACAGTGTGGGTAGTTGAGGGGATACAGGTTAGTGAGAAGATGCGTATGGGAGAGGCATGTATGTCCGATCCTCAGGCGGGTGATTGACTGTCAGTACAGAGAGGAAAAGAAGACGAGAAAACATAAAGGTACCTTGTAGACCTATGCCGCTTCCAGATAAGGTAAGACTAATGAGTATAGTACAGCATGTAAAACGTATGAAGTTGAATTAACAAAAGCAGAAATATCATAATGTTCGAATTATAGGGGGAAGACCGAAACATTCGAATTACAGGAGGATTCCCGAGAAACATTTCGAATTACACGAACATTTTTAGCTTTAAGAAGTTCGAATTATCCAACGGGAAAAAACAATGCTTTTTTTCGAATTACCGCGACTTTTCCCAGATGCCGCGAGAACTGTTCAAATTAACGCGAGTTCACTGTAACACTTTTCGACTAGCCCGAATTTCCTATCCATGGTCTTGCTTTCAACAGTCAATTCGCAAATCAACAACTCAACATCACATCCTCGTTCTTGGTGGATAGGGAAGGCGTGATCTTTTTCAAGCACAATTTTGACAGAGGGCCAAAATGGGAATAACTAGAAGAAGTTATATTTACTCCAAATAGGTTTCAGTAAGGTTTTATCCTAACTGAAAGAGCTTCACAAAAAGTACGAGTCTGATTAGACCTATTACAATAGGGTCTGGTTGGCCGAGTGGATAGCGTGCTGATCCCGGAATCGCGAAGTCCCGGGTTCGAGCCCACGTAGCAACTCGCTAAATTTCGACCTATGCCGATTTTTCGGCAAGAAAAAAAGAGGGGCTAAGGCAGCCCTAACAGCCTCTCCGACGTCTCCGAAATAATACTCGAAAGGGCGGATTCCAGGGCTCGGGTTAAGAGTAAAATTAGAAAAGAGATCTATCAAATATCAGTCAGTATACATTACAGATCGGACATGGAGTGGATTTCTCGAGTAGCGAATCGATGAAAACATGAACAATTTAATGATAAATTCTCAGTCGTCAAATCCATGTCTCTATGTATTAAGCATCGAATCCACTCCCCCCTCTCAAAAACCACAGCTGATAACACATGACAAAATGAATTATCATCTTATTATGTCTGCAATATGTCTTATTGGACCTATAGGGGGCTCCGTATTCTTGTCACTTCCCAGTATTCCCGATCAAACTATGATCTTATTATATCAAGCTGAATCAACTATCCTGCTTTATCATGTCTGATTACGTGTTACTATTTATCATGTTTACGTGTTACATATTATGCAATTTATGTGTTTAAAGTTTTTTTAGATGTGATATAGTACAGGATACCCCAATGTAAGTAAGGGGTTTTCTTAGTTCTGAGCTTTACAGCAGGGAAGTAACAATACGTACATGTTTACATCATCCCACATGCTCACAACATCTAATTCGAGAAGCGCTACTTTCCTGCCATGCAAAACAACGCACTAGAGAGATTTCCTTGTATTATGGTCCCTTACGGCAGCACTATTTCTAGTTTTGCTCTTCCAAAGAATTCATTTTCTTACTTATGATGTAGTTCCCTCCCCCGAAAACACTTCTACTGTATTTGGTCTCGTGTTACGACTACTTTGATACGGGGCTCCGCCCTCTGGCCGCTTCACCCCTCCTCTCCACGGTAAGACTGGCTACATCTTTATTTACGCCTACTTATGCCTTCATCAAGTCTTATGATGCCTTTATTTCAAAAACATAACGCCATAAAGGCATCATAATGTAGCAAACCAGACTTTCCATTTTCAACACAGAGGCCTAGGACCTTCTGTGACTGTCTTTTTTTCCGCATTATGCGTTATAGAACAGAAGACGGAATTACAGGGAAAACAAGACAAATGATAAACTGACGAACAAAGGAATAAAGAAATAGTGGAAAATACAGAACCAACAAGAATCAGTTAGTTGACATACATGCGGGCGAAATGAAAATTCCCAAATGTCATCAAAAACAAAACGTGAGACGAAGATAAAACGTGTAAAACAATCTCATAAAAAAAAGGGGGTAATGTGGCCTGAGGTCGAAGCCCATCAACATTATTTCCATAGGCATTTTTGCTGCCTACCCTTCTTCCTCCGTCCACTAAATAAAATTTCTCGGCTATGGCTTTGTAGTTCTCTCAGTTACAACTTGTAAATCGGCATTTTCGCACACTATCGTCTCTCACTCCAGCCGAATCTATAACGACCACCTTTATTACACCAGTTCAACTTTCGTGCAGCTATTAAAGGCAAAATACTCACCATAGTCGGGAACGATTGATTGTACGGCACCGAGTGAGACACATGCGACTTCATGGCGGCAGCAGACGGAATAATGGAGGGAGTCGTCGTCTTGATCAAACTGATCGGACCGTCATCGATGGGAACGAGCACCGGACTCGGCTGCGGAGGAGCCACCGAAATCGCGGGCACTTCAGACACCTTCGACGACGGCAACAGCAGACCGGGCACAGCCTCAGCCGCCGCCGGCGCGCACTTGATAACTGCCGGCGGTGAATTTGCTAGCGATGCGATGACACTGTTAGTGATCAACGAATCAACGGCGTTCGAGATCGCGGACGTATCCGATTTAGCCGTCGATTCGGATTTCACGAGCGACAAAGCAGATTCTTCTTCGAGCGAATCGTCCAATCGTGGCTTCTTCTCGGGCGGATAGTCTGGTGTTCTTCGTGATCTGCAAATGTAATACGCGAGTTAGTTTCACTAAACGAGAAAAAAGGTAACAGGTCTTCGAAATAGACATAACGGGCATCAGAAATTCCCAATTCTCAACGGACTCGCAGACAACGTCATCTCGAGCACGTATACTCGATTCGCTGGCCCCATTAGCTCGCACACACTCCCTGCACACTCGACGGACATGCCAAATGAAGAATTCCAATGCCACGTACACCCAAATTCGAAAAAAAAAGGACTAAGTAAAAACTAGCACGCAACGACGACTGAAACACAATAACGAATATACGACTGACGATAACTTAAATCTATGTAAAATAAAAGTAGACCGGGAAAATCCTCAGAAACATAAGCGCTAGTAAAAAATAAATAAATAACGAGAAAAACCGGACAGTTTCGAAAAAAAACAACTGAAGAACCGTACAAATGAATGCGGACAGAAACGAGAAGAGAAAGACAAAATAAAATCACATGCGTGATAAATGCCGATTGAGCATGCGCTAAACGAAGGGAGAAAACAAAAAAATAAAATAGATTCGGTGCAAAACTGAAAACACTTCTTAAAAAAATACATCTACAAAGCAGCTGAGGAATTTTCCATAAATATGAATTTGTAGAACATCTTTTAGAGGTCTTAGCGGAGTACTGTTCTCGATTTCGACACAAATTATCAACGAGATAACACAAAAAACAAAAATATATAAATAAATAAAACGAAAGGAACCAAAAAGGCGTGCGTGAAACATCTGCGAAGACTCGAGTTCACGAATTTCCTTCCGGAGAACAAGTCAGGGAGGACGGGGGGCTATATTCCAAATCAACCTCCATTGCTTTCGATTCTCTCTCACCAGAGGCAACGTCTAAAAATGACAGTCCAAATCGACCGTTTTTTGGGGGGTTTTCTTTTTTCAAGTTTCAAAATTTTCAAACAGGTAGATGTTCTTTACAACGAAATTCATATTCAACGGTACTAACTGATTTAAATCCGTGCGAACAGGTACATACTGTCCTTCTTCGGCTTCTTTCATCGGTATCAGCAGCCCGCTGACCGGATCAATCAAGTTCGTCGGTTCGGTGGAGGTCGGTGTCGCGACCGGAGACGTCGGAACGGTGGCGGACGGAGACGTGGGAGGTGCTACCGACGAAACCAGACTCGATGGGAAATCGTCGTCTTCGTCCTCGGCGGACGGTTGCGTCTCGACGACCGGTGCCGCTGGGGTGCTTCCTGGCTTCGACAACTGTTTCTTCGTTCCCCGGGCGTTCTTGCGGGTCGACTCGTGCACAGTGGTGATGATGGCAGCGGCCGCGGCGGCTGCGATTCGCGTCGTACGTCGCGTAGGTCGCGGACTCTGCACGGTTTTGATTACTTCGTCGATGGTGTCATCAACGGTGTTCCGAAAGCCGCCTTCTTTCTCCTAGAACAGGAAATCGTGGATCGTTATTTCGATAGCAGTTGTACATGCGTCATTCAATTACGAGATAACAAGACTGGCGAGCAGGACAGGATGAGGACAGCTTGTATCAGAATGATTATCAGCCAGTGCGCGAAGGCGGAGGCGGGGTAGGAGCGTGTTTCCCTTATTTCTACCATTTCGAAAGATGTTCGCGCCTAAAAGCTAAATAATGAGTCTTGTAGCTTCGAGAACTCAAGTTCTTATCCAAAAAGGTAAGTACTAAAAAGCTTCAGCTTTCCGACATCTTGCTATTCTAGAAGTCCGTCTGGCTATCTCCCTGCTTGCCCCCACCTATTTTCTTGTTTGTCTGCCTATCTAATTGGCTAGCTGTAAGAATAACTGTCTGTCTGTCTAAATTATCGGTTTGATTCATAAGCTAACTGGTCAACCGATAGCTGGCTGCCTCTTACATTTGTCTGACTAATCCTTCTAGCTGACAGAATTTTGAAATACAAGAAATGCCTCCATAATGTTTCGTAATTCAGGTTGATCATTCATTCGGCTGGCCTTCCGACAAGAGTAGAGACCGAGGACCACGTGTTCAATACGGTTTCTCAATCAGGCTGACTGGCTATCTTGCACCCGAGGTGTTTTTCTTCTTCCATCAGGCAATGATGATCATGTTTTCAACGTACAGTTCGGTGCAGAATTTTTTCCCCACCAAAAATAATCAATGGACTGAATACTCAAGAAGTAACTATGAGACCCGTTACACACTAGCGCTACCCGTAGCCACGATACGTTTCAGCAGCTACCTGAAGCTACGCTACATCAAGACGTGTTTTCACATACTTCGAAAAATTAAAAAAAATTTTAAATCAAGTTCACTGAGAAAATTATCATCAAATTGTCATCGTTCTTCAAAGATGGCTATAAATTGTGGCTGCTTCTTTGAAAACGAAGCAAAAATATCTCCACTTTTGCCTATCTCAAAGGAGCTACAATTTTTTTTTAAACTCTATAGATTGCGGTTGCTTCTTTGAAAACGAAACAAAAATAACTCCACCTTTGCCTATCTCAAAAACTGAAGGAGCTACTTTTTTTTGAATTTTCAACTGGTGTAGCCCCTTCAACACTCAGGTAAATTTCTTTTATATCTTCAATAGGCAATCATGTGCGCTAAAGGGACTATTTGAATTCAAATTTCAGCACCCTTCAACCTGTCAAATTAGACAACCAAATCTGAGAAATTTTCTCCACGCGAATTATGAAAAAATCACGAGAAAGACGAACTAACCTGCAATCGTCTCGACTTCCGCGTGTACGCTGACGTGGCCTTTGTTGGAGTCGTCTGTAAATTGATGTTCGTGACCGCAGGCGGCGTCGATTTGACCTCGGTAATTACAGGTGTTTCGGCGACCGCCGGTGCAGCCGGCTGCGGTGGTTCGACGGGGCTTTTGATGGTCAGTATCAGCCTGGGGCGTTTCACTTCCTCCTCAGAGTCTTCTTTGAACTCGTACACATCGGCCGATGATTTCTTCGATTTGAAGTTGGCCACTTCGTCAGCCGTCTCCTTGGATACATTGTTATGTTTCCCACGTCTGGTGGTGACACCACCCGGAGCTGCTGCCTTCCTCCGACGACCACGCTTCGCATTATACGAATGATCATTTAGTTTGGTACCTGCGATGTAACACAAAGTTGACGATAAAATCAAGGAGGCGCACAACTGGGAATACGCAAAATTATCCGAGGGGTATGTTCTCGGGCGGACGTTGGTTATTTGAGCCGAACGAAGGCTAGGCTGGATGGGCTATTTCGCTAAGGAAGTCGTACAGTTACATTCAAAATTGCTCGAGGATCAGATTATCTTTCAATTAAAGCATCGCTTTCCCGATTAAGTCAACCACCGAACACGTCAACGCGCCAAAATCAGAATGGCTGCGACTGCGGTTAGTATGCCAGAAGTCACTACCGGATATCACATCACCGATATGCATCGTCTTGCCCCTTTGGAAGCTCATAATCATCGACTGAGAACCTATCGTTAAAAACATGCTAAGTTCATCTAATAGTAAATATAACGGGTCGAGGTTCTATGTACTTGCCTATGCATCAGTTTCACAGGAAACAGAAATATTAGTACAGAAAACGTTATCGCAAAACAACCAAGTTCACAATCAAAATGAGCGAAAACTATCGCTTTTACATTTTCTAGTCAACGTATATTTCTGAACTCAGGCCGGTATAGGAGCAATGTATGGAATACCTTCCTTTCTGTCTAAAACTCCAAGAGTCCTAAATCAAATTTCTCAAAATCCAAAAACGCTGCAATTTTTAAAACTTTTTCCTAGCTCAGTTACGGACAAAGAAATTAGTTTCAAGCAGGAATAGGCTTATCACAGCTGAAAACCAACATTTTACAGTTTGTATAGATTGTACAGATAGATTTTGAATTCGTACCCCCCTCCCCCCCCCCGTTTAGATGCTTACACCAAGGACAAACTTAAGCCTTCTTCTTGCTCTTGTCCGATCGGCAAAATCAACGTCAAAAGACATGATCTTTTTGGATTCTAAATTATACGATCATCTTGCCTGATCGTTTTGATTTTTCTGATCTCAAGATTCCTGGTTTTGAATGACGAACTAAAGACATATCGGTGGCTGACCGTTCAGTCCGACAAATGTGTCCGCAACTAAAACCTTGAAATTTGGAACTTCATGACTTTCTGAAAGGTACCCGTCAGACGTGTACCTAAAAATGTTTTTCGAGAAGTGAACAAAAAGTTCTTAGCACTAAAATCCAAATTACCAACAGTGCGATAGAAAATACTTCGAAATTCCAACAAATTCAAGGGCAAAAAGTATTTTTCTAGACATTTTGGGAGGGTCACCGCCTCTCACTATACACGTCTACTCAATATAAACTACCATCTTCCTTCCATCGAATCATTCGCGTAACTCACCTGTATTTTCAGCAAGTGTTGCATCCTCAGCCGGCTCCGACGCTTCTTCGTTTGACTCGTGATGCGACAAATCGGTAGACGAAAATGAATCGTTCAGCTTCTCCTCCAATGCACCTTCACCACCTCTGAGCTCGGACTTCTCGGACACCGGGCTGTCTTGGCTGTGGTTCACCTTTATCACGCAGTTGTAATCGTTCACTTGGTTCTTGATCACGTTCGACTCGTTCATTTTCAGCAGAATTTCCGCCGACGCGATCTCCTCATCCGCGGCTACCACCACCTTTTCGCTTTCGCTAGATACTACACTGTCTTCGGTCTTCTGCGTGACACGCTTCGACTCGTGAATCCGCTGTACCACCTTTTCGAGTATGTTTCGGTTGTTCTCCGGTGACCGGTAGTTACACTTGGCGAACTCGTTCGACTTGAAGATCTCGTCGTCGACGCTGCGCGTGATCTCCTTCATCTCGCGTTCCTTACTCCGCACGAGCACGTTCAGCTTAGCGTCATCGTTCACTTCGGCCATGTTCTCTTGGTTCTTGATCGTCTTCACGATGTTCTCCTTGTTGGCCTCGTTTACCTCGCAGCTGTCCTGCTCCAGTTCTCTGCGTTCGGTAACCTCGGCGTTCTGTTGCGCAGGCATTGGTAACTTCTGTTTCAGTGCATCAGACTCGACCTGACGATCTATGTTTTTCTCGGTCTTCTCGACGCCGGCCAGGGGCACCGAAACGCTGTCGACGACCGCCGCAGGTTTCACGTCCCTCTCCGGCGACTCGTCAAGCACGACTTCATCTTTCGCCAGCTCTTTGATAACCGTTCGGTAGGGCTCTTCTTTCACACACTTCAGCACATCCACAGCAGGTTCAGCGACGCCTTCTGCAGACCGTTTTCTTGAATTCGAGTTGTACGTGTGATCAGTTACTGACTTGACTTCCGGTGTTTCCGGAACCTCAGCTACATCTTCGACTGGTTCGAGTTTCGGAACAACCGCGGGAATAATCGCGGTCGCGGCAACGACGGGAGAAGGCGCTTTCACGATGTTCTCAATTTCGTCGATTTCTTTCTCTCCTTCAGTTGATTCGGAGCTGATCTCAGGCTTAAGTTCGATTTCCGGTTCAGGTGTTTCAATTGGTTTCGATACCTTAGCAACGGAAGATGCGCTGCGAATGTGATTTGCGAGTGCTGGGGCCTCCTTTAGTTTCAGTTTCTCCAGCTCTGCAACCGTCAACGCAGTCGGACCATTGCACTGAACGTTCTTCTTCGACTTGGCTTCTTCTTCTACAGTGGTCACATCAACGGTGGTCGAGTTGTTCTTCGGCGGGACTTCGGTCTTGACTGGAACGTCTTTTGGCGGCTGAATCGACAGCGCTGTATCATCGAGCTGTTTCTCGATGACCTGGCTCTGATGTTTGGGCGATTTATGCGTTGGGTACAGTAGCTCGTCGAACGACTTCGCCGCAGTGTTATTGTACAGATACCTGTCGAACGTCTTGAAAGATAAGTCGCCTTTGTTGTTGTTGTTGGGGCCCATTTTGATCGCCTCTTTCGGCGTATCTGATTTTCGACGCGACCGCTTCGACTCCTGGATCACTTTCTCTTCTGTCACGACATGCGGGACTTCTGGAACCTCCATGGCGTCCTCGACTACAGCAGGAACGCTAACGTTCTCCAACGGGGCGGTCGCTGATTGAGCGGTAATGCAGTTCTTTTCACACGGATCGAGATCGCGTTTATTGGTTACCTCTTCGGGCGTGTCTGATTTACCAATATCCGCGATTCGCACGGCAAGGTCGCGCTGCACCGGCGCATCTGTTTTGAAGAGGTCAGAAATGCGTACTTCTAGGTCGCGCTGCGTCGGCGTATCTGACTTACCGATGTCCTCAACTCGCAATTCGAGATCGCTCTCGACTACTTCAGTCGGTGGAGGTATTTCGGGAGGTAACGGGGTTTCCACAGATTCTTCGACCTTCAAATCGTCCGTAGGTTCGAATTTGGACTCGTTCAACGCCGATTCGTACCTAGAATCAACGGATACGTCGCTTTTCTCCATCAACTCGAGAGCTACGGATGTGGTGGATTCATTCAAGTCCGGACTTCGTTCCCGTGGAGTGGCGAACGCGGAATCATTGATGCTGGTATCTGTTTCGCCACCCAACGTAACTTCCTTCGTATCGGTCTCCTTACGGTCTTCAATTTTGGTGGCGTCTTTAACAGACACGAAGCTGTCGTCAGTTGAGGTCATTTCCCCCGGACTGGCCGACGCGTCTTCGTCGTCTTTCATCTGCGTATCCTCGGTGTCGGTGTTAATCTGCAGTTCAGGCTCCGAGCCCGGCGTACTCGGTTTCATCGCGTCCTCTTGAAAGCAGTCGTTGAAACCGAATTCGGAAGACTCGCCCAGTATGGCGGCCACCGCGTCCTCTGTTTCCTCCTGTGAAATGGTGATGCCGGTTTTGTCGTCCACAGCCGAATTCGTTTTTAGTTTCTCTACGATAGGAATGGCGACCGTCGGCGGCTCGACTGCCGGTTCGCTGGGCGTTTCAACCAGCGCACTCGATATACTAAGTACGGCTCGCTCGTGAATGTTTTCAGACGCAATACTTTTCACCGCTCGCTCGTGAACGTTCTCTTCGGCACACTTCTCCTCGTCTGCGCTCGAGATACTCTTAACTGCCGTATCGTGAACGGTTTCGACGGTCGCCGACTTTTCTTCTTGGGCTTTTTCCTCGACAATGGAACTGGTTACGATGTCCACCGCTTCTTTAGGAGTGTTACATTCGTCGATCGAAGTGCGCGACGCGCCGTCTTTCGAACTTTCGTCTCGCCAATCAAATTCCGACAAGAGTGACTTGTTCGGTGATGAGGACGCTGATTCGTCCAAGCATGGAAGCGAGAGCGATGGTGGTAGCGGCGGCGGCAGTGGCGATAATGGAGACAACGGCGCCGGGGGAATATCCATTTTCTCGATCATATCTTGTTTCGAGTGATGGTGATTATGGTGGTGGTGGTGGTGATGGTGGTGGTGTTTGGAAGACTTCTCCTCTTTGGACTTCTTTCTCTTCTTCTTCTTGGATTTGATGTGATCAAAGTAGCTGTCGTAATTACTGGTGTTCTCGACCGAATTTAGCCGGGTCGTTTCGAGGTCGGCGTTTGTGTTATTGTTGTTCGCTTTTGGAAATTTAGGCATTTCAACGGCGTTCGATTCATTTTCGTGTACATCTTTGTTACTGGAGTCGGAGTCGGCGTCGTACACGTCGGATACGCTGAGTTTAGAGAGTTTGCGGGAGTCATTCATCAACTTCTCCGAGTCGTCTGACATGGAGCCGAATATGTCTTCTTCGATATTCTCTACGCTTTTTACCTGAAAAAATGACGTAACACTGACGTTGGTAAATACTGAAGAGGACTACGAAGTACTTAAGTTGATAATCCTGTAAGTTGGGTTTTAATAAAATTGAAATGGATACAGCAGAAACTCTCTGTATAAGCGTTACATTTATTCACTGGAAGTCCCTATTGTTCAGTATGTTGTGGAAGTCGACAGTCAAAGTTTCTCTCATTTGTACATAAAAGTTTCCACGTCAGGGGGGAAGTGAAGTAACGAGACTACCACAGATGATACAGAGACCTGAAGAACCCACCCAACAGACAGGAACCCATCAGACATTGGAGAGATTTTGGGACCCGCATTCACGACTTCCACCCAACATGAATCCCTCACTGCGATTAGGATGTATTCGAACATTCACAAGAAGGTAATTCAGTAACCCAACAGTACGAATTTACGAAATCATTATGAAATTCACCTTATTTCGATTCTTTTTCTTCTTCTTCTGCTTAATTCGATGTTCCTTGTCCTTACATTCTTCGTCGCCATCACTGGGCACTGATTTCCTGCGCTCCTTTTTCGAATGCTTCTTATTCCGCTCGATCGAATGCTCTCGAATCTTTTGACGTTTCTGCTTCTTTTTATGCGACTTCTTCTTTTGAAACTCGTTTACATCGTACAGCATGGGGTCGATGAGTGGAGGCGGCGATGAATTTTCAGACTTGGCATAGCCTTGGTGTAGCTCGGACAGATTGAAGAACAGATCGTCGTCATTCTTCTCTTCCTGCTTGATTTTCACATCGTGTTCGCTGTCGTCCGAGTAGATGTTGCATTTCTTCATTTTCGGGAACCGACACGACACGATACTGTCGTTCTCCGAGGTGTCAGACAGTAATTTTTCTAACTTCACCCGGTCGTCGATGAAATCGGATTTCTTCAATTTGGGCTTGGGCTCCGTTTTGATGGGGCGCACGATCTCTTCCTCGGACACGTCGGACAACAACCTCATCTTATTTCTCAGGTCATCGGCGCGTTCGTCAACTTTATTCAGTTCGCCCTTCTCGATCATGGTTTTCAAGTCGTTTTTTGGCTTTGTCTTACATTTAGTCATCAAGTCGTTCTCGAACGACTCCTTCAGTTGTGTAGAGTCCGAGAACAACTTGCCGGACTTGATTTTCACATCGTCGTCCGAAAAGTCGGAGTAGATTTTGTCGGTGTCGATTCTAGATTCATGACACGATTTTGGTTGGTCTCGGTTTCGTCGTTCGTCACCCGATAGATCAGAGTCGACTTTCTTCTTCAGTACACTCTTGTGGCGACTCGACCGGTGCTTGGACATTTTCTTCGACATGCCCTTTTTGAATTTACGTTTCGCCTCGCTCATGAGAGCAAACTGTTGTTCTCGCTTCTGCTTCATCTTCATCTCATCTTCGGACGTATCGGTGAGTGCGTGTTTCGATTTCTCTTTGTTCTTGCCGTTCAATGACCGTCGTGACACCTTCTTCAGCTTGGCCTTCAGCTCTTCTTCGATATCGGAGTGCAGTTTCTTCTTGTGTTGACGGTCGTCGTCCGACGAGTCGGATGGTACGGGAAGCTTGACTTGGTCGTTACCGGAATGCTCTTCGTCGGAACTGTCTAAAATGAGCTTGTTACCTTTCCGCGACACCGTTCTCTCTTGATCAGTGTCGTCATCGTACGAGGTGGAGCGTTTCTTCTCTTCGCGTTTAACGCGCGATTGCTTCAGCTGACTGAACTTCTCCTTCAGCTTCTCTTGGCGTTTCTCTTCTTCTTGTTTCTGCAGATTTTTCGTCGATCTGGCCTTCACCTTGTCGTACATCGAGATGTAGGCAGGCTCATCCAGCACGACGTCGAAGATTGAGTGGTTCTTCTTGTTGAATTTGCTCTCGTCGTAACTCTCGAACTCAGAGTCCGTACTGCTGTCACTCAGGGTTTTGCGTTTCTTTGACTTCTTCGAACGTTTGCTGCCGGTGCTGGAGGAAGACTTCTCACATCTCCGGCCACGCGACGAATCGCTACCTTTCTTCTCTTCCTTGCCACTGTTCGCATCCGCCGTGCCGCTGTTACCGTTGCCGCCTTTCAGCGCGTCGAATTTCTTCGACAACTCGGCGCTGGGACCACAACCACTGGAAATGTCGTGCCTCGATTTCTCGTCGTTGTTGCTCTCGAGACTGTCGTACGAACTGAGCTTGTTGCTCTTGCTGAGCACCGAATCGGACAGCGAACTGCTGCTCGACGAATTTTTTCGCTCTTTCGACGTATCTTTGCGCTCCAATGACTTGGAAATACTGTCGTGCTGCTGAAATTTACTCCGGCACAGCGACGACTTCGAATCGTTACTCTTCTCCACGTCCATAGGTTCCACTTTTACGTCCTTCTCGAAACCGACATGGTTTGTTTTTTGGTTTTCCATGTCTTTGTAGCGCTTGAAGTCATGATACTTGATTTTACCGTTCTCTGGGTGGCCGCTCATCTTCTCCTTTTTCTTCTCCTTCGTCACATCTTTCTCGGGTTCTTTCGACTTGATCGAATTCTCGCGCTTCAGTTCGACTTTGTGAGTTTCGGAATTCTTCTTCTCGGTGTGCTTCTCTTCCGATTTGTGCTTCTCCGGCTCCGTGGCAGTCTTCGGTTCCTCCGGTTTCCGTTTCTCGATCTCCTTACTCACAAGCTTGCCGTCAACGTGCTGCGGTTTCTCTTTCTTCTTCTCAAGCAGCTTGGCTTTCTCGGCGTTATGCTCGACCGTGTCCTTGTCTTTGCTCTCGATGGCTTTGAGTTTGTCGGGCATGTCTTGCGACGTGTCATCTCTCAGGTCCGGTTCGTCGGGTTTGCAACGCTCGACTAAAAAATGATTCTTCTTCTTTTCCGAATGCTTGTTCTCGAACATGTTGAATTCTTTCGTCTTCAGGCATTCCTTCTTAATCCTGGCCTCGCTGCTCGTCTCTTTCTTTGGCTCGGGTTCTCTAGGTTTGGTGGTTGTCGTCTCGCAGTTCTTCTCGAGCGATTTGCAACTACTTTTCTCCTCCACTGATTCGGATTTCGCGTTGTCGTTCGTCTTCTTCTTCTCATGTTTGATGTGAAACACGGTCTCGATGATCTTGTTTTTCTCAGTCACGGTTTTACACTCGTCGACGTCGTTACAGTCTTCGTCGTCGTCGTCGTCATCCTCGTCATCGTCGCCGACGACGTTGCATTTCACATCGACGCCTTCACCGATCTCTCCTTCGTCCAGGCCGTCGGTTTTGGCGTCTTGTTGCGGTATCTTCTCGTCTTTCTTCTGGTCCACATTCTTGGACTCGTCGATATGGTTGTAAGGAACTTGTTTACTTGGTCTATCGCATTTCTCGTGGTAGCCGGACTCCTTCATGGTTTTGCCGTCGTGCTTGGGTACGTCTCGCATCTTATACGGCTGTACCTTCGTCAACTCGGGCCTGGTATCGTTTATCTTCACTTTGTTTTGGTGGTTTAACTTGTCCGCCTGCTTCTTCTCGTCCTGTAGTTTCTCTTCGAGCTGGTCGAGGCTCAGGCGATCCTCTTTCACTCCGGAAGACTCGATGGATGACCGCCGATTGTTGATGCTCACCCGGCCAATGTCGGAAACATCCTCCAAACTCTTACTCAGTTTGTCTCGCTGCGACGTGTGGATGATGACAGAAACCGCGTTGCTGCACTCGGACTTGTCGCACGAGTCTTTTCTCTTATCGAGAACGCTGTTTTCTTTTTCGGCCACCGACGTTCGGTAGGGTTCGAACGTGTTATTAAACTTGCTTTTCGCATCCACATGATTGACGAATGCGGTTCGCGGATCCGAAGGTTTTTTACTCTCTTTGTCTCTGCGTTCCGTGCACTCGTCGTCCGTGATCGATTTGCGTCCGATGCTGTCGACGCTGTTGCGCCGCGAACTCACCGGACTACAGAGCAGCTCTTTTCTCGGCTCGACAGGGCACGCCGTCGCATCCAGCCTACTCGACGGATCTCGACTAGCAGTAACTGGCGACAGGTTTTTTGGTAAATCAGTTAACTTCTCAACCGAGTTGTTCCTCAATAACAGCGTGGATCGCGAATTACTGCTCGGCGCGCAGGTTGGCGTCGTCGGACCCGACTGCGGCGAATCTGGTAGGGGTGGTGGCGGTTTCGAGATAGGCGCGAACGGCATGCCCAGTTTCGGTAGCGTCGGCTTCAGCGGCGGATGCGACGGAAACGGATACTGCAGTCCCTTGATCACCGCCGACGAAACGTTATTCGGCGTCGTCGGCGTCGGTGGTGTCGGCGGCGTAACAGGTTTACTGCATAAATTAGGTAAAGGGTTAACAGTAGATAATAAGGAATGAGATCTGGAAGTACTGTTCACCGACACACGAGGAGGAATGAATTCCGTGGCCGGTTGTTGGTCGGTTATCGTTTCCAAGCGTTTAAAATGGTCATCGAAAACGCTCTTCCTCGAAAGCACCGTCTGACAGATTTCCGACCGCTGTCTACCGATTGCGTTCACATCCGGCAATTTGTGTTTCATTTGCACGGCAGACGTGTCCAGTTTGCCCATCAGTGCTCGCGATCTCGAGCCCGACCACTTCTCGTATTTCTCGTCCAATGACTTCAGCTGCTCGATCCACGGCGCCTTTAACGTTTCCGTCAATGCTTCGAACGACGTAATGTTGCTGAGTTTCATGTCGAGTATACTAGACTTGTCTTTCACGTGCGGCGATGACGGCTGCCGCGTACAATTCAGCGACGAGTTCCGCACACTATCAAACGGACGGGAGTGCGGTTTACTCTGGTGAGGCGACTTCGACGAGCGGTCGGAAGGAGACGTAGAACGAGGAACTTTATTCGCAAACGACGGTAATGGTAAAGATAAAGGAGTATTATTAGCGTTCTTCTCTTTCGCCGCCCGACGACTTTCGTAGTGGGCGAGAATGTTTTCGGGTCTTTCATCACATAACGGAGTTCCAGGTCGACTTTCTTCCCGACTGGTGCTACGCTGCTGCCGCAACGCATTCTGCTGCTTTATTGAAGTGAGTTCTTCTTCCTCCTCCTCTTCTTCCGAACTCGAGTAATCGTTCAGCTGCTCGAGCAACGACACGCGTTCCTTCTGCAACGTCACATCATCTTGCGGATTGGGTGGAGGCTTTTCGCTACCCCCTGTGCTCAGATTTATATCTTCCAGACTTCTGTAAGAAAAAGTAAGAAACAAGAATTAGGCACAAGCCAATATTTCAGTCTCACGAAAATCTCAATATCGCTAGCAGATTCAAACGTAAAGGAAAAACTAGCAATCCAGCCACATGACCAGGATAGCGTAGAAGTATTTCAATTACCTGGATAAACGTTTATCGGATGAACAATCGAGGGTACTGCAGTAATCGAATCGACTAGTATGTTGGGGGTGCGGCGTCGACCTCGATGACGTAGATGGCGACGGCGACGGAGTATTATTAACGATAGGTGAAGCGCTATTGCTGGACGGCGTTTGTTGAACTGGTTGTCGGGTAGGTGTGGTCCGTGAAGACGGCGTTGTGTGTGGAATACGCGAGTGCAATTTGGTATTACTATTACTGGTACTGTTGCAACTGCTGTTATTACCGATGTTTGAATTGCTGACGGAGTTGAAACTGTGTTTACTAACGTTCCCACTGTTGCTACTGGTAGTTGATACAGGTGTATCGAGACCACGCGTACTGCCCGTACTTCGAGGCGAATCTTGACAACTATATCAAAAAAGTTACGAAGGTACATCAGTTGGATGGAAACGTACGTACGCCCCTGGCACCACACAGCATTATATCGAACATGAAAAATGCTGTCTCTTATATCAAAGACTCACTTGTTTTCATACGCCGATACAGCTGCTTTTGATTTTTCATAGTACTCGTAAAAATTTTCTTGGCATTCGGGAGACGCGTAATCCGCCATCAATCTTCGGTTTTTTAGAACGTAGCCTCTCATTTGACTTAATGCCGCTTGTGCATGCGTTATCTGAAAGTGAAAATCATAAGAACTGAGGTCGCTGAACACAAGTATTACATTGGATTGATATGGTGGAGATATTATCGTGCACACGAATGGGTGCTTACTTGAAGAAAAAAAGAATATCACGCCTATATTTAGTAGACGCGAAACTAATCAGAATGACAATATTGCTTACCTGTTGAAAAAACACCAAAGCTTTTCCCTGAGATCTATTTATATGTACATGCGTCACATGACCAAACTGACTGAAAGACCCAATTAACTGTTTTTCGGTAACACAATCTGCAAACATTGGAACAACACGTTAGATCCATTTAGTAAATTAGTTGAAAAATAAGAAAACATGACAACGAACGGTGTTTTTCATTACCTGCAACGCCAGCCACCCATAAGCAGTTGGTTGCAAGTGACTTCCCATATCCGAGATTAATTTTGTTGTTTCCTAAATATTCTCCATCCATCGCGTGCATAGCCTTAACTACACTACTAATATCACAGTATTGGCAAAATGCGTAACATGTTGTAGTATTTTGTTTCTTAATATCAATATCCTGTATAACAAAAATACAAAACGTTAGCGCATTCAACAGAAATATTAACAACCTGGAGAACGTGGCCAAAAATACTCACTAGAATTTCGCCGAATTTTTGAAACGTGTTACGGAGATCATCGACAGATACATCTTTCTCAAGATTCCCTATAAATAACGTGCGCGTCGCCTTCGGATGGTACTCATCCATCTCAGCTTCAATAGGCCTGCAAATTGAAGAAATAAACATCAAAATAAATTCGATGCTCGTGAATAGTAATACAACAGCGCCTATCGTGGCACTGTGCTCGGGTCGGAGCATTAACTGAGAAATAGGAATAACCAAAAACATTCCCGAGGGCTTCTACACGTATTTACAATATCATTGAAATTATAAACCAGTATTAGATGGAATAGGAGTTCGATTATCGATACGGATAACAAGGGTAGTGCATTATGCGGTTCATGTGTACTCGGTATATACCTGTTTCTAATCGTCTATCGACTTACTGAAGGCATTGTTTGCGTGTTTAAACGAGAAAATAGTGACAAAATGAAGTACATACAATGGATAAATAATTTGTTGGAAAGTTTAAAAAAGTAATAGTGGACATTGACGCGATTAAAACAACGGTAGATGTGACAAGCTCGACGGCAAATCAGACGAAAATCAAGATCGATGAATTCTTATCCGAAGTGGAAGGCTTGAACAAACATCGCGACCAGCAAGAGAAGGGTATAGAAGAAATGGGTCGTGAAAATGCCAAATGAATGCACCATCTCGAATGCATGGAACAACATTGCCGGAAAGATGACGTGATAATAGAGTTTCATGGGAAGAGAGGGAGAATTTGCGTGAAACGGTGAAAAAAACAAGAGACAAATTAGGTACGACGCTACACGAGTATGATTTCCACGATATTTACAGACTTTACAGTAAAGACAAGAGCAACCTTCTCAATTTGTAGTTAAAGACTCAATTACAGGGAGAAGAAAATAAAACGCATCGATGAGTTAAAGAAGAGGAACCGCGAAAGGAACAACATTCACGAAGTATCCGATGGCCCAGTCACGATATACGACCATTTAACGGAAAGCAGTATGGAAATTCTGAACGCCACAAGAAATTTATGTGATGTGGAAAAGAAGATAAAATATGTCTAGTTGACGGGTGATTCTGTGTCCGTGAGATTGGAGGAGAACGCCCCGGCGATCAAAATAACTGAATGGGAGCAGTTAGACGATATCCAGAATGGGAGAAAACGATAGAAACTCACTGCAAAAAGAGACGGCTCGAGCCAGACATCAGACATAGCGGATAGAGTGGAATAATTTCAGGGATGGAACTCGGAAAAAGTTGCGACGTGGAAGCAGCCGAAGAAACTGAAATGCCTGACAAGAGGTCCGGAGAAGTCATAGGAAGAAGCAACTGATTAATACCAATTACAGATTACAGGAGTTATCTTATCAGTCCAACATCTACCATTACTACCGGAAAAACGAGACGAATTCAAAACGGCGGACGGAGTAGCGCGCTAGCAATAAGTATAATAGACATAATTAACATAGTAAGAACGTAGCGTGCATTGCTCTGCCGAATTCAGACCCCCCCCCCTCCCAACTAGGAATATCGTCCACTGGTATGACGAGACCTCACTGTCCTCTATAGTAGTCAAGGTGAACGAAAAATATCCTAATAAGAACTCTACATACCACAATACAGACCTTTTGGACCATAACTATCGAGGTTTAGCAGGAGAAGAGAAAAATCGCTGAAAAACATTAAGTGGGATGTTGTTGGTTTGACCGAGGTAAGAAGGGAAAGAGAAAAATTGACAACAAGAAGAAACAACAACTTATTTTACTATTACTGGACGCCGAGAAGTATCGAAGGATGGGATACAGACAAAAGATCACAGACAATATGACAGAAATTAAAGGTATCTCAGAACGAATTGCAGAAATAAGATTTAAGAATAAATAGCTCGATTATGTTCACTATTATTCAATTACACGCGCCTACTAGCACAAGCGACGAGAGCGAAATAGAAGAGTTTTGTAAGCTAATCGATAAAGTATACAATCGAGAGTAATAATGGGACACTGCGACAGCATTAGCGGATGCAATGTTGGGAAATTTGCCGAGTGCTAATAAAAGTGGCTACAAACTTATACTATAGAACTAATCAGTCAGATTAATCTAAAATTAGCAAGCTCGTTTATCCTCAAAAAAGAAAATCGGAAATGTACGGGGAAATCGACGGACGGGCGTACCAGAAACACTGTAGATCATTTAATAATAAATGATGTAAGGGTAGTTACAAATGTATAGACCTTCCCCATTCAAATTTTCGTCTGATCACAGATTATGTAGATGCAACATCAAGTTCCCTGTTAGAATACAAATTAAAAACTATTCAAAAGAAAAAAGAGAGGAGTTTGTCGTACTGGTGCATAAAACAGGAATTGACTGATAGACTCAAAGCGTAACTAGATAAGTATAGCCGTAGAGTAAGTAAAGGTGCAAGGTAAATATGACAGTCTAGAGGAGGTAATAAAATGTAATGAAGCAACTAGGTGTGAAAAAGATAAGACCCAATATAGATGATAAATTATCCACAAGAACAAAAACACTAATTGATAAAAGAAACACAATAAAGAGAATAAAACACGAGTCCAAAATAGAGTCGAACTTACGGAAGTAAACAAACTGATAAAAAAATAAATAAGGAAGGATATTAGGAACTACCAAAAGGAAATAGTTCAAGACGTTGCTAAAGAAAGTTGGTCAACCAAAAAAGTTGAAAGGCATCAAGTAGGGGGGGGGGGGCTAAATTTATTAATGAAAATATACGAACAAGCTAGAGGGACAGTCACATACAATAGTCTGTATTCCAGAGAGAGCGTGGAGCAAGAGAGTACGACAAATTTGAACTCAAGTGGTAAAGCGGAAGCAAAGGATGATGTTCCAGCCATTCTACGCCGGGAAGCAGAATTTACGCCACAAAATCTCAACATTAACGGGTCCGGATAGAACCGAGAACGAAATTCTAAAAAGATGCGCGCCTACCCTCGCCCAGCCTCTGACCGAGTTGTTCAACTTCATTAAAGAAACGGGAAGCGTACCGACACAGTGGCTCGGTGCTGAAATAATACTATTTCATAAGAAAGGTGACCGCATAAATTTAAATAATTACAAGCCAATAAAGCCTAACCTGGAATATAGGTAACATTTTTCTACAAATTCAAAAGGAGAGGATATTTGATATATTAGATTTCAACCAGTAAAAGGAGCAAGCGGGTTTCCGGGGAAAGTATTCTACAATTCATTAAATATTGTCGTTAACCAAGTAATCGAAAAAGCCAGAGATTACAACGTGAACTCATTATTTATCGATTACAACAAAGTGTTCGACTCCGTACTATACAGGTCTGTATGGAAAGCGTTGGAAAGGCAGGGACTTCCAATGGAGGGGACAAGAATTATTGAAAAGCTAGAAACGGAGGCAAGAATTAGCCCGGATCGGAAAGGAAAATGATTCCAAATAGAAAGAGGGGTCCGACAAGAGGACCCATATAATATTTAATGCACAGTTCTCGAGGTGTTTAAGGAATGGAGTGGGAAAGTGAAGGGATCATAAAAAATGGGACAAGACTAAACAATCTCAAGTTTGCACGCGACCTTGAACTGTTGGGTGAGGATTGGAAGCAGGGGGGACCAATGAACTTCGAGAGAAAAGTAGCAAAGTGGGCCTGGAAATAAATCTGAGAAAAACAGAACTGTTAACGAAACAGAACGTCGATTATAAAATAAAGAGTAAAGAAATTACTATAATCGATGAATACAAATACCTTGGGCAAGTAGTATCATTAGAAAATAGACAAGAAAAAGAAATCTGCGAGAAAAAACGTATGGAAATTTCCCCCCCCCCACACACAAAAAAAAATGCTGAAAAGTCAAATAAGTATAAACAACAAGATCAAATTATTAGAAAGTGTCATACACCCAACCCTCACTTACGGAACTCAGATGTGGTCACTTACCAAAAAGCAATTAAACAGGATACAAGTGACACAGCGAAAAATGTTGAGAAGTGTGCTCGGAATAGGGCAGAGAGAAAAACAGTGAGTATTAAGAAATTAACGGAGCAATCAAAAAATCGTGACATGGCTCACAAAATTAAGAAACTACTGAAATCTGATTACGCTGGGCATTTATACAGATCTGAACCAAATAGCTGGGGTTTAAAAGGGTTCTGGATTGGGTTCCAATAAACCACAGAAGGAAGCAGGGTAGACCCCCAATTAGATGGCAGGATGATAATAAAAACGGCGGGAATGCTTTGGGGAAGAGCAGCAGAAAATCGTGAAGGGTGGAGAAAGGTGGGGGACGTCTATACTCAACAGTGGGCAGAGTAAGGCACGCTACGTTTCTTCAACTCTTTTGAAGTAGTAATAATAATAATCAGTTGGAAGGGATGAGACTAAGGAGGTGAGACAATTTCAGTTTTGTTACAATAGAAATACTTTGCCAATGGCAGTTTTATAATCGTTATAACGAGCTCAAACGCATGATGACACAAGATAAAAAAATACATCGAAATCAAATCAAGTTAATTTCTCTAGAAGTATGATAGGGAGGTCCTTCTAGAAAACGTAGACGTTTGACAATAATTTTATCATTATTCCAAAAAAATAATAAATTAATCATGAAATAACTCAATAAAGCGTACCTGAATTCATTATCTTCAACATCGTAGCCCTGATAAATGGTAACTTCGATTTTGGAACCGAAGAATAATTTATCGTGGGATACTTGTAACGCCTTCTCGACATCATCTGCTTTTTTAAAACACACGATGGCATACCTATTTGCACCTTGCCCTAACACTTTCACAGATGTTACTTTCCCATGCTTCTTATATTCATGATACAGGCCATCTTTTAAACTAGAATCTGAAAAAAAAAAAAATATATCAACATTATTATACACGAGACATTTGAATTCATGAACGTAAAATCGGAAAAAAAACACCCACCGACTTCAGAATTTCTGGGAATCGGTGCCCATAATCGTGTAGAAGCCTAGAAACATGAGTTGCAGAAATTCACGGCGGAGGGAGGGCGTTGTGTTTTCATATCTTCTCTCATTCATTCAGAAGATAAATCTACGAGAACTTTTTCGTCTCCTTCTTTTAAAAGGCCACAAACAAACTTCTTTTGACATGGTTGGAGGCAACACGACAGTTCCCTAAATTAATACGACCTGGTCCAGAAATACGTTATCACACACACAGCTCGAGCTGAATCATCAACAACAAAGAAGTTGTATCATATCCATGATTACCACATCCACAACAGGTGCAATCATCATTCTCAGCAAGTACTGTATTAGAACTCCTTCAATTATGGCCTTTACTCCCTAATACACGAGTCAGGGTGTTTCCAAACTTCCCCCAAAAAATTTGACTTTCCCTGACCTCCCTTTTTGTATTTGAAGAATCCATCCAAGTTTTCGGATTGTTTTTGAATTTCAAGTGTATGAAGAGAGAGAGAGAGAGAGAGAGAGAGAGAGAGAGAGAGAGAGAGAGAGAGAGAGAGAGAGAGAGAGAGAGAGAGAGAGAGAGAGAGAGAGAGAGAGAGAGAGAGAGAGAGAGAGAGAGAGAGAGAGAGAGAGAGAGAGAGAGCTTCCTGTATGAATTGAAGGGTAATAGAATCAAAACTCACATTTGCCATTCTACTTCAATGGCGCAAATAGGCAAAATACTGTACATGGGTGCAGGAATACCTTTGCAGCACCACATACCGCACAATCACAGGCGCAGCAAAGATATTTTCCTGCACCCATGTACAGTATTTTGCCTATTTGCGCCCTTGAAGTAAAATGGCAAACTAAGTTCTGATTCTTTACCCTTCAATTCGTTACGTCCATAAAATATCATTTCTTAATTCTCATTTATTCATATTATGGGACTTCCCACGGAATCTTCCATTGGATGGTAATTTATTCATTTTTTCCTGACCTGTGAGTAAATTCCTGGTAATTTCCTTACGTTTTCCTGACTTCCTGACCTTGTAGACACCGTGACTGGTACAAATCTTTTTACAATTTTCATTAATGAATCATGAAGAGGATGAATACAAATACTCACACCACTAAACGACATAGCAGTTCAAGTCATTTAGCACCGTCTGCCACGTCAACATCGTGGACATTAGTTAATGGTTAATTCCTACTCGGTATCATCTGAAAATTTAAAACTCTCTCAACTGACTGAACCTTTGGGTGTCACTTTTTACACGTCAAGTTCATTTCATTTTTCTATCTTGAGCAAAAGAAGACGTGGGGTGGGTCCACCCTACCCAACCAACATCCACCACCCAAAAAACCTGCTACACTTGGGCAAGTACACGTACGATGAAAATTTTTGAAACCTCGGAAAGATTCCACACATAATAAGAGAGCTCCTTTCCGAAGGAATATCTCCAACTCCTTAGTTCACTTCAACTTTGTTCGCTGCTAGCTTTGGAAATGGGGAAGACCTTCCTTGCTGCTATTACAGGGTTGGCAGCTATGAACCTGCATATTGCTTCCGCAAGCCCGTTGGCGACAGAAAATACTTCACCAAATTGGAGTTATAGGCTAAGAATGCGAAGAAAAAACTGAGGACTTCCTGATAGCCTTTAATATGATGAAAAGGAAGAAAAAATTACTCCATCAGGTCATACAACTCAGCTCGAGAGTAATTACAAAATCTCCACTGACGGGAATTCATCGAATACTGAGAAAATGTAAAATTGGTTTCCACGTTCCTCCATTATACCTCGATAAACAACGCACACCTTTGCACTGATATTTCAAGTTAATTTCGGTACCACGTTTTATGGTAACCACTGTCCACTATAACCTTTTTTTTTCTCTTTTTTTTTCTATCCGAATTATTCATCACTCGCAATAAGATCTGGAAAGGTTTTCCTTTGCTCTTACGAAGTCATATATCAACTCTCATCGAAGGCACCTGCAGACGTAGTTACGGTAGCTGAACCACACTATATCCTCTAACTATAATCAACATTCAATTTACCGAAAGGCGATATTAATTTGTAAATAGAATAATATAATTACCACTAGAACGTGCAGGTAGATTTCGAACGCATATCGCGAGCGGCCTCCGATCGTCAGTATGCACAACAGGACTACAATTCGTCAATGGTGTTGATATGGTGGAATGAACTGTGACGGTACTCTTGAGACTACCATGATGACTGCAAATGCACAAATATAATCAAAGTTAAACACACCTAGATCATAAATCTACTTCAAGATACCCCCCCCCCCAATCAAATATCGGAGCTGGCACTTACCTATGCGTGGAACAAGATCTTTCTGAAATAGCTGCACTAGAAGAATCGGAACTAGAAGAAGAACTACGAGTGTGGCTTGAACTGCTACTAGAATGAGATCGAGATCTACTTGAATCTGAATTATTGGATACACTTTCGCTGCCGTTTGACCCACACCTTCGCATGACTCTACATTTTCTCCTGCGATAGAAGAACAAAACGTTGAACATCGGAAGTTCGACGGTAAAAGGAGCGTCGTTACTTTCTCACGCCTCGTAAACATCCGATATATTGAAGATTTTCAAAAAATGTCAACCCGGCTAAGTAACACATTTAGTATGGAACGTAAACGTGAGTTGCAATTCGAGTTAATTACTATGGCACTGTTTTGACTCGAAACGCTCTCCATGAGACGATTCAAGGATAAAAAATAACGCAGTGCGAATGGTACGGTAACTGTAAGTAATTACAGCGACACTCATTATAACGAAACCGTCATCAAATTTCAATATTTACCGAGATTTCGGATGTTTCTTATGTACAATAATAACGGGACTTTCCCTCCTGTCCTCTGGATACGCAAGGATTTCTGGTGTTGCGACTACCGAAGGTGGATACCTCGAACAGCTGGTATTTTCAAACGAACTCCAACCACTGGTTGTCACAGATCTGTGGTGTGTAGGAGGGGTTCTGGCGACAACACTGTTCCGAAAACAAATACAAAAAAAAAAAACATGTAATGACTCCATCGCAGTAAAGCTACTTCTTAGCAATTCTAAAATACTATCTAACAATACAAAATAGGTTTGAAAATTTGGTCACATTTTCAACTCTGCAAATAAACATGACGCGAGGTCTATATTGAAAAATCAGACTCCAAGCACTCAAGTTCAGGGTTTACAAGTTAAAACCAACGATCAGGGTGCTCGATACATATCGGAGTACTTCTCAAAAAACAGAGAACAATAGCCCTACATAAAATCTCCCAGTCATTTCTTCATACTTTTGTACACTGCAAGGAGCCATCATTGGTGACATGCTGTAATACTCCAAGACTACCTATATTGGAGCTCTCGATGAAGAGCAGACGATAGTTCCTTGTCAAATTTGAATTCAAAGGAGAAAAAAAAAAAAAAAGAAAAAAAAACGAAATCGACAAGATTTACCGAGGACTCTACAGAAGTACAACACACGAAATAAGTAAACAAAGATAGATAGATTCGAAAATCAACGAATTTGAACAGAACCAACCTTTCTAATATAGGGGTGTAATGCGTTGGACCGTTTCTGTACAGTCTGTCCCGTTCGCGTGTCCTGCCCCGTAATGACTCTGAGGGGCTGACAACATACGCTGACGGAGGTCTCCTAACATAACTTTCTGTACCATCTCGACGCTCAAAAAAATGACTAGATCTAGAATCGAAGGTGGTAATGTCTTCGGGCCTACAAACATAAAACAATACAAGATTACACTCTGTTAGACGTACATATACCTCAAAATGATTACATACAGGTAGACGAATTGAGATTCATTCGAGCATGAAGATCTCTCAATATTCGTGCACATATATTCTCTCAATATTCATATACATGTATTCAAAGACAATAATACGACCATTTTCATAAATAATATCGAGGCCGAAGTCAAGCTAGTTATATGTTTATGATCTTCCACGAGACACGCTGGATTCAGATTTCCACGCTCTAAATTACTCTTAATTTAGTGTCTCTGACCAATTTTGATAGCGAAATGAGCAGGGGAGGATAGGGAGTACAAGTTACCGGGAAATTTCTCAGTGGGCCGGTACATGTAGAGGTCCTCCTGGCCCGCTGTAATGGTCGGGAAGAAGAGAACAGTAAAAGGAGATCTGGCACAAGGGTAATGGAAGTAAAAAGTTGCGCTGATGCAGTGGCATTTTCCCGGGAGCTGTTTGGGTTCCAATATACCCCTGTTCAGAAAATACGAGAATTCAAGCATTCGGATTCCAGGAAGATCTGATATACTCTTCTTACTATACTGGCATGAGTAATTAGTTTACAGCTTATGTAGTGCATTAGAACAGCCCTGACAAAGAAGACCGGCTGCCAACTAGGGACGATTTTTCGTGAAATGCACCACTTCAAGTTATCATGCATGGCGAATAGTCGTCAATTCGGGACTCGAGCTTCGGAATGAAAGTATCATTTGACACCCCCCGCCCCCAATCAAAAATTCGATCACGAACAAAAACCTTTCTTTCGATTTTTTACTTGAATACTACGGTCATACACATTCGTGATGAAACATTGATGACTCGGGCGACCTGAGACACCCAAATTGGCGACCTGAGACAAGAAAAAGTTAGCACTATCGTTAACCACGAAATACAACATCGTTAGAACTTCAATGTATTCAATCCACTAAGGATGATCAATACTAAGTCCATCGGGACGTCATTAGGCACGTGACCAATTTGCAAGAAATATCCCATGCTACGGTTGTAGTCACGTCGTATTCACATTAAAAACGTTATCATGTTTCAGGTTACATAATGAGAAAACCGAAATACTCTCCTTATTTGGTGCCTTCAGGCGTCAACCGTTCAACTTGTAACCACCTACATACCCATAAAATTGGGAAAAAAGTTGTTTTGCTCTTTCTATCCAGTGGTTAAAAATTTTCAAACGCAAACTTGTTATATACATAAACGCTGCATATGGGCGTTGTAACAAAAATGTGTTCCAAACACATCAAGACTGAGTTTCATCAAACACACACATTTTCTTCGGGTTCTACTATTCGCAACCATGCGAAAAGGCAAAAACGAAGGAAGAAGACTAAAGTTCTGACATTTCTATGGCATTCGTATGCAATGCGTGTACGTAAGAGTAAGCTTGATTGGCATTCAACTCCACGTATGTCTCGCCGTATCTTCTTTGAACTAGCAACACATGGCACTTATCAATAATAAGAAGCTTCCAATTGGCAATTGAGACAGTGAGTGCCAGACTGGACCGAGCCACAGAAGTAAACAAAGTAACGATACCGAGTGTTCTGATAAACATAACACACGTTCTTCACATGCCAATTTGAACCAACCCGATCTGCTCACTATTTATTCGCTAGTATCAGCAATATCAAGAACTTGGCTTTGCCCCCCCCCCCTCCAATACACGTCATCTGAGAAAAGGTACCTCGGATAATCCAAAAAATCGGATAATTGAATGACTTTTTTTGCCAGTAATACACTCTTGGATGTTCATAAATTCATAGATTTCATTTGAATAGAGTTAAAATGTTTATTTCAATCTGCAATAGCTATGAAAACTCATGAAGAACGTTTTCCCGATTCGCAATCGGTTATCCTCTAGTTACCTGGGAAAAAGTTACCCATTTGCAACCCTCAGATTACCCAGCAACCCCTGAGTTACCCTCGGTTCCCCTTTAGTTACCTGAATAACTCGCGGGATTTTGCGCATCGCGTTATTAAAAGAAGCACTACATTATAAAATCATATTTTCACTAAACCACAATATTATGTAGTGCCAATTTGAACCAACCCGATTTGCTCGCTAGCACCACCAATGAATATGAAGAACTTAGCTGTGCCCCCCCCCCAGTACATGTCATATACTTAGTATCGGATCATTCGTACAGTGATTCAAATTGGTAACGGAAACTAAAATTGAATTTTCCAAGTTGAGAACCAGATTCGTGAAATTTCGCCGCGATACCGATACGGATACAAGCTACTCAACGCTTGGTTTTTGGAAAATCTGCTTATTCCTTCCCCCATATTAGTGAATATTCTCACTATCCAAGACCAACACTGGAAATGAAAAACGAGTGCTGAATTCTCGAACCGGGGACGTACTCTCAGGCTGTGTGTGTGGCAAAGTCTCCCTCCGACACACTTCGCACTGTTCGCAAAACCGTCCTTAGCGAGTGACAATTCATCAATCCAGAGCATCAGTCAGTCAGCAAAATTTCAAGTGACTTTATTTTCATGCAGTAACAAAATCATGATTAGCAGTAAGCAAAATTACGATCGCCAGACGGTACTTCAGCACGTCCATGTTTCCAATGAGCGAAGTTTGAATGCTGGGAACTTTTGTGATAAGAAATCTCTTTTTCTGATTTAACGAACAGTTATTTCTGGAGCAATTACTCTCACTCAGCGATATACAACTCTTAATCAAAATTAACATCGATAATGAAACCAGTTCTGAATGTCAAAAATTTATATCAGTGAATGCTTATGATACTGCCCTCCTAAAAAATGTCGCCCTTCCGATACGTAGTATGCTTTCATGAGGGCAAATGAAACAATATCTCTAGAGAATTAAGTTTCTCTGCCCACTAATAACCACTGCTGATGGCGGAAAGAGGGTCTGAAGGTTTAACGTTGAGAAACCTTGAATTTGAAGAGCTTCTTCGAATCAAACACACGGTACCATCAAGTTTCCTAACATAAATTCTTACTCAGGGTTAAGACGGTTCATAGTTAAGAATACTCATTTCCTCACACAACCTGGAGGAACGTCAACAATTTCAGTTCCATTTTTACGCAGCCAGTCATGGATCCAGGGGGCATGGGGTACATGCCCCCTCCTGTTGAAATTTTCAACGTAATAATAGGAAAAAAAGGAACAAAAATTATGACTTGTACCCTCATTATACATCACAAATGTATAATAACGCATCTATATATTCGTCATTGTGTACCCCACATTAAATAAAATATTTTTCCGGGAGCACCTCCGCCAACATAAAATCAACAGCTAATCAGTATGCATCGCCGCTACTGTACCCCCCCCCATCTCCTTTTTCTAAATCCGCGCCTGTACGCAGCGAGAATCAGATAAGCTTTCTCTGAGCTTTAGGGATAAGGTAAGTAGAACTTCTATAAATCAGACAAGCTCTTACAAAAAGAGCCACTAGTTCTGAAAAATTTGCCGATCTCTGTAGGGAAAATCAGAGATATCCACGATCCTTTGAAAAGTATTTCGCTGCCTGTTTCAATCCAGATCATGCTCGTACTGCCATTGCTCAAGATTCCAGTTTGGATTCGATCCTCCCAAACTGAAACGAAATCGATGAGAATGGCATCTCGGAGAAAATAAGAAGTCGACTTCAAATCCTGATACCTGCCAATCCTCTAGGATTCTAATTCCTCCGAATATTCAAAAAAGAGATATATTTCAAGAATTTAGTAACGTCTAGATTTTCGTAACAAAATCTGAATCCTAGAATCGGATTTTCATAGGATCCGGATCCTAAAATAGGATTTCGGCAGAGCCGTAGCTCAATACTCACACCCCCCCCCCCCGGTTAAGATTTTAATTTACACAAGGTAGAACAATCAGCATCTTTATTAGCTATCCATTATTTGTATTGATCGTTTCCATTTGGATCTCAAACTAATTGTACCACCCCCCTCTCCCACAAAAAATAGCTACGGCTCTAAGGCTACATACTACAGATTTTGAAATTTTGGAACATTCTGCCCGATACCGGGAACCATTCGAATCAGACCTCAAGTAGAGGGTATCCTTTTCCCTCAAATTTCAGTTAACATTACAAAAAGAGATGCATTTTGATGCAAAAACATAATGCCTACATTTTTTCGAAAATGAACAATAATTAAGGGTCGCTAGAGAAGAGGATATTACAATTAGAATCTCTCACAAATTGATGGGCAAGCCGAGCTTAATAAAATTACTGAGCCCGAAACTCTCCCATCAACTTGATCAAACAACGGAAAACCATTTCACCGACAGTGGAAACTCAGAGTACAGTACTTCAACTAAAACAAAATTATAGCCCAGAGGGGTTTGAGAATGTATTTCGGTGCGATCAAGTATGGAGAGTTTATTCTTCTACAACATCTGGAGCATTGCATCGTTACATTAAATACGAAAGTTCCAGCCAGTTGAACCAAATCTGTGAGAAAATATTGAGAGCTCGACAGCGCAACAAATTCTGGAAAATCTTACGTTACATTTTAATGAAATACTTCAGGCGAAAAACGATGCTTCTGCGTTTGGATACACCTTCGCTGAAATCGAAGAAACAAGCTGTGTCAAAAAGTACCCTCATTTTGATCCTACCCGGAAATCCCCGAAAAAAATTCGAAGATCAGGACACTATCTCGAATACGAATTTCAATTTCTGATCTCATCGAATCGTGACTTTACAGTGGTGTAGCCAGACTGTGTATGAAAAAGGGCCGGGGGGTTCGTTTCACTTTTACAACATTACAGATGTAATACTTACTACTACCAGAATAAATTTTAATTTTTTCACATTGTCGGCCAATGCCGGGGGGGGGGGTTCCCCCAGACCCCCTCCCCCTTAGCTACGCCCCTGCGTGACTATGACAGAAGCTAGCTCTTCGAAGAGTTCCATGAGCCAAGCTCTAAGCAGGAAGCTCTTTTCGACAGAGGCACATAAAAATTATTAGAAACTGATCTAAAGAGACTAAGCTTTTAAAATTTGATGAGATTACAAAATAAGTCTAATCTTCCAAGAGAGCATGAGCTAGGTGACCGAGCTAGGTGACCTCCGACTGGATGCTTCTCAGAACTGACTAAGTGATTTTCAATTCATTCGCTAAATGTATTTCAGTAGTAGGAGGTTGAAGTTCACTAAATACTTGTAATAATTCATTTCTACGGGGCACACGCATAATTTTTAAACACTGAATAAATATCGAATACATTCAGAACCAGAGAGCTTGTCGACATTCTCGTCAGCTGACAAACGTGGCAAAATTTAACATTCAGTTGACTAAATTTAAAAGTGTTAGTTGACTATTTTCTTCTTATTCCGTAGATTTAAAGATTCTTGTCATTCAGTAAAATACTCATTTTCCAAAGGGAAAATTAGGTGACCCCCACCTAGAAAAAGGGGGGATTCAGTTTGGTGCATCTTCGTCAAATGAACAATTTCAACTGTTTACGCACCAAACTGATATTCAAAATATCCCAAATCAGAACACCATGGGTTTTACTCAGCGGCTACACTCAGTTGCTTTATTTCATTTTCTTCTTATTCTTCTGTTGTCGGTAAGCCGGAGTCAGCATTACCTTATTTGGTACTACCACGAAGGCCGCAAAGGGAGGGCAAACAAGGCACTATCCAGTATCCACCTCCCTCTACAGTTCCAAAAGTACATTATTGTACCCAACCTGCGAGTTTCTTCTTCAAGAAGAGTTCTTTCTTCCTGGAAAGTAACTTACCCCCTCTGAAGAGTCTGCCAGACCCAACGAAGACCACCCCATAAATAGAAATATGCACAGTGAATTCAAGAATAAACGTTGTACTTTAGAACAAATGGGAACACTCATTATAGCAAGAGAAAGAGTAACGCACGCGAGGAGAAAAGAGTTCACAAGTGAAAATCTAGCAACGAGAGACGTCATGCTGACCTATCAAAGAACCGTTGTACACATTGTGAAACTTTCCGAGAGCAAAGACCTGCAACTCGTTCAAGAACACATAATATATTTCTCTGACGATAACGTGGATATTTCTGTCTCTATATTGCAAATGAACGCATACACTCAATTGTTGGCGATGCTCTTTTGCTGCGATGTTAAGCCAATACTTCGCGCAGATAGAGAGACTAACGAAATCCAAATTGAAAAATTCTAGTGCAAGACAGCTCTCTCTCTCTCTCTCTCTCTCTCTCTCTCTCTCTCTCTCTCTCTCTCTCTACTCTAATGGATATTAGAAATTCGCGCTCGATGATGATCGTTTTCAGTGGGCGTTTGGTATCACCTACATGTTTAAAAAAAAGAAAAGAAATCGACTTGACGAGAACGGGTAAATTGAAACTGATAATCGAATAAATCAAACGGATAGCGTCTGTGCATATGACTAATCAAGGATAACGTGAAAAACACAAACAGGTTACCAGCCATGCATTATTTGCCGTGGAATATTTCGAAAATATCACGCAAATTACGCGAGCAGAGTTGCCTAATTAGTTTATACGTCAAATTATAGGGTGATAGGACGGTTTTTTCTTCTTCTTCAATTTTCGAACAAAGCATCCAGCCATACCTAATAATTACGGTTCCTTATACTTCTCATCGGATGCCCCTACAGAGTTCCCAAAACACGCCAATATTTGCACTCTCTAATGCAATGAGAAAGCAGGACCAAGTCGGTTTTTCGTGCACGAACCGTTCAATTCTCACATAATGAAAACTAAAAAGGAGTGATATGTACAATAAAATATTTGTATATCAGACAACCCCCCAGAGTTCGATTTTGGAACATTAGTCAGTATCCTCGAGCATCAAAAAGTCTGTATCATCAGAAGCCCGGCCGACTGTCATGTAATTTTCAGAATTTGGAATACTGGTTTGGTATCATCGAGCATTAACAGGTCTATGAACGCTTCAGATTTATAAGCAAAAATGCTCCAGTCACTAATTCAGACGCAAACAAGTCATTTTCCGAAATGGCGTGTTTTGCAACATATAATGCTTCTACGTACTATCTAATTTTTTTGCACAGGGAAGGACACCACTTTACGAAAATTATGGTGGTCAACTGTCCACTAAACAAATATTACAAATTACTTCCCAGTTCTAACATCTTAGGAAAACGAAGACGATATACAATTAAGCAGTATAATAGTATAATAAACATCGCAGTATCGTTTATTCTTACTGCAAGTTAGTCTCTGCACCAAAAAACTTCGTGATTTGAAATAAAAAGTAACTTTTCACTTTCTTCGGGACTTTCCCTTATAACTGAGAGCTGCACTGCAACCAGAATACGAAGAATGAAGCTTTCATCTCATTAACAGCTGAATAGCATAGAACATCTTTTTCAGAAAAGGGATAAGTGACACAATACAGTTTTCCTGGAGAGCAAAATTGAGATTGAACTATAACTTGTCACTCACTAGAAAACCAACGTGGACTTATCCTGTTTCTGCAAAAGACCGGATTTTACAATTGATTTTTACGTCTGTAGGAACGCTGCTATCGATTTTTCAGTGCTACCAATAGATGCAGCGTAAGAAGTACAATGGAAATTCACTAAAAATTAAAAATCGCTATAATTTATCTCTTTTCTGAAAAGACTGTTTAACGGCTTGAAATTATAACCGATGAATTCACATTTCTAAATACGAACTCCCATGTAACATTTCAAAGTATCTCAGAGTTAGAATGCAGTAACACAATACAATTAAAATCCTTATTTTTCGGAAAAGCTACAAGATAATAGCGCTGACACAGCAACATAGTAAATTACTCAAGTGTGAAACAACACTAGTAATAAGAAAAAATGAATAGTTTACGATTTCATCATTAGGTTTTCACGCCACTCATTAGAAGAGGACTAATGATCATCAATTAATATCGTATGTAGCACATAACAGTGACAAATCATACTGGGGACCGTAATACATCCGCAGAAAGTTGGGTACAAAAAATTCTTTGATTCAGAGCTACTTTGCCATTCCACAATTCTCTACTATTGAACTGTCACCACAATACACCGGAGTCAATTGCCAATCTAGGCGAAAAATTCATATTTTTCCAACTATTTACATAATTCAAAAGATTCTATTGCTGCAAAATTTCTTATTCCAATCTATCCAATTCATTTCATTAAAATTTTGTAATATAATGAAAGGGTCAGGATTAGTATTGGTGAATGTTCAAAAAAGTTCAGACAATACAAGCAAGGGTTGGGGAAGCCGAATCCGAATCTCGAAGTATATGAAATTGTGCTGTCTCTGAAGCCGAATTCGAAGCTGAGTGTAATCACCTTGCAAGGGAAAAGCCGAAACTGAAGTTCATAATACAATTTTACTGAAGCTGAAGCGAAGCCTTTATGTATAAGATTTTTGGTTTCGGTTTCGGCTTACGTTAATCTCATACCGCCGTGAGCCATGATACGGGGATTTTGACGTACCTATATCCACATGAAAATGTCCCGGGAAAAGTATCTAAAGGCTGAGATCGATATTTGGTCAGGTGGAAATGAACCTTAAATTAGAGTGATTTATGGTATGTTTCTCAGATCAGTTGATTGACCTATTCATAAGAAAAAATATAATACCAGTACGTCAACCCAGTATTCAGATGACGATAAATCGAAACTTAAAGCTGAAAAAATTCATATCAGTGAGGCTGGATCCGAAACCGAAGCTACAACATGAACATAGCCGAAGCCGAATCTGAAACATCTTTCCAGCTTGCAATTAAGCCGAATCCGAAGCTAAATTCATAAGTTTCGGCTTTCCCAACCCTGAATACAAGTGAATCTACTTTCCATTCGCGAATGTAGCTTTCTCCAGAGACGCTAGTGTCAAGTACCAAAACAGGATACGTGTATATTACACCATAAGAGCGCGTGCACATAAAAGTGTTTTCCGCGTTTCTGATACTGATTTCGATGAAAATATGCAAAGAACAAAAGTTGCTATTTTCATTTCCAATCAAATGAGTCTAATTTTGGACTTTTTGGATATCCTGATCAGACATTTACTCCTGAATCTGTTAAAGATCAAATTATAACTTCTGAAAATAGGCAAATTTGACGAAGTCGTGTAACTGAAAATCCAAACAACTTTTGGATATCCTGATCAGACATTTACTCCTGAATCTGTCAAAGATCAAATTATAACTTCTGAAAATCGGCAAATTTGACGAAGTCGTGTAACTGAAAATCTAAACAACTTGAAGTTGTATAACAGAAAATCCGAACAATCTCTTACTTACTTATCCGACACCTACTGAGATTGAAAATGAAAGACAATGCTGACAATATCCTCAATGAAACTCAATTCAATTGGATCTCAATGAGCTAAGTAGGAGTAGAGTCACAAGTATAGAAAACGAGCAACGAAAATGAAAGATGATGCTGACAATATCATCAATGTCATTCAATTCAATTGGATCTCAATGAGCTAAGTAGCAGTAGAATCACAACTTTAAAAAACAAACAATTTCTGTCAACTTTGTTTAAACCGGAAAAACTAACGCAGTAACCGCTATTAGCGTATTTTCTAGGCCTGGAGCAAATGGAGGCAGAGCTAAAAAACCAGAGTTTCACTATTAGAAGTCAGGAAGCTGAAGAGAAAGCTGCCGTGCTTGTAAAAGAAAGAAAAAAAAATTAAGTTGACAGCAATTTTACTTCTTTGCGTGGAGCCCAAGTATTTAAAAAAGACCGATGTCCCGTCACATCTCCACTGAAAAAGTTTTCAACGAAACCAACAAGAATTCAATTCCCAGGCCATCCCTGTTTCGGAGTTTTGAAAGAAAAAAAAACCTATATTTATTCAGAATGTCAACTTCTGAGTAAGATGATTGATTGTTCGAATTCCCCTTCATCGCTATCACAGCATCAGTAAGGGAGGGAAACACTTTTTCGCCCTGAAATGGCATTTTACATGCCAAAAAGGCCGAAATCCACACGACAAATGGCTTATATCTGAACTCAAGGTTCAGTCCTGGAACCAGCACAAAAATCCGAACCTACAACTTTTTTTCGATATCTAAGATCTGAATTTTGGCACATCTGGCCATCGAAAGCTGAATTCAGATGCAAAAAAGGTTCAATCGGAATACTAACCAATAGGAAAAAAACAAGGTCCAAAACATTATTATTTTTCCATTAATACTACAAATTAGGACTAGGCCTTCCTCAGTGTTTGAAGACAATATCAGCTTATTAGCAGGAAAAGGTCTGTACTCAAATTCAGAGGTCTGGCTCGGGATTCACGCGAGAAACTAGCCCCGAAAAAATGTTGAAATCTTTTACCGATTAGTAAATAATTTAAAAATGAAATTGAAGAACAGCAAGAATGGCTGTTATGATCACGTTAAAGTTACAAGTAAGATAACTGAGTCTGATGTAAAAATTTTGGTATCAGTTTTGAAACTGGTATCAAAATGCAACACGGAAAGACATGAATTTACATAAAAAATAATTTTGGTGTACCGCAGAATTATAAATTTCAATTACAAAGTGACACAGAATGTTGCCCCTCTTTCCATACCCTCCAACGATTATTATCAATTTGTTTCGA
Organism: Acanthococcus lagerstroemiae; assembly: GCA_031841125.1. Lineage (NCBI taxonomy): Eukaryota > Metazoa > Arthropoda > Insecta > Hemiptera > Eriococcidae > Acanthococcus > Acanthococcus lagerstroemiae. Next base: position 36,667,755 of record CM063106.1, on the reverse strand, counting down.
CCTCCACCCTCCTCCAAACTGTACAAATATATGTCATTTTACCAGTTTTCGAATAGTTTGTATCTACTCGTGAATTCCCTGAATTTCTGAGCCCCACGAACAAAAAATCAAGTATTTACCTAATGAGAGGGGTAGAGGGGATTAAGACTAATCGGTGAGTCAAAATCTGAAGATAGTCAAATTTTCCCATTCTGTAATGCTTGTCTACATTTCAACAACGTGACTGACCAAATTCCAAAACCATCGAACCGTGTTATTTTATCAAATTGAAATTTGAAGGGAGAGGGGTTAATTTTTCCAAACCAGCGTGTTTTCGTTCCACCTTACAATTAAAGATTTATTCAAGACTGACTGATGATTTCCTATTGGAACTAGCAAATGTATAAAAAATTCACGCTGAGACAGAGCCTAACTTCTGTGAACAACATTTCAGACATGTTTACAACTTCTCATAGGATACAATATCTTGTTAATGAACGGACGAACTTCAAAGTGCTTATTCCACAAAGTAAACCATGAAAAACACAACTACGAATTGAACTTATTGTATGCAGAGTACTAATACAGATTCGCACAAAGAATCAGACATCTCGTGTGTCCCAAGTGTCAATAATACCACTTCACTCCTGCAGAATGAAATTATGTACCTAGTACCTACTCAATTCAGCAAAATTAGAAGCCAGATTGTAAACAGGATGCAATTAGTAATTTGTTGCTGTTCAAAGTCAATTCAGAATTGCTGTTCGGACATCATAAATTTTCAGTGATGTCAACAACTTCGTAACAATATTAGGTGCTAAATCAGCCGATAACTTTCCAGCGTTCGAAAAATTCCAAGATTATAAAAAACAGTTTGAACCAGCTACTGGCTACAATGGACGTAGACTACTACAGATTTCCTTTATAAAAATAACGTAAATGTTGCTCCATGGACAGGTTTCTTTATCGATACACTGCGCTGCCGATTTCTATCATAAGATAGTCTAGCTGGAAAGAAGAAACGTACCTATATAAAAAGTGAGTTTCCATTTGCAAAACAAACCTTATAATTTTAATGCTACACCAACAGTTTTGAAAACAAGTCTACCAGTTCAAATACACAAGAGTTTCTTTTTAGTTTATGGGCAGGTAAAATTAAGATAGGGGCCTGGAGAGCTACGCCCCTCGCAGAGTTTATCAGAATCAAGAAGTAAAAAATTTGTTGATTCTTGTGATTTCCGGAGCATATCCGTGGCTACATTTTAAAAACTTCTCGTGTTTATGCGACTGTTCGATAACACTACTCCAATCTTAAATGCAAATTTTAAACTATGCGCGTTCAGTATCGTTATTAGTATCAGTATAGGTCTACATTCATGGGCGACAAAAAGGAGTAACAAGTGGAAAATTTGGAAAAAATTCAATTTCGAGTGGAAAACGAGAGGTTCTTGAGAAAAATGGTTAACGGCCATCATATTCAGCATTCAAAATATAACTAAAATCATATGATCTCATCCCATTGTTTTTTATGCTGTTGCGTATTGTAATAATTCATGACCTATATCGTATTTTCGAGACTATTTCATTGAAATTCTGACTTTCTTGAAGTGTCGTACATCTTCTATGGAATTAACTTTTGTGTTTTCTTCGTGACTGCTATAAATCATGCCCCTAAACAGGTTTTAGAAACTCCAGAGATAATTTCATTGAATCTTATTCCTCCTACCTCTCCATGTGAGGAAGTGAGCATAAGCTACGAGCCCGTCTACATGTCCAATGCTTGCATATTCAAAATGCATTATAGGTATGCCGAGGCTAGAGCCCCTGCAGGAAATTTACTGTTTCTGCTTTTCTGCTAACATGTGATTTACAAGTAGTGATGGTGAGCGAGAAAATCGGTCGTTAATTGCTCAGCACGTCTCAGAAATTCTAAGCAAATACTATAAGACAAACTTCTCGATTTTAGAAATGCTAAATATGACGAATCAGGTTTTTGAAACATACGCTCCAGAAACTTAGGGCAATTCCTCAGAAAATACTCGACTATATCACGGAAGAAAATAGGTCAAAATGGAAAAATTGAAAACTTCTTGGAAAAGAAAAGTGTCTTATTCAGAACTTGTAGCTAGATATGACTGGAAGTGGAAACTAGGCCTACATGTAGAGCGTGACCACATTTCCTAAAGCAGCACCTCAGGGCAAAATTGTACGTTTCGTGCTCGAAAATCCAAAAATAAATAAATTGTACGTCCAAAAGTGTGAAAAGAAACGAGTAATGCATCCCTTGCTACGAGCCTGATGGAATCAGTTGAAACTTAAACTATGTACGTATAACAGTGCAGCAAGGGTATATTAGCTGAAAGTTTTGAAAGTAATAAAGAGTTTCTGGGGAGCGCATGTGATTATAACGTTAAAAAAATCGAATGACATATTCTTGCTGTTTGTTAATCAGGAGAGAATCAATGAGAGTGAGTGGTGATAAACTGATTCGACCATTCGATCCCAACCCCTGGTTGGTAGCTCGAAAATCAGTACTCAGTAAAAACTGTAAAATCACTAGTGGACTACTTATACGTCAATTTCCAGTTCTATAATATAGATGTCCGAAGCGTCAAGTGACATACGGGAGACCCGTCACGAATTCAAACTTGAAATCATCGAAAATCTTAATAATTCTCACTTTCGGTAACAGCGTTAGACTGACCACGTCGACTGATCGGCAAGAATTAGACCCGCTAGGTCTCCAAAGGAAATCCACATTGAAAATAAATACATTTTCTGTCAGAAAGTGTGGGGGAAGAGGCTTGGGACTTGGTTGTTGAGAGTTCAAAGTTTAGTAAAACACCGATACAGCTCAGGTACTAACAAGCTACCTCGCAGACAGCGAGGTAGTAAGAGGGTGTTTGCTTAAGCTGAAAAACTTTCAGCTTCCAACTTCTGGCTTCTCAAATTTATCCTACAACTACAAAAACTTCCGGCTTCTCCGCATTCTGGTGTTGTTGCGCCAAATTCCTACACTGGTATTGATAAAACAAAACGAAATCTGAAATGTTCAAGATTTGATGCAAATATCCAGACACAGTACCAACGTCTATGGGATAAAACAAATATACGCCACGAACGTCAGAATGAGAATCTGTTGAGGTTAGCTCTCTCATCTTCCACACGCCTCCGCCTTAAGACCGATCTAACGATCTAAACGCAACTGAGCTAAAACTGAACTATGAGCTGTAAACAATTCACTCTTATTTAAAGAAAAATGAAAAAGCAATTGCAATAGGGTGCTTGCAGCGCTGCGCGCGGGCAAACACCCTAAAAATTAGCCTACTGCACAAGTTTCTCTGTGTAAACAACAACTGCTCCGCATAAACTGGGATATTTTCTTATCGTACAGCTCCCTCGACTATCATTGTACGATTCCGAGGTCAACGACCCACGTCGCAAATTATATCAATTCGAGAACCACTTTCCAGATTGGTGTAAGCATCAGATTTCGCATAGTTTTCTTTTTTTTTTGCGCTGTAGGGTCAAACATTTTTGATTACACCTTATAGTAAATGCAGAACCAAGTGGGGATGGGGGAATAATCATGAGCGCACGCAAAAAATGACTAAGCAAATAATTTTAGAATTTTGGGCTCTCTTGGTGGGCCTTTCCCTATTCACCTCAATGACGAATTTTCTAGATCAGAAACGAAAAACCTAACATCAGAGAGAAACCTTTTCCCGTAAGACTCAAGAGTTGGGAGCAAAATTCAAAAGCAAGCAGTAACTAGATTACGTATTTAGAGAAAATGTAATCCATTTCTCGACCTTTCACAGGAAACGAAATATTTCGAAAAGCGAGAAAAGCGGTATCACGGTAATATCATTTCATTCCATTTTTCGAAACGGATCTATAGGTTCACGTTAACGAACTGATTATATCTCCAGTAATCTCGCCGCTTTTGTGCGTCGAACTGAGATGAAAACTGGCGTAGCAACCGCAGGATTTGAAAGTCTAATGCAGGGCGAACATGAAATATAAGATACATTCAAAACCAATAACACAATACTGTCATCGAGAAAAGGTACAATCGTGAAATCCGCATCACTTGGGATTCAGGGATCGTACGCGGAGCTCTCACATGCGAGTCAAATGTAAGCTGGGGTAAAAGGAGTAAAAGATTTCGTTCTTTGTAACCACCATAATATAATATAAAGGTACCTAATGCATTTCGAGAATTCCGTCCACTCCTAACTATGTATCTTATAAGTGAGGACGGTATGTTTGAAGACCAAGTGAAAACATCTCTTCAGTTATCTCCAAACTACATGAGCAATGAGCATGCTCATGTGTAAAGCAGAAAAAAATCGAATAATGATTTGTAAATTCTTGAACTTAAAATTCACAACAAGAAATGAGAATGTATTTTCCATATTTTTCGAAAACTAAGAAATTCGCCGACAAAATTTTTTTCATTTTAAAAATTTGCCGATTTTTTAAACGAAATATTTTTCAGCTGAACAAACGCTCTTCAAAAATGAAAAATTCAAATGAACAGTTTCAAAATTTGTTCGACTGTCAAATTATAGTAGAGGGGAGGGGGAGGGTGTCAAACCACCACCCCTAGTTTCGTCCCTGGTTTCAGCTGACGGTGGCAAAGTTCGAGGAAAACGCGCTTTTCATGCATAGGATACCTAAAGAAGTTCCGCTGGCTTTGCTCATCACTTTGAGGAACTATCATCTGCTTCAGATCTTCAGCCACCACAATCCTCCTAGTTATATTACTAATGGGACGGAGAAATTACAAGTTAGTAAATAGTAAATCCGACTCATACGAAGGCGTACTAACACCGCCTTCCCCACTGAGGTCAAATAATTGCATTTTTCAATGCTTGTTTGGCCAAATCAAGAGAAAATCTTCAGCATGTTTTTCGAGGTTATTCATCAATTGATCTCACTTTCCTTATTCGAGAATTTCAGTACGCGCTACTGATTTACAATGGGGTAAGCATCAAAACGTATCATTAGCTATATAGTTAAATTCAAAACTCACTTAGTACACAAAATGAAGGGTAGGAAAAACACTATCCAAAACGTATCATTAGCTATATAGTTAAATTCAAAACTCACATAGTACACAAAATGAAGGGTAGGAAAAACACTATCTCATTGCAGTCGTAGAGCTGAAGAAGCTTCAACAACATAACGTTCCACTTCACTACATTAAATAAAAGGGACACCCTCAGTTGTATTTCAAGGTGAGACAAGTTAGTAAGGCACGCCTGAACAACTTGAACTAAACTCAGTGAACGTCACCCACTAGGCTGTCGAAATAGAAATATGAGCAAAGCTCCCAATGTCGAACACATACGGGCATTCAACAGCTATAAGTAAAGAGGCAATATAATTCGCGGCGGCCGAGTTGAGGTAGCATTACAGAGGCCATTCTAGACTCCTGAAACGGGGCAAGCACTATTCTCAGTCTTGATGACATAAGTTCTTGCCACACTGGCACGAAGCAATTTCCGAGGCCTCGCACGTCATGCAAGGAAACATTGGGAGAGTTTTAGACGAGAAACACGGCATAAGTCATTAGACGGTCTGTGCATTCCTCATTGCGTGCGAGATGGGAAGCCACGTCTCACAAGACATTTATGAAAATCATGTGAAGGCCGCGGCGATTCGTATCTCTAGCATATCAGTAACTTTCTTAGCACTCGACCTAGCTGATGATGCTAAGCGAGCAAATGCTCAAGACTTCTGAGAAATCCTCAGCAATTATCTGAGAAGAATGACTCTGTCATAGAACTGCTCAATATACGTTCGGATTATGAGACCATTTATGCTCTAGAAATTCGGAGCAACTGCTCAGCTCATGCTCGACTTTACCACGAAAAATACACAGGTCAGAATAGAAAAACTGAACGCCAACAATGAAATTATGTGGTTCCGAACATGGAATTGGATGTAAAGTTGAAACTAATTAAAACCATTTCTCAGTTTCAGTTTGGAAGTTCGGATTTGGAATCAATCTTATTTCTGTGTTTCGCTTCCGAATCAAATACAATAATTGCAGTTCTCAGTCTCACCCTATCTTTCAAACTGAATAACAAGAACATCGAATTCTAGATTTCCATATATTATTCTACAGGGTGTCCGAGTTTCGGTTGCTAAGCGGGGAGGAATGAATAGCACTTGAGTAGACAAAGCAAAAGTGTTATTATCACCTTTTGCCTAATCACAAAATTGAGGGCGCCGCATCTTTGAAAAAATCGAAAAATTCACCAATTTTGACCCATTGTAAAAATCACGAGCAATGATGTTGCCCAGTCTACAATGATGCCATGTTACAGCACTCACTTAGAGTAACAAAACAAGTTATTACGATATCCGGCCTGCTCTGAAAATTTAAGCAGGTAAATGGCATCCAAAATTCAGAAATTTCAATTTTTTACAAAATTGTGCAAAAAGCCTACTTTTACTGAACCCCAACATGAATAACCAAAGGCCGGCGTACAGTTCTCATTATCAAAACTGGTAGCCCTGATTCAGATGAACAAAAAATCATACCACTATCTCCTTCCAGTTTTTAGAATTTAAAAAGTTATGTCGCGTTGAAGTTCATGAAGCTTCTGAAATGATCGAAAAATGAACCTTATGATCAAAGAAGAAAAGAAAAAAAAAAGAAAAATAACAAACGCTTCTAATTTATTGTAACTTTCAATAGTCGTTATGCCTGAATGAATGACTGGCGTTACATGAAGACTCCATCTGTTGAACTAGTTGTCTAACCACCATAAAATAGGCACTGGAATACAAATTTTTGTTTCTGCCTACGAATTTAGGGAAACTTACTTTTGAGCGGAGCCTAGAAACCAAATAGCCTTCCCCCTAACAGTTTAATTTTTAGGGCGAGTTAAATTTTCTGTGATTTTGAAAATTGAAAGTACTTCAACGCGTCTTAACTTTTTAAATTCTGAAAACTGGAAGGAGATAGTGGTATGATTTTTTGTTCATCTGAATCAGGGCTACCAGTATTGATAATGAGAACTGTACGCCGGCCTTTGGTTATTCATGTTGGGATTCAGTAAAAGTAGGCTTTTTGCACAATTTTGTAAAAAATTGAAATTTCTGAATTTTGGATGCCATTTACCTGCTTAAATTTTCAGAGCAGGCCGGATATCGTAATAACTTGTTTTGTTACTCTAAGTGAGTGCTGTACCATGGCATCATTGTAGACTGGGCAACATCATTACTCGTGATTTTTGTAATAGGTCAAAATTAGTGAATTTTTCGATTTTTACAAAGATGCGGTGCCTTCAATTTTGTGATTAGGCAAAATGTGATAATAACACTTTTGCTTTGTCTATTCAAGTACTATTCATTCCTCCCCGCTTAGCAACCGAAACTCAGACACCCTGTATAGTAAAAGGAACCCAGAATTAGGACCGAGTTGAATGAGCAGAAGTGACCATTCAGAAGGATTGCATTGTCACAAAAACTACATGAAAAGATTTGGCAGATTTTCAAATCATAGAACACGAGCTTGCAATTGAAGAAGAGTTAGTGACAGGAATGATACCTATGCCTGAAAATACACTCATATCTGATGTGGCTGCATTTATCCAAAATGAAGGTCGATGATCACAGAAAACACATGTTACCATCAAAGCTGTTCTATATTTTCATCAATTTTCTACTTTTTTTCTTTCCTTCCTTCTAGAAATTAAGTAACAATACTGTGGAGCCTTATCCAATCTGAGTTCAAGTTTCAACACTGATACGTTGTGACATTATATTCTTACTGACTTCGGAACCTAACTAAAAGAAATTTACCCCGCAATTGACTGGTCACATCATTCGTATCCCCCAAATGGTAGTTTCGCAATATCATGTAGAAGGACCAGCAGATATGGTCGTAAAAATACCGTTCTCGTCAAAAATCGGCACTAAAAAAGCAAAATTTTACTACTTTTTTCCAATCATAGGCGGAGTTTTCGGGTACCTCCTTTCTCTCCTAGCGTATTCTTCGTTATGATGAATTCCTTAGCCATTTTTCCTAGTTTTCGTTCCATGGCGTCGGGGCAAAGGGGCACTACTAACTTGCAAAGTAGAATTTATTATCTCCCCAATCCCCAATATGCCGTCTCAAGAATGTGGTCTCCCCTCCTGACACAAGAGGCTCGTCTGGGATTTGACGTATTTTATAGGCACATAATTAATTTTACATTCTTCTCTATGGATTTACCCTTGTCCTGTACAAAACTATGCTAGCACCTTATTGTTTCTCATTCATTTCTAACTGAACATGAACATTCTATACACAATACAATGTCTGAATGATGATATTGGAGAGACGTAGCTTTATTAAAATAAGATGAAAAGCACTAGGGGCGAGGGATGGGGTGTCAGGAGAGCCACAATTTGGCATGCGTACGTCGCCATGCGCTCCACCACACATTAACTTTCGGCAATATTTCACAAAATTTTACCAAAACACAATATCCAGGTTCTGTTCTACAACCACTGTTGTTACTTCGCCATTTTCCTATCTTCACATTTTTCTTATCCTCTTCTTACCACAGCAGGTCATTGTGAATGAACCAACGTCTTAATGTTGTCTATTGTCAAACCTTCCCATTATACTTTTTACTATTTTTGTTCGATAATGGATGAGAACAGGCGCGGCAACTTGGAATTTTCCCATGTAGGGCTCCAAGTTTTTTCTATACACAGTGGTATAAAATATTTTAAAACGGAGCCCGAGAGAGGGTGTTATACATTCAAACAGCAAAGCCAGAACAGGTGTAAAATGTAGATTATAGTTCACACATTGCATGATATCAGATAACACTGACTCAGAGTCGCAGAATGCGTGTTTTGATAAATCGAGGTACACAGAGTAGGCAACTTCGACTTTAATGCGGGCATTCACATTTCCAGTCACAGATTGAATTGCATAATTTCGGTAAATTGATAACGCGATAACCGCTCCAGGCAGGGACGTACCAATAGGGGAAGCCCCTCTCCCTCGAGGAAATCGTTTACTCAGCAGTTGGGAAAATTTACCCTTTCAGTCAGGCGGAGTTGAAAAAATTCAACAAGTCAAAACGGTGTTTTTAGGGGGGGGGGGGAATTTTGAGTTGCACCCGTTGGGACTTCCCCCCCCCCCGAAAAAATCTTCAGTACCTCCCCAGCTCCAAACTGTGCAAAATCGTAGTACAAAAACATTCAAAACTAGCTGAGTAATTGACAGATAACTCCTCAAATAATACATTTTTCTTTCTATTTCCCCAATTCGCGTTTGGACGCTAGAGTCGCTCTCTAGCGGCCTAACGAAATGTGGCGCCTTGAGTGGTGTATTTGAACGAAAAGATTATCATTGACAAAAATGTTCTACAAAAAAAACTGAAGTTGGGCGCATCTGAAAGGAAATGATAAGGGCTAACACTATAGTTCTCTTCAGTTTTTCATAAAAAGCAATACTGAAGATGCTACACCTTATTTTACTTGTACATGTTTTATAACCTGATCATCTTTGCGTCCATGACACTAGCGCATCTACAGGTGTGTCCAAAAGCGAATAATACTGATGCAGTATGTTTCAAAATAATTACGATGAAGTTCTAATTAATTAATTTCGTGTTGATGCGCTCTCATGTAGTGCTCCAGCTTGTGAGTACCACCACTTGCCGCCACTGAATGAGAAAAACAAACGGAAATATGAATGAATACCACAAGTCATTCTGAGCAAGAAAGGTCAAATATTCAATGTCTGGAAGAAAAATATGTTCGAAATTTTGAAAAATCGTTTTCAATGCTAAAAAGGCCAGTTCGGCACTATTTTCGGCAAAAAACTTCGCTAGAAAACCTTACATTCGAAGTGGTTACTGAAGCCGTCAGAGATGCTGGTTTAGGCGTAAGAGAAGCGGACAATGTCCGGGGAACTGCATTCCATACAAACTCCGCTTGGAAAACACGAGCTGCATTGTGGAGCCTAGAAAACACAAACTACATAGTGGAGCCTGGAAAACACAAGCTGTATTGTAGAGCCCGGCTGCAAGCCGGCTTTAGGATCAGCTGAGGAAAAACTTGCCCATGTCCTGCATACGTTCAACGAGATTAGGGTCTGGCTTTTTGTGAAGCGGTAATGTTCACTTTTGGCATTGAAATACGTACCATAATAATGATTCACGGCCTACAAATTTACAACACGCCCTTTTCAAACGAATTACACTTAATAAAATCGGCTTAGTTTTCTTAAAATTTGCCTGAAAAAGTAGATGCTAGAAAATCAAACAATTGAATAGCACATTTTCAAGAACGATCTCCGAAGCAACAGGGGCCCAAATTAAAATCTGAGAAATATTCGAAATAAGACCAGGCTGAAAAACCTCAGTTTCGATACCGCGGGTTACCCTGCCAAGACGAGTTTTTCAAAGTTAGATTTGGATTTTTTGGAATATGCAATGGTGACAGATGAAAAGTCTGATAAAGTATCCAGAATCAACGACTAGAGGTACTTCTGACTGTTTCGATAATTCCTCCGATACATTTTCATTAGAAATTCAAATAGTGGTACGAACGAGGCACCTTTCAGAGGAAGCAAAAAATTTTTCACCTGAAAAATAAAGTACCAAGCGTCGAACCGATCCTCTGGTTCAAAAAAGAGAGACGGGTAACACACGTCGTTCCCTGTCATCCATTCGACAGTATTTGACCATTAATTTAGTACACACATGGTCTGCGCCAAGTGATTGATGATAATGCAATGGTTTTTAGATTCATCGACAGAGAAAACAGAGGTGTTAGGTAGTAGCAGGCTTCTGCTGAGTGTAGTAAGTAAACTCTATTACGTCCTAACCCAAAACCCACTCGATGATGTACTCTGGGAGGGCATCTCGGTACTTCAATAATCGCTTCGCGATTCTTTTCACTATTCGCAATCCATATAACATACAGTCAAGGCTGGTGACAAATTACCTTGCGACCCTGTAATCCGAGTAAGTTAGATTTTCAATACACGAACTCCAAGTTCTGCGTCTTGATGTATGTTCTCACGAAAATGCCGATTCTTACAAGTAGGAAATTTCTTTCCTTTCTCCTACAACTACATAAGTAGGCAATCTGTTTGCATTGCAGTTTAAAATAAAAAGAAATTACTATTTCAAAGCTCTCCACATGTATAATGGTTGTTTCTTAGTCTTAGGAGAAAATTTCTTGAAACATTATTCGATTCATCCGCATAAGTGAAATATATGGTTTTAAACGGTAACACGAAATTTCAACTACGAAGCTCTATATTAAATGCAACTCAATACAAGCAAGCAATCCTCCCTATCCTGACGCAGGCCTAATCGGGGTATTTCCAAGATAGGGGGTGCGGTGTTCCGGGGCAAATTTGGCATGCGTGTATCGCCATACACCCCACTATCATCGAACTCAATATAGACAGTAGATAACACTCAGCAAAAATAACAAGCTGAGTAATAAGGGAAAATTCGGTTTGTATTTCCTATAATCTTATGAAAGGGAAAATGGCGAAAGCGCTATTGAAGTTGCAATTTAAGTGTCATCTTTTCCCAACAATTATTCTTCTGGAGCTCCGCGTATTGGTTAAAAGGAAAAAAAAAAAAAAAAAAAAACCACACTGTCCCGTCCTTTACGCAACGAATGGCTAATAATAGGGAAATCACTTAGTTCAGAAGTAGTTGACCATCCTGTTCAGTTTGAAAACGACGGCAAATGTATCAGGTTTTTCTAGGTGAACTGCTACAGTATTTCAAGTAATTGTGTACGAACATTCAACGATTATTTTACAGGTTCAACACAAAAAGTGGAAATCGACGAGACCGATGATTCTCAATTTAAGAATTCTATTACCAAGCCAGGATATCACTACAGCACGCAAATCAACTAAAAGTTGCACATCATATCTAAAGCAATGATCTCTCTTTTCATTTGCTCTCGCCCGAGCCCTGGAACCGCCACTTTGAGCATTACCTCAGACAAGGTGCACACAGGAAAAGCATGAAGGCATTCACCTTAAAACGATCTAGTTGGTAATCCGCAGACAATTTCGCTGACCTGGACGTTCGGGTTTGTTCTGCAAATGGACATGGGAAGCACATGAATGTCAGTGTGCACAACTATGTAAAAAACATGACTCGAAAACACATCACCATGTTTCCAAGTTACAATAGTCACGATACAAACAAAAGGAAACATTTAAAGAAGCACTTTCGATTCGACTTGAGCTCCCAATCAATGTCAGCAGAACTTGAGGAGGCCTGTTGCAAAAAAATGTTAGTCGAAAAATTCAAACCAGCTACGATAGCACCACAAGCTGCCATCTGTAAAACCTCGAACAAACTTCACATGATCATCAAATATGAGGTGAACCTGACATTTTCACTAAATGAATAACAAGGAACTTACAAGAAAAACACCAAATGATATGACTAATTGCTTTCCTTTTCGAACAGTGTTGTTTCTTGCGACATGAACGGACAAAGAACTTGCAAAAAAAGGACGATGCGGCACGACAATTTCTCTCGAAGCTATCCAGCGAATTGGCTTTCTATACATATTATGTGAATCATGGCTATTTGATCAGACCTTATTCGGATCAACAAGAGGGAAGAGCAAAGTAGTATGTTGCTTTTAGAATGAGACTACTGCCAAACGAGGTGGTACTGAAATAGCGAATAATTTGTACCACTCATTATCTCCTCAACATTATGTCACCCAAATTTAAAATCATCAATTTATACAGTGATACGTTTCCTGAGCAAAACAGCAGAGTATTGTCGTGCAGACGTACTAAAAACTGAATTTCACTGAACCCATCCTCGTTTATAAACCACCAATTTCTTGGCCCAGGCCATACGCTTACATATAGAGGCAGATTCGGAACACGGTAAAGAGAAAACAACAAATCACTGCTAAAAGTTAATAATCTGTGCACTGTATTAGATTTGCGGATCGCCAGGGCAAAAATTGAACACATTGTGGACTACGTCGACGCATCTCTCTTAGAAACAAATTAATGTGAGTTGTTATCAAAATTTCAAATTCATTAAATCTAAGTTGTACTTCAGAAGCATACGAACGACTACAGATGAACGAGGTAATGACTGATAGGGACCTTTCATTAAGAAATGAATTACATATCAGGAACGATAAGAAGGAGGAACCTTCATTTTCTTTTGGTTTTTGGAGCTGATGTAATTCAAGACGTAGAACAGAATTCGTCAATCTTTTTTCAAGCGTGTTTAATCTCATGTAGTGTGAAATTAAACAATAAAGGAGCCCCATAAGTTCATCGCCACATACGTCTAAGCGGTAAGAAAATGAAAGGATTGAAATTCACAACATTACCAGCTGAATAACAGGGCTATTACCGTTGTGTGATGTACAGCTTGCCCAAAATTATGAAAATTTTCCCGCCAGTTTTGAGCACTGAAAATCACAGAGGCAACCTTCACAGGATTTGACTGCAACCCTCTGTTACTCACGCTAACGATAAGATGAAGAGGGCAGGCGAAGAAGTGATTTGAGGCCTATCAAGTGGATGAGGTTTTCAACACCTCTGGTAGATAAGATAAATCCTTCCTCCTGTAAGATGTCCCACACAAATCTAGTTGCAGTAGAAACGTTTTCAAGATGAACATCCTGCATATGCCAAGCCAGTGAACCGACAAACATTTGTGAAAGGATCAGGGATTCTCAATGTTCGAACTCTTTCATCTCAGAACTACAATAATTTATAGACCATCAACTATAATAATATCTCGCCGTACAAGTTTTCTATCTACAGGGCTCTAAATGGACTTAAAAGAATAATCAATACCTCCGATGTGGGATCATTCCATACACAAGCAAACATGATAATCTTTTCAGGACGGACACTCATACAACAGAGACGGACAGATTCCGAGAAAGGGGACTCGATTTCCGTTCGTTCAATATCTCTGGAATCCCAGCCTATTCAAATTCCAAATTCAAGATAAGAAGAAGAGGAATCGCGATCCAATATTTTGGAATCCATTTCACTGAATTTGGTTAACTCTTGGAATCGATTCAATTCCAAACTAGATTCCATAGATTTTGAAAAAGAATTGCGTCTTGCCCATTTCATACACATCAAACAGATAAGTTTTACTAGAAATCAGACAAATGCAATTGAACGGATATAACCACCGACGAAGGAATGGTTCATTCCGTGTACTTCGCGCCACTGGAGGGCGTAACGAGAATTCCAATATTCGGTTTTGCAATCATGTAGAAGCTATCAACTTTGAATTTTAAAAAAATGACTTTTTCGCCAAGCTAAATACAAATATCTCGAAACTGTGCTGTTCTAGAGAAGCAAGGAGTTGCAAACAACGTCGAACGATATTTTCCGATATACTTATTCGTATTTCATTGAAAATTATCCGACATTCGACACTGACATGAACTAGTCATACTTCAATTTACATTCACAATGTTATTCTCATGGGTGTTTCATTCGTCATATCATCATCCCACTCACTTTTAAAACAAACGAATGCATCAATGTCCGCATTACCTTCGTACATTCGCATCGGGTAAATTGATATCTCGAATACAAACGGTGACGGATACAAACAGTTACGTAACATCGAAGTTGTATACTATGAAATAATAATTCAACATCGAGAGAAGTTACGATATCACTTCGCATTTTTTCCCCTTCCTTTTCCTGTAGGAATATATTGAACACTATTACCCAAGAGAGTTGAAATACACGTCTTCCTAAAATAATAAGAACCTAGGGCTATTAAAGCAGAAAAGTGTTCAAAAGATGAATTCGTTTTGCTCGGCAGACACCAAAATCTACTGACTAATGTAGTCGTAGTCCTAGGTGCACACACCTCGAATTTCAGCTAGTTCTACGGCTGACTAGTCTCAATAACCGACATTTGCCCTCAGTCATGATAATCCATACAGGACTGCTGCAATGTGTCATGTATAGAAGAAACTGTTATAAAACTCCGGTTTAAAAAAAAATTTTCTCTACCTTACGCGCAAACAACAACGATTTTGAAGAGACTGACATATTGCCCACTTTCAATGACCTATATTTGCTCATAAACGTCTCTCCTATCTGGGCATGGTAACTCACACAAAACTGCCGCCTCGGATCATTTCCAGGAAAACAGCTATTTTGATCCCAAGACTAAACTAATCCTCGCTTTCTCATCAAAACTATGATTTCGGTAAAGAAATACAGTTGTTCGTAAGTGAAATTTCATTCCGTTCAATGACTAAAACAATAAATCCTCCAAAAATAAACAATGGAATAGCAAAACACGACCTTCGTCGAAAAAAATTTACGACCGTCTATGACTCAAATATGTCATTATACTGCTAATGAATGACTCCAATTAATTTGCAATGGTAATACTGCGTTTTTCTATATCACGCCGATGTGCTCGAATGAGCGCACGAAATCGAATTTGTTCGACTGAGCATACTAAGCGGCAAGGCAACAATAACGACGACATGTACATGAGGAAACTTTACAACCAAGTATCAGCAAGGGTGAATTTCTTCAACTTTATGCAAAATGTAAGACATAGCTGGTATTTCATCACTTGCAGTACTCAACAATACACAACTTGTACTGTACGATACTACTACACCGAAGACAGTTCACTCATTAATTATTTTGCGTATTACTTCTTTAGCACCAAACATTTGGTCCTCCGGGCCGGATAAGTGAATACCTATACCTATCATGTTCAGTTCGCTGTCATAATTTTTCGTTATATACCGCGTAGTGTTTGCAGATCATGCACGATGGAGCGGTACATCAAGAAACGCCGATCAATCATTCATCAAATGAATGCCATTTTCTGTTTCGCCGAATCCTTGGACGAGCAACACGTACAGTCAGCAGAAGTTGCAGTCCGTTTGAAATCTTTCTCATCGCTCTCGCGGAGATTCGACGAAGTTCTCGATCTTATTATAGAAGAAGACGGTTCCGGCGAGGAGTATGACGCTCTTCTTCAGCGCGACGGGTTCGATTCGACCTTTTATAAGGCAAACGCGCTATTGGAGACGCATCTTGACCATACTCGTCGCCGACTCACGCTGTAACTGCACTTTCTCCTGGCTCAGTTCCCCGTGTGAAACTGCCGGATTTGGTTATTCTAATTTTCTCTGGCGAGTACAGCGAATGACAGTCCTTCAAGGATCGGTTCACTGCAATGATCGGCAAAGGCAGTCTTCCTGACGCCGACAAATTGCAGTATCTTCTTTCGTCGCTCAGTAGTGAAGCGTCGACTGTTGTCAGCGACATGCAGATCCCGAACAACAATTACGCCGGAACTTGGGGGCTGCTCGAGGAGAGGTACTCAAACTTGAACTTGTGCCTGCTAACACTATTTGTCGGTATCCTTAACTCAAATCTGAAACCGAGCTTACCGGTTTACTCGATTGCCTTACTGAAAATACGCGCTCTCTCACGAACCTCGGCCAACAACAGGTGGAGTCGTGGGACACATTTTCGGTTTTAGAGGTTAAAATTAAATTTGACTAAAATTCGCTGCGTGAGTGGGAATTCGAGAAGACTTCCTCGTCGCTCCCTACGCTTTCTCAGGTAATCGAGTTCATGAAAGCCAGAGTTGCTAGTCTTAAATCTCTTGGTAAGGCCAATGTTGTGACTAAATCGAACGTTTGAATTCGCGGCGTGATTCATGTTTCAACCAAATGCACAAACTGTAAAAGAAACGACCAAGGAATACCAGCCAATTACTTCCAATTTCATTACCGTGATTTCTGGGAGCATCTCGAGAGGAATTTATACAGGGTGTTCCAACTGAGTATGCAAAGCCAATACGAGGGGATAGTACTCCGCGAAAGGAACAAAACCGATACGTACATATATGGCCTGAGTGAAGAGATTATAAGTCTTCAAAATTTATTGTTATTCTGATAACTGATTCTATTTACCGAACTGAATTCCCTACCTTTGATATCAAGTTTTAGGATTTGAATCACAAAATTTGAGCATATGTGACCTGACTCATGAAAAGGCGGTTAAGGGGCAAAAAAATCGATCCTCAGATTTTCGATGTTTCCTATAGGAAAAAATTGCATGCTCTTTCACATGGCATCAACGAAAAAATTCTAAAAATTTTGCCCCTTAACCGCCTTTTCACGAGTCAGATCACATATATTGAAGTGCACAACTTTCAATTTTCCTAGTTTTGAAACGGCAGCAGGTAAATTCTGATTCATGTTCACCGTATCATCTATTGCTACTTTTCAAAACAAGTTGCAAAGGAGCTGTCACGGACAAAATTCAATTCCAAGATTACTATATTTCATAAAATGCTGCAAATTTTGAAAAAATTTCTAATGGAAGTTCACCAAGCTGATGTCACTCCTTGTCAATTCGGGCTCTGTATTGCGCTTTTTTGGAAGAGAAACAAAAATCATCTACACCGCTTATTATCTCTCTCAAAAATTGAAATAACTACAAAATTTGAACGTTGTACCCTTCAACAATTTCATCAAAATTCGATTACTGAAATTTAAAAACTGTTAGAATCTCTTTATTATCAAAATAGGCTACTCAGGCAGTCAAATTTCTGTTACTTCTCAAATGTACTCGTTGATCATCTTCAAAAAATTCAAAATTAGGTAATAAAACTTGCAATAGAAATTCGCTGTCATCAAACTTTGAAAGCCTGTAGCCCCTTCAATTTTGAGTATAGGGTACAACCCATACTGGAACTAATGTATAGGTTTCTGCCGCCGAGTTTCATCACTTTCTACCGACTTGACATATTACGCTGGAACACTCTGGAGTAACATCTTATCTACGTGCCATAGGCTCATAACAGATGGTCGGAAAATTCTATTTCAGCAAAATTCATCGCTGGCTATTTTAAACAGTATTTTGAAATCAAAATGATTATCTGATCTGGAGTTTTCAAATTATTTTACTACGCAGGAGCTAAGTGGTCGTAGACATCAAGCGCTTTCACAACCAGATCTTTATCTACGATGAGACAGAAAGGTAAAGGTGAAGGTAATTTACAGGTAAGATAATGAAGACTGACATCTTCATTAGTTTCCCTTGTATGTTCTACCATCGCATAGTATACGCACAGTCCAAGATACCGCTATGCGTCAGAAAAAGTTCTTCTACCGAATGAAACTTACAGCGTCACGCGGTATCCTGGAGAACACACATTCCAAAATATTCCTAACTGTTGATGACTGGGCTTCAATATGAAATCGGTCGTACCATGGACTCACCGTGCACCTTACAGATGAAGTCTGACATCGTTACCCATGTATTTTGTGTCATCACACAGTAAGTTCGTGAGCAAAGCTATTCCTATGCACTAGAACGTTCTAGAAGATTTCAACCAAATGAAACTATTAAAATAATGCGCCGTAGCTTACAGAACCTAAGGTCATGAAGATTCTTGAATGTCGACGACTGGACTTAAATATTTATTCGGTCTTACCAAGGAATCATGCATTTTATAGGGAAAGATTGTTACTAGTTGGATCTGGATGTCTGAATTTTAAGAAAGGGTCCTGGTGGTGCCCGCAAAGTAAAAGCAAATTCATGTCGACTCGGAGGCAAGTTTTGATGATACGCGAGCAGGTCTGTATGAAAATAACACTCTACATATTAAAGCAGTATCAGATTTCCTTGTCGGAAGAGGGGGATCATAACTTTTCGAAATCGCCGATACTGATTGAAATCTAGACAAAAAAGGAAAATATCGAAACGCTGACTAACAAATTGGCTTTGCTTTGGACTTTTGGCGGGTCACCAGCAACACAAGTGTCGACCAAGAAACGATTTACCGTGGAAGTTTGTACATGCTGCTATCCAACTTGAAACGTCAACCCTGTATTATCCGCGATCCAAGTGGTCAAGCCAGAAGGAGAGGTATAATTTAGGAAAGATTATATTATTCCATCATTTGAAGAGCTGTGTTAGTTCCTTACAACATTCTGTTGTCGCACAAGAAATAATGAAGGAAGTGTGCAAGAATGCGCGTTCGACTCCAATGACTTTCAAAGAGCTGAAAATGAGCGTTCTTTTCAAATGTAATATGGCCAAACATACTCGATTTTCGCTGGCAGTTCGCTGCCACCAGAAGTCCATTTTAGAATTCAATTTACAAGAGGTAATACAATTCTACAAGCGAAATCAAAGAGGTACACGAGATAAAAATATCTTCACTGCAATATGGAGTACTCGAAACAGCTTCCTCTAATAACGGAAACACGTTCATTTTTACGAGTTTTCTGACAAAACGTTATAAGTATTGAACTACCCATAAACAGGCAAGTTCAAAAGCTTTTTAGACATAATTGCGTCTGACACATGAGAGTATGTCAATGTTCCGACGAAATTGTCTTAATGAGGAAGGTAACAGAACATCACGAGGAACGTTAACAACGTTACAGTCAGTCACAAACGACATATGGCATCATAAATACTGCACAGCTGCTAATAATGTGCGTCTGTCGCTCTGAACTTTTTTCTTTTTCAAAACGTTGGGGTGAATATTCTCACGAACAGACGCACAAACTGGAAGCCACCTGAAAGCTTGTCCTTCGACAGTTTGTTAGCACATGCTCCCATTTCGAATATTTTCGATGATAGTCAAGTTTAAACAAAATACATATTGCGGTCGAGAAATACACTTGTAAACCTGAGAACAGCTAGGTTTCTTATATTACGAGCCATAGCAACCACTGATGTTGCTTGAAAATGGAAAACTAGAATTATTCCCCAAATCGAGAGCAATATCGCTCTTTGGATCACCCCCAATACTCACGTCAGTTTACCTCCTCCGTCCAATTCAACCAATAAAGGCGCGGAGAATTCTAACCACAACTACATTCCCGTGAGGGGTCTGGCTGGCCAAGTGGATAGCGCGCTGGTCTCAGAATCCGGAGGCCCTGGGCTCGAGCCCACTATCAACTCGCTACATTTCGACCTAGGCCGGTTTTTCTGGCAAGACGAGAAGAGGGCTAACTAAAGACAGCCCTAACAGCCTCCCCGACGTCTCTGAAATAATGCTCGAAAGGACGGATTCCAGGACTCGGGTTGAGAGTAAAATTAAACAGAGGAACTACATTCCCGTGGCTGACCTCAGTCATCTAGTTTACCAAACTTCATCAAAATTATGAAGGAAGCCAGTTTATACGTTGGAACATGACAACTAGCTTCTCTCAAAAAACGAAATTCTCGCCCATAAAACAATTTTCTTGAGTAATGAGAAGAGAATCGTTCCTTCTATTCACGAGCGTAATTTTGGATATGCTCCAGTTTAAAGTTCTTCAGTGTTTCTATTTGTATCAACTTGCAACACGCGCATTTAACAAATAACCCACCTAATGATTTCTGAGCATTACTTTTCTTCGTGGAAAATTTACTGTCCAGTTTCATGGTTCATCTTATCAACGTCGAAGTGACTAATCTTTCACTTTGTGAAACAGTTTATACTCTCCTCTAATTATTCGATGTCCAAGTTTTCACGAAAATCCAAAGCCAGCCAGGTTACTATCCCCAGCCAAGGAAGAAATTTCTTCGACCAAGCCAATTTTTCAACCAATTATATCTTGGCTGACAAGAAGTACAAAACTGAAGCACAGCTTGAAGAGGTCGGAATGTGATATCAGAGTTTCAATTTCAACCAATCCAAATTTGTAGTACATTTTACAGAAATTCAGCTTTCTGATTAGCCACGAGTAGCTTCACATGCGATATTGTATCTGGTCAGTCGCGTAATAATTATCAAAAACTCGGTCCCTCCTCCTCTGGAAAGAAGATCCAGTATATAAGAGCCATGACTCTTCGGATTTCCGGTATGCTATCACTTTTCACCGACGAAAACAGAATTATAAGCAATGACACCGAACTGCTCTACATCCTTCAACCAGTCATCGTTTTCCTTTAAGTCATAAAACGATTACCAATGTGGAAACAAGGCATCACTGACTGACATACTCACGAGTTTTCATCTTTACTCGAGGTCAGCCCATTATGAATACCCTACAGCAGTTCGAAATGAATCAATAGAATGTTTTCAAGATGTAATTTAATAATTACAGAATATACATAATAATTAGCATCGAGGATGAAATGATGACGGCTTTTAATCGTTTTATGTTCGTCGATGACATGCGAGGCTATAGTTGGCGTAAATCTGTATTTCCGCGAATGTGACCAAGCCTAGCAGCACGATTCGTATCTTAGGTGCTAATTGTAAATTGCCAACACCACCAGCCACTTCGAAGAATGAAGTGCGCCAACTGCCAAATGTTTTGAATAATTTTATAGTACAATTTACCGATTTCGTCTAGAACCTACAGCCTAATAAACCAACTGGTGCAAATGCTGCCACAGTCCTAGTACTGCAGGCGCAGAACCTTACATTAGTCCGATTTCACATTTCTGATAAAAATTGTCGAGTAACGCTGCATCATACAGCACTCGGCCCAACCAATGACAAACCGAAATCCAATACTAATAATGGAGGCTCAGAGGAAGACTGTATGGAGGGGGGGGGAGGGGGTTGCTGTTTGGAGAACCTATCTCCAGTTTCCCAACATTGATGTTTAAGAACGTTCGTAATAAAATCCTATCGCGTCAAAAATAAAAAATTCTGCTTCGGGGGATTAATTGATACCTGACCACTTCGCAGCGAAAAAGCACTACTTGAGACGTATACAGGACACCGTGGTTAGTGACACTAAAAATAAGGCCACCTATGGTATACCGTTGGTAATTATTGATAACATTACACATCACACTTTGTCATTTATCGCAATCGAGTCCACCCTATTTGTCGCGTCACTTTCATTCTTTATTGGTTACGCGTTTTGGTCCTCTGGGTCGGATATGAACCAGCGACTAATCCAGATTTTAATGCTCAATCCTGTTTAGATCAGTGCGCTCAGGCACAAACTTAAAACAGCTTCCGCACAGTGGTCGATGTACTTGAAGAATTATTACCTTGCAGAATTGAAGGCTGGGTATGTCATCACTCATTAAACACCGCATGGAGTCAACCATTCCGGGGATGGAATAGAACAGCCGCTTGTGATCAGCGGATCCGCTACAAGTTCTTTACACACTCCCAACGAAAGCAGATGGAGGGAACCTCTCAAGCAGAGGCCAACTGAGCCTACCTACCAACAGACAAGGATGCTTCTATCCACCCAGTGGCATATCAACCTCATTTTTCATTTCTTCATCATTTAGTTTTTTCTTCTTTTTTCCTCCTACTTCAAGACTCACAAGCAATTTTGTTCAAGTCGGTGTCTTATTCAACAACATCAAGGATATCTCGCAGAGACTTTCAAGCAATTTTGCTCAAGTCTTGTGTTTTATTCAACAACATCAAGGATATCTCGCAGTAATGTAATAAAATTATAATGAATCAAGAAATTATACAATTCTGTACAGGAGGGAGGCAATACAAGAGGAGCAGGAATTGGTAACAAGAATTTGAGAACCAAAAATAAATGATACAGCAGTAGGTAAATCAAAGTATTATTATGGCAAAATGCAGGTATTTTAAACAATTCTCACATCCAAAACTGATCACTGACAAAGTGAAATAGTATAGGACTTCTTATTAGTTCTCAATTTGAAGTTACGTTCACTCAATGGTGTACATGTTTCCTCATAGGAGGAACTTCACACAACTTCAGTAAGTGGATTTCAGAAATTTACTCAATATACGTATGATATTGCAACTTTAATAAAGTAGAATTTTCAATATTGCATCCTATTTGAATTATCGAATTAACGATTTCGGGCAAAAGCAGTAGGATCCCGATAATCCTGATTCTGCTGGTTAAGACAACAGTCTGCCAGTTTTTTATTTGTGTATATCACAAGATGCGCCCATACACCTGTTTTTCATACACCAGAGAACCGGAAAGCGACGTTTCAGGCAAAAGGTGAAACCAGAATGATCTGTTGCAGAAGCAGCAAATACGTAGTTGCAGGTACCAAGAAAGTGAAGTGGATGCAGTACTTCTTCCTCAACGGGAATTCTCTAAAGGGGGAAACTTCTTCTTTTTTTAAGCGTGATTATTCATTGGCAATAAATTTTGACAGAACATAAGCCATAAACCTAATTTGTCAATAAGAGAATCAAAATTTCATGATTCGAATGATAACTTTCCCATGACTTTTCCAGATTTTTCAGAAAATGACAACCCTGCGTGAATCGAGTTACGAGGGAACAAGGGTGTTCGTTAATAAAATGCACACGTGCAAAATCATATCGAGGAGTTAAAAATCGTTGAAATTTCCTTCTGCTGAAAAATTCATCATTAGTGAATTCGACTAAATTTTCCACAGACTGAAGTCATTGACCATTTCATTCGTAAAGCGCATGATCTGACAGCGTCGTTCCTTCGCATACTAAAATTTGAAACTTGTACGCCGAAGAACGAAACTTTACGTTAGTAGACTACCAATGTAGATCATGTTGAATGACAAATAAGTGACAGACTATGCTAAGCGACAAAACTGAGACGTGGAAATTGTATTCTTTGCTTTAAAAATGAACATATATTACGAAATTTTGAAAAAATAATCTGTCAGCACTGAATTAGGAACAACTCTTTACACGTTCTGTTTTTAGCTGTTTGTGGACCTCCCAGTAAAAACAGGCAGACTTCACATAGAATCTTTCTTCTGGCAAATTTATATCAAACAACTTACATTTGAAACTTTTCACTACACACTCGATAGTCAATAAACAGCGACATACAATGTAAGAATCAGTTCTGGGCGTTCATTTTTTCCATGACAAACTGTCTACTAGAATTAAGAAGTAAGAGATGATGACTTTAAACGACCTTTATCCATTAGTAGCCTCAAAAACATTCTTGTTCGCTTACTTTTCCATTACTTCTCAACTTTATGCTGAATTCAAAACCACACTCCTACTCTTTCTTTCTACTTCATTCCTAGTTATTTTTGAGCTTAACTGCATTTATTTGAAGTCTGCTGGCGCGTTGAGCATAACACGCAAAAATTGCCCGTGTATACAATAAACTTACGTTATTTTGGCAGTTTTTCCCCAAACTATTCAACAGAATGAAGCGAAAAAAGATGACTTAGATAGTTTCTCAAAATAGATGACTTAGATGACCGGTAGACACCCTGTCTGAGGGGAAGAGAGCGCCATTCAGATTAGCATATACCTTCAATATAATGTCGAGTATAGCACGGTCTACCTGTACAAATTTGCAGACTCCTAGCCATGTCTTCCATTTTGCCACATGTTTTCAGTGTCCAACTTCTCGAATCGAAAAAACACCGTGATCAAATGTAAGTAAACATTCGACTACAACTCGTGAAAGATTCAACAAAATCCGTTGATAGCGAGTCTCCCCCCCCCCCCGAATTACCCCTCAATTTCAAAATCTCAAACGAATATTAAAACTAAAACCTTAAAACAAAATTTGGCACATCACCACCTTCACCATGAGCGCTGTTTAGTGGCGGATGCAGCCCCCCCCCTCCAAGATATCTAAATCAGTCACATAGTAACCTAGAGCTATTATGTTTCGTGTACAACAGTTTCATTCGGACTCCCCTAAAATTATTTTCTGTATCCGTCCCTGGCGCTATTACTCTCATGTAGCTTGATTATTCTGCAAGTTCCAGTGAGAGTTCGCGCATGTTTTCTGAAAGAAGCCATCTTGGAATCAACGTCAAAATTTCAAGAATGAACTATGATAATCCGCAAAACAGTTTCACTGGGATGCTTCTGGAGCTTCCGATGAAATATAAACACCGCTTCAGTTAGCTGGAAACCCGAGATCATTTTTAGGTCACATTGGCATTTTGACACGGAATAACACAAAAGTAAATGGGTATCATTTAATCGCCCGACAAAGTAGTATGCGAACGACGAAGGGGGAGGTATAATGAAAAATGAGTTCTCCAAAAAATGAAGTAACGAACCATAGAAGAAACGGATGCACGATAAAATATTTCTACTTGAGTAGGCAAAAATGTCAACCCAATTACAAAATAATTACAAAATAAGTTGAACAATGAAGAATATCGAGTAGTGATACCCATTGCACGTTGAAGTAATTGAAACTTGACTCAGATGTCCATGAATTAAAGAAACTACGCATTTCTGGAAAGACTAGAATGAGATATAAGGAGGGCCACTGGAAATGGACACGTACAGAAAAAGTGAATAAGTGGCGGACCTGCGAGTAATAAAGAGTTCTTAGAATCAAGATGGATCCAAGAAAAATGAAAATAACTTGGATCCCGGGGTCATACTAGCTGAAAAAGGCGGGCAAGGAAGATTGGGTTGTCATTCTGGGGGAAAGCGGGAAAAGCGGGAAGAGGTGGAGGGTAATTTGATGGAGTCAAGTTTGTCTTATCCTATACCAGCTACAAGGAGTCGACATTGACTCGGGCCCGAAAAACACTTGGTGAGCTGTTGTAAAAAGAAATTTGGGATTCCAAAACGGTAAAACTGACTCGGATCCGGGTCATACTTGTGTAAGGATGCCACCGAGAGAAAGTGGGCTGAATGTCTGGGGACAGGTAGAAAGGGATAGGTGCCCGTTGATGGTGAAAAATTTCTCCTTATCCTAAACCGGCTGTAAAAAGGTAAAACTAACGTGGGCCTGAAAAAACGTTGAGACTCGAGGAGGGCCCTTGAAAGAGGGCACCTGAAAGAAGTGGTCAATCGTTGAATCATTCCAAGTTAAGGTTATTTCATAGTGGGAAAAGGGTGGAATGGGTAACTAATTGGCACATTTCTTATCGTTAATACACTCAATTTCAACGTCATCTTATTTTCGTTCATTCACTTCATTTCAACGTGCAATAGAAGTTTCTCCAAATTAAAATAAAGCGATTCTCAATAATTGATCACTACATGAAAAGGCTGTACACATATTTTCTCGTCATCACTACCACCAGCTGTCGAGCAGTATACAGAACTAAGGAGCTCAAGTGCGTCGAAAAAACAGAACTTCCCACTTCTCGTAGCCGAATCTTCAGAAAAAATATTAAAAAAGTGATTCCTATGAGGAACCCCACTTTCTTTACTCAGTAATTGGCAATTCTGTGTTCCCCTTAGGCAACCAATTCATTGAAACGGGTCCTCAAGGTAAAAACCTGACACAGATACTCATAGAGATATTCAGAACTGTCTCGTTCACTTTCTATCGTATTTTGACAGAGGCCAATGGGTCCTTATCCTGTCTGTCGTAGCAGAATTGAGACTGAGCTCACATACCCAGATGCACTTGCTCTTATGTTAGGAACAGCGAAATATATGGTTCGAGATTAGAAATTGCAAGTTTCGCGTAAAAAAGGACACCTAACTTCACGCCGACGAGATCTTTTCAAAAAAAAAAAACCAAGAGTGTACCACAATGAAAAGGGTTGGCGATCGGGCATAGATATGGGGTAAAAGAAAAACAAAAGTCAAAAAATGTTCTCGGAAACTGTGGCGCACTGGCTGTTATTACTTTTGACAATTTCAACTTCATAATACAAGACGTATCATGTAAAAAGGGCCACCGTCCCACGAGGAATACTTATACCGAGCGGAGGCTTTTCTTACAGATAACTCCTCAACTGAGACACTTCCAGTCACAATAGTGTTTCCAATAGGCAATATGTATATTAGGGTGGATGGTCCTTACTTTCAAAGATTCTAATTTGCATGACGTGATTCTCCAGATCGGTTCCAAATAAATGAAAAAAAAAAAAATCTCAGAAGTTTTAGTTTGATAGGAAAAGGGGAATGCGCGCAGCGAGTCCTCTCCCTTTCTTATAAGAAAATACAGCGAGTTTCGACTGTTTTCACTTAATTGGTTTTTTTTTTTAAGTTGAAATTACGCTAAAAATATACGGATACACGTTTTGCGCAGTACGTTACACGTCGGAAAGCTAGGTGAGGTTCAGAGGTCGTGGTTAAAGGCAAAAACGCAACTGGAGGACATAGGAAGAGTATGAATTTCAATAGGCACTTGGCGGCTTGCAGAATACTTACTCAAATAGAATACATAATGTGGAAAAAAAAATGGGGATGCATATGCTGGGAGTAGGCAGGTGAAACAACTTGAAGGCCGGGAGGGGGGTTAGCTGAAACTCTTCACCGTCCGCACGTACTGGACTGTTATAGTTCACTTTTTACTTTATAACGGTTTCGGAGTCTAATTTATCCGCCATGTCTCCGTTATAGGATGCCTGTTGGTATCCAATAGAATGCAATTATTATGAAGGTTCTGAGGAAAAGAGGAAGCATTCTTCATTGTTCTACAGGATTACAAGGCTCGTTAAAAAAGAGAATGTCTGGCCACAGCCCCGTAGCCAGGACCTTAGCTTTGGGGAGCAGATAAACTTGGGGGGGAGCAGATATACTGACCAATTTAGGCGAAGAAACTTGATTTGAGCAGAGCGATACGGCCATGATAAGTACATGTAGAGGTTAGGAAAAAGTGTAAGAAAAAGGTGGAAGTTGTGACAGACCTCTACAGGAGTAAGTACAAATAGTAAATGTATCTTGAAAATGTTGGTCTTTTTTTTTTTTTAACATTCAAATATTATATTATTAGAATGAAATCAAGTTTATGTAATATTTTTTAATGGCTAGGTACCTACAGTATATCAAAACATAGGTAAAATAATAAAAGTTTAGAACAATTGTAGTTTTCTACTTTGTTTTGTGAATACGCGCAGTAAATAGTCATTGGATACTAGATTTCAGAACTTTTTTTTTTCAAAAGCCAATATAGTTGGGCCGCTTTCTCGTGTAAAATCCATACATCTTTGAAAAGGTGTTAATTCTTGATAAGATGCTAAAGGATGGTTCATAGCGGGCTGAACTGCATCCAAATGTTGCAACTGCAGCAATCATTTCCTGCAGTCTGAAGATTTCAAAAACAAAGGCAAGATTGATACAACAGTGATAACCCTCTTTATTCTCACGTAAAACATTATAATTTTCGGCATTTCACCGAGGGGAGCTCACAGGGTGCCTAGGAAGAGCTCTGCTCACCCTTGCCCCTTGGCCACGGGCCTGTCTGGCCAGCCTGCAATTTGCTAACCCAACATTCAGAACTACGAAATCAAAAAAACAAAAACGCTTCATTTATTTAGACAACACGGTATCATCCGAGTCACGATTCGCCAAACGAAAAAATAGTAAGAAAAAATTGGAAAAAATCAAGCGAATATTGCACAATCTGATACAAATCGAGCCACTCATACACTCGTAATGATACGACGGAACAAATATACGATCGACTGCACTTCCACGTCTGACATTATACTACATAAGTATTTTCCAAATTTTTACATCACTGCGCGGCATTTTTCACATCGTAGCGTAACAACACGAAAAATACATAATGTACTGAAAGAACTTATGCGACGAAAACCTCTTCGACTTGACATGGCTTTGATACACACCATTACACCAAACTGTAACCGAGAGAACGTACGAACAAAAGAGAACATGAACAATGATATCAATTTGAAGAGTCCTACGCCGACGACGATGAGATGTGTTGAGAAGTAGGTGCTAAGTGCTACTGCTGACAGCGGCATTCGAACCATACAGAATGGCAATCTCCACTCAACTGACGCACTGACGGTGCGACAGCGAGGCGCGAACCCGCCGAGACCGGAGTGGCTGCGAAGCGAGGCACCGACCACCGAGTCGAGCCGGCGAAAAACGCAGACGACGACCTGACAACCTCGCAGCGAAACGTGAATGCGCGCCAAACGAAGCGGGTTAACCGTGAACGCCAGAGACGAAAGGGGAAAAACTTGAACATTCTTTCGCCTGAAATAACGTGATCGGACGATTCTATTCTGAACTTTCGAGGGGCGGAAACGTTGCCGCCATAAATACCGGCAACTCAAAGAACGGGAAGAATGAAAAACAACACGAACCGAGAATGATAAATGAATGCCAATGAAACGGATAGACCGAAGGGGAAAACCATCGATCGTTAATTTATTCCCACTAACATCGAGGCCCAAACTCCGTGTACGTTACTGTGTATGTAAATAATGCCGCAGGAAGAGGAAACTAGTGAAAAATTTGGTTCAAGCAAAAGGTGTACACACAACGTACACCTGATTCGGTCGGCCCGAAGGGCGTCCCACACCCAGATGATGCCAGCATTGACCTGGCAGGATGCAGGATACACGGATGGAATTCGATCCAAGGGTTCGGTGTACCAGCATGATTCAAGGAAAAATTTGATTCTTGTCGTACCGTCGCCGGACATCAGTTACAGTATCCAGCTGTAGTTCACAGCATTCGAGTTATCGTATTTTAAAATTGTCCCCTCTCGACACACTTAGAAGTCCAATGACAGAAGGAGATACGTTTATAAAACAAGAATGAGAAAACAAACTTCTAAACAATCCCACAACGTTTAGTAGGCGATATGGCGAAGCACACACACTGAAGTGACACTCAGAACACCATATCTCAGCCCCTGGAATCCACTACTTCCGATATCGCATCAGAGACCAGAGGGTCCGTTGCAAACATAACGTTAACACTTCAATTTCTTCGCTGAGAGAGGAAACTTCAGAACCATAGGCATACAGAGGTGTAACCAAAAGCAGAGTTTCGATTCTACCAGGAAATTTTCAGCTTTTCTAGACCGTGCGCAAATGAAAACTTACCACAGTTATCACAGATGGAAAATCAAGACTGCAGTTTTAGTAGGTTCAACAGAAGTCATCATTCTTACAGCTTACTAGTACGTACAGAAAAAGAGCACATATAAATTTTATAACACTTGGTGTCAGCATCAACCGTCATCTAAATTACTGCAATGCCGTTTTTACTGAACTCAATACATAGAACTGCAACCGAAACGACACTAATTCCAAAATTTGATATTTGTTACGTACTTTAGTTTTGGTGCCCACAAGTGTTTCCAATGCAAAATCGATTAATAAAAAAGTTGATCAAATCGACGCCAAAAGTCAGTTCTCCTTCAAAATTACGATTACCCTTTTCTTATAGCATAATTTTTTCATTACTGCGCATCGACTTCTGATTTTTTCGATTGACGATTCAGCAATCAGCTGTTCAGCGTTATAATATTGCGTTTTGACTTGTAAAGAAAGATAAAATTTAAATTACAAGAGAGTCCAACTGACTAAAATTTATGTCTAATGTGAAAGTGCTCTTATCTGATGCCGGTCTGACGTCGGAACGACGACGACGGATGCGAATCGGACATCGTATTAAAAGGCCTTAAGAATAAAAAACGCTCGTTCGCTAACTTTCCCTCGCCATGTAAACTCACTTGTGGCTTTTGGTGTGTAGGTGTGTAATATACTATTTTAGATCATACGTACATATTATCATTTCCAGGAGTTTTTATCCGTTATACCACCAAAAATCGACAAATTTGAATCGATTTTTATAAACTGATTTACATTAATCAATTTTTCATCGATTTTTTCGATTTTTCATTCTCCTTAGCACTTATTTTTTATTCATGAATCGGAAATTACTCCTACCCACCGCCCACACTGATCAACCTTAAAACGCTCTGATAAGATCAACAGTGTGAACGTTCGACGAAGATACACTCATGAATTTCCTTACAAAATAAAACACAACAGAACAATTTTAAACGTGTGGTGTTCAAAAAGGATCCAGCCATGAAAAAATTCCGGAAACGCAAATTTCGAAAACAAAGCTTTTGCCCATGAGACTCGCCTTGACGTATGACACGGAAATAATATTCACATTTTCAGGGTAGTTAAAAGGAGAAAGTTCGATTTTGTATGGACAAGAGAGCTGTAATTTCTATCAGATTTTTTCTGTTTTTCATTGTATGGCAAAATTGGACTTAAAGGACCTCATTCTAAGGAATATCAAAGCATGTAACACTCGGCTACACTGTTGCCAAGGCATATCTCACGATAGGCCTTTTCTGAGGAAATCCAACTTTTCCTCAAACTCTAAAACCTCCACTGACATATGCCTGTAAAATAGCATCTCAACGTTCTCATGTTCCAAATAGTTTTGTAAAATAAATTACCACAATTACAAGAAACAAAATCCAATGCACTTATTTTGTGACATAAATTTTCAAGTTTATGACTACTCCAGTCACCACCAGTCTGTAACTGAAATGATAAATCTAATCATAATTCAATGTCTTCGCTTTTCATGCAATGTTTTAAACGTATTAGACAACACGTTGATTGAATAGCCACAACTGACAGTTTATCAATATGAAGCAGACATACAATGAATAGCAATCAGCACTAGTTTTACCATACGCCGACTGGGCTGCAGCCCAGAGGGGCAAGGCAAAATTTGCGGCCCAGAAAAAACATTTGCGGGAGGGGTGCGGGATGCAGAAATAAGGAGGCCAAGTACTTAAAACCGGCCCTACACAACATACATAAATTCGAAAATTTAGCAAGCAAGAAAAATTGCAATACTGGCAACATAATCATAACAGTTACAGTTTCTTGAAGCACTCAAGTACCTATATCCTATATGTGTACGCGAGATCTCGCTATGTTGTAATCATTTGAATTGTGAATGACAAGGTAATGAATATTTTGAAGTTACAGAAAAATTGACCTTCATAATAACAATCGCTTTCAACTGTCAAAGCATCATAACCTCATTTCCGGTGTCAAAAACGCAGTTACATCTTCAGAGTTGACCATTCTGCGAACTCTCAACTGCCTACATTATAATAAATGGAATGGTCAGTTGATTGGTTCTGAAATTCAATATACTTTCAGAGGAACTATTTTACCTTTCAAACTCCTTTGCGAACTGACCTAAAAAAAAAATCAGAACTGTGCAGTGGAAGCTGAAATGCTAGAGGCGTACCAGAGCACCCAAATAACGTTCGAGTCAGAACCTCACAAAACAACAGGTAGTTTGAAATGTGCAGAACAACATAATATACTCTATCACTCATTTCCTGCAGTTTTACTAGAAAATGACATCATTTCATACTTTTTTATGTTGCCAGGGATAGAATAGAAAGTAGTATAATGTACCTGTATGTTACCAACTGCCAACATCCAACACCAAGGAAGATAGGAAATGGTAGCATGAATATGAACTTTCAAATGTTGCAATATATTGATGTGGAGCGCCGCATTCCAAAACGCACCGAGTCAAAGAAGAAATGTTTAGTAAGAGACAAAAGACATTCTCCTTCTTCGACAATTGACGATTTTATTTTTATTTATTAGCGGGCCATTACATAATTTCCTTAATTTAATTCTGCCGTAAAAGAAGGGGCTCTTTCCCGCACTGGCTGAGACCAGAATTGGGCATATGCCTCTCCTGTAACTGCCTAGGTCGGTTGATCCGCAGTCATTTTCCTCCAGAGCGGTCCTAGGTGCTTTGTGAACTCGTCCCTCTATCTTATTAGTGGTCTCTTTTGTGATCTTTTTGCCCCATATGGTACCCATTCTTCGACTTTCCTCTCCCATCTCTCTGTTTTGTATTTAGACACATGTCCCCCATACTTATAGAATATCCTATGTACTTTAACCTACTTTTTTGTCTACTTGTTTTGTTTGTTACTAATTCTTGTTTCTTAATTCCTAACATAGTTCCTTCCATTGTACCTTGTGTGTTCTGTAGTTTTTGTACATCTTTTTTAGTTAAAGACCATATCTGGGCACCATCGACTATTGACGATAAGTTCCTGAAATTTTTAATAGAATTTGTAATGTGCTGTATTCTGTCGGCCAACTGAGATCACGATGCGGCTTTGTTTTAGGGATGCGTACCAACCATCTTCTAAACAAATGGCGTTGCAAACTGATTTCACCAAAAATTGATTCAATGCCCTTCGGAATGAGGAGCTTCATATAATATGAATACAATCATGCTTTCCAAATAAATCAGTTAGTCACAGAACACGTATACAGGCAAGGATGGACTGGCCATGAAACAGTTGAGGAAGCTCCCTAGAGGACAAAAACGTTGTCAGAAAACAACTAATATTGTAAGTAAATCATACGTTCTGCATAGGTGTTGACCCACCTCCTTCTACTGGGATTCAAACTTCGGAGTGATTCAGAGAATCTTTCAAAAGAGCAATACGTTTTTACATTTACAAACCTTACAAAATTAATAATTTGAACATTTTCTGAGACACTATACGCAATCGATTGAAGTTTTCTATTTTGCTCACCCTTCCCTATTTTGAGGTGCTATATCCCGCTGCCCTCGATCACTTATACATACAATGTCAGGGCGAAAGAATAGCATGGATACCAAATGATTGAATCTGATCATTTACTGCGGCCCTTCGACGCATCTAACTGAATTCCAAACATTTTGGATGATTCGTTCATTTCATCACTAAATTTGATACTTTGTAGCGGATCTCCTAAGCACCCTAATTAGACATCAAACTTTCGGGAAGTTAATGAGTCCACTCCATCAACTGAGACATTTTCAAGAAATAACTAAATAAATATTTAGGGAGAAAAAATGAGAAGCGGCAGATTGATTACATATTTAATGATACTTATTTACCCTCCCTACGAAGTTCGAATACAGTACGTTGCAGACGAAATAATGGTTAGAACAAACGATTATACGATATTTACCGCAAATATTATTAGCACTAATGAAAATGCCGGCTAGTTTCTGGTCTTTAATATCTAGTCCATCAGACAACAATTACAAATGCCTCGAATCCGAACATTAACAGAGCCAGTCATCGACGTAGTCATTAAATGGTGTGATGTACCATGAGGGCTCGGCAAAATAAACTTCATCCGAGGTCAAGAAAGAAAAACACAATACAAAACAGTTATATTATGTATGTATACTAAATACAACTAAACTTCGTATTTTGTTTATTTCGTTCCCCTAACACTGGTAGACTAGAACACCTATGTATTCACTTAATTGCAACGACTGCACATAAAGGTGGATCTAGAAAGCAATGGCAGGAGCGGAAGGGAAGAATTCGGCAGAAGTTTTCTTTTAATTATGAACCATTGTGAGGAGAGTAACCGAAAAGATTTTTACATCGACTACGGAGATGGACCATACAACTAGCCAAAACCCGTGTGTCAGGAACTGCAATGAAGGAAGGACACCCCTCGCCCCCACGTTGGATTCACAGCCATATTTAAATAATTTCCGTTCGAGTAATCTGGCATACTTATTAGCAGTAACAGGATAAAAAAACACAGTTAGTCGACTCCCTAACGGACTCAAGCAAGGCCTTTTTCAACAGGAGCCCAGCTAACAGATGTCTTTTTGCAACCCAGTTAAATCCGCCTCTGTTCATTTGTCAAGTTTTAGCTAAGTATCCGAGTTCAACACAAATTATAAAACTGAACATCATTATCACTGTACACTTACCTCGAAAAATTCGGGAACAAGGGACGTTCACTTTTTTAAGAAAGGAAAAAAAAAGTTTCTTAAATGCGGGGTAAGCGATTACAGCGTAAACCTATAATGTTCACCGCACACATCCTATCGTCAGTGGCCTACGAAGGTCATATCCAGTAGTAGATAACAAGTCACTAACACCGTTATGACTCACGACTTATCAAATCGTTATCGACGATTAAAATACTCTCTTGGGAATTTCAATGGAGTAAAAATACTCGAGAGCTATATAGACACGTTCGTACATGTTTGTCTGGAATTTATGATCCATGTTTGAACAATGTACAATGATTATTCAACAATATAACTCGACTAGACAAATATGACAATGAATGTTACCACTTAAAAAATTACCACACCCTGAAAAACTAACTGTTGCATAAAATGGAACGACTATATTTTTGTGGAAGGACACAAGATTCGAATTCTAAGAATTCGTGAACTCTGCAGCAAAACACGAACTATTTACACATACTCCTTTAAAGAACCCGCTTTCGGCATAAAAGCAGACTCAATGTCCAAGCCTCGGGAACCCGTGAACTCCTTGCAGCAAAACACGAATTATTTTCCTCTGAAGAAACCGATCTTTGCATGAAAGCAGACCCAACTTCCGAGCCTTGATGGCAGGCGAATCATATTTTTCTCTCGATGAACCCAGAATCCTTTTCAATGTGTCAAAAAAGCCCGATATCTTCTTCTTCTCCCCCCCCCCCCAAGACTACATAATAATGGGCCATTCAATGAGTTCACGAATCAGCAATGTTTGAGACGTACAAATGCGGAAGTACAGTTCATACAAAGGAATGCAAAAATGGACATCAAATTTTTGGACAGCGCCAAAAGAGCGCCTTGTGTTCAACTAAGCCACTTAATGTAAGAGAGAAGAATCATATTTCGAGACACTTTTTGTTGTAGAAATTGACTTCATAAATCGAAAAGCGCTCGTGATGCCGTGATTTATCCACAAAAACGTAGGCCAAATCAAAAGTAAAGAAACAAACGAAATCTATAAAATAGATGATTTCATTTTACGAGTAAATCGGGCCATTACTCAACGCTCAGGATCGAATCAGCTTTGTCGAAGGTCGAAGCATTCATTGAGGGGAATTCACAAAAGTTAAATGGCTGATCACTACATGTCTCAGATTTGTGTCATTTCTATGTACTACAGTTTCACATATTAATTAGGAAGAAAATATGTAACGTAAGCAAGAAACCATCCATGTATCAAATACACAACGATTACCAGAAAAGAAATAGAAATACTAACACGTATTAACCCCATGGAGTCCCAAAAATAATCAATGAGAGAAAATAAAAACATAAACTTTACTATTGATATGCGTTTAATAGAGAGAAAGGTGAAATGTTGGAACTGATAACTGACTCCTCCTCAACGTATGTGCTGATAAAGTTGACATATTCTTCATGATGGAAAATCAGGAAACCCAAAAACAAATTTTCGAAGTTCGCTTCGAATTTCCTATCGAGTGACGGAATAGCAATCCAGTATAATATTATCGATTATCGCGGTTCACTTGCATCATTTTTCGTGATGGGGAAATTTTAAAGAGATCAGTTTCCGGATACCCATATGTCCTCTTCACCATATTGATAGCTTCAGTCGACTCCTTCGAAATAACATCTTTACAAATCTATCAAACGAATTTGGAATGGAATCTACATACATTAGGCAGGAGGTGACGAATCGCGATTTTCGGAATAAAACGAATTATTGTCAAAAATTCCGATCATACAACCGACTTCAAATACAGATGAATAAAATTGAACTAAAATGCAAAAAGGTAACCACTGCCAAACAGAAAAGGAATCACTCATATTTCTACTTGAATAATTTTATAACTTTCCAAGTTCTTGCCAGACATTTATATTAGGTTTTCAGTGTTCCAAAATACTAAGTTTTTCGAAGTACTATGTTCATTACTCATCAGAAGACCCATTTTCAACCAGGGACCACCACTGGAATAAGAATGTGAATAATTTTTCTTCATCAATATTTCTGGACATTTCAGAAACCTTGATGATGCTACTAACAAAACATTACTGCCAGAAATTCCGTTTTCTCGGACAGGAAATGTGACCCTATACACAGGAAGTGACCAGCTGCGATTTATATGATTAGCATCTCAAAATTTTGAAAATGTACATAGCATTAAACCCGTTTCGGGTGAGCAGTTTTATTTTTGATTAAGAAGTGAACGGTTGTCGCCCACTGACTTCTGAATTCGGCAGTAAACTCGTGGAACCGAACGGGGAATCTACAACCAAATTTTTGACACTAATTTTAGCTTCATAAAAATTTGTGTTAACAGTCAGAAATATAATAAAACATGTTAGTAATAATGGTTTACGTTTTGCATTTGAACGTCAGCGAATTTCACTTTTTTAAATCAGCAATTACGTACTAAGTGCACCCTGACTGTAACTGGAAATTTTCGACTTTAATTTTTAAATTCGTGATTCACCTTCAGCATAATTTAAGTATCATTCCATATTCAGTTCAGAAATTGGACAAGATGTCATTTGAACGAAATAGACTGATGTAATACGTGCTGAAAAAATCGTTTTCCTCACAACTGATCTTTCCACCGATCCCCACCCTGAAAAAAGTATGAATTTGAACCACCATAATAATAACGAGCAACTGTTTCCTCACTTGGTAAATTTGAACACTGTGATCCGGTTTTCAGATTTTCCATTCCGAAGACTGATTCACTACTCGGGACGTACCGATAGGGGGTGATGGGGAGAGGGAGGGCAACTCACCCCCTGTAGGAATTTTTCACTCAGCAGTTGAGAACATGTACTATTCCAGCCAGGCAGAGTTAAGAAAATCCAAGAACAAGTCAAAAGGTTTTTTTTGCATTGATACTTCTTCGGAATTTAGTTGAGAAGTTGGAAAGCCACAACAAATCAAACGGTTTTTCTTCTTTTGCTTTGATACGTGGGAATTTTGAGTTGAGTCAGTTGGGACTTTCACGGTTTTGACCCCCCCCCCACCGGAAAAACTCTTCGGTACGTTCCAGTTCATTGCAACAGCGAAAAGCAAACGGGGTGAATTTCCCACAATCATGTTTACAAAAATAGTTCACGTTCTTCTCACTGGCTGTTTCTCTAGTTTCACCGAGTTAAAGGAGAACTACCACAAAATAAAATCAAATGTTCCTCAAAGAAAAAGACGTAACGTTCCCAGAGTAATGCAACAAATTTCGCGTGAACTGGTTGCAAGAAGGAACACTACGTAATTCAAATTGCGTAGAAGACAATATCAATCAATAACTTCGCCAATCAACTTGTCAGTTCAACAAAAACCAGCTGACAAAATGTACGGTGATACGTTATGCCGAGCAATTATCGATAATCACTTAAATCATCGAGAACCGTTCGGGCAAGAAGCCACAAAAACATATCGATATATACTGGCTCAATGAACTACCCAAAGCGATGCAGCAAAACAAGTATCACGAAAACGAATGAAACGAATTTTACGATTTTCTCAGCCCGAAGAAAGCATCAGTAAGTTAAAATTAATCAGACAAAAGGCGCCCTCATACCCTCACTGAGGAAGCTTCCTTATCAATATTCTGAACGGCTGCACACTTATCCTCATGTCTTAGTCTTCTACATGAGCTTTCTAGGAGCTTTCCTCCGGTGTCCAAACCAGGTCATGTCTACAACTCTAATTCTACCATGTTTGATTCTGGATTTAGTCCTCATCCTATAAAATCTTTTCCAGATTAATTCGGCAAAATCATCTTTCCGGTGTATTTCTTTTCGGACTGAACTTGAAGTCATTTCTTTTAATCTAACTACTCTCTTATCACGACCTCTCCTGCTTTCCAAATCACCCTCGTTCATTAACCACAGAGGTTCCTCAACGGCCTTCCATAATCATAAAGCCGGTAAGTTATGGTTCCTTGGCAACAATGTAGTAGCTGGTTCGTTTATTCAGTCTTATACTTTAAAGGAAGCACATCGACCCTTATACATATTTTCACAAAAATTCCTCATTCTTCAATCAAGATTCTGTCAATTGTTTGATTAACAGCAAAATACAAAAACTGAACTCTTCCCACAAAAAACTACGTGAATTTGAATTCCAGTCTTCAGAACAAAACGTGGTCAAAGTCAACCACATCTAACTCTCGACCTGATTATTCATAGAAAGCCGCGGTTCTTCCAAGCTATACACCCGCGTTTCACTCTCGACCACAAGATTCAACACCAATATTCATAATTACTACCATTGCGTTTCACTCTCGACCACAAGATTCAACATCAATAATAAGTACTATCATTCACAGTCCTGGAGGTTGGATTATCACACCAAAATGAAGAAGAAAAATGTAGGTTCTATTACTCACGAATTTTAACACCGTCTCTGAAACAACAACTCATTAAATATTTTCAATACTCTTCCCCCAGTTCACAAATACTCTGGCTTTCAGATGCCTTCTACAATACAATGGCTTTTAGTCAACCCTGTCGAGAGGGAGGAAGAAAGGAGGGAAATACCCTGGGCCCGGAATTTCAGAAGGGCCCGATATTTTGAAAAGACCTGAATTTCAATGCTTACGGCTTACATCATACTGTACATCAAATCAGCAATCACTCCTTACACCACGTAAGAAACTAGCTTATAATTTTTTCCCATCTGACAAAAGAAAGAAATGAACTGGAAGGAGGGGGGCGTGGAATCTCCCCCCAGTCCCTCTTTTTCTCTCTTCGGGCCTGCTTCTAGTCAGCCTACCACAATACTTTGATTTCCACTTGGCCTAGGAAGTGAAACCGATGTAACATTTTGACCATGATAGAGAAAAAGTCATCATCATACTCAAATCAAGAACTGGCGTGCTACAGTAGAATACGAGGGAAATATCCGAAACGCTACTTTTTTCGTATACGATAGGACGTCAATTTTGATAACACGAAACAGAAATTAAGAAATCTTCCAAGTTCATCTCGTTATAGCATTACGAAGATTTTTTTTCATTTCTTTATTTTTACTTTCTCATCTTCTTTCTTACCGAATTATTTCAAGTGATCTTTTCATCGGTGCTATTGGTACCATTTGACTCTTTCTACCCCTCACTGTTAATCCAACACCGTTTCACACTGTTCCAAATTTGTTTGATACTTCTAAAACTCACCATAACATGTTTATGACCCCCTGCACAACTCATTTACAGCTCTTCCCGACTCCAGACGAATTACAACGTCAAATAAGACATAAAAAGGCAACAATTAGTCTCGGTATAATAATTTCAAACCAGACGTAGGAAAAAAATAGAACCCGTTGAATCACATGTATTTTAGTCGGCGTGCCGTCTTTTCAGACGATAAATGTAGAAGGGGATAGATGTAAATGAAAAGTAATGAGATGAGATGCCTTTTGGCCTTGAAAATATACATATCCTTCATTCATTCAATCGTCACAAACGAATGCAGCAAATGCTATCCAACATACAGGAAATGAAGGATAACTTACAAAGATACATACACAAATACAATTTTCTCAGTATCATCGTTCGCCGAATCTGCGACAAATTCTACACCAATGGCGGGGTACAAAAATATAACTAGAGATTCCCGAGGTCCATGAGAATCGAATTTCTCCACTGAAAGTCGACACCGGAAATTCACCAGCACGAATGTTATTCCAGACATCGTCGCCTACAACTTATGAAGATGACCTTCCCACAACAAATATTTCAAATCAAACGAGATAAACAAAACATGTTAAATTCCACAATAACAAGCACAGCAACAAAGGTACAAGGCACATATTCGATATCTGCGTTTAAAAACAAGGTTCTACTGATGCGAATAGAAAATGTACTCGCCTAACAACAGTATATAGTTTAAGCTCGGAAAAATATAAAAGTTTCCACGATCCGGAGTAACTGACCTAAAGCAAATAAGTCTCACACAGCGTCAAGAAAACATGAACTCATACACCATTTTAGCTTCTTCCGAATTAATCAATCAGTATTAATTGACACTGCTGATCTTTTGCGCCAGCCCAAATCTTCCAATTAATTTTCTATTATTAATGACATGCTCTGCAGCACAATACACCAGATGACTCAACATTGAAATCTAAGATTTCAAATAAAGAACCAAGGGAAGAATAACAAGTGTTACAAGCTTTTTCAACTTGCACATAAACCGACATCAAGGTTTCATCAATGATTCTGGTGTATAAATCCAAACCTGTATAGCAAGACCACTTTTCCGGTAGAGAAAGGACGTGAGAACTTACGCACAACAAAATTCTGAGAATAAATTGGACACAAAAACGGACAATTTTACGGCAGAACGACATCATGGTACCAGAAATGTTCATTTTCCTCGCCAAAAAACGTACCTAATTTTTTTCTTAGTATGTAAACATTTACTGACACAGTTCAAATCTGACCTTGGAATTCCATTTATACTTTATTGACTGGTCATAACTTTTCGCAGAAAGACTATAAGGAGAGAGCGAGAGGAGGGGGCGCGCATTGCCGAGCAGTTTTAAAATGACTACATATTTGATAGAACAACGAAATGAAGTCTCAATGCTTATTTACCACCCAAGCTGATGTAAAATACAAGTTGCTACTGAAAAAAATTCTGAGTGTCTAGACCAGCTACCCTGAATATTCTGTAATTTCTGTGTAAAAACGTTATAATAAAGGTGCAGTTCAAAATCTTCTCAAGAAGAGGCTGAACAAACCAATTTAAATAGATTCTCTCGAAGAAGTAATCTCACACTGTGGGTGACAGTTCAGAAAATTCAAGAGAACTGTTCCTGAAGCTAAGTAATTCCTCACTTAGTGGGTCCCAAAATTGATGGTCCAAGAATCACTCAAGAGTCTGAAACAGTAATCTAAATGGCCTTTGGCTTCACTTGAAACAGACAGAGAAATTATTTATCTTACACTCGGAATCAAGAATCTTTGTATAAGGGTTAGAATAGAAATTGAGCAGTTTTTTTACGACAGCGTACCTTCACCGACAACGAACACTCAATTACCAGGTGTTTCCAAGAGTAGGGCAACTCAGGAACATACCGAGAAATGAGGAACAGTGCTAGTTCCGTAGAAATCAGAGCACTGCATCTTCATCCGCATTTATTGCGGAATTATCGACCCCCTTTGAAACATCCTGAGAAAAAAATGCAACATTGACTGAAAATTCTGATGCCTCAGACATTCAGCAATCACACATACTCTTCAAATATAAATGATAGTAATTTTTACCAGAATCGAAAGAATGTATCAAATGTTAGAAACTTAAAAGAATTTCCAGAGATTTTCGTCACAATTTTCTCTCAGTGCTGGATATAAGTACGTCCTTGGCTCAGTGGCTTGATTTCATAAAACAAGAATGTTTTAGCGAACTAACAAAAATCTTTTGGTCTGAAAGTATAATCAACCGAGCCAGAGAAAAGAAACTGGATCTCTCTACTTCTGGCCGTTGAAAATTCTACATTCTTTTAGAGATATCAATGACTTCCATCCAGATTCTCAATCTGTTTCCACCAATTAGTTTTTGATTTTAATGAGTTTGATTTGTCATTCAAATTATTTATTTCCACGATTATTTTCATTTCATAATAACAAAAATCATGTAAAAAATAATTCATGATTTTCAAACTCTTCGCAGAAAATAATTTTTGATATTAAGATTGTGATTAAAAAAAAAATTTTGAGTCATTTCAAAATCATGATTTTCAATTATTAAATTTTTCACTTCGTCGATCTTTTATTATAGTTCGAAGTTAGTCATTTCCATCGCCTGTACTGTTCTCTCAACTCAATCTTTGTGGCAGACTAAAACCATTAATCAAATACATAAATAAACTTAGTTTTGTTTTTCCTTGACCTCTTCATCAAAATTCCCGACTCTGTCAGAATTATCGTAACATTTGGATACACAAGATTTTAGTGACGATAAACACCACCCTACTGAATCGGGAACTGAGTTTCATAAACACCAGAATCCTTGAAAGACACATTTTATTACAGATTCGTTGATTTTCATTTGATCCGAATAATATCTGAACGGACGTGAAGTGCAATTTTCATTCGTAAAGATGACATTTCGCTAACTCAAAGGTCCAACTATTCTCAAATGTCGATAACAGATTAGGAGAGCAGGGTTCGTTCTCGAACTCATTTTTAACGCAGGCTTAGGAGCCCTCGTAATATGTCTTCCTCATAGATGTAAGGCTGAAAAAAAATCATGCACAAAAAATACTGCGCAAGCATGAGCTATCAAGAATATTTTTCAGCGGAATTACTGATAATATACTCAACACTCAAGAATTCATTCGAGTTTCATCGGCAAAAAATGCTGAGAAAGTGCGAGTATTTACAACATCGTTAAACGTGATTAGGGTGGAACAAAAAATAAAAATTCCGGAATTCGGGACATGCTGACCTTTTAGAGGTTGTATTTTGGTAAATATGGAAACTGTGTCAAATATCGGCAAGGCATTTCAATATTTTTAGTTTGCGTCTCGGGCTTCAAGTTTAACGTGGAATGAATTTAGGAATTTTCACGAAAAACGGTTCTCCAGATAACTACCCATAAGAATTTTCATGATGTGAAACAGTGGCGTAGTCAGACGTTCGTTTCACTTTTACAACATTACAGGTGTAATATTTACTATTACCAGAATAAATTTTAATTTTTTCACATTGTCAGCCGATGCCAAGGGGGTTCAGACCCCCTCCCGTAGCTACGCCCCTGATGTGAAACACCTGACTTCTCAACTGATAAATAAATTGTTCTTGACTCGCAATTTCCGATTTCAAAGTGAAATAGGATAAAAACCAAATCACTAGAAAGTTCTATACTGGAGGTAAAAAATTTTATTAACATATTTTATAGAACAATTCTTTATGGGTTATTGTTTCGAAAAAATCGTTATTCGGGAAAAATCTGCGATGTAAACGTACGTACATTCTAAATTGAACTGCGATGTGCGAAATGAGAACATTGAAATTTTCTCCAGATATTTCGGGCACGTTCTACAGACATCCAAACAAAATTTTCAAGGGCCAAAACGTCCTTCATGTACAACATATTATTTTGAACCAATGCATCTTTCGCGTGCGTAATAATACACACCAAGTAAAAAACAAACTCATTGACCCTCAAGGATAGACATGGATGTACCGATGAGAGTAACTTACCCCTCTGTAGGAATTTTTCACTCAGCAGTTGGAAAAATCCAATAAGCTGAGAGGTTTTTTTCTTATTTTTGCTTTGCTACTTGGGAACTGAGTTGAGAAGAGTTAGGAAAAACCAACAAGTCAGAAGGTTTTTTTCTTTTGCTTTGATACTTGGAAATTTCGAGTGAAGTCAGTTGGAAAAATCAAACCGGTCAAAAGGTTTTTTTTTTTTTGCTTCGATACTTGAGAAGTCTGAGTTGAATCAGTTGGGACTGCCCCCCCCCCCGAAAAATTTCGGTACGACACTGAAGATAGAGAATTCCACCACGCTATTCAATCTCAGACTCCTGTTCAATTTATTGATTACTTCACTAGTTTTCGAGCGAAATACGACAACCGAGTTCCTTCCATTAGGGACAATGTGAACCTTAGCCTTCGGCGCAACGAGGCTAGATTTTACAGCATTTCCGTGGAAACAAATCAACTTTTCAAAGACCTTACCATGGGTTTCAAATTTGACTTCGCAATTTCGTCTATACCGCACAGTGACCCTTTGGATTCTCTGAAATGAGTAAGTCTTAGTTCACCAAGACCTTCCTTAATTATCGGGCCAGACGGCTAAATCTAGCCTCGTTGCGCAGAAGGCAAAGATTCACATAATACAATAACACGCCGTACGCTTCATGAAGTAAAAAACAAAAATAAAGTCACCTCAAATGTTTTTGAATTTGGAAAAGGTTAATTCAATACCAGAGAAATCTGACAAAGGATTAGGGAGGGGGAGGGGGCAGAGGCAAAACAATTTTCTCTCTCCCCATATAT
This sequence comes from Acanthococcus lagerstroemiae, assembly GCA_031841125.1. Classification (NCBI taxonomy): domain Eukaryota; kingdom Metazoa; phylum Arthropoda; class Insecta; order Hemiptera; family Eriococcidae; genus Acanthococcus; species Acanthococcus lagerstroemiae. Next base: position 36,623,336 of record CM063106.1, on the reverse strand, counting down.
AAGTTTCCCACAAATGCATGTTTGCACAATGAATATGCACGAACAGAGAAATGTCTTTTTTTCTTGAAACAGGTCTTGCTGCTTCCTAGTAAAATTCCTCTTGCTTCTCCCACCACGCCTCCTTCTTCACCCATCCCCCATCCTCCTTCCCCAAATTAAAAATATCAGAATCAAGATATTACATAGTAATAATTTTAATACTTTCACTTAATTGAAAAGGGGAGGAGACATGGAAGACGAGAGATAACTCTTCCCCGAGGAGGTATGAGAGACCAACTTCGAGAGAAGAAAAATTCTAAGAATTTTCGCGTTTCTTGAACATACGTTTTTTTAAAATCCACTGATCGCACAGGGGAGGAGGAGGAATCCTTGAAAAACAATAATCTTACAACCCCATTTTATTCCGGAGTTATCGATAATTGAATTATTTTGTACAATGATCTCTTACGATGTTTACTTGGATGTTACAACTGAAAGAGACATTCATTATTTTTCGATTATTGAAACTACTTAGTCTTCTGTTCGTCTAACTTGTCTTCCATAAATTACGGGCCCAGACCAAAATTTAGATCAATTCAAACTGAATCAATCATTTTATTAATTGACGTGAATTGTGATAATTTACTTCGAAGTATCAATTTTTCTAATTAATTTTCGAAAGATATTCTTCAAAATAACTACTTCCTTTTAAATACCATTAACTTCAGTCTGGTAGTAGAGTATCTCTCTGGTTATGGTGGCTTTCACATAGAGCTCTGAAAAACAGGAGCATCTTGAATTCCAGGTGACTGAACGGAGTAAATTACATACGTAGAACATTAGATCAAATTATTACATTATTTTATATTCCTACAGGCAACGAATGTACTCATAGAACTGCTACCGAAAGTTAAATTTAAGAGCTCCGAAAGCAAATGGAACTGTTGAAATTTCATCAGTTTATGTAGATAATTTTCTTTTACGTGTTGCACAAGGTACGATCAAAAAGTTTTCGGACTGATGCTACAAATGTTTCAAAAATCAACTTCAATCTTCGCCACCGCGATCACCTTCCAAGGAGTCGACTCCGCATTCATGCACCAGTCCCAACGTTTTTTCCACTGCTGGAAAATTTTTTGGAAATCATTCTCCAGAAACGAGTCGAGTACAGTTTTCAATTCTCATTGAACATCTTCTATCGTCTCAAAACGTCGTTCTTTTAGCTTCATTTTCAATTTTCGGAAGAGTCCCACGTCACAGAGAGCTAAATCGGGCAAATATGGGGGATGGGGAACGACTGCCATCGAATTTTTCACCGATAATGCTCGCGTGGAGAATGAAGTGTCTTAAGAAGGCGTACGTTCATGGTGCAGCACCCAATCCTACACACGCGAAAGTTCGGGTATTTGAGTCTAAAGCTCTCGTGCAAACGTTTCAGAACATCGCAGTACAAGCTTGAATTCATAGTTTGATCCTGTGGTTTAAATTCTTTGTGTACAATGCCCTTGATGTCGAAAAAAACTAGGTGCATGTTCGCTCATCATCTGCAAGCTCTTCCCTACCAGCCTTAAATTGCCCATACCTCTCAAAAACATATGTTCGGCTCATTCCACGTTCCTTGAATGCTTTTAGAATAATTTCACATGTTTCATTAGGATTTTTTCCCAGATTAAAAGAAAATTTAATGCACGCTTGTTGCTCCAACTTTTCGTTAATTATGAAATTGTAAGACAGTACAAATATCACTTTATAAAAACACATGTAAAGGGGCTGCTATTCAGCCGAGGAAGTTGAAACTTGCAACGTAAACTCGGAAGGCATCTATCTATGCTCATACACTACCTTTCAATAATGTTCAAAGTTTTTTGAACATCGTCATGTTTATCCTACAGCCAACATAATTCGGGAAATAAGACCTCTGAAAAGCAGAAACCCCGTAGAGCGTTTGTTCCAAGGAAGGCAGCCCATTTCAGCTGTTCATACCCCTAATCCATGGAATTAGGTGCCAATGGTCACTCCTTATCTCATGGAAATAGCATGAGGTGGGGGGGGGGGGTAGAAACTTTTAATACAAATAACATTTCTTTCTTCTTTTCTTGGTATCAATAAAATTATAATGATTCTATTTTCAGAAAATAAAACTCAAGCTCTCTCGCAAACAAATTTCTAATTAATTAAGGGGGAGGAAATCCATCCCAATTTCCCCACAATCGTAACCAACAGACAAATATGAATTCGCAACGACAGCAGGTCATTACCCACACTTTTCAAAAATACGCCACAGGGTTCGAAACACGGATTCCAGATCATCGTGCGAACAGGGACAGCTGCCCCGCAATCAAAGTAATAGAATCAGGATATTATTCTCACATTTACAGCTATGTTTACTCATCATAAGAGTATGTACTTTCCCGATGTGAAACTCCCAGGCATGATACCCAAGCTAAGCCTCCGATGATATTCGTGTTTATTCTCAATGATATCTGCGCTCAGGAAATTATGCATTGTGTTCTGCCAAAAATGTTCTAAGAATTGTACAGGATTGCCAACGTCTTAGAACAGAAAACCTGCAGTACTTTCAGACGTCACTCATTCTGTGTACTCACTGTTTGGTAATCTCTTCCAATTCTGTCCAGCAGTCAATCACATTCATTATTTTACCAGTCTACTTTTCTGCTCTTTCCCCCTTTCCATCGTATGTACTTTTCTGCTCTGTAAGCGAAGGCACTTTTATCAGTCCGAAAAAAATCAACTGATTACAAATAGAACAGGAAAACACTGCTTTTTCCACTTTTCCATCTTACTTTTCTGCTCTGTAATCGAAGATATTTTTACAAATCCGAAAAAAATTGATCAATTAAAAATAGAACAGGAAAACGCACCAAATATAGTTGAAACTTCAGCCTTTCTCAGAAGCAGATTGATCACAATGCTCTGTTGGTCGCTTCCCACAATGGTAGACAATTCGCGTGCCCACCATAATAGACAATACGAAATTCAGTCGCCTATTTGCGAAGGTCAACGTCACTTAGTCGCAGATCTACAATAGTGGATAATTTTTTCCTTCCAGGTATATACGTTGGGGAAAATAGTGAGGAAAGGGGTATATGATATCCGGCCTCCTTACACAAGTATGAGTCGGATCTGAAAACGTCTCATTTCTTTCTACGCTTCTCGGCCTAAAGGAACCCTCGCTACCTCAGATCCACTATTCTATTTTTCCCCCAACACGCTCTCTCATTGGCTCTACCTACCCAAGTCCGACTCAAATGAATGCTAATAGAAGGTGAAACTAACTTAGATTCGACTCATACCTGTGTAAAGAGGCTGGCGAGGAATACTGGACTATTAGTCAGGGAAATAGCAGGATGAGGTGGGGAGCATTTGATGGTGCTAGTTTCCTCCCAACCCTACACACACTACAAACAATGGAACTAACTCAAGTTTGGAAAACACGTTCTACTCTTCCCAAAAATGATAACGCGTTCTTCCTCGCCAGCCTCTCTTGCCAGTAAGACTAGGGATCCGAACTAGTTCCACCCTTTTGACTCTCCCTGACCTTCAGGCCTGAAGTCCGTCATTACTTACATAGCCAGCTGCACCCCCCTTCAAGTCTCACAGGTGCAGGAATTCGAAAGCCTACTGTAGATATGCGACTTTTAAATAAAATAAAAATAAAAAAAATTACGTGAGTAAACATGCAACGTACGTACATAATGTAGACATATTTTAAAGCGTGAGCAACGGAATGTTCCGTCACTAACCAGAAAATGGAAAATCTGGCCAATTGGTAGGGTAATCACTCGAAATTTCGGGGGAGAATATAGAAAAATGACCTCATTAAACTAAAAAAATTACCAAAATTGAAGACCATTTGCAATTTATTCCATTTTTTATACTTCTCTTTTTCCACACTATTCGTCATCATATTTTTTCAACCCTCTTCGTCAATAAAAATTTGAATTTTCAAATGAATAGAGATTATTAAGAAATAACGCAACATCCGGTTTTCTTCTCGCTTTGCTGGTCATACCAGCACATACAATTTATTCAGACACACTGACTAACTACAGATACGTCAAAACTTGTTGCTGCAATATTTCGGAAAACTGAACTGGTAAAACTAAAAGGTGGCTCAAGTCCACAATTCGCAATTTTTAGAAACGAGTCGAAATATGGGTTTTCCGGCACACCGCATCGACTGGTCAGGTCAGAAATCTGGAGGGACTTCCTAAAACTGCTGGTTGCTAACACTGAATTTTGTGTTGACATGCAGTTCGGAAAAAGTGTTCAAGTCCAGTCGTGGACTTAGCCTCGTTTAGTTCCCAGTACATAACATGCGAGATCATTCGCAATAAAGCTGTTAAGACGAAAAGTGATTACACAGATGTTCGACATGATATCGTGGGCGACGATTGTTTCGAACGAAATTCAGTGTTAAAGTTAAGTTATATTACCTCAAAAATCCACGTGTAACATCACGACACTTCCATTATTTCGTTCTCAGAATCAATTTGGGGTTACGTCCACAACGTCTTGCAGTCACAGGATTCAAGTCCCAGGCATTATTGCCTGGTTCTTTCCACTTTATTTCAGATGTAGAACTAACAGTCAAGCCCGCGATCGTTAGGCCGCCACTGGAGCTCCCATTCGAATTATTATTTTTTAGACATTCAGCACACAACGGTTTGTTATACCCTCCTTCAAGTGAATATAAATTTTCAAGTCACGAATTTTGGTTTAGTTAGCGTCAAACTAGTTTTTTGGGGTTTTTCAACAACTAGGTTCTAGGACTTAGCCACCTTTTAGTCCTGACCAATTCTGTTGGAATTAAAACTTGCACTAGAGTGCGCTGCAGAATCCCCAGTGCGGTAGAAAATGAATGAGTTATCATGTGTACTTTTTCAAATGGAAACACAGCTAACTTCAGGAGGGTAAAAAAACAAGCAAAAATTATTCTATCAGTAGAACTGACTATAACTCAATATTTTTGTGATTATGCAGTTAAATTTAGGACAAACTTTCTTTGAAAGTCGAGTTCTTAATAGACTTAATGATAGCTGAATTTTGCTACATGCTTATGGTAAATCATACGTGATCACTCACGCATATACAAGGCTGCCAGCACTTGAAACTCGAAGTTTAAGTCCCAATTGAATTTCAATTTCACTTACACTACACAGTGAAGCACAAAATAAAGAGAAACAATAAATTTCTAAACACCTCGTCTGCTTATTTATTGGTCAAACTAGGGAAAAAATGCAACTTGTACATATTTCTAAGTTGTAATATAAAATTTTTTCATCGATAGTTTTGAAATATTTGCAACCAAATCAACCACGTGCTCTTATTAGAATTTACTAACAAAATCATAAAACGCATTTTTGATGTATGCATAGAAAATCAATTTAGCAGTTTTATTTCTGTCTTCATGTAGTGCGAGGTATTTAGAAAAATAACTCGCAGTATAAAAGGGTACGTTCCCATTGATATCCTCCCGCCATAGTTCAACTCGCCTCCGGCTCGTTTCACGAACTCTGCACTCGTTATCAAAAGCTCACTTTACCCTCTTGTATAGTAATCTACTACTTCTTCATAGTCAACCGAATTGCAGAATTTGAAGGAAAAACTTCCCCAAATAAAATGGGAAAAATGACCAAGTGGTCACCTACTGGAGCTGAACGTAAACTTCTTAGGCGCAAATATCAATAAGAATCAATAAGAACATAATCCGAGGTACTACCAGCATTGGAACGGTGGTGGGGGGGGGGTCACGGGTTAGATAGCCCTCCAACAAAAAGAGCATATCAGAATGTATTTTAATGCATTAATTACAGCGACGCGATGCGGTGTTGTAGCAACTACTAAGCCACCCCCCCCCCCCAAAAAAACGGAGACCTCCTAATGACGGCGCAAAATACTCGCCGGTCGAAACTACTCTCTAAATTTGCATCAGCAATAGGTCTACCACGGATTCAAACACTGGCCATTCTCACTGATTTTTCGACATGTATTAGCTGCCTGTCATGGTGTGGCTAAGTGGTAACGTGCCTGCTTTGCAATCTCTGCACCTCGGGTTCCGAGTCCCACCAATACCGGGAAGCCAATGACATTCGAATACTCCCACTAACATCCTGGCGAACACAGCGACTTCAGTACCAATTGAGGATGAAACATAGCGCATCCTGTGACTTCCGCCGAACAAGATATTACAGTCGCAGGATGTACTACCACCAGATCAGAAATACTGGTACAGTGCGTGCGCACGTCACGGATAATGGACAGCTTACTCATCGTTGTGAAATACATAGCTAATGAGCTAACTACAGCCCGACACTCTTGGGTACAGAGAAGGAAAAACTCTTAACGCAACAACCCGTGGGAAAAGCAAAGGCAAACTACCCTAACTGACCCTGCCCAGGATAAGTCGCGCGTCAGAAACCGCAATCGCCAACATCTGGCATCGGATATGGCACCTGAAGAAAAATCAGTCGACTCGGTCACTGAATATAGGCCGCAAAAGTCAGCAAAATGGTCATTAATTACATCTGTACAACACTTATCGCTGATTCGAACTCGAGACAGTAGCCAGGACGTCGATTCAACACATACAACTAAAATGGCCACAGGTACGGACCGTCAATGGTAATTGCATCCACCTTACACCTGTCAGTATTGACAAAATAAATATGGCATACGTGCTCCTGGCAACAAGCAAAGCAACATTAAAAAACACACTGGCAACGAGAGGAATTAAGACGTAAATACATTAATACGAATCTTACCGTGTACATTGTAAATACACGTTCTTTCGACATTCATTGTACCTACCTGTACCAAAATGACTGACACGAGGACGGAGGAGGAGACACGCCGACGATGTGCAACAAAATCGCGAACCCGCAAGCCGCGAGATACGAACGAAAGATACATACGCGTCGTCGTTTCGGGACGAATAAAATCCGCACATCGCAATACAAAATGAACCCGAAATACGCGAAGGGGTCACCGCGCAACACTATTCAACGAAAGGGCATCTTCATGAAACAATAAGCAGCGACGTAAGAAACTTAATTTTCAAAAAAAAGAAGAAAAAAAAAGGATCTGAAGCGATTACGTACAAAAACGAAGACACGCGACACACCATATCACGAACTGCATTTTCAAATTTTATTCGTAGCACGGCACACAACAGTGGAATTCGACGACTTTGCAACCGAAGCGAAAAAAATAAGGGAAAAAAACATCGAAAAACCATCGAACATACATGCACTTTACAACCGCTGGCAAACTGATCGACGGTATTCACATATAAAATACATATTTGCTACATGACACGCACACGAAACTAGCATTTCTCATCACGAAATATATTTTCGAAAATGTCGCACAGGCTGACTCGTGACGTGTCTCGTTTCTGCGACAAATTCCACCTGAAACGGATGTAGAAAGGAGCATAGGAAAACAAATTGCCAGAAATATAGAATACCCGCTTACTTACTGGTCTCTTACCAAATCGAAAATACGTGTATTTACAAAAGCACACGAACTGTAAGTTACACCAAAAGTCACCATTGAATCAATTATGAATGGAATGTCGATCCTTGTGCAATCAATGCACACAAACCAAAAAGGTCATGTCACAAAAAAAGCAGTGGCGCAGCCAGGATTTCCTTACAGGGTGGTCTGGACTTCCAAGTTTTTCCTAGACTCGGGGTGTTCAAGAAAATTGATTACCTCCAATGAAACATTTTTGGTAAGTAATTAAAACACTGAACTGTAATGTTTACGTTGGCTCAATGTTACCAATTTACGAAAGTATAGGTACTCGATATTTTTGAACCCCCTATAATACCCACCGACTGCATACACTTATCAATTCAATTACCTCTATTTTGGGAACAAAAACAAAACGATAAAAAGTAGATTGAGGAAAGAAATTCAATTGAATGCAATAAAATTTATTCGAGAATATTCAAGGTTCAAAAGAAGATTGTATCATCCCATACCAAAAGTATCTATTTGTGACTGATGATTTATACCACACGATACAAGTACACAGTGCAGTGTAAAATTTTTCTCTTTTTCTTCATTCTTTGGAATCACGTTAAGTCAATTTGAAGCAAAAGCCTTCTGGGGATGGTTTCAGCCCCGCAAGCCACCCCCTTGGCTGCGCAATGAAGAACAAAAAAAGGCAGGCGGATACTGCGAGCATTATTACGTATGCTTCAGTGATACATCTCGACACAACCACGTTTCATCCCTCCTTCTTATTCAGGGTTCAGAGGTTCGCATTCGCGCACCCACCCTCAACAAATACATGATCCACTTTGTGCTTTTTCCGAAATACATGCATAGCTCAAGTGCGAGGGAGAGGCGTTTCATTATAAACGATGTGAACTCTAGCACGGATGAGGGCATAAACTGGAAGCAGCTGAATCACCAAGTACCCATTTACATGAAACCGAAAGAAAGAAAGAAAAAAAAAATCAATAAATTCTGGGGAAAATAGTGAAAGACCGGAGAAAAAAATTCGCCACTACACTTTCGTTTTACTGCGATTCCAGAAGATTTTCATTTTTGGATATCTATTTCAACTTTTTTCTTCTAGTTTCTTTCCTTTAGTAGTGCAGCAAAATTCGTAATCGGTCCTGATAACGGATTTTCAAGTTACCCATAAAAAATTATTACTGTCATTTCTACACGACTAGAGGTTTCTCATGTTTTTCGAACTAATTCAAGTAATTGCCGAGGAATAATCTCAGCTGCATAGACACACAAACACCGAACGATGAAAGATATGTGGCGTCGCTTTCCCATGGCTCCTGTTTTATAAGACTTTTCCCTCTCTTGTTTTTTACTTCTTTCTTTTTTGTAAAAATCAAAGCGAACCACACAAACTAGCGCCTTTAAAACTCTTAAATTTCAACTGATTTTTTTCGAAAGGATATGAAAAAGTAATACAAACTGTTGAAATTATGATTTTACAACGTTTGCACATTAACAACATTCATAATCACATCGATATTTCTGCTGCGTTACGTAAGGGATAATCGCCCTCCTCCAGACGATCCAAAATAAATTTTCATACATTCTCAGAAAAATTTTGCTCATTCGCTCGCGAGTAATCGTTTTTTTATAGCTTTCAAGGGTCAATATGATAAAATCCACTCCCATACAAGAATTCTGGTACCGGGCCTGCTACAATAATTCCATAAATTCAGCAAAAACACTACACAACAGCATAAAAAACAATGGGATGAGATTATATAATTTTAGCCATATATTGATTGCTGAATACGATGCCGTTAACACTTTTTCTCAAGAACCTCTAATTTTCTCATATTCAAAATTATAATTCTATCAAAATTTTCACTTTTTGTTCCTTTTCGTCGTTCATGAATAGCTACACTCATACTGATAATACTGAACACGCATAGTTGTTTGATCACTGATACCAAAATACGCATTTGAAATAAGTGATATGGAAAAAATGAACTATAATCAAAAAAGTAGCGTCGGCATTAAATTTCTCATAGAAAATACATGTATAAGTAATCATATATTCTTACGTCATAATTTTTTATAATTCTCAAATTTTCCCGTGCTGTAAACTAACATGAATCAGACGAGGAGGCGCACCGAAGGGAAATTCAAGCTCACCGCCCTCACAAGTATTTTCCTCATTGCCTCTCACTAATCAATGATGAAGAGGAGCACAGAAAGGGAAGAAACTCACAGCTCACTGCCATCACCAGTATTTTTCTCATTATTTCTCATTCATAAGTGACGGCTTCACCTCACAAAAAGTAAATGTATGACCCCTAATCGCCCAGTCCGAATCCGTCGTCAATAAGAAGTACATGCACGACTTTCTCAATCGCTCAGTCAATCTTTTGTCACAGTTCATGTAATGGAGACGTCTGCGTGAGTCATAGATAATGTTTGTGATTCCCAAGTCTGGGTCAGGCAGTCGGAAAAGGAAAACTATACATCCAAGGACGCAAGGACACGATTTGCAAACCCATTTCATTCTCATCAAGCAACATACGAGTACATAGCCCTACCACACCAAAATACCATTTTAATTTCAACATACTAATCGTAGTCGAGTTCATCCACGGAAATGAGGTTTCACATTCAGACGAAGCTACAATAAAAAAAACGAACACCGACACCGAGACTATGTCTTAAGCACCAGACGCGAATTTGCCACCTCCTCCCTCTTGAAAAAAAAGAACCCCATTATTGCTCAATCCTCCTGCTCAAACTGGAAGTTTATAGCTCGAATACTCGCTGCAAGACAAGGCTTCGTATTTATTTTTTGAACGCATCGGTCATCAGTTCAGTCCAATTCTCGAGATGATCCATCCACAAACCTTGCAATAATCTAGATTACTCAATCGACAAATCGTCCCAGTGAGACATATATTTTCTATAATACAAAAAGGAAATCACGCATTTTCCCAACTCACTCATCACACTCCTCTGTATGTTAGACTGATGGTGCAGACTATGCTGGACCGGAAGCCATAACCGGTAAGGTAGGCTTGCCACTGCATTGTTACCAGTTCTTACAAATATCGGCTATTTATCGTAAGGTAATATGCTTGTCCCTGCCTAGTTGCCGGAACTGAAAAATAGGGAAACGTGTGGTTTCCACTTCTTATACTCGATCCAAAACGTCTACAAAGTGAATGGTTACGCTTTTCGTATAATTACATTAGGGTAAATGGCGTTATTCCTATAACCTTATGTCAAGCATTGGAATCTGACCTATCAATAATCACAGTTCAAGCTGAACAACACAAGGTTTAATGGCCACAAACATGCTCAAATATCCATTCTGCGTTCAGACAAGACTACTTCGGGGACAACTCAACAGGCTCGGTCATTTGAGATTACAACAAGACTGGTTTAAATAATGCCATGTAGCGTACGCAGTCCTACCTAGATATTAATTTCAACAGCATCTTGGCACAAGGTTCGACAAACCACATACAACTGACTGGGAAGCTGAAAGCACGCATGCCATAGATTTATACCAGACTTCATCGATACTCGGGCATTGCCGACAACTTACCCATAAGTGATCCTGGGCGACGAATACGGAGGTGGATGTCGCAGGGTAGGTGGCGTTGCCTGCGTAACTGGAGAGCCGCCAGCGGACACCGACGACGCAACAGCAGATGCGGGCGGCGCCGCTGAAATAGGCGCCGGTTCGTGGTACTCGGTGGTGAGCAGATGCTCATCTAATTTGTGTTCGCTATTGTGCGCTTTGGATGCTGACTTAATATCCATGAAGCTGACCGTCGCGCAGGTACCGGTTGTGCCGCATCCGACCAATCCGTTACCGTCGCATTCGCCGCCTCCTTTGCTGCGTGAGAACAGCTTAACGCTTTGCACTCTTCCATACCTGAAACCAAATAATGACACCATTTTACTCTGGATATCCGCAAATGTTTCATACGATCGACATGATCCCAATGTACAGCTAATCAGCTTGCTCTATGTATGCAGCGGACTGATTCCCAGAACTTGTATTTGTAGCGCTCAAGGACGACTGCCTTGCAGGGACACCACAACCGAAGCCAAAATAACGTAACAGAGTGTTAAGCGAATTTAAGCACTACGATTGGGGTTCTGTGGAGGATTCAGTTCCTATTGTCAGGAGACGTTGTTCAGTTTCATACTGCAGGGTTGCCGATGATGGCACATTTGAGCCACATTGGCACATTTCTATTTTAGTGGCTCATTGTGTGGCACATTAAAATCGTATGGCACATTTTCTGTTCATAATCGTGTTTTGTTGTTTTCTTGATTCTTCTGTGTGTGGGGGGGGGAGCAATTTTTTCCAGAGAATCGAAAATCATCATTCATACATGTAAAAATCCCTTCTAGTTGTCTACATTGTAGAACACGACTACAGAACAGGGCAGTTTCGCTGCAGTTTGCAAGATTTGTTATTGATTGCTGATTAATGATTATGATTAGTGATGATAACGTACCGAAAAAATTTTGTATCAATACATATTAATACTTTTATGAAAAGTATTGACAGTATCGATACCCATATCGATACTTGGGAGCACCCTTTAGGCCCTGAAGTCTATTTGGCTGTACCACTCTTCATTTTACAAAATGACAGGCGGTACAAAGTGGCACATTTTTGTTCTCTGACGAGCACATTTTTCAGGCTTTCCACCGGCAACACTGATACTGTTGATTTACATCAACTTTCATAAGGATGCTCTTTCTTTTCAGTTCCCTGGGTGCCTCAAACTGAATATGTTTAATCTGAGGCACCCAGGGATAATACTACTGCTGTTAGAAGGAAGAGTGGAAGGAAAGAAGTGGGTAGGGGTCGACAAAAATTCCACCATGTTCAACAGATAATCAAGGATGTCAAATGTGAGTGTTATTAGGAAATGAAAAAACTTGTACAAGATTGGTTGAAATGGAAGGTTCATCAAACCAATCGTAAGACTGATAACCTTATCATCATCATCAGATGACACTGATCTCTCCTTCATTAGACAATCAATAATACCAACAGCAGTTGTTCGAAGTCTACTGACAAACATAAAGAAACAACTTTATATTCGAGGTCGCTAAACCTCACACCTACAAAAACATCGTTCAAGTTCTCAAAAATGGAAGTCTGCATTCATGAACTGAAATCAATCCAAGGCTGATAAATTGTTCATAAGATTCTTTTCTCTTGTTTTAATTTACCATTATTTGAAATTATCCAAATTAATCGCCTTTAATTGACTTTAGTTGAGCTTTCTCCAAATAGTTTACTTCAACTTGACTAACCTAATTGACCTTTTAGACAACCTAATTTTAGGAAAATGATCCCCGTTTCAAATTGTTGGGAAACTTACCAAAATTTGGGGCCTTTCTTCAAAGTGGGAACTTGGGAGACTGGTGGACAAGTTATGTAGAGGAAGTGATGCAAGTTGTTCAGTACCGCAGTCTCAAGGCTTCGATACCATTAAATAAGGCCTGTCGATTTCCTTCCCCCAACCCGTATACCAACTATTAAATGATTTCGATCATAGCACAGGAAAATTACGTTAAAAATATAAGGAATAGAAAAAAATGTCAGAAGAGGTTTTATTGCTGGAATATCTTGAGAATGATCCCCTAGATACTTAGTTGAAAGCTCCCGCTCTCAAACCTTGCACTTGTGGCATTTTTACGAGATGTTTAGCTTAGTTTTCATCTTTCTCGAAAATGAGCCCTTTCCTACGGAAAAGTCATAAATGAAAAAATGTTTTTTATTAATTTTCTACAAATAAGGTCATTATCACGTTCTTTTTTTTTTAAAGCGCGGCGTTAAACAAGGTAACACGTTATCCTCTAATCTCTTCATCTGTATCTTCGAAGAGATTCTCCACATGCTGAACTGGGAAGAGAATGGGGTGAAGTTAGATGGGAGATACTTGAGTAACCTCCGGTTTACTGACGATGTCGTGCTCTTCGCCCAAAGTGCCGAGAAGATCCAAGCAATGGCAGAGGAACTCAGGTTTGTAAGTAAGGTTCTATAGATTCACACAGGCATAATAGACCGCCATTTTGATTCCCAATTAGCCCGAACATCCTTGATCACCCATTCGCGAATGGGTGCGAGCGCGTCCGAGAAAACTCTGGCGACGTAGTGGAACGGAAGGAAAAAGCAGTCTATCTCGGAAAAATTCTCTCATTTGATGACAGCCTCGGCAAAGTATAAGCAAAACAAAAGCTTTGAAAAGCTACTGGGGGTTGAAAAATATCTACAAAAGTACTATGCCACTGGAGTAGAAAAGAAAAATTTTCGAGAGCAACACAAAGGCGGTGATAACATACGGTTCACAAACCTGGCCCCCAACAGAAACTCAGCCAGTAGGGATGGCGAGGACGCAAATAACGATGGAGAGATCTGTAATCGGAATAAAGAGGTGCCAGGTGGGGCAACATAAGGAAGGATTAGAAGAAAAACACAGATGACTGACTGCAGGTACAGGAACAAGAAGCTCAAGATGAACTAGGCCGGTCATGTTGCCAGAAGAGGGGAAGGTAGGTGGGGAAGGAGAGTTATGAAATGGCAACCTAGAGTTAACAAAAGGAAGGTACGGAGACCAAAAAAAAGTGGAAAGACGAAATTACACAGGTAGCAGGGGGTAGCTTCGGGAAGGGACGCCAGGAATAAAAAGGTGCAAATCTGTAAATTAAGCCCCAACGAACTTGTAACGAGGCTGAAATAAATACGGCCATTACCAAAAATCACGTAAGCGCCATAGGAAAGTAGAAAACGCTATGGGAAATGTTGGGTGCTTTTCTACTGCCGTATTAAACTACATTAATATAATAATAGTCAGCAGCTACTCGCTATCCAACGACGATGAATCCGATGCCAACTCACAGGATAAACTTCAATAGTACTGTGCAATAGGTAGTAGAATAATGGTTTCATGTTTGTATTATAGATATAAGAAATTTTTTAATAATTTTATTCTTCTTAATTGTATGCCTGTTCTTGTCATATGGCAATATCAATTATTATCTTAATTTTGGTATTAATTACAGCAGGTATTTCCTTATTATTTTATGTATTAATTACAGCAGGTATTTCCCTATTATTTTATAATGTATAAAATCATAGAGTTCTAGATGTTTGGTATAGAAGTACCTATATTTTTATAGGTTTTTTTTTTGTAAACATTTCTGTAAACTTTTATTTACAATGAAGAAGAATTTGGAAATTACAACAACTGTACACTTATGAGTTTCTTATGCCCGAACAAGAAACTTGCATATTTCTTAGGCAGAACCTTCTTTGTACGGAATTTAATGAAGACAATTTTTGTACTGATGCCTTAGTAACTTGTACATCATCAAGAAGAGAACACTTCCACGAGTGTTCTCTTCTTTCCTAGGACATTTGACATGTTTTTTTGGTAATAACCTTTTTAGTATGAAATTTAATAAGAAACAATTTTGTACTACTGACTTTTTCACAGAAAATGGCTCATTTTCGATAAAAGTTAAAAAAACAAGTCCAAACATTTTCGTGACTTTTTTTTTTCTTTTACAAAAAATTGCTAATTTTCGGTAAAAATGGAAAATAAGGCGAGCATTTTATGAAAATTCCACAATCTCAGCCCCCCCCCTCTCAGGGAAGCACAAGGGTCGAGGGCGAGGGCTTTCAACTATATGTATCAAGGTATTATTCCCGATTGACAATTTGGAGAGCACTCACGCAACATCACAAACCACTACCGTTTGGAGACTTTTGGCCACCTCAGCATTATTTCACGTCGTGTGATTACTGAGTGATGTTCACAAATCCACTCACAATTTGGATTGTGAGTGGCCTCACTGTGAATCGGGTTCTCAAGATACTTTAGCAATAATACCTTTTCTGACAGGTTTCCTTTTTTTTAAAACTGATATTATTCCGGGGCTATCAATTTTGTACGTTTTATCCCGAAATGGGGTAACCACTGCACCGACACTTTATTCTTCACTGATTTGACGCCTGATTTCAACATGAAGGCCTGAACTTTCTATTTATATGCGCTCTGCAGTTCACTTCTGTTGATGAACTACTTCGTCGCCGTGAATGAGACATCCACATGAATTCGCCACGAAGGGACAAAATGAACCCAGTACACAAAAGAAGTCACTTCAGAACTGCCTCAAAACGATACTAATTGTAGCATTTTAAGTCTTTCTGTCCGAAGTCGAAATCTAACGAACAACAGTGGAAAACATCTTCAAATGCTAGCAAGTTGAAATAATATTGAACACTGCCCCGTCAACGAAACCAATTTTGTTAGCCAATGGTTCTCGGAGCTGAAACTCGGAACGGATTTCCTGACACCTGATACGATTTCTTTTCGAAACGAACCGACTACTTATAGGTACATAAATACGTGGAATGTTGCGAAGATACAGAAATCTAGGTTTATTTCACCTTTCGTCGGTGTTGCCAAACACGAAGCCAACACAGTCAGAACGAACAAACACGTTCCAAGGAGCAAGCATTAGCGCTATTCAGTTTCAGTTTACGACACGGTGTATTGATAGAAGGTAGTACGTCGGCGGCAATCTAGCAACAGCGCCAAATGAGCTGGCAATAAACATCGAAGCATGACTGAAGGCGGCGAGAGAAAGGCGTTACAAAACACAAAATATGAAGTGTCCGACTCGGCGTAAATATATAATATATTTATATATCTCTACATTTATACGAACACATCTCCGATCCAACATCATGTCTTTCTACGGGGCGATGTTGCCGTTATGCTGAAAATTATTCGCTTCATATTTTCTCACAAGTCCAACCAAGTTGCTACATGGTGCACACTAACTTGGTACGCACAGGTAGAAAGCCAACAGTTTTTATAGAAACAGAACTGTACGTTTAAACGTGAATCTTCAATTCTACTAATTCAAGAACGGATCGCCTGAATACTCATGATCGTCAGAGGAATCAACGCGGTATTAAAAATAATGAGGCATCATTAGTCTCACTTCTTCGTACTCTGTGTTTGATACAGGTAGGATGCTGGAAAAGACGTGTTTCATCATTTCTACGGCACAACTACAATACGAAGACGTCGTAAACTCTCTAAAGAAGACAAAAAATAATTCAACCCCCTATTATTCAGTGTAAAATGATCCACCGAGTTGGTAAACGGCTGACGGATTGGTTTTCGATGACGAATCAATTCTACAAAATAACTTACAAGAACAACTACATAGTCCACTTGGGGCAAGTAAGCCCATGTGAACATTGGGGCTGTAGGGCACGAGTGATACGCAAAACAAGTAGGGGGGCATCTACGTACTCAACTCGGTATTCAAGATCAGACGTTTTTCAGATTCAGATGACTGCACTCAGGATGCATACGTACATAATACCAACTGAATTGAGGGTAAGGCCCGAAAACCTCTCATTAGACAGTACATCATTACCTTTATTAGCATACGGTAAATTTATACAGACGTTGGCGAAAACATTTCGAGCAACGGAATCTCAGTCGCGCTTTCTCTTCAACGCTAAAGATGCTTCCTTTTTTGCGCATACCAAGATTTTACGCGCGAGTTCCTTAACGACGATCCAAGTAAGTACGGCACATCGTACTACACATACATACAGTTCACCATTACTCACATAATTAGGAATACAGTCGTCTAACCTCAGACAGCCAATACGTTCATTCATTTTGAAATAGCCGAAAAATAATATCACTTAATTACTGTATTTTTTCACTGTGCACGTCGAGACGAGACCACCTTTCAGCTAGCTTCAGTATTCGAGTGCATATTTTAACATATCTGCATGAAGAGACAGGCTGATTTTACAACAGTTTTCATTACAAACATATTATTCAGTCACCTACACCGAAGCTGTGAGCACATTCAAACCGCATGGACGCAAAGGTAATACATATTTCTATGCACGCGAACATAAAATGAAAAATCGAACTATACATACATTGAACTGAAACTTCACATCTTCAAAAACGCAACAGACAAATAATTGAACGTTCACTAAACACGAACACTTTCCTCACTGTTTCGCGATAAAATTCCGGACGATATCTACAACGGCAAGCATTATCTCTTCGAACATGATTCAGCTCCTATGATTACTTGGGGAACACACCTAAACTAAACGAAGACTTCAGAAAAACTAACTTTAAAATTAACAAACATCGACAAATGTTTGTGACACACGTCTATACCACGTATCCATCAATGAGACCAATTATTACCACTTATACCAATCCTAGTATATTTGTGTATACACGTAAGCGTATACATATGTGTGTACGTTAAAGAATGAGCGAACACACTCAAGTTTTTTTTGTTTTTTTTTTTCTTGAAACCTTAGTCTGCCAGGTCGAACGAACAAGTCGTAAATGTTGCAACACAATAGAAAACAATACATTTTCGTGAAAAAACAGAAAGGCGGTCGATGTCGTTTCAAGAATGTACATTATTCTAGTGTTATCGACAAAAAATGAACATGTCCTGGCTGAGCAATATCCAATCGTCGAATACCGACAACTGTAAGTTTGAACGAATTACACCTCCCCTCCATTCATCGCTTTCTGCTGAAAATTGAGAAAACTACTTTTGAATTACGCTCAAAGAATGAGAAATCGACAAGGAGTGCTGATTCCACTAAAAATAACTGAATTGTTTTCTGGGCACTCAGTGTATACTGCATACGCTAACAGCGGTTTTTTTCACAAAAACTAGTGTTCTCGGCAATTTTTTCTCGATAATTTGTTCACGTCGACATGCGCCACATTTTAGCCATATCAACCAAAGAAAAAAATTCCGAAATTCCGCCCAAAATCGGCTAAAATTGGACGTTTTCAGCGAAAATACGTTTTTCGAATCCGACACTCCCGAGCATCTAGTCGGGCTCGCTTCCCGAGCATCCATTCAACCCACACCATGGCGGAAATGGGAGGCGACGTTGCCACAACGACCACCGCAACAAAACACCAGCTTTCACATTGATAATGACGCAAACGCTACGCGAGAAGAGCACGCTACGTTCACTACGACAGTGCGATGGACGAACGAGCCGGCGGGGTAAAATACCGGCTCGTAAAACAGTAGACAGGCAGGGCGGAGGAGGAGATCATTAGGTCACGTAGAAGGACGAGGAAACCAAAACGCGCGCGGAGTGCCTGAAAACACGGCCAGGAAAAAAGGTACACCCGATACGCGAGGAACAGACAAAAAACATGACGCGGGGGGGATGATGAAAATATTAGCTTGTGAGTTGGAAAGGGAAGGAATGTGAAACGGCTGAAGCGAACTCATAACATGTAGTAAAAACACCAGAGTACTCACTCGAATCAGTACTAGGACACTGCAATTGAGTGTACCAGTTTCGTAAGAATAATAGCAGCGGTGCTGTACATGCAGGCCCCAAGCACACTGTACACGCAAATTTGGAGTAAAAGGGATTCAAATTTAAAAGTATGAGTTTACAGTAACAGTATGAGAAAAAGTATGGATGTCGCGTCGCTATTTCATGATCCTGATCTCTCTCTCCTTTTCAGTTGGGTAAAAATCTCGCCTATCCATGTTCGTCAAATCTCGAGGGTCGTGTGCTAGGACAGGCAAATCCTTCAGCCTCTATGGTAACAAACTAACAAGATACTTGGAATGAGTGAAACTTTTTCATACTCGGAATTAAATTGGAGACGTAAGAGCTTGAATTTAATAGATTATTTCATTAGTAATTATGAAGTCTAACTAAAACATTTCCTCACGGTCTCAATGGTTCAATGCACACGACCTCGATGCACTGTACAATCGGCATGAAGATGTAACAATCTATTGGTAGGCTTAGACGTCACTTAGGAAGCACCCCTATTTCTTATAATTCTGTCGTTGCGAGGAAGAAAAAAAAACACCCCTAATCACCAGTTCATCAACAATATTCCTTTATGGCCTCGCTCCCACAACATTTCTCAGCCGTGTAACGCCTAGTTACATAGCCAAGGTGAAAAATGGTGGAACAACATGTTCCTTGAGTACTTTCTGAGAAATGCTCGCGTTGGCTATTCATGCCCGAGAATATTCTTTAGTGCAGCCCATTTTTCTTCTAGTTAATAATTCGGAATAATATCGAAAATCAATTCCAAAATACGAGTACAAAACTTTGCAAACAAAAAGCGGACTGGGGTCTCATCTGCAACATTTTTGATTTTAGTTAGGGGAAGGCTCCTTATACGACACACTTGGTGTTCACAAAATTCTAGCGCCTCTCTTAGTTATCCGATTGAGCTGAACTTTTACTGGGTTGTTGCCCCACTTATTCCACGTCTTCCATAAAATGCTCATCAGGTTTGGGTTAAAACTTTTCAAGTTATGGAAGCTGAAGTAGAAAGTGTCAAAATCGAACTTTCAAAAAAATGGTATCCTGAAAGAACGCAGACGGTCTCCTTATAGTACGCACCCTATAAATTGAATAAAAAAACAGCTACGAATGTGATTCTCGATCCTAGTTCCAAGTACGCTTTTGTTGAATTATTCAGTAATGCCAACTTTTTATTAATTGGAAGCAGTGGCGTAGCTAGGATTTTCCCAAAGTGGAGGGAGGGGGGGGGGGCAAAATGAGATTTTCAAGGAAAAAAGTCGAAAACTTTGATATTTTTTGAAAATTGCTGATATTAGAGGACTATGTTTTTTTTTGGGGGGGTGGAGGAGGAGGGGTTACATATCCCTCCCCCGACGCTTAGCCATTGATTGGAACTGGTTTACGGCAAGCTATTCTGTAAGAAACCAAAAATATCATCAGGATATCATTAGGTCCGTACTCCAGGAACCCCTGTTTCTGAAGAAAGTCCTAATTTTTTTAAAACACAACCTTCTAACAGCATTTCTTGATATTTAATCGAATTTTTCCGGCTCAACATTTCATGAGCACAAAATTATAACTGACATCTGAAAAAACGTTTTTTTAGGATTGCGAGAGTATTTCTAGGCAGCATGATAAATGATGCCTCAAAAGATGTGTCTCTGAAATGGACGCTATTCAGCGTAAGGGAACCAACCAACATTTGAAAACAAAATGAGTTATTAGTATTGTTGGAAAGAGCGTAAAATGTAGAATTTTTCAAAACTGGGCCCTAATTCAAAACTGTGTACTCACGTTGAAAAAAGCTTATCAGGAAACGCTATGTCCTATCTTCGAATCACGTGTTCTCAAAAAACAGATTTTGCTGGTTGGTTCCCCTACGCTGAACAGTGTCCAAATACGGATCGGGTAAAATATTTTTACAGTGTTACCAGGCCGAGAAAACCCGCTGCGTATTATAAGGATCCTTTCCCCTATTGGGATTTAAACCTGCACGATAGTGCAGGGCAAAATTACCTGCGCGGGTTTTGGCGGGTAAAAATGAGTGATTGATCATGGCTACTTTCAGAAACACTGCTATCTTCAGGAGGGTAAAAAAACTGAGTAAAAATTATTCTGCCAGTAGAACTGATTATACGTTGATTTTTTGGTGATGATGCAGTTGAATTTAGGACAAATTTTTCTTGAAAGTGAATTTTTAATCGACTTAATGATAGTTGAAGTTTGCTACAACGCTTACGGTAAATCATACGTGTTCACTCACATACATGCAGGGCTGCAAACACTTGAAACTCTATAAGTTTAAATCCCAAAGTTGAAAGAATATTCTGTTTTCCAATCGAAGATTGGCTTGTAGGCTAGCCAAAACGATACAAGGATATAACTAAAGATACATTCCTCCAGACTGCTGAAAATATTTTGAAAATTTGGCTGATTCAAGAAAAAATCACCTACAATCACTTATTCATATCTGACGTTAGTATCAGTGCTGCTTCTCCACAGTTGGAGAAGCAGCACTGATTCCTGCACAGTGGGTTTTCAAAGATTAGAAGTGAGCACTACTGTCAACTCCATCTAAAATATTCTGCAATAAAGATACCAGCATTATTTTTCATCACGTCTCAGTGTATCACTAATTCTGCTCCGAGGGGAAAAGCGTCTAACTGATACAAATTAATCAATACCCAAGGACGTACTGAAGAGAGGAGGCTGTCCTAAACATCATTTTCGTCAGCTGAAGAATGTGACAAGACACAAGACTGTACCCCAGTTTGTTAATTTGCATTTCCGCAGTGAATAGTATCTAAAAAAGTGTGGTCGTTCTTTCGCGCGTTTCTCCTTCAAAATGTTTAGTTAACTTTCAAAATCGGATACTCAACTGGTAACATCGAGGTCGAATTTTTAGTTAGAAGACTAACCTCACTGTTTTAAGAAGGGCGTATATTTCAAGAATTCGTGTTCGGAAATAACCACGTTTGATATTTTTATTTTGGTACTTCAGTGAAAATTCGTTTTACAAAAATAGGAAAACAATACTACGATGCCGTTTTCGAGGAATGAAAGTGGAAGTTTCTGGTGTACAAAACGATGCTGTTTTTCCAAAACGGACATATCTCGAGATACGTCCTTCTAGCAGCCATGGGCTCAATTCAGAATTTCTTCCCTTTCATATAGTACACGGAGAAACGGATGGAGGCTTTTGAAACGTACTTATCTGTACTGCCAGATCCAGAAGATATCATGGACACAGAAAGTAACTAACAGCGAGGTCATGGGAAGAATGAAGAAAAAGATGAAAGGACTACGCTCAATCAAAGAAAGAAAGCAGCGCTATCTTGGTCACATCTTGAGGGGCGGGAGATGTGCACTGCTGAGTCTGCTGATGTGAAGGAAAGATAGCGGGGAAACGCTCCATTGGTAGAAGACAGAACTCGTAGATGAAAGACTTGGGGCGCTAGTTCAATTGGAGCTCTTGCGGCCGACCATCTCAAGAGTTCGCGTTGCATTGTGGATCACTAACCTTCGTCGCGGAGATGGTGTTTGAAGAAGAAGAATATAAGGGTAATTCTCCGAAAAATGGATAATTCATGTAAATGGGCTGTAACTCTGCCACTTATTATCAGAATGCTATACGCAATATGTCAAAACTGAGGAAATGAACTCTTCTGATGGAGACAGTGGTAAAAGCTCTCCCTAGTTTAGCAGAACATCCTTAGAAAATCGAAAATGCACCTGAAATGTCCATCAACGTGGGTGACAACCTAGTCTAGTTCCTTTTTTTTTTTGCCCGCTGGAAGGGTTTAATACACAATTTTCAGAAACTACTGTTTCCCATTGTTGAAGAGGTAAGTTGAGGCAACACGGTATAGGTCTTACAATCTTTTTCTAACAAAGTTAAGTAACCTTTAGAACGCCTCAAAGTTGTGTCTAGGAAGAGGTATGTCCTTCAACGTGGATAATTTTCAAACCTCTCTGTAGGGTTCCACTATAAGCATAAACTTTTCTCAAATTCTCTCATAACTTCCTCTAGAAGGCTGCGTAAGAACTTCTGTGAAATAATGATAATTTGTACGCTAAAATACTTAAATACTTATTTATTGCTGAGATCCTAGTTTCTAAAAAAAAAAAAAAAAAAAAAAAAAAAAAAAAAAAAAAAAAAAAAAAAATGGACATCAACAGCCATATTGAATTTATGGCTCGGAATTTGTAAAAACGTAATAATACATCTGATGTTGACCACATTACATTCAGCAACATGTATCAAATATTCTCCTCATATTTACCCAATGGGAAAAGGAAAAAGGCGATTTTGTCTTTAAACGCGGACATAGAATATTATTCAACGTGGATACTCACGTATTTTTTGTATCCACGTTGAAGGACGTGAATCTTTCGACACTTAGAAGAAGTCTGTAGAAACAGCCTTTGAATCTTCTTCGTGCAGAGACTACATTCCTAGATGAATTTTTGGTACGTCATAAAATCGTGATCCGTGAGATTGTAACACACGGTGCCGCTGTGTAATCGTACAGCCTCATCTTATCACACTATGTAAACGTGAAAAATTTGTCTTTCAATGTGGACAACAATTTTTTACCCCCCCCCCCCCAAAAAAAAAAAATCAAATTCAAGCCCGGCCGGTACCGGAATATAGTTTCTCAATACCTCTAGTATCGATTTCAACGAAAAAAAATTGAAAAGTACACTTTTGAAAGCTCTCTTATACGCATTATAGTTTTTTCAGAAATGTCTCAAAGTCCCTGACTTTTTCAGAACTTTGAAATGACTAGACTTTCCCAGAACTGAGCACCCTGTTGTCTTACTCCCCTTTTCTAACAACCCGAGCCCACCTGGAATCCGCCCTATCAAGCATTACACCTCAGAGACGTCGGGGAGGCTGTTAGTACCGCCTTAGCCCGCTTCGCTTCTTGTCGAAAAACCTATTTAGGTCGAAACCTAGCGAGTTGTTGCGTGGGCTCGAACCCGGGACTTCCGGATTCCGAGACCAGCGCGCTATCCACTCGGCCAACCAAACCTCTTACTTACTCCTGCATCGTATCCTTAAAAAATTGCTGATCTTTCATGTTCATAGATGGTTGAAGGGATCTTTTTCACAGCGCTACACCCAACAGGAATTATTAGTAGTCACGTCTGCATCCCATTATAAAAACAAGTTTACGAAATTTGCGAAAATTGGAACTGCTGAACTACGAATTCTTTCAGTTATTCCCAGCACACGTGAGATTACGATCAATAATAAATTTATTTCTTCGAATTCTCAAAAGTTGCATTCAGCAGACTACTGCAGATAGTTTTCGACAATCTGGACTGAGCAAGAAATTCAAAACATCCAAAAATTGGAAACATGTTAATCCCGCCGACAGGTTTTGCAGATGAGCGTACATACTACACAGCCGACAGCGTCGAACTCGGAATTTCATTAGATCTGAATTTAATTTGAGCAGGCACAACCATCGAGACGATTACTGAGCATAGCGTGCCAAACCGGTACACTGGTAGAACGACGCAGTTTCCTCCGTATATTGCGAGTGAGCAAGTGGAAACCTGAATCATAGAACGTAACCGAGATGAACCAAATACACAAAGGGAAATTTCTACCGAGACGAGGTTGTAAAAAAAAAAAAAACCTCTTTGCCGCTTCGAACACGACGAATTTCTGAACAATAAACGCGCTATACATTGCGGTGAACACGCTACGATAGGAGCATATGACCAGCATACAGGCAAGCGAAACGGGTACGAATCGACGTTGTCAGATTACCATCCAGTCACGATCCAGGGCGTAACGTACAATAAAAACAAGGCAGAAAACCTGAGTTATCAGGTTATTCACCAGGTACACTACAACCATTCTGAGAGAGAAAGAGAAGTCATTTCGTAACTTCATATCTCTTTGTAAATTGAAAACTGCCAGTATGGGAACGTACTCGGGAGAAAGAGAAGCGAGAGAAAAAGAGAGACCGAGTGAGAGAAAAAAACCAAGACAGAGCAAACAGATGAATATAGTATAAGTAGTAATATTATCGACGTACCCACTTCGGCTATTAATATCAACAGGGAGCACAACGAGTAACTAAATTTCATGATATTCGAGAATTATTTGTTTGATCGAATCACGACACAACATAGTGTTGATACACACAAAAATAATGAACTGTAGTGTACATATTTATACGATTTAATACAAGGTACAACTGGCTCATGGCACTTCATAGATCAAAAAATCCTCCATCATTAGTTTCATCCACCTCCGAAGAACAAAAATGAAACCTCTGGTCTCACCTTACAGAAGGCAGCTAATCGTCGCAGTCCCGGCAATAATAAGAGAACCAAAAAGCGAATGAACAGCATGTTTTATGTGAAATTAATCAGATACGTACATATACATACTGTGAGTCACAAAAATATTCGGAAATACAGTTTTTTTCGCAATATTGAAAGAAGAATGGGCGGAAAAAATCCGAAAAAGTTGTATGTGGCAGAAGGTAGAGTAGGGAGTCTTGGAGCACCAATTTTTTTTTGGAGAAGTACCAAAAATTATACACAGAAAAAGAAAAACACGAAATATGTAGCCACATTAATATTCGGACACCGTGTATTTTTTCCATAAGAAATCCGACTTGATCTTACATTTTCCTGAGTAAGATTCTACAAAATGTTCCTTTGATGATCAAAAGTTGATACCTGAATAATTGAAGTATTGCAGATTATGAGTTAGGTAATTACGACATCGTAGCATGACTGAATGCGAAGTTAGGTATGGGTTGAAAAAATATGCAACAAGAAAACTTCCTGCGTCCGCCCATTATAATAAGCATGCAACCCAAAAGAAACAAAATATAGTTATGACCCGTTTCTAACTCAACCAGTACAGGAGCGATGATGATGTGGGTTAAAATTTCGTATTCTGTAAAGCTTCTAGTTTACACAAATCACCTGTGATCATCAAAGGAACATTTTCTAGAATCTTACTCAGGAAAATGTAAGATCAAGTCGGATTTCTTATGGAAAAAATACACGGTGTCCGAATATTAATGTGGCTACATATTTCGTGTTTTTCTTTTTCTGTGCATAATTTTTGGTACTTCTCCAAAAAAAAATTGGTGCTCCAAGACTCCCTACTCTACCTTCTGCCACATACAACTTTTTCGGATTTTTTCCGCCCATTCTTCTTTCAATATTGCGAAAAAAACTGTATTTCCGAATATTTTTGTGACTCACAGTACCTACTTCAATATCCTAACACAACAATGTTCCACAGGGTTGCCACTTATTTTCAGGATTGGTTTTCCCTGACTTTTCCCGGTTTTCCAGGCCAACTTTTCCAATTTTCCCTGACCTTTTTTACAGGATTCCGAGAAAGCCCAGAGGGAGGAGTCACAGAAATTTTTTACAATACAAATAAAAAAAGTTTACTCTGATAAAATACGAACTCGTTTCTTATTTTCAGAAAATTTCCCTGACTTAAATGAAAATTCCCTGACTTTTCCCTGACTGACCAAATTCCCTGACTTTTCCCGGTTTTCCAGAAAGTGGCAACCCTGTTACATCTCGACTCATTACAAATCCGTCAGTTTCATAGACGCCTTTGGGACTTGAAGTTTATATAAGTTTCAATATCAAACTTCGAAAGATTTCACAGGCTGTCTACTGAAACTGAGAAAAGAAAGAAAACGTTGCCATTTGGTTGTCCTACTCCGAAAAATTACCCGTATGAGTTCTTTCACCTATGTATTCCAGCGAAAATGGATGCCTTTGACGTCACTTACGCAATTTATTGTGTGTCAGGCCCGCAGCCAGCCTTTGAACTCGGGGGAGGCGGCCAAAATTTGCATGTACCCCATCTCAGGAAATACAAATTGTTAGAAGCATATAAAAATTATAAAATCACTGTATCTGATATTCGAATTTTCGAACACTGAACTTTGGAATTTCTAACCGATATACCGTACAGAACAGAAGAGTTGCAGGTTTATCAGCAGCGTCACATACTGTAGCTCATGGCACATGGGTTGTGGAGAGTGTGAGAGTCAAGATTTCGAAAATAAAAACATAAAAAGGCTGAGCGCTGAGATAGCTCAAGTCTTCATTCAATCATAAATCGTTTGTTCCTGGTTATCACTCAAATCGTTCAACTTCACAGGTTTTCATATTATTAGAAATTGAATCAGAATTGAATATTTTGTATTTTGGTGGAAAAATGAAGTTCGAAGAATGTTCAAAATTGCTCTCAATGAGTACAAATAACCAAATTTTCTTAGATACGGTTTGCGACTCTGCCAGGGCGGGCTGAGCCCTCAGAGCCCACCCGGTAGCTACGGGCCTGTTGTACGTAGAAATATTCAGCATTCGTTTTCTCAACAGTGTACTGCTGTATTTTCATTTTTCTATGATCAGAAACCCCCTCTGTGTGTACTACCTCGGAGTGGTGATGGGGGGCTTAAAGAAAAACCAAAAGCACATAGAAGGAAAACTCCAATAGATAAACCCTAATGAAAACAAGGGGAAACTATATCAGTATTTTAACATGAAGATGTGTCCTCACCACAACAATTAATTATGATGGCAACTCATGAAAGAGAAATGCCAATAGATTTCCAGAACAGCAGGTTAATTATGATCCCCAAGAAAGCAGAAGCAAACAAATGAGATTACTCGGCCCGCGCAAACAACAACAACAACAACGATACAATGCTACTTTTATGCGGAAAAGAAAATCACTCGGATTTAGATTAAAATGAGCTCACTAGAAAGGAAATTTTATTTGCGACAAGACATATTCTTTTCCATTTTTCGCTAACCGCATTCATTCCCGAAATATTTTGAAAAAACATTAAAATTGCCCGCTGAACTCCTCAATGTTGAAAATCAAATGGGCAGAAAAGATTGGGAACAAGGAAGTAGTATTGAAGCGAATAGGAAGAAAAAGTTTTTTGAATATAACCGTAGAGAAAGGAGTTGAAATGATATGTTATAATATAAGGAATCTAGAGATATTATTATTGCTAGTGGGAATGGCTGAGCGGAAGAACTGGACAGGAAAGCAAAGAATGAGCTATGAAGAGCAGATAATAAAGAATACAAAGTGTAAATCCTTCTCAGAAATGAAATGATTAGTACAGTAGAAAAAAAATGAAGAGACGCAACCTACTAATTAAGAGACTAAGGAAATTAATTTTGTCTTGTAGAGATACTAGTTCAATTTCATTCGTTGCAAGTATTTTGGAGTTCATATTTAAAAAGGAAGATGATAAAATAATAAATTTAAAAGAATGTACATTAAAAATTGCTCATTAAGAAACGATTGAAAAGTAAACACATTCTTGAAAATAATATTTGGACAACTGAAAGCTATACTGCAACCTACTCTCTATTTTTTCCTAATTTTTTCTTTTTTCCAGAAGAATTTCGAGAGAATTTATGATCTTCGGAAAAGTAAATCAAATATACAACTGAATTCCTGACTTTTGCATAACTTCCACGACTGGTAAACACCCTCATAATATCACGTATCAACAAATGATAGCTTGCTTTTTCTTCTTTTTTCAGCATTCGATAGACTTTTGTAAGACTAATTTTTAACAAGTTATTAGATAAAAATCCTTTAAAAACAAAAAAAATTAGAAGATTAAAGTGAAATACAATTTTTGGACAAGAACAATTTGAAATAGTCTTCTAAATACTAATACAAAACATCTTAAAGATTAACCACACTTAAAGAAGAAAAAAAGGATAAGGGAAAAATAATTTTGGCATACAGGTTGCCTTCAATTTCCTATGTGATCTGATCTCATATCAACACACAAATTCAAAAAAATAGAGGGGGAAAAACTACGTATTCTAAGTTACTACATAATAGTAATGTTCTTTTAATAAAATCTGAAATAAATATTTTATTTACATATATTACAACTAAATTCGACCAGGATGGTGGTATGAAATGTTCCACGGTAATGGAGATTACTTTTCATAATCATAAAAGCCTTTTTCACAATAGGTTTTCGGCAATTTTTCAAAATTATATCGGTGTATTTGAGGAGTTTTCAAATTTCTTGTTGATTTGCCCGAAAAAGGATGCTATTTACATGCTCAGTTGCTGACTCAAACAGGTACTTGCTATTTATTCTAGTTATTTTACTTACCACAGTAGACACTATTATTTAAAGTACATATTTGTTAGCTCCAGAGAAATATGATGATGTGATAATACTGCATACAAGGCTCGTTTCAAGCTCTCTCTTAGTTAAGTGCCAAAATCTCAAAACAAGGTACAACTATAAAACCACAACAAGCTCACAAGGAAAACATGTCACCAAAATCTTAATTTGTCGACCGAAAATCACCCCTTCTCGCTGCAACTATGAAAAAATTCTTGTACTGGATCTAGAGCAGAGGATAATTGCTTCACTACGATTGGATTAGTGGACACCCTATCCTACAAGTTTCTGCACACATTTCTAATTTCATAACAAAACTTCAATCAATCAATTTCCTGTACCTCCCTCCCCCAATGAAATTACTAGGATCCTGACCTGGTATTATTATAAAGATTTACCGGCTATAATTCCCAAACACGGCCGTTTCCTTTACAAGCCAGTTTTTAGTAATAAATCGATTGGAAGAGCACCGTTCATTCAGGAAAAACTGTGGCTGGGTGAACAGAGTGGTCCTTAGTACAACTTTAATGTTCGAATCCGGAGTAGCGCTGAATGGATTCTGTTTCTCTTGATGGGAAGGTAAATAATCTGGATAACTGAGCTTGATCGGACAAATGAAGGGTAAAAAAAATCAAAACTCACATTTCGTCGTGGCGCGTTTGACACCTTGTATGTGACAACCACTTATTGGTCTTGTTGGATTAGTCTCTGACGGGCGCGTCGAATTAATTCCTTCTATGTGCTTAGTTACAATGTCCGCTAAAGGACGCTACGTAACACTGCATGAGTTTCTAAACCTGGTTCCAAATACCTCGTATGTGTAAGTGATGAGTAAAAGTTGTATTTTGCACATATGAGGTGTCAAACGCGCCGCCGACAATTTGCCATTTTACTTCCAGGGCGCAAATAGGCAAACTACTGTACACGGCTGCAGGAATCTTCGCTGCGCCTGTGAATGTGCGAGATATGTATAACAGACTCCACGTTCACAGGCGCAGCGAAGATATTCCTGCACCCGTGTACAGTATTTTGCCTATTGCGTCCTTGAAGTAAAATGGCAAATGTGAGTTTTGATTCTTTACCCTTCAAATACCAACAGGTGACGTCGCAACCACTCAATGTTACTGTTTCAACAAGAAAATTATTTTCTCAGCACCTCGTGGGGTTCAAGTTGTGTTTTCTGAGATTCAAACAAGCCATACGACCGTGACTGAATACAAAATAATCTGGATCCGCGATATGGACGGATGTTCCAGTGGGTAGCTCTAGAAGGAGATAATGTTTCCCGTTGTGGAGTGAACGCCTCATACTTATTGACCAATTTCGCGAACCTAAACCATTTCATATTGAATCCCTGCCACATGATACATCGTAAGAAGGGAGCTTGAACCCCAATAGGAGCTGAAAAGTGATTTTTTTGGGTGAAACGCGAAAAAATCCAACGGATTATCCCACACAGAAGAAGGGGGGTCATTGCGCCACATGTTAATATTATCCGATCGAGATCAAATCTTCCAGATTTTACCTTTCTATTATTAGAAGGAACAAGAATTCACCCGGCACCATTCAGGATACAAAAGTTCGTAATGTAAGTGCACCTTACTCGTGAGTTTTCCTTCAACACAGTCGTGTAATTATATTGTAGTAAGTCCAAAACCTCGTTTCCCATTTAGACAGCGCGAAGTGTACGACTTTTACCATCGATCGTTCAATACCGCCTCAAAGAAAAGGGCAATAATTCCAAAATCTACCACACGCTACACCAACACGATTTACACGATCATATACCCCTGATGAAAACGGGGAAGGAAGAGAGGCATATAGAAGGAACGAGAAAAAGTATCGAAATACTATCGGTAAATATTGATGTTCTTCAATCGTGCCATTTCACACTAACGATACTATTCGATGACGTACGAAATTCTGGAAAAAATACCGATACTTCGAGGGTAATACTGTCGATATTCATCGCATCACCATGTGCAACTCCCTGAGATCAAAATTTTTAGAAGAACAGGATAACAGGAAACGCACAATTACGGAGAGGTATCTCGTCGTGCCAACTGATTAGGAAAAAAAAAAAGACTGGAAATCTGATAGATAACACTTCATCGGCGTCAAAACATCCGTTACGTAACCTTCAAAATTACGTAATGGATATTAAAATTTATTACCAACATAATTTTTGTACAGCCGTCTGAACACAATGACAACGGCGACACGAATATACGCTGCAACGTTAGATCCAGACTTTCTATATGCTGGTGGGACGCGTACAAAAGGTCCAAACCTACGCAGACTTTCATACTATAAAAGTCTTCGCAGCATTATCCAGGTTTCTCTACTTTTCGTCATTTCACACAAAGTTGTCCGAGAACATATTACGTACTTTAAAATGCTAAGTGCGCTTTTACTACGAATTGTTAATACCATTCACGCTTCCCTGGATATCCTACGCCCCCAGTGATCCTCGGTCTTCCAAAATAGCATACAGTACACGGCTGCAGAATGGTTATACTAGAACAGAAAGTACGCGCTCTATCCGGCTTTCGATATAATTAAGAGCTTCAATCGTCGAAACAAAATACAGAAAACGTTTTATGTCAGGAAATGTTAGCGTAAAAGACCTGTTTCCTTTTTCCTTTTTCATTTCCCATTCTAATTTGCTTCGTAATCCATAACATCTAGATAGCAGATACGCCTTGCAGGGCTATTATGTTGTCGGCCGAACACAAGATGAACTCGAATTCTTTCCTTTCATTTTATTTTTGTTTTTGGTTTAGTTTCTCTTGGTATTCCGCCAAAATATGGCCGATAGATGGCGAACAGAGTAGACAGCGTGAGCGTGACAAACGAAGCAAATCAACAATGTCATCCTGCCAGTGCTTCGGTGTGTCTAAATTATATCAATTTAGGGACAGAAGCTTTAAATGGAGTTTTCCGTTCTTTAAAAAGCCCTTACAAGACAGCACAACACAGAGTTGCCCAGCTAATGAAACATTCTGCAGTGAGTAGAAAACTGTTGAGAAAAAAATCCTCACGAGAACACTTTCTCCAATGGTTGACCTCACAGCTTTCAGTCCGTACTTCTGGCATGGACGTCACACGGCCTGATATGAATTTCAACCGAAAAAGAAGCTGAAGTTTGGAACGGCAACGCAATTGATCCGTTTACGAAATAAGAAAACCATATTTCCTAATACAACGTAAATCAGGCACATATTGCGAGCGAACTCGACACGCAGTTATTACCTCAAAACAAAAAAAAAAAATCTACAACGTAAAACACGCGAAACTATCCAACTATGATTCCGCGTTCATCGTTGTTTGTAAGTCAACACCTTCGGTTTTTGGCACGGCCTATCTAATTACATTGTATACACAAAAAAGTTTATGGATTGTGCAGGCACTACACGCAGGACCAAGACCGTGGCAGATCGTCGGGTTCGCATACATTAAATTTATATGGTACATGTATCGAAAGACAACGGCGTTGGTAACGAGCGTGAGAAAATTTCCAAGAACAGCTGGAAAAACAAACGTACGAATATTCAGAAATGATCACAACAAAAACGCGTACATCGCACACATTTACGATTACATTTCTGCACGATTAATGACGAGCGCTAAGGTGACGCACGTGAAATCTAAGGCGGGATTTCTCACGCTAGAAGTGAATTGCGCGAACTGACTTTGAGCTCCAAAAAAGTCATTTAGCAATCGGAATAATTTTTATGCAATAAGCACACGGGTGAACTGCATCGCATAAAACAAAAAATGAAACAGCCAAGAAGCAGCAATGCAGGCGAATTCCTGGAAGTATGAATTCAATTTCGTTAAAACCACCAATAAATTTGTTTTGTACCCTGTTTCGAGTTATGGGGCACTTCCCGAAGACGAGGGCACCACCAGTCATCTTCAGAAGTGGATTTCGTCAGAAATAACGTCGATTTGGTCGGTCCTTGTGCTAAACCAATCAAACCATTTTGTACCCTGTTTCGAGTTATGGGGCACTTCCCGAAGACGAGGGCACCACCAGTCATCTTCAGAAGTGAATTTCGTCAGAAATAACGTCGATTTGGTCGGTCCTTGTGCTAAACCAATCAAACCAAACAGTAGTTTTGTCTGCGTACTCTGAATCTGGAATCTCGTCATACACCACCACCAAATATTCACATACGCCACATACGTCTACACCAACACACTCCATATTACGTATTCAACACGCTACTCTTCACCGACAGATCCTACCAAACTCTGTAACAAACAATGAAATTCCTATCCGGCGGTATTAATTTCCTACACTCACTTTTCTGTGGTGGGCCTCACCGCTAACCTTATCAAATAGACAATCGCTATGTTCTCTGTAACACACCAAACAATAACTCCAGATACTCAAATATTGCCACATATGTCTACACGCACAGATTCCATGATGCTCTCTGCAACAACATACTCCTCTCCGCCGACAATCCTACGATATTCTGTAACAATAACAATCAGTGAGGCTTTTATCCGGTATTCATTTCCTACACTTACACTACTCTCTGTGGTCACATTTTACTAGCTACGAGAACACAGCACGCCATAACTGACGAATTTTCTGGAGTGCTTAACTGTACAAAATCGTTGGCAACCACATATTTTCTGCAGAATACACACACGATAATCGGATGTGCTAGAGTAGCAGGTAACACCATAGGCGGACTTTGCTCATGGCAGCTGGGAGGGCTGTGTCCCGGATATCTTCGAATTTTGTTACCAAGTTCTCGACCACCGACTTACACCCAATGAACGATGACATTTTTAGGTAACTTCCACTCAATGAACGCGACTGTATTGCAGAAAGTGTACGTGGAAATTGCTGCAAGAGAGGCTGTTTTGGTCCACTCTCAGCGAACCCAAATCAGAAATCATACTAGTGGCTTTGACTGTAGTTGACTGACCATCATGTTTTTCATCGAGCTTTGAACTAATTTCGACCTCCGAATGAGAAGTACTTGCTCTAACATTTATATCCAGGGTGTCTACACAATTTAGAAAATCAAAATACTTGACTTTTATTTGACCTATAAACAGGGATGTACCGATAGAAGGTAGGAGGCAACTAGCCCCCCCCCCCCGCCCCGTAGGAATCTTTCACTCAGAAGTTGGGAAAATTTACTATTTCAGTCAGTCAGGCAGAGTTGGAAAAATCCAACAAGTAATAAGGGTTTTTTTTTTTTTCACTTTGATACATGGGATTCCGACTTGAGTCAACATCAGTTGGAAAAATTCAGTAAATCAATCAAAAGTTGTTGTGTCTTTTTTTGCTTGCTTCGACACTTGGGAATGCAGTTGAGAAGTTGGAAAAATCCAACAAGTCAAAAAAAAGTTTCTTCTTTGAACTGATATTTAGGAATTTTGAGTTGAGTCATCAGTTGGAAAAATCAAATAAGTCAGTCAAAAATTGTTTCTTTTTTTTTTTGTTGGCTCGCTTGTTTTGCTTCGACACTTGGGAATAGAATTGAGGAGTTGGGAAAATCCAACAAGTCAAAAGTTTTCTTCTTTTCGGCTTTGATATTTGGGAATTTTGAGTTGAATCATCAGTTGAAAAAATTCAATTTACTTTGATGCTTTGATACTTGAAAGTTTTGAGTTTTTAGTCAGTTGGGCCATTCACAATGTTTGCCCCCCCCCCCGCCTCAGGATAGACTCTTCAGTACGTCATTGCCTATAAATTTGACTTTATATAGGACTGCGGGAAGGCGCGCCTTACGCAGGATGGCAGGAACATGTACGCAGTTCAGCAAATCGTAAAACTGCAAAATTAGTCTGATATGCTATATGGCACAAATAACGAAAAAGAACAAACTGCAATTGAGAACTCACCTCCAAAGTGACCTAACTGCAAAACTTTAGTTTTGAGAAGAACAAACAAAACACTTTGTAAGCAAAACAGTAAAGAAGGTAATTTAAGGTAAGTATCAATAAGTTTATTCTTCAAGAAAAATTTGTCGTTCCTGTTTTTGCAAAGTATGCCCCTAGCGCGGCAAGACAGCGTGTTGGAAATAAGAACTTAAGAAATGAAAACAAAAACTCAAGAAATCATAATTTTGCAGTTAAGTCACTTTGGTAGTGTGCTCCTCAATTATTGAAAATTGGAACAAAAGTATTCACTTCTACTTTGTTATTTTTTAGTTCATCCATCGTTTCTAGTCATTTATATAAGTAACATTACTTGACCTATAGAAGAATTTTGAGAAAATATTTGACTTTTACTTTACCACTTTACTCTTTCTTTGAGTACTTGACTTTTACTTGATTTACTTGACCCTGCAGACACCCTGGTATCACTACTACAGTCAGAAAACGTAGAACTGGAAGGGTTTTTCTCACCGAAACTAAACGGTTTTTTTACATACTTTTGCACGTCCATAATAAAATAATGACACGAAAAACATTAATCAAGACGCAGCTACCTGAACAACACAAATAATCACACTAGAATGATTCCAACACTACTCTAAAATAGCCGAGTTTCATAACATCAGTCGAATTAGCATTCAGGCATAGACAAATGTCGAGTGATGTCACACAGTGAGTTACTGTTAGCAAAAGCACCCGTCATTGGGCTTACGAATGTATTGATTGACTCCCATAAGAAAAACACACGGAGCAAGGATCATTATTTTACTACCTGAGAATAAGAAATTTGTGAGAAACCAAAAGTTTATTAGCAAATGCTAAGAAGCTTCTGGATTAAAAATATATACCTTTGGTTTCTAACAAATTTCTTATTCTCAGGTAGTAACATAATGATCCTTGCTCCGTGTGTTTTTCTTATGGGAGTCAATCAATACATTCGTAAGCCCAATGACGGGTGCTTTTGCTAACTGTCATCACTTTCATACTGAGAAACATTCAAACTAGAGTGAAAAAGGCATGTTGACAGTATACGGAAAACAGTGCTTTGAAAACTGCAAAAATAATCAAAAATATGTACTTTTTCCAAAAATGTACAAAAATTTGTCATTTTTAAATATGTATTGAGTATTTCTTACTTCGTACTAAGTCGTGTGGTTATGTATGTGTGATATGGTTTGGGTAGTACCCTAACTGAGACCAAATAAAACACTCAAAAGTTTGAAAATCGCATGCTTAAGAAGACGTCGGTTACTAGTTGACTAATTGAATGAACATCACCGTCGGTTCGTTTCAGCCTATATTAATTTTCATTTTTTGCTCGACGGGGGGGGGGGAGCTACATTCGCTTCTATCCTCCCCCAATGAAAGTTCACCTATGGGTAACACACGCGTGGCAGTGAATCTGAAAAGGGTATCTTCCATACTATAACTAGTTATGGACAAGCATTTGCTGTTAGAAACGTCTTGTGTTCCCGACAAGAGAAACTGGGCCAGCTATACAGCATGCCATAGTTGAATTTTCTGGAATGTTCAACTGCATAAAATCGTTGGCAACTCTATATTCTCTTCAGAATACATACAGGATAATCGGACGCGCACGAGTGGAAGGAAACACACGAGTGACAGTGAATTTGAAAAGATCCTTTCCATATTAAACTAATATTGAATCTGCCATCAGAAACATCATGTGTTACCGACAAGAAAATCTGGGTCATCAAAATACGCTTCAAAAGTAACACGTGCGTATTACGGAACCAGATAAGTGCAAAGCGGACCTAGAGTGAGGAAGTACGTTGGAGACGGGGGAAGAAGGGACTATCGACGAATGGAAGAATAAACCTCATCCCTAGTCCTTCCTCAGACTGGCGCCCATAAACCAGGCAGGGCACAAAGATGTGCAGTACACCAGTCTTACCAACCATACAGATTTCAAAGACAGGCTCCATCATACATTTCCGTTCACATGGTATGGAACGTCTACCATTTGAACATCTGGAATACATCTGCAGGAGGGCCAACCTGCATTATAAGGCCACGTCTTGGGGGAATGAACGAAATCATCGTCCTTCTCCTCCGCAGTGAGAGTAACCTCCAATGTTTAAAAAAAAGACATCCTTCTCCCTGAAAAAATCCACACGCAGCCGTCATTTTCCTCTTTCTAAAAGCTGATTTTTCTTCTCGAACTAAGAAATGGATTACAGTCCTGCACAAGGTCGTTCTCATCTTTCTTGCATTTCAATAACGAATGTCAGTCTTATATCTAAAAACGCAGATTTTTAGGCAGATGCGAAACACATGGCAGCTACAGTGGTCTCAATATCACAATCCCACGAATTGCAACATTAAACATTCCCAGCTTCTCGATAAACAATTAGCGCAAACCTGAAAGCAGAGTTTTGCCGTCTCTGCGCAACACATGTATCCCGTGTCTTCACCAACAGCTTACCTGCTACTGAAAGCAAATCTTTGCTTGAACTTCTTACCATACTCGATTCCTCACCCTAGCCAAGCAGCGTAACCACTTTTCCAAAGAAAGGCAATTGGGTCCAAGGAATGAAGGGAGGTAGCATTGCAATTTGAAACCCCATGTTTCAGCGACAAGCCATACCAAAACACTACTTTTTGATTTTTGTGCCTGAATTTGGAAAACGAAATTTTCCTAGTGGGCGTTTCGTCAGCTTCGAAGGGGTCAATCCGTCGTTCGTTCCTCCTCCGACGCTGTGGGCCTACTTCACTCAACACACATTATGCTTCTACATCTACTACACTCCTCAAAAAGAACTCACTTATCCCAAAGAAAGAAGTTTTACAACTTGGAAGGATCGCACCATCTAATAACCTTGCTATATTTTCCCGGAATCATCAAGCTTCATCTTTTGTAGAACTTATAAGCTACACTTCCAAAATCAAATTAGGAAGGGATAAACTCCCGTTCATCCGTCCCCCGGCACTATGGGCCTACTTCACTCGACACACGTACTGCTTCAACGTCTGCTACACATCTCAAGACAAATTCCTTATTCCGAAGAATAATTTCACAACTTCCACGAAGAAACTTTCACAGACGATCATACTTATTTTCTAATAACTTCGCCACATTTCCACGAATCATTTTTTCTATGTTTTTACTGTTGGCGGAAGTCACAAATAATATTGCGAGGTCTCAGGGCTTGTATTTTCGCCTAGTTATTTTCGCATCGACAACCTTCCTAACACTTACACATATCCTGATTACTTCTTCCGCTTTCACTTCTCATTACAAACTGTTTATTTTTCCTTCGTTTTTCCTTCAATCATTCCGCTACTTCTTCCTTTTGGCTTTCAATCCTTCCATCTAATAAAATTTTGACTTTTATGTTTCTTTGGATCAAAATTTGTCCAGAAAAGTTCGATCTATCAAAGGTAAAGGTGACCGAGTAGGAAGTCAAGTTCGGGAGATAGTGAATCATGTTTTTATGAATTTTATTCTATTTAGAATTCGAATAGTATTCGTATTTCGTCTTATTTTTCGCTCTCGTCGAGATAGTTGTGTTGCCAATACGTAGAACTGTTTCAAACTCGTCGTCTTTTCCAGCATTCCAACTTAAAAAACAAACTAGAATTCACAGACGTTCCAACAATAAATACAGTGCAACCTCCAATGTGATAATAGTCGGAAGTTCAATTTGAAATAATCAAGAATTCATTTTACCTTGTAATCAGCAGCTCTCAAAATACTGGTGCCAAAGAAAAACTTACAATAACACAGATAATGCTAAGACTGAACAGGAACATTCTGCTCCTTCATTCCGGACATTTTAGCGACACTTACCTGCGAAAAACAGAAACAGAAAACAAAATATTAGTTAAGAATTGCGAGCAATATAAAATAAATTCCAGATTATACTGTAGTAATGGAATGCTGTTCGTAATTCCTCATCACATAAGTTGTAGACCAACGTGACAGAAGAGTCAAATCTCGCTTGAAAAGTGATATTTTCGCGTTTTCCACAACATGATTTCAGAGCATGTAGTTGTAAATGTAATTCTGAATATAACTCTAATCAGAACGAGTCAAGATCTAATGTTTTTAAAGAGACATGCGGTATTCCTGACAGTTTGTAACTCGGTCAATGACCTCAAGGTTCAACCTGTCGAATTAATCCGCAGTGTGTGTGAGAACTTCAACATTTTATTACAACTGTACACACAAAATATCAAAACACGGGTAGTACACCATGTACGAATCGACCATTACGGTTTACTAAGTCAACTTCATACTCGGGATGCTCGTTGCTTTACGCACGCCTCTTATTGTCTCATTTCTTGGAGTAACTTCACGTTACAACTGTGCCATACGATACGATCAGACTTCAAAAATACTTTCTGTCGTAACCAACATTCACCGAAGATACACATTTTCATGGATCTCACAGATACACGGTTACCATTGTGTACAATTTATACTTTTTTTTTTCTCTCATAAAATCCTCAAGAAAACGTCACTACACCGTGACAAAAAGTACAAGAACACATTTCTACTTCAGTTGAACGCCACGACCACGCCGCAAATTATGTGCATATGAAACAATCACGCTCGAAGAAACGATCCAACAAAAAATCTTAAACCATCCAGTCACATTATAAATACTATAGGGCTTGTCCCACGTCACTATTTTTGGGGTGAACTCAAGTAGAGCAAGAAAGAAGCAGCCCCATAGCCAGAGTGTATGTGTAGGTGGGGCTCTATGAACCTTTTGGGAAGCCGAGGCCGACATTTTTCAACAAGCGAACAGAAAAGTGTACATATGTTTTATATTTTATTCCAATGAGTATCTCGCTTCATTGTTCAAACAGGGTGTCTACCGGGTCCAAATTTTCTAATTCCTTGACTCTTCCTTGACCTTTTCCCAATTTTTTCATAATCGTTTTACACACGTACAAAAAATATAATCCTATTCGCAGAACCTTACCAAGGTGGGGAGGGGGCTCACAATAAATGGAAACATTAAAAAATACTATGAAAAAGGATATTATGTAATTATCTGAAAATATTTACGTTACTTTAAATTTACTTGTAATTTTAAAAAAAATTCGTGATAGTAATTTTGAGGAAATTCAAATGAAAAATGCATTACTTTTCATGACCACTATCCAAAATACTTGACTTTTCCTTGACTTCCTTGACCGGTAGACACCCTGCCAAACAGCCTCGGGTAATTTAACGAGAGCGTACTGGAGCCATTACATAAAAATCCCATTCCCAATCCAAGCGTCCTAAAGTAGTTAACCAAGTTTTTGTTTTAGATTTTAAA
Organism: Acanthococcus lagerstroemiae; assembly: GCA_031841125.1. Taxonomy (NCBI): domain Eukaryota; kingdom Metazoa; phylum Arthropoda; class Insecta; order Hemiptera; family Eriococcidae; genus Acanthococcus; species Acanthococcus lagerstroemiae. Next base: position 36,583,098 of record CM063106.1, on the reverse strand, counting down.
ATGTTTTTGCGATATCAATTATTCTCTTCATCTCTTTTTTCTTCCTCGTTCAGCGTAATTATGATTATTTTTCATGGTAGTATCTTTGCCAAAGAGGGACTCTAGATACCTTCAGCGGGGGCTGGTAAGAAGTGCCTGTTACGAGAAACTCGACTGATTTCAACGAAAACCGCTTTGGACGGGCGGAATTCGAAAATTAAAACATAACTAGACATATCTCACCGGAATACGCTGATTTTATTCAACACATGTGTCATGCCCGAATCGACTAGCACTCAACGTTGATTCATGTTCCACCTATGCTCTCTACTGTTATGACATGATGATTCAGTCGCACGCAGATGAAACGAACTACAGGATATGTCAATGTCAATCAACTCTTCATACATCGTAGCTGTCATAATCATACCCTGGAATGTACCGCAGCACCTGCTATTCTTCAGTCCAATATACCCGTCAAATACATTGTTGTAATTACCCTCACTTGCATCTCGGCTTTCGTAGTCACAAACATGCACAAATAATAGTCTCATCGAAACTGAATGACCAAGATCGTCGAATGAGTGAGAAAAAAAGAAAGCAAGGATAATACATCAAAACTGAGCAGACTACACTCTGGAACAGGAGCAATTTGCAATGTACAAAAAAACATCTACAAAATTGGGGATCAGCGAACCATTGACAGGTGTACGTGCAGTATGACACAAATTACACATGCAAAGGGGAGGGGAGAGGAGAGGAGTTTATGTTTAGAATATCGTCAATCACTCCACAAACTTTTTTTTTACTACCATGTGCTTATGAAGCTGTGGCAGAGAGGGTGTAAAAATCTAAAGGTGGAAATGAAAACACGCTCTGTGGGGTGCAGCGTGGTGCGATGTCAATTTAAAACTTCCGACTTTTTTTTCGTGTGACTTAATGGCGATCGTGAAGGGGGGGCGTGAAAGAATAAAATTCGAAAATTGGTTTATAGCTAATTGAATTTCGATTCGATATTATGATTTGCATTCACAATTCTTTACAGCAGGATTCACATCCAAATCGAATGTTCAAATAACTCTAACCTCAAATCCACCAACAGAAAGAAGTTGAATCTGCATTATACGCCCAAAATATCTGTATTTGTTCGAGTCTGATCCATCCCCAACCACAATGCTGCACATCTATCTTCTTCAATTTTGATGAAACCATCATGTTTTCCACCTTCGTGTCACTCAACGCGACGAGGGAAAATCACACCGATGATTCCCATTTAGCAGCGTTGTTAGCCGAAACAAAACTCATGCCAAAATAACAAAATTGAAGAATTCGGCATGATTATACGGAAAAAAGGAATCAAATGCCACAGAATACCGAAACAATGTTCTTCAGGTATTTCAGTTACAGTTACCACTAGGTTTACTGCAATATTTCGAAAAATACAGTAATTTACAGAAAATTGCAGGTAATTTTTGTTAATTAAGGCAAGGCATTATTAATTGCAAGTAATTCAACGTAATTTACGATAAATTAGTGATTATGCCAACACACAAGGTCGAAATAATTTTGGCGCAGGGAAACGAAACTCTGATGAAACAGAAGGACAAAATCAAAAATAAAAATTTTACAAAATTAAAAAACGTGAAAAAAAATATTAAAATTGACTGATTTTAAACCAATTGTAGTTCATTTTTGAAATCATTATCTGAAAATCAATTGGTTTTCGATTTCAATAATTCTGATTTTCTGATTTAAATCACTTATTTTCAGATTTTTTCGATCTTAAAATCACAAAAATCATGTAAAATATTACATACTAGCTAGCATTTTCATGACGATTCTCATTCATTTCTAGGAAAATGAATTTTTTGATTTTCAAATCAAGATAGTTGAACGGGTTTAAAATGACTTTAAAATAATGATTTTCAATTATTTGCTTCTTGATCTTGCACATCTTGGGCCGAAATTAGGAAACGCCGAAAAGAGGAAATACTTTGTTCGGTAATGGTCTTCGCTAATAACACTGACATCTGGTTCTAAACAAACTCAATAGAAAAGTCCTTCTCCTTCACCTCGTATACAATAATTAATCTCTTCACCTATCATTTCGGGAAAACACCAGCCCGAAATAGAAATATGAATACAGTAGCAGACGGGAAAGCGCACACACCGTAGACAGCGTTCACAACTTGCAGGTTACGCTTACGTTGCTCGCATACTGGAAGAAGCCGGCAACCAAGCTTAAATTGGCAATGCGGTGTTGCCAAATAAGCCTCGTTACACGGTTCGTAGTCCAGTCAATTTCATGTACGACTGTCGTGTAGCGTTGTACAACTTCTATTTTGACGGCTGGCACGAAAGCTAATTAATTCAATTATTACGATGCATCGTGAAAAGTTCGAAACGCGTTCATCAGCTCGTAATTTACAATCGATCAGCATTTTTCTCTTTCAAATTCAAATGAACTTCAGTGCGCTGCACAAGAGAAAAAGAAATGTACTCGATCTATTACTTCTCCGATCCACAGAGGAAAGGAATCCGATAATGCTGAATTAATTTACTAGCAAACCGACCCATGATAACCAACTTCTATCGACTAGACTGTTTACAGATCACGAATCGAGTCTTTTAAAACTGATCTTCCGAAGCTGAATAAAAACAGAACCCATTATCGAGATTCCAGCATTGATACGCGCGGTTGCTTTGAAATATTCCAACCTCCGCACGGTAAGTCATAGTTCAACTTCTTCATACAGCACGCCAGCTCATTTGCATTGGTCGTCGAAATAATGTGTGACCTGTAAAGTGGCTGCACGGCCAAGACGACACACGACCGCGTAAACTGAAAATTTTCCTTTTAGAAATTAGAATACTCCGCGTGGACGACGCATTTGAATTAGATACCAAACCACCCACATCATCAAAGCTGAGATTCGAGTTTTCTCTCAGTGCTGCCAAGCGTTCATATTAGGAGATACCCGGAAAATTCGTAAAATTTTCCAAACATCTCCTACTCAAATCTAGAAATTTTGTCAAATCTTCAGCGAATTCAAGGCTGAATTCAGCATTTTGCCGCCCTTCATCCCAGTTCCAGCGTTCAAAAGGAGATGCTACGAAATTGACGATTACAAAAAAGATTATACCTGGCAATGTTTTGAAAATTCCAATCATAGAGAACGGCGACGATTTTTTTTTGTCTAATTTTGCCGCTACAGGCAGCTGCCTCGTATGCCCAGTAAGAAAGCCAGCCCTAAGCAAATTATATCCCTTCAAATCTTCTAAATTTTCTACGTAATCTCCAGAATTTTGATTTTCCATCACATCTTCATTTTTGTCGAATGTTCATCCTTTTCTCTATTAATTTATCCACAACACTGCAAGCGTGACACCTACAATCCGAGTATGAAGATCCTTTTTTTTCCTAGTTGAAAAAGTGGATTAGTGAATCTAGATTTTTACAGAAAAGTAGAAGAAGTACACCGTGCTCTCGAACTAAAAGGCTGATAAAAATACTGTCACCAATGTAAAGAATTGTAGCAAGCAGTTTATAGTTATTACAAATTGTAGGTAAAAATTCTTTGAAAACAAGGAAGGTAACAGTCCAATAAACTTCAAATGGTCAATATTTCTTTACAAGACCTAACATTATTTCTCTGATGAATGTTTATAATGATAGGTTAATTTATCTTTTATCTTATTGATAACTTCATAGGGGTCGTAAGCGAGTGTTTCTGAAGTTGGTAGCTCTGCGCTGAAAAGGTGATCATGGACATCATCACCACAAGAATGTATATAACTTGAATTCGCTTTTTCTGGTCAATAAAATGTTTTCTTGCGGCTTATAATAGAATAATTTAGAGATTGAGGTCTCTAGTTTTCCTTTATAAACTTGAAACGGCTAATATTTCCATGTATTAGTTGTTTACAAGCGCCTTTTGTACCAATGGTAAACTTGCATAAGAAAAATAGTAATTTGGAAATCAACTTATTCATCTAACTAAAGCGAATAAAGTGCATTAAATTGCCTTTCATCATAAACTTAGAGACGTCAAGCTTCAATTTGACACGTTATATGACTCAAGAAAACCTATTTTCAGCAATTACGGAAGCTTTAAAGTATACCAACATTACACGTATTCTTATGGGCATCAACCTTGATCACCTGTATTCAGGAGGTCGACACTAGCGAACCTGGTCACGGTTACGCCGCCTGTTGAGATTGTCGACATCATTTTTCAGAACTGTTTCCTCTTCTTTTATTTTATAGTAGGAGTATATCATGCTTGAGCTACCTGAAAATCTCAGCCATATCATTCTTGCATACCCCTTCCTACAGTCATTTATTGGCTGCTCCAAAAAGTTTCTCAGAAGCTGCTCTTTCAGGGATTTCTTCTCCTTCTTCCCTCTGGACATTTATTTTTCTTCATCTTCAATGGAATACTTGTGTACTTTTTCTTTGAAAGGCTTTCTTCGGGGACAATGGTGGCAACTTCAGTACTGCCCAGAAGCTTCGGAAACACGAAAAAATTTCGAAAAATACCTCAAAAACCCAAGTTTATTTGAATATATGGATTTAATTTTGGGTTGGTCGAAATTTTTTCAATTGAATTCGCATTGTTCAAAACATTTCTGTTTTTTCCCTCGCATAAATTGACTAGAAAAATTCAGCGACCCCCCCCCCCCAGTTTAAAAAAGTCGGGCAACACACGAAGAAAATCTACGTTGCCACCGCTGTTCGTGGCATTTTTCTCAGACTTTACTATTTCTACTTCCTTTTTTTTCCAGCTCGCTCCACCAAATACGTTTGAGAACTTGCACTTGCCTTGTGTGCTGAAGTATTCAATTCCCTAACTTTCTGAGACACGTTTCAGAGCGGTCCAAAAGTGGCTAAATGAAATTACGGAGCGTGCAATATTCAAATTTCTGCAACTTAATTACGTAGAACAAAAACATAAAAACAAAACTGAGATATAAGAATCAAGAAAACTTAATCAATTTGATTCATTTCAACTTCAACCACTTCAAAGGACAACACATGAACGAAGACTTTTGGAGGCTCTCTTTCATGCATTACGCTTTTCGGGAAATATTTCCCAAAACGCCTAACTTTTCCAGAACTGGGCACTCTGTAATGATGATACGACCCACGAACCCACGAAGTGAAGCTGAGTGAAGTGAATCGCAGAAGTCATTTTTTCACTTATTTGCATGAGAGGCGTACATTATTTCACAGCACAAAGGGCGATAAAGTTTTAGAAAAAGTGCGATAAACAAGAAAGAGGTAAAAGTGGCCCATGATTCAAAATAGTGGTGGAAAATTGGTAAGTTGGGAAAAAAGTGGCTTTTAGTGGGAAAATTGGCATAATCTCCACACAGCAATCCAATTCTACACTATCCTGAAAAAAGAACTACGAATGACGTACTGTTCGTCCTGTTCTCAAGTCATTCTAGAATACATACATGTTAGATATGGAAACTGATGAAGCCGGCCTGAACTCAGTTATGGCATGGAAACGAAGAAAGGCTTCACGTCAGCTCCAGGTGACGCGCAAGATAATTTCTTATACAAATTTGAATCATACGGTAACATTCCAGAATTTTGATATAGATGTCCTCAATTTTTGTCATACAGTAGACTCCCGATTGTCCGCCATCGATTCATCCGCGCTCCGGAATCTTCGCCTCGAATTTATCCGCCCCCGGGTTATCCGCCTGAGGACGGATAATCCAAAATCTCACTGAAAGCATAGCCTTAGTCCTTACCACATCTAATGATGATGATGATGATGAACTAGTAATAAAAGTGTCAGTAAATATTATGAACGCTCACAATGCTTTTTCAAAGCTGGAAAAGTCGTTGGTGTTTGAAGAACAAGAGCTAGCAATCCTTTTTAGCTTTTTTCTTCACAGCATTGTCTTTCTTCCCCTTCATTAACCAAAAAAAAGCCGAAAACACTTTTTTCCCCCCTTTGTATAAAATAACCTACCACCTTAATGTTTTTAGATACACGTTTTCAGATCATCCACCCTTTTCGTTATCCGCCCACCTTCAGCTCCACTTAGGGTGGATAATCGGTAGTCTACTGTACTCCGCAGTAAACTATTGAATTTTTTAGTCTACTGTACTCCGCAGTAAACTACTGAATTTTTAGCAAATTTTCTATCTTCCCAAATCTCCTGAAATATTGAGGCGGTACTCGTAATATTCTCTCAGTTCGGGTTAGCAACACTGCTCCAAATCCACAAGAAGTAAGTAGATCATACAGACTGTTCCAAGTTCGCCTGATATTCCTACTTACGCACAATAACATAACCAGTACTCAATTTTCATTGAAATCAACTCTGAACATAGTTCGTACAGGCTGCCACAAGTTCGCCTGGTATTCCTAGTCACGGAGCGACGCGACAAAACCAGAACTCAATTTCGTGTTCCATTACAATTCTAAAAATAACACAAATTCAACAATCAGAACTTTTTTCAGACCATATCATTACGGTGGAAAAATAGGAAAGATTGACAGTAAAATTGCGCCAGCTGGCGCTAAACTACTCCGAACAGACTAATCACATCATAATTCCATTTCACTTGCATGGTTCAAGACGACTACGGCAATTATAATTAATCTTCGTGTAATAACGGTAAACGACTTAGTTCCGCTTCTACCATCTCGTACGTCCGTGTGTTAAAGACGTTTTGAGAGATATGCTCAAGAAACGTTAACTCTGTTTACAGTTAAAATATGTAGTTCCAGCAGAACATTCCACTCTGTTTACAGGCGAACGTATTCAGCGACGAACATTTATTTCCACAAATCTACCGAGTAACACACACACACACGTCCACAATCCCTATCGTGACCACTAAAAAGAATGAACACAATTCGGCGAGGTAGTTCTAATAGATCCAATTTTCTCTACAAATGCTAAGTGTTATTTCCCTCAACTTTCAAATTCTCCGAGGTCATTAGTACGTAAAAGTATTCTGACAGATACACAAAAAACAGGAATACGTAGCAACTTTTTTTCTGCAAGCCCAATGCGAACTGACATGCGTTCCTTAATCCGGAAAACTGGGAAAAAATCTATCAACATGAGAAGAACCTTCTACTCAACTCAAAGGACTGAACTGAATGAAATTTTCAGACATTCCAACCAACCCGAACCATCAAATAACACCTGTCGTTCGCTCTTTCAAGCAACAAATCATCTGAAAACGGAAATTATCTAAGAAGACCCATCCCGGCACTGCTGAGCTGATCACATAAAGCTAGAACATGATAATTCTGTAATAATTTCCAACGGGAGTACCTAATAGCGCGAAGATGCTATTTTTCGATTAATATTAAAATTAGTAAATGATAATAGACGAAAAATGCATAACGATCTGATAACACGCTGATGTACGAAATTACTTTTTCTTTTTTCTTTTCCACACAGCTACCCAGACAACAGACTGAGTTATTAATTGATCGTAGATAACATTCGACCAAAAATTCGATTAAAACAGAAAATAAAAAATTAATGATTTCTTAAAACACAAGCGCGCTTGTAGAAATGACAAGTGATGAAAACTAAAACGAAAATTCATTTTTCGAAGTAAATAATGGTAATGTAAATATGAGCGGAGGGGCAACAATTCTAAAAACCTTTTCACACTGACTACCACCTACCTTCCCCCAAGAAGAGCGTTTTCACCAATCAGACACATTCATATAGTAACACTAGCTGACCCTCTTCACGGCTCATCTAGACCATAGGCTAAAGTGAGTGAAATGAAGTAACACTGCACTGGCATCTAGCTCTGCAACGCAGTACAATGCAAGTTATTAGTAACGAAACGAATTATTTGGTGCTCAATTTCCCTCATATTTGATTTCCAAGTATTGTTTTACACGGGTATCCCTTGCTGTAACCACAGGTATAGATACCTGGGTAGATACATGTTTCTTCAGAAAGGGTAGATAAACTTGTGCACCCACCAAACTGGAAGTCTGATTAGTAATAATACGTGTATACATGACAGTGAACGATATTTTTAGCTGTAGTTATTCATGTTTTCATATTTTGATACATGAAACACATGACACATTTTCACCTATAGACAAACAATAACAACTAGTTTCTGTTCTATGTGCGCCTGTGTGTTGATGGATGAGTAGCGGTACAGCGCCTAGTTGCTAGGGGGTCCCGTACACACCGTGAAACCTTCAGAACATCGACTTCTATTGCACTCAATCGGAGGATCTTCATTTATTCGCAGAAAGATGTAGAACTATTTTTCAAAAACTGAAATTTAGGGCTTTTGGAGATGATACAGAACTGAAAATGGACGGTTAGGTACAGGAATGAGTACGAAACAATTCCAAGTATACAGTGGTCGCGTTAACTCAGACATGAATATAACAATAAGGTACTTCGAACTCATTTTGGAAATTTTAGATTTTTAACTCCCTAATAATTTCTGAAAAGAGACAGTTTCAACCACCAAATTTCAACAGAATGTGAATAAGTTCAATATAAAACACTTCCAAAAAGTCCTAAGTCTGAAAAAATTAGGGGCCCAGAGGGGGCAAAATGTTGTGCCCTCTTCCTAACAAGGGTACTTTTTTTTAATTAGCCTAAAACCTTCCCAGATTTCAAACGAACATATCCAGAAAGTAGGAATTCGTCAGCTCTTACGGTTCACCCGCCAACCTCGAACAAACAAACATACACTTATTGTATTACTAGCAGCCCTCTCAGACCCACCACAGGCAGAAGACCCCAGAGAACGCAGACCCACTCCCACACAGATCAGTGAGTGCTAAGCTAGGCGCCCCATCATCATTCTCAGTATCCCTCCAGAGCAGGAAGAAAGGGGGACTCCGGGCAGAGTTGCGTGTAATTTTGAATTCAGAGTCAAAGGGGCAGAGACAAACGAACATTTTCATGTATATTAGAGATTTCTGCCCCTAAATAACTTCTGGAAGGAGGCAGTTACAGCTGCCAAATTACAACATAATGTGGAAGAAGTTCAATGTAAAACACGTCCGAAACGTCCAAGTCGAAAAACATTAGAGGGTTCCGAGGGGGCAAAATTTTGTGACCTCCCTTCTAATAAGGGTAATGAAACGTTTTGTAGCCTAAACCCTGTTCAGAGTTCATACGAACACTTCCAGAAAGTATGAACCCCCCAGCACTTACGGTTCACCCGCCAACCTCGAACAAACACACAGACAAATAAACACTTTTCACGTATTCGAGATAAACTAGAGAAATATAAGACTGTGACATTTTCCGATCATACTGAAAATACTCAAGTCAACCATTCTCAAGTATCATCAAGGCAGGCATCAACAGCCACGCCGACAGTAGGATACAATGAAAAATTCTAGGATGCTCTTTCGGTCCGACCAATTTTTACAGAGAAATTAAACCAATTCTTTCTTCCGTTCGCTTTCCTTTCACAGGCGGATCCAGGAAGCGATTCAGGAGACGGATACTTCAAAAAACGAAGATTCGAGTTTATTCCCCTCTCCCATTCTCGTATTACGATCATCAATTCAAGCTCTCGTGGGGTAATTAGGGGAGTAGATAAGCAAAAAAATGGAGAAGTACTGGAGAGTTTCAAATAATTTGTGCTACGAACTGTTGCTTCATTGATTGCGAAAATGAAATATTTTTCAAACTGACTAATCAACATTGTTCAACTCACTCGATAACCGACTAGACGACAGTTTTCGGAAACTTCACGTTCAACATTCCATTCAACTTTTCCTTCAAGAAGGGAGGGGGCAGTCTTCAAGACTAGCTAAGAGGCGTTTTCAAGTTCGTTTAAGACTCACTAAGGCAATCCTGAATTTAGTCTACACTATTTATGAATCTTCCAGACTTAATTATGGGTCATTCATTAATTACGTAAGGACGATATTAGCCATTTTTGACCCTCTCTTCCTTTTAAGGACATATAAGATTAACTGACCCCTCCCCCTTCTTACGTAAGATTTTTTGAATTATTTTTCCAAAAAACCTTAAAATAAATCAATTTTTGGGAGGGGAGAGGGGGTTAAACCTTGTTAATGCGGAAAACCTGTCACTATGAAACATTTTGAAGTGGTCCATTGAGTTTCCACTCTAGACAAATTTCGTAGTACGTCTATTTACTCATCTTTAGCGGCCGCATGCAAAAAATATGTCGCCTGAGAGGTGGCTATCTTAAAACTAACGTAATAAAATATTACGTAAGAATGGCTTTTACTACTCCCACCCCCAAAGTAAGGTCATGTAGAGATTTTATTATCCCCCTCCCGGGCCCTTACGTAATTAATGAACGACCCTTTAAGGCACTTGAAGATAATCAAGATGTTCAAGGATTTTCGTACTTTGTAGTTCAAATAAAAACAGTAGTAAAGAAAATGCACGCCAAGATTTCTCAAGACTCGTACAAGACTTCAAGACCTCTTAAAACGAGCTAAGACTCTTCCATACTTCTTTGAGATTCTGTGAGGCTGTTATTTGAGACTTGGTAACTGTTATTCGTTGATGTTCTATATTTCTTTTAAATTCAGCAAGCCTCTACAACACTTGATTCAGATCAATACTTGGAAAGTCTAACTAAAATGCGATCATACGAGTAAGGTAAGGAACACTCTCCAAGTCCCAATTACGTCCTTAGAAGAAAGATCATGTTGGCCGCAGCGAGGCCGAACAAATGCAGCTGAGAGATGAAATCTCAGGGTGGACACCAAATTTGTACAGCGTCTGCCCGAATTCAGGAAATTCTTACGGGTATAAACATTGTACAGCGTTAGCCTCATCTTCCAGAATGCTACCTGTTGTATTTTGGGAAGAAAGTACGGATCACTAATAACAGAAATCTGAACAGTACTTGAAAAATAGTCAATAATGGCAGATATTCCATCACGGTTTGCAGTGTGCTCTTCAGTTATGCCTCGAACAAGATAATAGAACTCTCACGAGCCTTGTGACTCGTGACATAGTTTATGCTTTGCTTAGTGGTACCATAACTACGGACCAAATATCAGGGTTTCAAGTGTAATCAACAGCATTACAATAGCCTAAAATCTCGCTCACATTAATGTAACACGGTCTCATTCCATTGAGAACACCAATCACTCTGGTTTTTCAAGGAAACACTTCATAATATCAACAAGAAATACTTCACTCCATCATGCGTACTACGTACATAGTCGTTGGCAGATACTACGGGAATTCAATTGGCACGGAAAGGGTCTTGTCCCCCCCCCCCGTGTCACCAATTCAATCCGTATCTTTAATATTTTGTATTATACAATTACAAGAATTACGATCTTACTTTCATTCCGTAATTAATACGAGCAAGGTAACATTATATCGAGAGCATGGTCAATTGAATGAAACAAAGATAATACAAAAAAGTTCAATACCCGATCTGTCGGGAGCCGGCGATAAATTCAAGGTTCTTTTTGGACGGAATGACTTCGTCTACTGGTCCAATCATAGGTGACCAACTAATTGTACGGTGAACAAAAGGAACGAGAAGACGAACCAGCGTAGGGTCATGAAAGTAAAACGTAAAATGCAATTCAAAGAAGGATGAATAGATTTTTGCTGCAACAGGGTTGTGATTCCGTATTCCAGATACCTTATTAACGCTCGAAAACTGCCACCCTGACGCTTTTCTAGAACGTACTTTTAACTGATTAATGTCTTCAATCAAATAAAAAGATCATCGGTTATCAGTACATGTGGTATGAATAAATTATTATCTATCATCGATTCAAGGTGAATTGCACATTCAGTTTAATATGAAACGGCAGAGTAGATACATACAGAGATTTACAAGTCTCAAACGCTGAGCCAAGCTGTCGAAACTGAAGAAATATGGGCAAGCGGTCAGAAGGAAAAATTCTTAAGACAATAGTCTGTGTTGATGGGGGGAAAAAAGTAAGCAGTTTAAACGGGCAGTAAAAGGGCATCAGCTTGAATTCCAAATTAAAATGGTGCCACCGAGTCTTCAATAAACGACAACATCAAGTACCTACTTTATGGACAGTTACTTGTATGCGTCACCGAGTACAGAAGACGTAAGAATAAACCAATTTCGCGTGCAGTTTCACGTTCTCTAATTTCACTGGACAAGTACAGATATATCCCAATAGAATCAGTGCAGCACGTACATCAGGCAATAATGTAAACCCTGCAGGGGGACTAACTTCACAAACTTGTTCCTCAATTTCCGGATACAGCCCCACAGCATTCTCTACTCCCATACGCGAAGCAATTTAAACGCTGACAATGTGAAATATGTACCAAGTATCTTCTGTGAGCAACTTCAGCTATACCTCTTCGAAAATTTTTAACGTTGCAGTTCTCATACAGTCTAATCATGTAGTTTTTCACTTCTGTAAGTGCTTTTCACATTGAAAATTCATTCAGCTCATTCCAGTAGTACGCAAGTCATCAAATGTACTCATTACGCTAAAACATTAATGACAGTGAGATATATTATAACAAGAGGCAGAAAGAAGATATACGTCGAGATTTTCAGAGTGTTAGAAACTCATCATTTTCAGTAGTGCAATGGATGTTACTACACATGTGTAACTCAGACCTTCTAACAGATCCAATCATGCCAATGAGATTGCTCATCCAGACTCCATTAGTGCCAAATCTCCCCCATGAGAGGACTGGCTGCATTCTGCAAGTCGTACATTAGATGAGGAACTAACAACCAATAACACAAACATCAATATTGCAAATAAATCGGCTAAAAAATTTAGTAATGCCTATTGTACACAGGTATGGACTGAGTCATTCACGGTTCACACAGTAATCCTAATATTTCTTTTACTGAACGAGATGAACTTTCTTCAGACCTCAGACAAGATTCATTTTTCAGTTCCGCTACATTCGATATTCACGGCACGGTCTCGTACCAAATGATACGAGGAAAACAAAAACAAGTTTTTCTAAAATAACCCCACTGACATCACAAATACCATTTCCGCCATACGTCATCAGTTCTCGTACAGTTCAGCTGAGATTGATAAATAAGAACTCAATGTCAAAAAACGCGGCTGCTGTAAAATAAAGGAAATGTTGACAAGACGTAATGATCCATAAACGCTAGAATGCTTAAATAAAGATTCTCGAACTAAAATTTTTAAGCCAAGTTCATATATTTTCTCGTGACTTTAGACAGAACCCCCTTTCTATTCCTGAAGAAATGCGTTCACAGTTCGTATGCCAAAGAAATAAGACAATGCCTCCAGACGTACTCAAATGCTTTCTAGGTCCGTACAAATCACAACAGCTCTACTGGGAACCTTCGTGACACTGATGTCGATTCAGTAACGAAACCTGCACACATATGAACATAGGTGGAAAAGCCCTCATTACCAGAATCCGACTCACGCGACATATCTGGTGCCAATATCCACATAACTCCTTTATCTCTGAAACTCAACCTATTTCCAGCTTCATTTTGACAATCATCTCATGTCGAATCCTCCGCAAAGGAGTTTAAAAATCAACCATCAAGAACTTGAATATCCAATTAGAAAGAGACAAATCCATAAAATCCAATAATTAAAAACATCGTCCTATTCAAATTCGTTACGAAAACCTTCAGATGTTTCGCTGAAAAATTCGAAATTACCATATTCAAGTTCACATTCCCCTTGACCTTTACTCGTCACGTCTGTACACTCGTCATTCGACAATTCGCAAATTGTTGACGGTTATTTTGTTTTTATATTCTGTACCGAAAGTAAAAAACACGAGAAATTCAAAGGGGGTAAAAAAAGAAAAAACGACAAGCAAAATTGTTGTATACATCAAATAGAATCCATTCGAGCAGTAACTTGTTTCCATGTAGTTAAGTCATTACTTGGCTAGCTTTCAGACACATTCAGTCAACGTCGATCAACTCCGAACCGACTTATTTTTATTTATAACGTATACGATAAAATCCTTCTCGAGTTTAGTATACGACAGAGGTTACTCTTATCAACAGTTTCTTTTTCAATTCGTATGATAAAAAAGGAACCAACCATAAGAGAGCAGTGTCAGTTACACACTGCTATACGCTGAGTTTTATATTCCAGACTGCGCTGATACTGTTGGTTGTGAATAGTCGAATTCTGTTCGCTTCAAAAATGAATTAAATCAGTGGTACCGAACGAGGGGATTGTGATAGTCCACAACGGAATTTATTCAGAACACCTAATAAGGACTGAGAAGCGCAGAAAACAATCAGATTCCTGGCCCATAATCAGATGTAAATCGTCACTTTCACGCACGTTGATGACACCACGGGGTCCAAACGGCCTCTAATGAAACTAGCACAGTTCACAAATAAGCTGTGAGAGGATAAGGGAGGTACAATATTCGATTCCCGGATTCCACGACAGTGACTTTCAAACTCCAGGAGAGACTGAAGATATGAATAAGATACTTTTTAACCGAGACAGCGTGTACGGATTGGTAGGGTAGCTGGGCAGCTTCGAGTCGAAATCGGGAATACATCTTTCATAAACTGCATAACAATGCGTCATTTTTGAAACGAATAAGGATTTTTGTCAATCAAAAGATTGAAACCGGTTTTCAAAATCACCATCGACTGATGCTCAAGTCACATTCACCTAAAAAGGATTCTTTTGGAATTGCTATTTCAGAATACACACAACTCCAGTTCACAACTCCCCACCATGGCCTATAGATACGATCGATGATAATTTGCATCAGCAGACTACATATATTATCCATCGACGAGAGAGAGAAACGAAAATAAAAATTTACACCACAATAATATATCGCATGGTAAATTAACAGCTCACAAACATGGCGCCAAAACATTTTTCTATCTTCTTTTGCTATCAGAAATGACGCACAAAATCTCACGCTATCGTGTACATGCGTAGCAGTAAATGACCGAGAAGGACGCAATTATTGAAGTACATTTTCACGAATTGGGCGAAAAGATGGGAACACAATATTATGCTGACGGTCCGAAAGAGTAGAAAATTGCTTCCAAGGCTGAACTGAGCCAGTGAGCTCCGTTTAATTGTTTTAAATCCTATGTGTACAATGCGACCTACCACGGTGAAGAGTTCATCTGGTCGATTCTGGTTTTCGTGATGTAGGCTGTCCGTGATGCTCAGATCAACCTGAGTCACTTCCTTTCAAACCACATACGCAGATGTAGTAACTCGGAGTGTCTGGAGAGATGACATTTTGGAACCCGGTAAAGAAAGGTAAGCTTCTCAAGAGAAAGGGGAGAACTGGAATGTTATTCACTTGCATCACCCAAGACTTTGTACGACAAAGCTTAGCCCCTCTCGCCGTCCATACGTAACTTTTAAATTTTCGGAATGGGAAGGGACTTCCGATCCGTCGCGTCGGAAGGAGTGACGGGGTAAATAAGAGCAGTACTCCCCTGAACCAAAGCCTCTCTCCAACAGAAAGGCCCCTAAACGGAACCCTTCTCCAGCATAAAGGCTATTACCTTTTTCTCGTTTTTATTGCTTCTTTCTGGCTATTTTTTGCTTTTTACAGCACGAAGTTTTTACCCTTTTACCCATAGGTGATCTATCTCTGAAAAATAAGAGGTTGCTCCCTCTAGTGAAGTGTCAGCCTACGCCTGCGGGACTTCCAGAGCAACCTCGCCCTCCACATTTATGGTGAAGTCGACACAGACTGAAGAGCACTAAGCAACATTAGCACTGTCGCACAACGTACAGGAAAAGCAAATCTCAGAGTCGATTATTTCTCCATTTCATCCACAACTGTTCCGAGAATGTTAGCCCTTTACAGGTACCGAAATGCTCTACGGCACTTCACTGAAGTTTTCCGGACAATGTAACCATGGGGATAGAAACTTGAGGTGCTTTTCTTCTAACACTGAATCACACTGGATTTCTATAAGCTCCATGCGCAATCCATAGTCGGCTTTTTCCACATCAAATTAAAATCAAGGTGTCTACAAGAATGGAAAAATATAAATTCCTGACTTTTTCCAAACTTTTTCTTTTCTTTTCTTTAAACCTTTACAGCATAGAGAGTACGAGTATAATATATTTATGCTTATACTACTCGACGCTATGGTTAAAATGAACTGAAATTTGAAGTTGAATTTTGGGTGAAAGCATTTTATTTGTAGAATACGACTCTTGGGACTGCTGAAATAAAATTAAACGACGAAAAAATTTTTCCGTGAGTTCATTCTTTGTGTTTTTCCAAACTTCTTAAAAATATTGTTGAATTTACTGACTATTTACAAACTTCCTGACCTACTTTTCAAATTCCTGACTTTTTCCAAACTTTTCAAATTTTCCAAACCTGTAGACATCTTGAAAATGGAGATCCAAATAAAGAAGAATCTCATACTCGCACATTACAAAATTATCAAACCCGAGGCCAAAGCCGCACTTCAGGTTGTGTATATTTGAAATGTTATTACTATGTCTCACTGTACGAACTACAATACTCCTGACAGAAGAAGAAATTGTTCTGTAAGTAGAGTATTAATTTAAACACTTCAACTTTCTTCTTGGTAGTTTGAGGGGTCAACTCATTCAAATAGCTAATAATGTCAACAGTGAAGGCGTAATTCTGCAAGTCAGTTCATGTCATCAAACGTATCCACTGTCTGCTTTCTTCTTGTCAAAAAAGTAGGCGCCAGCTCTCGCATTTGTCAAAATCTTTTTAAAACCGAATGACTGGAAAGCCATGGCCAACTCACAAAACTGCGTGCCTTCTGCTCTCAGGAGTGCCTCCAACACGTGATGACTGAACCAGTGAGATCAAATCAAGTTCACACTTTTCTTGACAAATTCAGCACATTCTCTATTTTTACAGTTCTTCTAACATAGTGACTTCCTGGTGGATTACACAGCGCATAGCATTAAACTTGGTATCTACAGCAACAGTTTCTTGTTGTTTTAGGTAAAGTCTGGCTCCAATCTCATCATCTATTTCAGCCACTCAATACCTACAGTTTACCTAAAAATGTCATCTCATAACACCCATCCTTCTCTATTTCCCCCCAGACAATTAGCTCATTTTCCGTCACTGGCATCTTCACACAAGTATGACCCGGATCCGAGTCCGTTTTACTGTTTCGGAATCTTTTTGATCCTAAAGATCCCTCACCAATCGTAGTTCGCGGTTCATTTTTTCAATTTTACCTCAAATGTCCTTCTTCAACAGCTCTTCTCCAGTATCACTCAAATATTTTTCAAACCAGAGTCAATTTCACCTTCCTGTAACTGGTATAGGATGAGGAAAAATTTGGCTTCATCAAAGTACTTTCTACCTCTTCTGCTCTCCCCCATAATGATAACCCAACCTTCCTCGCCCGCTTTCTCCCACTAGTATGACCCCGATTCTAATCATTTTCACTTTTTTGGACTTCCGTTGATTCTAAAGATCCCTTACCATCTTCAGGTCCTCCATTTAATCATTCACTTTTACCTCAAGTGCCTATTTCCAGTAACTCTCCTCAAGTATCACTATAGTGTTTCCAGAAATGAGTTCGAACGTACATATGTGTATGGGTATCATTAATTACATTACCCGTTTCTTACCTTCCATTGAAATTTCAAATTCTCACTTCAGAATGCTCTGAACACATCGTAGGTACCCTTTTCACCATGATATTAGAAAATTGACATGGTCACACTGTCATGTCATTGGACTCTGATTGGCCGAGTGGACAGCGGCTGGTTTCGGAATCCGTAGGTCCCGGGTTCGAGCCCACGTAGAAACTCCTTACATTTCGACCTAGGAAGAGGGCTAAGACAGCCCTCACAGCCTCCCCGACGTCTCTGAAGTAATGCTCGAAAGGACGGATTCCAGGGCTCGGGTTGAGAGTAAAATTTGGAAAGAGAGACTGTTATGTCATTGCTCACTGACTATAATACGACTAACTTAAACCAAGCTAATATCTAATGCAGTATTCTGTACGAAATTTTTCGCACCCAGATCAGTTTATCAGATGTATTGGCAGCACTGAAAATTTCTGTATTGAAGTTTGCTCCTAATGTTTACAAGAGTTTTTAGGTTCAAATTTGCATCTTGTATTTTCTAGTACGTTCTTATGAGTTACAATGCGCATTTTCAATTTTTCGGAGTTTATGAGACTCTGGGAACAGACGGCCCTATACACTCACGAGCCCCAGAAGCCATAATCTGGCTCTCAGTATTTCACACAATTTACGAAGTAATTTACAGATATACAGAGCTCACAGGCCGTATGTCTGACACACAGCTTCAGGTCCATTTCCCCAGGCATCTATGTAGAAATTCCACGCGATGTCAGTGCTGTGATGCAAACTACATACGCTACTGACAAATTACAAGCTCTCAACCAAAAACCTTTGGACTTCATCACCGCCCTCGCTACACAATACCGACGATAACGTCAGTTTTAAGAATTCCATTTTCCGAGCCATCGTTACCCGAAGGTTAAAGTCGAGATAAAGCATCGAGTTCATTACGTTTTTATTGGGCCATTTGCGCGACCAGGTAAAACGCAGAAACGACCCGGTGACGTTACAAACCGAGTGAACGTTAATTTCAGTAGTCAAAAACCCTGGCCACGTTCGAGTGCAAAGTTATTAAAAAAGTTTTTTCCCCGGAACACTCCCTCCGATAGTTCGTGTCGCACACAATCTGGAAACAGTAACCGGACGCAAAATTTCCGAGCTGAACGCGCGGTACCACAGAATCCTCGTTTCGTGCTCGTCCGTACATATATATTCAGTTTTAGGGCTCGATACCAGCCTTTGCACCGCAACGACGCACGCAAAATCGATTTTCCCGGTTCGCATTCCCTTCGTCCAGACTTCGCGAAACTCTATCAAATTTCCGACGTTTCTTCGACGTACACACACACACACACACACCCATCCCTATTCACACACACCACACACATTATTTTCGAACGCACGCTCCAACGCCCCGAGTAGTTTCGGCTACCGAGAGCGACCTTTTTCTTCCAGTAAAAGGACATAATTTAATCCGCGTACCATCCGCCCTATGCCCAGCTGTCTCTAGTTCTCTCTTCTCTTGCTATGCCACATAAAAAGGGCCAGTGTGGTTACGATCATAATTTTTTCGAGTGCTTCATCACAGTAGGTCAGATAGTTCATTAACGCGGGTCATTTTGCCTGCCAGTCATTAATCATGCTGTCGGGGTCGATCAGGGTCGCTACTAGGAGTATACGATTTCTGCAGTGCCCGTCTCCTCGCTGTATACAGTAGTTCGCGATCATCGCCGCAGAAATAGATAATAGTTCAATAACTGAAAAACTCGACCAAAATTCGTAATCGTTTGCAGTACCATTTTTTCGAGCGTCCACGTCCACGTACAGAAGGAACGATGAAAGATAATGAATTTGCATAAATAAACGCCGGCCAGAGCTCCGTCCGGTCCTAGGCGCTTCAACGGCGAACGATCGACCGGTGGGTTGGTTGTGTTCGTTCATTGGCGGCCATACACAGGCACATAATATGTGAACTCTGGTCGAGTAATTTATGAAACAGGTATCCCTCTCTCTCTTCCCCGGTCGAACACTTCGTGACGTTGGAAAAGATAAAATTTGAAAAATTACAGCTCGCAGCGGAAATCAAACCGAGTTGAAAGAAACTTTATCTTGAATACGAAATTACGTAAAACGTTGCCTGTTAACTGACCGAGGAACGCGGAATTCACCAACGCTCGGCCTGGAAATAAGATAATCATTTGGAACAGCTGTCTCATGTGTATTTTGCCCTTCCTCTTTCGCCAAGTAACGCTGCACATACATCGGACAGGTGTGCACAGTTGCACACGTTGTGTTGTCACTCCAACATCACACTTCGGAAGACTCAAGAACTCCAACTCTAGCTGCTCATGGAAACCCATTCCAAGATCATGTTTTCCGCTAGTATGAACACTCGTATTCCGAACACATCAGTTTGGATATCAATGAATGCGAGTTTCATCGAGGACTCAAAACTAACAACTCAAACTGGAGCAACGGAAAATCAGTAACATCCGGATATATATCATGAGTCAGCAACAACTTTCCAGAAGTAAGTCATGGTGGATGATCGGAATAAGACGGGACACATAATAAGAACAAAACGAACATGTTAAGTATGCAAGGTTTTCTGTCAGGTCAGCACATATCATCAACGGAGTCATTCATCGACTGAACTTATACGTAGCTAGCTGTCCTGTTCACATCATATAAATCAGCCTCAAGAATACTGCAAAATATAATTGGTCAGTTATGTTGGGTTCCAGAGAAGGCCTCACACACTTTGCGTATTGATAAGAACAATGAAGAAGACAGGCAACCAGAATATACTTCATCTTCATTCTTCAGCTAATCGAGCTAGAATCCTGAAATGCTGGAGCAGACAAACAAGGAGAAAAGTTAATGTCTGTGTCTGTAGTAAAAAAAAAGCTGATTCTTCTCATTCTATTCCTAGGTACAGAAAAATAGTCCTCCAGTATTGGGCATATTGACTTCCTAATTTTAATTATCAAAACTGCTACGCACATACAATTACTCATCTATGTCTGTAAAACAAATGTACATTAGTTTGTGGACATGCATTTTATACGAGGCTCTTTCTGGACATACAGGCTCCATATGTACGTCGATATCCTTGTGATCACTACTTCAACGACCACAATATTCTCTTAAATAGGAGATGCACCCAGGAGATATTGCTCATATTCGTAATTTCCTGATGATTGATGCATGTCATGCAGGCAAAAGAAAGGGGATTTCACATGCAAAAGAACATATTTTCCAAAAGCTTTCCTGCTGACTCATTAATCACTAAATCTTTCCAACTTTTTTTCGGAGTCTGGAATTCTTTTCAATATTCTCGGAGTAAGAAACTAGAAAAATCACTTTTTTTTTGAGAAAATGTTGAAAAATAAGCAGAAATTGTGCAAAATATGCGCTAAAGGCCAAAATATGCGAAATGAAGTGCTGCTCATTTGACTCAGAAACCTGTGATTCGTGGAGATCTTTTGAAACTTCTGGAATATACGCCATAGATGAAATATGCATTCGCATAAAAATTGTATCTTTGGTCATTAAAACAGAATTTTCCAATTCTAAATTTTTTATGGAGCATTTACACTGAAGCTATAAACATGCTATTAATAAGTATGCTCCATTTAAAATGTACATAGCAAATCTGTTAATAGCATGTTTATAGCTTCAATGTAAATTATCCATGATCCTCTCTTTAAGGTATAATTGGCTAATTTTTAAATGACCATAATTGAAAATAAATGACCTTGAATGACTTAAAT
The DNA here is from genome assembly GCA_031841125.1 of Acanthococcus lagerstroemiae. Classification (NCBI taxonomy): domain Eukaryota; kingdom Metazoa; phylum Arthropoda; class Insecta; order Hemiptera; family Eriococcidae; genus Acanthococcus; species Acanthococcus lagerstroemiae. The sequence goes on along the minus strand of CM063106.1, from coordinate 36,561,818 downwards.
GATCTTCTTCCAAAATAAATGACTTACGTAACTGTGCGTATTTATCAAATAGTAAATTCTGCTACTACTGCTTTCAGAAGTCCAGAATCAGTTAATGTTAATAACTAACAATTGAAACGTGAAAACTGACACGTGCGACAAGTGAGAAACCAAGGATTAAAACTTATTCATTATTCATTCAAATGTTAATACCAAGTTGTTCTCAAAAATGTCAGTAAAAAACGACATACCAAAAAGTGCGAAATATTAAATGAGTAAATGAAATAAAAAAGGAAAAAACAGAGTGGAATAAATACCTAACTGACATCTGGAGCTCAATATAACTGATGATTTACAAAAATTAAAAACAGGAATCAAAATACAGAACTACAGAATTTAGAATACAAAATATTAAAATGAAAAAATTGGCGAAAATAGTTCATAATGAAACAAAATACGTGATGTGATAACAGATAATAATGAACAAGAAATTAAACACAAGATTGAATACAGGATAACAGGAGTTCAGTCTAAAAAGCAAATTTTGGGAATATTACTATCGTTATTTTTACTAGGAAATTCTTGTGCTCCCTCAAAATATTCTCTTTGTCAGGCGTCAACTCAAGCCCTACACTCAATATAATAAATTATGCCCAGCTGAGTGACTACAACCACTGAGAGTCTACTAAAACGGTGTTTCTACTTCGTTCTTCATTGTACACTCATGCCAAATTAATTGTATGTATATTACGCCCTCATATGATTAAATTGCACGGTCAAAATACACAGATGACCTTCATACAGTATGTTAACTTCAGTTCTTGTCAAAGTCCAAGCAACTACTACTCATGGAAAGTGAAAGAAATCATTCCAAAGTACAATTAATGCAACACCAGTACCTCATCACCATCCTGTACGTCTTGTCAGATTCAATTGGAAGATTCTGGAAACTAAGATACCACTGAATACAAGATATCTCTTCGGTTTCTCCTAAACATATTCCACAATCACAGCGAAATGGTCATATATTCAGAAGTCAGAGCCAGATCTATGCGCGTGAACAGACAACGAAAAACTCACACTCCTGTGATGCACATCAGCATTCTTTTTGACAGAAGAAAGAAATGAAATTTATCACCTTGGAGATACATCGTTTTGCTACATATTCATTCATTCACGGAAAATTACATACTCAAAATAGTTGAAAGGCCGGAGTCAAAGGAATATATAAATGTCTGGAAACGATTGTACTCAAACATGAGCACGATCAATACACGGTAAATCACATTACGCGACACATCTGTCATTCCGCACATTCCAAGCGGACGCTAGTTTTACATTAATAATACATCAACATATGAAATAACTCCTTGTTATGAATCGTAAACGTGTCGAACGTAGGACTGATTAAAATTAGTTCGATAGTTTGAATACCATGTAATGATATACACTGTCTCGGTCAATCCTATCAAACTGTAGTATCATAGTCTACCTCTTGTTCACAAAATGCAGTTTTCCCAGGTGAAGCACAGGAGCCATGCCGTGCTCGGATCATCAAAATGCGAATTAAATATGTATATAGCCCCAGAAATATTTCCAAATTTGAATAATAAAGAAAAATATACAAACAAGTGGAAATTATTCCATTCGAGAAACATGATAGATTCAACAGAAGTTCAACTATGCACATAATCATAATGCTTTTAACTGAAACCAATTTTTCGTATCGCATTAACATACAGAGCTAAGCGAAGACTATAGTAACTGAAATTAAGCGTGACTAATGAGCAATACACACTTTTAAAGAACTAATTAACACTTCCAAGTTCGAAAAACATACATCAATTATGCATCATTAACAACGTGACTATAAATTCGCGGCTCGTTTTTTTCGTTTTCATAGCATTTTATGGCACTTTTACGGTGATTACTGTGAAGGTCTCGAAAACGTCTTCAACTGCGGTCCACACGGTAAAAACGTAAAAATGAGGAACTATTAGAGAACGGGGGTAGTTACATATGGGGGACTTTATTTAGTTTTGCACGATTGATTTTTGATAGCTCTCAAAGAAAATTCATTGATTTTACTTTTATTTGGGGAAAATGCCCCACTTCTAATTTCTGGACAACCTTCCACCAATATTAGAAATTTGTGAGAGGCTGGGGAACACAAAACTTTTCAAAACGGACGTGGGGACCGGCAGGCACTCTATTCAATGACACTCCTTAGAATTATCACACGCGTTTGAGCCTGTATTTACGAGTATGAATAGCCGGTATCCTCTTTCAGCTATCAGAAACCACTGACTTCAGGAAAATCTCTACTTGAATAAGCACGTCAATACAAAAAACTTTCTGATAAGAAAGTACAGCTAGCAAGGTGCTACCAAAATAAGACAATCGAATTTCAAGGTTACACTACACCGTACTATAAAACCTGCATTTTGGCACAAAATAAAGCGTGTTGAATTTCATTGCAAAATATTCAAATTGCCTTACTTTTATTTTCCCAGCAGAAATCCAAAACATAGCTACAACAGCACGGTAAGCTAACCTCTTTCATTACAAGTATATAGTATGCTTGAGAGGGAAGGGGGCAACTAATCGTGGTGTATGAAAGATGTGCAAATGCCATTTGTGACCCAACATCTCAACATCGTTAAATGTTGCGTTTCTGCTAGGAAAATGAAGACTAAGGCTGGAATACAAGTTCATGTAGAGGCCACTCAGAATTTCCATCCCTTTGAGCCATATAGGAAAGTTTGAACATTTTCCAACGGAATCTTTCAAACATTTTTCAGCCAAAATGGCTGGATTTTAGATTTGTTTGACAGCAGAAATCGAAAAAAGAATTTTGACCATTTTTGTTACCGATTTTTCATATTCTTCCGACTCATGTTCAAAATACCGACCAAATGGCCGAATTTGCTGAAAATGCCGGATCTAAAGACTCGTAGATATTACCCCTCTTCCTCGCTTCGCCCTTGGATTTGTGAATGAATAATCCAAATAGACTGATCTATGAATGAAAAATTCAGGTACTCCGGTTTACCTGATAGAGAAAAAGAAAGACAAGAGTGTCGAATTTAGAAGAGCTTCCGTTTAGAATGCTACAGCAAACTGTGGGTACTTTCAAGTCGCCATATTGAATCCCATCACCTCTCATCACTGTAACGTTTAACGCTATTTCGAAAATAATTTGCAACTCTTATCTATTGATTTTGTGAATGATTTTGATACTCCGCAATAAGTGCCGAATTATTTTGGAGTTAGTTCAGTTATGATAAAGAAAACATTTAAGATACCAGTGAAGACTTTGGAAATTATACGCGGACCTTGGCTTCAATATGGTGGCTCATAGTATACTATAGTGTCCCTACTTCCGCTTAAATTGTCCAATCACGTGATTCCAGGGCTTGGGTTAAGAGCAAAATGGAAAAAAGAGGATTCTTAATCTGAAGTCTTTGTTATATAATACATATTATTGCTATTATTATGGTTCAGTTTTCTCTTTTGTTCATTTTTCGTCCAAATATTATTTTCAAAAATATGTTTGCTCAGGATGTCTACAGGTCAGCTAAGTCAATTCGATTACACAGACATTCATTCTTCAGGGGAAAATTTACGTTCTTTAATTCTCATTGTTCTAAAAAAGTTTCCTGATTTTAATCAAAACCACATCAATTCTCTAACTTTTCCACCCTGAAAAAATTTCCTGACTTTCCCCAGTTTTCTAGAAAATGGCTACTTCGATACAAATTGAAGAACAATATTAAGAAGATAAGTACAAATGAAGTGTTCAAAAATTCCTTACAATGGAATTATAAAGATAAAATAAAACATATGACTAAAAAGTAGATACCTACGCTCCATTTTTTTCATTTTTCCCAGAAGAATTTAGAGAGAATTCATAATTTTCGGGAAAGAGCAAATTAAATATATACAATTGAGGAGCCCACACTTCCAAAGTGACCTAACTGCAAAATTATGATTTCATGTTTTTTTCCCCAACACACGCTGCATACGTTGCAAAAACAAAAACAAATTTTTCTTGAAGGTTGAACTTATCGATACCTACCCTTTGAAAAATCCGTTACCTACTTAACAGTTTTGCTGGTAAAGTGTTGTGCTCGTTTTTCTCAAAACTAAAATCTTACAGTTAGGTCACTTTGGAAGCGGGCTCCGCAATTGAATTCATGACTTTTTCATGACTGGTAGACACCCTGAAGTTCGTTGGAATCGACGAACACGCAAGACTCGGCCGATACAGTAATAATTTTCCACGCACATTTACATCCGATTCTAATTCATTCCAATGTAACAAGACAAAACGCACTCGTCACCAATCAACGGTTCTCCGTTTTCGCGAAGCCGTCTCACATTCGCTGTACAAAAATTGTATCGCCGACTTTTCTCAAATGTTTCACCCGAGCAAAGCACGGGCGCGAAAAAAGCGCAAACCGCCAACATTTCTGCGAGAAAAGATAGCCCAGTTACACGGTTTCGCAACGGTTCCGTATACAATCGAGTAATCGATCGGTCCCTTTAAAAGGCTCGGTCAAGCGACTCAGTTCGTACACGTGCCAAAAATATTCAACGTCGCCTCCTTCAGGTTTCGTTTTTAGCGAGCAGATACATATATCTAAAAACACGTTAAAAAAAGACGAGCTTACGTATTTCTATATCATCTACTCTCCTTCAATTCGCGAACGGCTAAAAAAGATTACCGAAAAACCTCCCAAATTCAAGTTTCCCGCTTTTACCCAGCGTTGTCCAACATAGAATGCGAATTCGCTGACGGCACAGTTCCTTTTCTCTTTCCTTTTTCTTTTACATACCTATTCACGTCCCCTTTCGCCGAACCTAGCACATTTGTTGCCAAATTCAACTCAAACCCTTTATGACTAACATCCTCCGAGCCGCTCAGTTACAGGCCAACCTTTTTGTCTGGTCGCAAGAACAGGTGCGCATTTTCTATTCTTCGTATCTCCTCATCGAGCCAGGGTATCCAGTTATCCGAGCCGAACAACGGACTGCTTCGAAGAAGGAAAAAAAAAAAAGAATTGTAAGAACATCGAAACAAGGTAATACACGGAGACTGCTGGAAATTTTAGACACGAATATCATTCCGATGATACGAGGTTGCCGCATGTATTTCGCATTTTCTTTCCTTCGCCAACAATACGAAAAAGAAACAACAGCAGCAGCAGCGACAACAGAAACACGGAAAATGGGAACAAGTTTTCCATTTTCCTTCGCCGGCTCTATACAATCCTTTGTGGGATCTGTTCGCGAAGATAGTCACGGAATGGTGCCTCTCAACAATGACGCCCGAGTGCCTTCTTCGTTCGTATTCACCGCGTCAGAGAAGACAGAAATTGCCTACGAAGGTGAGGAAGGCTATGCTTCGAGTATCAACGCAATCAACGAGGTCTGCAGCTCTGCACCACCTATCGTCTCTCATTATCTTGAATTTCAACGCATTTCTCACACAGGCAGACGGGATCAAAAACAACCGAACTGAAACAAGTCTGGCGGCGTTCTTTCGTATACGGCAAAAGCAACTACGAGAGAGACAGAGAGAAAGAAGAAACAAAAAAACAACAGCAGCAACCGTAGATGGATACACCATTCTCTGACGAGTGGTTCGTAAACTCTTCTCGCCGTGCTTTCGTATCGAACCGCAGAACACAATTCACCGGCCACACTCGAAGCACCACTGGGCCAGGCGCAGTTTTACTTATTAAAAATAATTATCGCAAATCGGCGATTTTGCGGACGGAAAATGATTATTAAAATTAATCAACTTTGACGCACCGCGCTCACCTAGGAGCAATGACCGAAATAACTATCGACTTCAACCAGTTTCTATATGATCATTCAATTTACACGCAGGCACACTCGTCTACTCCAACAGGTCGCCGTCCACGTCAAACATCGAAAGATAAGTACTATCTTGGCGTAGTGAAGGGGCTTAAAGAAAGGATAACGACAGATAAACCCTGATGGAAGCAACTGGAAACAGCATCAGTATTCCTTCCTGGAGATGTGTCTCCACCACCATAATTATGATGGCAACTCATAAAGTAAATAATATCACTGCTGCTAGAAAGAAGGGTGGATGGAAAGAATTAGGTAGGGGTCGGCCAAAGATTCCAATACAGAATGTCAAATGTAAGAGGTTATTGGGAAATAAAACAACTCGCACAAGATAGGGAGAAAAGAGAGCTGCATCAAACCGATTGAAAGACTGATATCATCATCAATTCCGGACGTAAGAGGTCTCCCATTCGGATGTCCGAGCGGAGACTACCTAGTGAGAAACTATCAAAACTGAAAATAGGGACGTGAAATGTGGGGACACTGAATGAGGTAAGCAAATTGGAAAACTTAAAAGAGATGAAAAGATTAAAATTAGATATAATTCGGACCAGGCAAACAACAACAACAACAACAACGATGTAATGCTATTTTTATGCGAAAAAGAAAATCATTCGGATTTCAATTAAAATGAGCTCATCTGAAAGGAAATTTTATTTGCTAAAGGCATGTCCTTCTCAATTTTCCGTTAACCGCTTTCATTCTAGAGATATTTTGAAAAAATATCAAAATTCCTATAAACTGCTGCGCTGAGTTCCCCCATTCGCCTTTTTTTCTCATCAGTTTTTCTTCAATCGATGCTAGCGAACCTACAATTTGCCTGGTCCAAATAGGAATTAGTGAAGAGATATACCCAGAAGACGATTTTTGAACGGGGGAGTATAGAATAAATAATACAACGGTGAAAAGATGGCAAGCAGACGTGGATATTATTACAGAGTGCAAAGTTACACCTAACATACTGAAAGAATATCAATGGTGAGAATATCAGCAAACCCAGTACCTTTAGCGATAGTCCAAGTTTACATGCCAACAGGAGTTATATTGGAGAAGTAGACAAAGTGTATGAAGAAATCCAAATATTAAGCAAGGTAAGGAGAAAAGAAAATTCAATTACAATGGGCGATTGGAACGCCCGAGTAGACGTCAGAAAAGAACAAGAGAAACGAAAGAGAGGCGAGGCTCATAGAATTTTGTGAGAAATATAAATTACAAAATTAGGTATCGGAAACACTCGGTTCCAAAATTATGTGAGAAGAAAATGCACTTGGAAAAGGCCAGGAGATGAAAGATCAAGTAGATCAGCGGTTCCCAACAGATGGTCCGCGGAGGATGTCTTAGGGGTCCGCGAGCTAATCCGAAAATGTTTCGTTCGTCAGGAATTCGAATGTTTAGCAAATCTGAAGTATATTTAAATGCATTCTATACATAAGGGGTCCTTGAAATTATAGCGATTCTTTCAAGGGTACTTGAAAATTTTTTGCAGGGGACCCCTGAAGTAGATTATATTATGACAAGAAGGAAGAAAAATCAAATATTGGTTCATAGGACATAACCAGAGGCGGATTTAGACAGTGATAACAATTTAGTAGTCATGAAATGCAGGTTTAAACTTAGAAAGACACACAGGAAGAAAGAGTTATTACAAGAGATAAAGAAAAGAGAAGAATATCAAAAAGAAATAACGAAGGAACATTGTAAATCACAGAAAGGAAATGATGTTCAAGGGAATTGGATAGCACTAAAAGGTAATAAATCTGGCAGCAGGGAACAAAATAGGAACTCAAATAATAGAAATGAGAAAACCATGGGTGAAAACTAAGATACTAGAGTTAATGGAAAAAAGAAGAAAGCATACACAAGCCAATGATAGAGAAAGTAATGACAGATATAAGGCTTCAAGAAAACAAATAGAGAACGTATGAGTAAGAAGGCCAAAGAAAAAGTATTAATCAAAACTGAGAGGAAATTGAGAAGCAAATGAAAGTAAGAAAAACAGACCAGGCATATAACAAAGTAAAAAGATATTTTGGAGTACGAAGAAAGAGAACATGTAATTTAATGTATGAGGAAAAATCATATTTTAAGAAAGACAAAATAAAAATGGTGAGATATGCTTGAAAACTCTATAAGAATGGAGCGGGTGTAAGTAAATATATGGAAAGAGACGATCAGTGATGTCCCCATGAATTTTTTTGAGGGGGGGGGGGGGCTCTGAATTATGAATAATTTCCCTCATTTAAAAAAAAAAAAACATCTCAGTCAAAGGTCATATTCGCTTCAAAATAGGTCATCGTTTATAAATTCGCAATAAAACCGCAATAAATTTATAAAAAGTACAAAGAAATTTATTTTCAACAAAATGGATTAAAATTTAAAATAATTACAGACGTTACAGTGGGTACAAAGGTTTATTTAGTAAATACATTTTTTTTAAATCCTGAGTATTTTTATCACTATCAGTGTGGTAGGTTAAGGAGACGTAAAAATGTAACAGCAAAAAAATATTATGCAACAATTAACACAATAAAATTACAACAGGGACCAATAGTAACGCTGAAGTCGGACTTTTTTGCATTACACTTTTCAAAGTCTAATCATCGACTAATCTTGATGAATTTTTGATTTTACAAGACTGAATTTTGTTTATTTTAGGTAATTTCTCGAGGACGGGCTGAGCCCTTCCTCGATTTTCCTAAAAATTCTTGAGACAAGGCTGAGCCCCGGTAGCCCCCCTCCCTATGGGAACATCCCTGGAGACAATAGTGTGGAGAATGAAGACAGAGGAAATCATATTTCCCGATCAGAATTTGATAAAGCTCAGAAAGAAATGAAAGCAGGTAAAGCAGAAGGAATTGATGAAATTGCTCGTGAGTTATTGAAGAATGTAGTAGTTTTCAGAAATGTATACGAATTAATTTGTCGGACGATGAGGAAGAAGAAATGCAAATAGATTTACAGAAAAACAGGTAGATTATAGTGCCTAAAAAAACAGGAACAAGCAAACATGAAGATTATCGTGCTTTAAGTTTACTATCGCGTGCATCAAAAATTTTAGCTACGATAATAAACAAGAGAATACAGGGTGTCTATGGATTTGGGAAACAAAATGTCACTTTTCATGACATTTTTTTATGACTATCATGGGGTATAATAAGTGGACGAGGGGGGGGGGGACTCGTCGCTTCGCGCCTCTCATCGGGGGCTAAATACAGAGCGCGCTAAGCTTCTAAAATAAATATTCACTCAATATTTTTTTCTCATTAAATGAATAAAACTGATTTTTTTTTTTTGGGGGGGGGGTTATGGAAATATAGTGAACTCTGGCATGATGCGACATCATGACTTATTTGAGTTTAGGTTAAAATATCATAACTTTTCAGGCCAGCAGACACCCTGAACTGTAAAGGAACTAGAGAGGCAATTTTATGTTTGAGGTATTTATTATAAAAATAATGAAAAAAGGTTTGGATACGTTATATAGCATTTGTAGATAATAGAAAAAGCTTTTGATAATGTTGAACGGTCAGAAATCTTTCAAATACTGAAGGAGATAGGAATGAAGAGTAATATGGAACTTATGTAAGGATCAGAAGACTTAAATATCAACAGAAGATGAAGCAGGAGAACCAAAAATTCAAAAGGGAACGAGACAAGGTTGCTGTTATCACCAATACTGTTTAACCTATTTATAGAAAAAGTAACAGAAGAAATGAACGAAAAAAAATCAGGCCTGATAATACAAGGGGAGGTAGTTAGAATGATAAGGTTTGCAGACGCTATGGCAATAGTGGAAAGAAATAAAGAAGAACCAAAGAAAACGTTGAAAAAGTTGGATGAAAAATTGAAAATAAAATCCAATAAAAATATGGAAACAGGAGGTGAAATATAAAGGAGGTAAAAGAATTTAAATACTTAGGTAGTCTGATAACACAATATGGAAGACATAAAACAGAAATAAAGAGTAGAATGGAACAGGCCAAGAGTGTTTTTTGAGACATATTTAGGACAAATATACGTATGTAGATTTGAAAGTAAAACCGAGATTTCGTCAAACGTATATTATTTGGAGTACAGCATTGCATAGATGTGAGTCCTGGACAATTAACATGATATGTCATAAGACATCTAGGGATATTGTTAGTACTGCTAGAAGGAATAGTTGAGGGAAGAAACTGAAATGGAAGGCAGAGAATGAACTATGCGGAGCAGATAATGAAGAATACGAAGTGTAAATCCTTCTCAGAAATGAAAAGATTAGCGCAGGAGAGAAAAAAAGTGGAGAAACGCTACCTACTACTCGAGAGACAAAACAAAACAACAACAGAAAAAAATAAAAAGCTGGATTACACGGAAAACCAGACAGGTATAGCCTCGGACAACTGTCACAACTTCAGTTGTATATACCGTACAGGCGCATTTTCTATATTCCTAACGAGTTCGAATGAATCCGCCATCTCCTATATAAATAAAACGAGATTAATGAAGCAACGATTCATTAAACGCACACAACTCTCCATACAGAACCGGCGAGGCGGCCGCCGACACGACCCGGACCCGACCGATGAGAAAGACTCTTTACTCTTCGCCAGCGTATTCAAAATGCTTTTTATTCAACTTGAAAAAGCAGTAATGAGCCTTCACGTCGAACTTATTCGTCAGCAAGAATGAGGAAATGTAAACGTATCGTTACGACGGTTTCCCCCATTATGAGTTTACGACCACGTCTCGACAAACAATTGAGCATACAACCATAAAAAGAAATATAAATCAAAAGCGATACAATCGGCGCAAGAGAGAGCGTTGAACATACATGACCACAGAAACTAATGGCTGGAATATGACCTACTGCCATCGCATATCGTCTTCAGCTATATTACTCTCTTTTCCCGGTTTAATTACTGCAGATGGCGTTATGAATTGCATTATCGGAGACGAAGAGAGCAACGTACGCTTCTACACGCCGACTCCACTATCAAGTTCATTCATTGTATGTACATAGCAGTGATAACGTGAGATAACTACAGATCACTAAGCGATAGGAAATAATACTAGAATATAGTGTCAAAATTTTCGACTGGGTCAACACACCGTTTAGACCTTTCTAAATATTAAACATAAGAACCGAATAGACAGATAGCCAGACAGAAAGCGGAGCGCACGTCGCGTATGGAGCTGACACAGACGAACTAAGACTGAGAGTTAGCATGAAGATTGCGTTGGTCTCCCTGACAAAGCGCTCAAGGACCAGCCACAGGGTTCACTTTGTCTTCTTGAAACAAGAAAAATGGTTCCATTTCCTCAACAGGTTCTACATTAATCGAAAATTAGGACCTTTTTCAATACCGAGAAATAAACAGAAATAAGGCACTAGTTCTAGCAGAACTGAATCATTCATACGGAACATAAACATAACGCCATCGAGATAGTTGTATTTTCAATAATTGAGAACCTGACTTCCAAAACGCGCTTAGTCTAAATAATCCAAAATCGAGTTTTTACCGCAATCAGGCGGAGCCCGATTTTATCACAACTTAGAACCAGCTAAAAGTTTCTTTCGTTCTTTTTTACAATACTGACTCACTTGTTTTTTCAAATTTTATGAATATAAGACTCTTACGGCTGTAAGCCATACTTGTTTTTTCCTATTGGAGAGGGGGGGGGGACAAGAATGTCTGAAGGGTGGAGGGAAATGGCATTGTTCACGTGTGTCTCATTCACCGGGATGGTCGTCTTTAAGCTGTATCTTCCGATTTGGTCAAGATGTACCAATTTTGACCTTTCACAAGTATGACATGGTCTGCCAAAACGAGGTAAGTCCACGACTTCCCCCACTTAGCACTCCGTGGCTCGAAGACTGTTCGCTCGCCAACCTTCATACTTGGGTGGTATTAGCATTCACCCCTCCTTTCTCCATCCACGCAATTGAATCAGTGTCACCACTTATCGTTCGCGCGAGCCAGATTGTTTTTTTTTTTCGATTTGCTAACATTTCGTTTTTTGGACTAAACGCGTTTTGGAAGTCAGGTCCTCAATTATCAAGCAACGAGTTCTCAGAAGAGAACCATTTAGCTAGAAAATATATTATATCGTCACCTAGTAATTTTTCTGAATTTTGCACCAGCCGATATCACGTAACCAGAAATCTGCAATATAATCAAACTCCGTAACTTTTCCAAGTTTTCGAGAACTGATATCTCCGTAATCTGCATAATCCCATCATTTCAGGTAAGGTTCTAAACACCATCCCGAGTTTACGATCCACTTATTCAAGTCGCCGAACTCAGGCATTTTCATTTTCCTAGCTACTCGTCCTTTGTATGACATCGCCTTGGTAATCAAGTGACGGAATATACTAACAAGAAGAAGACTGGCATCAATTTCAATTACTCTTCGACTGAACTGATATTCGACTTAAGCGTATCGCAATAATCAACACGTTAAAATGTAATGCGTAGATTAATCGGATAAATCCAAGTCAACCATCCATTTATCTGGAAAATAATCGATACTGATCGGACTTTACTTGTTACTTAGCATATCTGTCACTTGATTGTAATAGCGCTTACGACTATCTGCCGTGCAAACGACGAAGTTCAATAAAAACTACAGAAGTCGATCAGCTGACAGTTTATTTACCCAAAATTTCATGCCGCTCGACGTTTCCAGACCAACTCACAACACAGGATGTATCAGACAATAAGGTTCCCACTCCGACTTACAACACAGGATGTATCGGACAATAAGGTTCAACTTCGGCCTCACCAGCTTCCCTCTGCCAGCCTGTATCGGTCACACAGCGCCGGCCATCTCCCGCCCAAGTCCACTCAGGCCCCTGTTTTTCCAACAACTGCACCAGAAAAAGTGGCGCACCGAGGTCAAGCCTTCCACAGATGAGGAACAACTCGGCCAATTACGCCGACTGATTACAACTCGAGACTTGACAGAAGCGTGCTCCTTGCATCGTCGTGTCCAATCTAAATAACACGATACAACAACTGTTGACAATAATTTCACTCGGCCTGCCATCGCCGCATCCATTTCTCCTCTTTCCACTCGTACCACGGCGGCTTGGATTAGCGCGGCCACGCCGAGCCTATTCCACGCTTCCCAACACCATTGTGTCGAAAGATTTCTAATTCGAACTTTTTCGCATAACGGTGAAACTTTTCATTTATTTGCACGCGTGTAAAGAAAACGGCGATGTCAAAACGTAAAAACGGTGACAGGTGATCAAGCGATTCGTTATTGAGTTTTTACTACTTTTAAATTTAAAACTAACGGTATAGACGGTTTCGCCGAGGTCCGTTCGCAGCAGCAACGGCAACAACAACAACAACAACAACCGGCGACCTAAAATCTATTTTTCTCTTCTCCTTCACGAAATGCTGCTGCCTCTGCTTCGCAGGCAGCGCACAAACACGGCACAGCAACCGTCGACGTGAACGGCGACACGAAGAGCGAAGAAAAGTGTGTGACACGGTGCTTACAGCGAGTGGCAATTGAAATGTGCAGTTGAACGTGTACAATCACCAACCGGGTATAACGGATTTTCATTTTATTTTATTCTTTCTCCGCCGTGTAATGAACTGACATATCGACCAACCTACTAGGCTGATTCTTGCACACCGAAACACTGCAAGCCAGATACGAACACGCTCGAATATCGATTTGCGAGTCAAAGGTGTTACATAGAATTACAATTATTTCAGATAATAGTAAAAAAAAAAAATCAGAATAGACTCGATGAAAATCTTGCGTCGAAAACGGCCACTGACAAGCCAGCAAATCCGTAGTGTCCCAGCACGTCTCCTACATCTAACCCGAGTCCAAAACACGCAATACTTTCTTTATATCGTAGTGCTGCACGAAGATCGACCACCTTTCCATTGAACAAGTGTGCGGCGATGCACGCATGCCAAATTGGCTTCCCAGACATCGCAGCTTTGGTCCCGGAAACTACCCTTCCGAGTATCGTATCAGTGACCACCGAAAGTCTTGAGGCTAGCCCGGGCTCCCATTTCGCCATTCCGCTTCAGATTCGCGCTGTCCTGCCAGGGCCACTATGGGACACCCTTCTGATTGAGGCAATACTCACAGGATCGATTACCTTTCTTAACTCTTGAGCCCTGGAATCCGCCCATTTGAGCATTATCTCAGAGACATCGAGGAGGCTGTTAGGGCTGTCTCAGCCCTCTTCCTAGGTCGCGAAAACCAGGCCTATGTCGAAATATAGTAAGTTGCTACGAGGGCTCGAACCCGGGACCTCTGGATTCCGAGACCAGAGCGCTATCCACTCGGCCAACCAGACCCCCAGGCGCCTTTACTAATAATGCTAATACTGTTTAACATCTAACAGAAACACACCTTTCGCATCATGTCCACCGCTCATTCCCTCTGTTCAACCTTCAACAGAAAAACTCTTCGCTTCACCACCTACTTTAAAAATCAGATGATGCTAGCTCTGTTCAACGTTTCAACAAAAAAAAACTTCGCACCAACAACTCCACTGTTCATTCTCCAAGTCAGATGATGCTAGTACTATTCAATATCCAATAAAAACTGATGGCATCACGTTGCTCACTTTCCACTGCTTCTTCCAAATGAATAGCCTTTTGCAATACGGGATGGCTACACTGATATGGTACTCGAAACATGTCTACCAGCTGACGCTCGAGCACCTGGAAACAACCGAGTATGGACGTCCACCATCTTGAGTACAGCCGCGCCCGTCGATGCCGAATCCGACTATGCGAAGCGTACCGGGTAGTCAGTTTGGCATCGACGGACGCGGTTGGACTCAAGATGGCGGATGTCCATATTCGGGTTTTTCCGGGTGCTCTTCTGACGCTAACGGCGCTCATGTGTGAACACATCTAACCTGGATTCTGTACACTCGAAGTGTTGTCAACATCGTGCAATACAATGGAAATTCACACAGCACTGTGTTTTCACTCCACTGAAAATTCTAAAAATTTGACATCCGCTTTTTACAAAAGGCTATTCATTAATCAGATAAAACTGTTACTGCTTAACCTCCAACAGAAACACAGTTCGCATTACCATTAACTTGAAACTGTTCATACCAAATCAGATGACGTTAGTACCGTTCTATCCCCACGAAAAATCTTAAGTCACCAGAACATATTGGCGAGATGATAGAGCAATTTTCCTGACAACTCCCATACAAGGATGCACAACTCTTTGAATCCCGTATACTCTCCACATTAGAGTAAATACTAGAAAGGAAAAAATGAAAACAAAAGACCAGATGGGCAGATAAAATAACGACATTTCTAACAAATAAAAATTGGGAGGGGGGGGCAAATAGCCAGAAACCGAAAAGAATGGAACCGCCTACAGGAAACCTTTGCTCCTTAAGGGCCAAGGAGAATATCTTTTGCGCGGGCCTTCCCATCTTGAGATGTTGGGTTTGCGTTTCTTATCTGCATATGATAGTTTCTTAAAGGCCTGTATACTACTGCATATGATAGTTTCTTAAAGGCCTGTATACTAGCATACGTATATTCTCTAATAAAGGAATTCACTCGTTCACTCACTCACTCAATGACACAAAAACCTCGAAATTGAATTCCTTCTTGAACATTTGAACCTACTGAACAAAACGAAGACCCGTTTTTCAAAGTGACCTAAGTGTTGTTTTTTTCTCATTTTCGGCGAACAGTAGACGAAGTAGATAAGTATTCAGAGTTCCCAAGATTCACCAGCAAAACAGCTGACATCTGGCGGATCAGGGCCGTACTCAGGATGATTTAAGTAAGGGGATGTTTTTCGATTAAGATGATTATTTTTTGGTAGGGAGAGGCTACAAATAACCCAAATTTATCTGTATATCACAAAAATTTCAACATTTTTTGAAATTCTCATTTATATACTTTTTACAAATAATGTGACAGATCCACTCTCCTCTCCGTCTCAAACCCATTTTTTGGTGGTCTTTTTTGCTGTGGGTGGGAGGAGGATAGCCCTGCATTTTTCCGATGAACTAGGTACATTTTTGAAATATCCTAAATAACATATTATGAGAAATTTCAAAATAATAATTTTCGTAATTGGCCTCAGTAGAGTTGTTCAAGGGGAAAAGGGGAATAAGTTGAAATTTTTCAAAAAACCATATTACTTCAAATGGTGAACAGGGTGAATGAAATGGTTTATGGTTTTTCGTCCATTTAAACTGAAAAAATCAGACATTTTCAAGGTTTTCCGCGCTTGGATGGATAGACATAGCAATGAGAGATGTAGGGAAAATTTTCCCTTCAAAACGTCTTGCCAAATTAGCCAATTCAAGGAAGTCGATTCTTAATTATTGGAAGACATTTTAAAAGTGTATACCTATTCTTTGTTTTTATTTTTGGTTTGAGATTTCAAAAATGTCCATCGATTGACAAAATTTAAAATCAATCGGAATTTGGCCAAATTTACCAAGTGTTGACCTATTTATTACATTATTATTATTATTATTACTATTGTTGTTGTTATTATCAGGACAGTACCCAAGATTTAAGTAAGAGGGGAGGGACTTGCGATCAAGATAAATTTTTTCCTGGTAGGGGAGGGGCTCAATCACAGGTCCGCCCTCCTCTCCGTCTCAATCCATCGTATTTTCGTTTTTTGTTTTATTTTGGCCAATGGGAGAGGTTTGAACCCCTAATACCCTCCCTGTCGGTACGGCCCCGTGGCGAATGTTTCGGCATTCTCAATTTCCTCGAGTGCGGAAAGGGAGGAAGGCCCGAAGCTAACTGCCGGTCTTGGAACTCGGAAAAACACATCGCTTTCCAATGCCCTCCTTTCTATCATAATGCCTCGTGTTTTCAACCCCCGAATCCACCAAACCCCCCAACTTCGATGAAAAATGACTTAGGTCACTTTGGAAAACGGGTCTTCATTATGAATCATACGACTACATACAGCGCCAAAAATACTGTTCGCATCACCATCAACTTCCACTGCTCATTCCAAGTCAGATGATACTAGTACTTTTCAACCTCAAACCACGTCGGACAACGGTAAGGCGGCTCCAAGGGGAGGTATAACGGGCAGCCATTTTGATGGCAAGAAAAATAAACAAACGCGTGTTGATAATGAGAAATTATCAAGACGCGTTTGTTTCCTTTTCTTGCAATCAAAATGGCTGTCCATTATACCTCCCCTCAGAGCCGCCTTGACAACGGTAGTACTGTTAGACCTCCAACATTACAAGCAACTTCCGCGGCTCATCCCAACTCATATCATGCTAGCACCGCTCAACTTGGTCGTCGCTACCGTTCATGCGTTAGGCCTGTTGGCTTCTCTGCGGCGTTGATGCATTAGATGATGATGAATCCGAACTATCCACCAACTTCTTTCTCGATCTTCTCCTCGATCTTTTTCCTGGTCGGCGCGTACTCGAGAACACGCTAGGTTGATCGCTCCTTATTCATCCGGTCCACATGTGCTCTCCATCCTATCCGGTAGTTTGATTTTCGATAGAACTGGCGTTGCTCTTAGCTCATTCATAATATCCGCATGCCTCCTCCTATCAAGCAGAGTATGTCCAGATATTTTCCTCATGAACTGCATGCCTGCCCCCATCACGATACCTTTTCGGTCTGCTTTCTCCAAGGTCCAGACTTCGCATCCATATTTTAGCAGTGGGTACCGCACAAGTACTGTAAATTTTCGGCCTTGTCTCGCGTTATTTTTGTAGTTTACGAGTCCAGTAGCCTTGAATAACTTTCGTTCAACCTCCAACAGAAAAACTGTTCACATCACCATCAACTTCCACCACTCATTTCAAGTTAGATGATGTTAGTTCAACAGAAAAACTGGTCTCATCTCGTCGCCATCAATTTTCTCTCCTCACTTGTAAATTAGATGATGATAGGACAGTTCAATAACCTCCAACCGAAATACAGTTCATGTAATAATCAACTTTCATATTGCTTATTCCACATCAGATGAAACCAGTACTGTTCAACCTCCAACAGAAAAACTGTTAATCATTCTTCACTTTCACAGCTCATTCCATGTCAGACAACAACGCTAGTACTGTTTAACCTCCAACATTACTAACGCTAGTACTGTTTAACCTCCAACATTACTATCAAGTTGCACAGCTCATTCCAAATCATAGATATGATGTAGATCGCTCAACCTCCAACGGGAAAACGTTTCGCATCACTATCAACTTCTTTTGCTCATTTCAATGTTAGTAGGTACTTATCAATTTGAGTATTTTTCAACTTCTAACAGAAAAACTAACCTCATCGCTACCAACTTTCTCTGCTCATTCCAAATCAGATAGGAAACACTTTTCATTACTTTTAACTTTCCACTGTTCATTCAGTATTCTATTTACACTCTGTTCTCGTTCCTCTTGGTATCAGCGTCAAATATTAGTGTCGTTTGCACATTCGGAAACATCGAAACACACCCTTTCGAGGTACACAGTTACGTGAAAACCAGTGTCTCACCACACACACAGAATATTCTGCGTGAAAGAACGTACAGGGAACGTAGGCCACAACCAGTTCGGTTGATGCGTTCCAAAAATACAAGACTTCAAAACATGTACACGGTTCACATACACGCACACACTGCAGATGGCAACTTCATACGACGCTTCAGTCCTCAGAAAATCGTAGCAACCATTCCCGTGGGTAAGTAGGACCTATTTTTTCTCGTTCTTTTTTCCACTCGAACTTTACTATCCTGGAAACCGCAATAACTCTTCTGGCGAACTTTTACCCCATGATACCGTATACGGATAAAACGGCAAGACGACCGGCGGCTACCGCGAACAGAGGCCGCCGCTGAACAATCACCATTTTCTATTCAAGGGGACAACCAGTTTCCAATCAGGCTGTCATCGTTTTTGCATGCAAACTAGTTTCGCGCAATCGAGTTATAGCAGAGTTCCAGTTTCATTTTTTTCTCCTTCGCTCCTCTGCTGGCTGGTTGTGCGAGTATTCTTTTCTCTCTCTCTCTCTTCTTGGCTCTATCTTTCTCTTCTCGCTTACCCACTACTTCTTCTTCTTCCACGGTTCTTTCTTGGACACGGAGTGCTATTACGCCTTCCATAGTCTGAGAATAATGCTGTGCCTTCGTGCACGCAAATCTGACAATAAAAAGTACACGGCGTTCGCAGAACGACTAGATAGATCTTATTCTTCTTTATACGCGACGACGTTACCACGAATGAAATGGGAACGAGAAGCTGAATCAAAACGAACAACGAACGCGGGATATGAAGTAATAACCGAATCTATTTATATTTGTCCGAGCGACAGATGGGAATAAAATCGAATTTACGTTTTTACTCGTGGTTCGATCAAAATCGGCGCAAGGTCCATGCAGTCGAAAACCAACTCTGTTCAAAATAGATACGATCGAAAGATAATTTATTCTCACTAGCTGGCGCCACGAGGAGAATACTGATACTAACAATCTGCTGAATATCGGATGAGAATTGTCGCTGAAATTTTCAATTCAGCTCTCAGACACATTGCTGACATATCGTGCAGCGGCTTCAAGCAGGAGAGACGACTGCAATACCTTGTCAAGTAACTAATCAACGTTGCTCCACATTTTTGTCCAACCTACCAGAGCTCAAAAGACAACGAGACGTGATTCGAACTGCAGAACCCTTCAAGCAATTCGTCGATGCATATATTGCTCCAGATTTTCACCCAACCTACAAAGCTCAAAAGGTGACACCAGTGTCGTTGGCGACATCCGACATCTCGGGTCATTTACCTTCTGGAAGCCATTTTCATTTTCCGTCAATCTCTCAACAGGGGAGGCCAGCCATAGTGATTTCAATCAGGGAAGAGGTCGAATTGAATACGAACTTACTGCTATCACGAGTTCATTAATCTCATCAGGAAACATTTCTATTCTACATGTGCAATAAATTACAACTATCCCGGGTTTTATCATTTTAACGGCGAATTACTTCAAATCCATTAAACTGACCAATCAACGCGATGAAACAGCTCACAGCAGTTCAGATGAGCACACACAGTTTCACAATTTTGCACTTGCCATGTTCCCATTTTCTAAACAGACGCCTGAACGTGACATTTGACCTCTAGGTCAATTGGAGCAGACACGATGCAGCGAACAAACAACACTTCTTTCTGCGCTCATCAGTCATAATAATAATGTACATATATTATCAGCCAACTGCACAATCACATCGGTACGATCTAAAAGTCCACTATATTTTGATACACTTCAATTTTATCAAGTTATACACACATGGCCGTGGAGGCAGCAGATTAGAACGCGCACGTAGGCATGATCCAGTTATTTTGAAAACGACCAAAGGTTAGCTGAACATAAAATGGGCGTTCATGAAAACGGTGTTATTTATTATGGAAACTGAATCTATTTACAAGTATAAGATACTCGGCAACCGCATGCTCATATTTCTTATTGACAGCAAGATCACCTCAACTTACTACCTAGCGTAACCATAGCGGGAATTACATTTTGTAACAAGTCTCGAATTTCTAGATGACTGCCGACTGAAATTCTTGAGAAATTTCAAACAAATCATTCAGCGGGCTACAGTCAAGATACGACATACGAAAAATTGCCAACCAAATTAGCTTGAATGCAGAACTGCAAACAGTTCTCGTGCGAAGTACATTTTAGAAACACAAACACAGTGAGCGGACATCCAGAAGTGAAAAAAAGTTGTTCCATTTTCGGATAGGGTTGATGGCTGTCCAAGAAACTGCTTACTCAAACTACAGCCATTTTAGTGTTCATTTCGGAGTGTGAGTGAACTTGGTAATATTCCATTTGTAGGATGTGCCAATTCACTTTTTCTTCTTCTGTAATCAGGAGCGTTTTCGGCTCCACTGATGATGACATAACAGCCGAAAGCGCTCCGGACTACAGAAGAAAAAGTGAATTGACACACCATACAAATGGAATACAGCCATTTTGTTCACAAAGATACTCATCACATATTATTTCTTCAATGCCACCAGTACATTTTTCACCCAACAATCGAATTTGCATTTTTCTCCTAATTCCAACTCGCCAACAAGAAATTAATGTAGTACAACTGAATTTCCATCATACACAGGTGGCTGTATTGAAAGAACCTTCCGAGTTTACAAAAATAACCAAGTTATGACTGAGTGAAGATGTTAATCTCCGAAATCAGTGTATTCCGTTCATAAGATATTAGAGGCTAACTTTGAGACATGAAGCGCGAGTATACTGGGTCGAAATGAAGTTCAAGAATCACTACTCAGCTCAATCCTCTGGGGGGCATTCATTGGAATGTACACTAAACAAGTATTGCCGCCACGGCTAGAAACACAAAAATTCCAGTATAAAAGGTAGAAACATGCAGCTTCTACTGAATGCATCTTTTACGTCTACAATCTACTAATTCTTTCACTCTAGATTTTCTATCATTCGACGAAGCCTGCACAAAATTCTCACTTTACAACTGCGACAAACAATTCATTCTCGGGCACTACTCCCAGACGAGTACAAAAAAAACACCCTTCGAAATATGGTGTTTTTCTAGGTTGATTTTTTTTCCTCGCTCGTCTGGAACAAATAAAAATTAATTTATTTACAAGGTTTCTCGTAGCAACGAATATGAAAAGGAAACTTGAATCGATCGGGTTTAAATCCTGCTAACTGTGATTAAACTCAGTGAAGAAAAAGTTCAAAAACAAGGTTTCTTCATTCGGTTTCGATTTAAACACGGCGCACACAGGTCATACAATCTGGTACGTGAATTGTATAGACCAGTACACGCGTGACACTCGCTAATATTCGCTAAGATACTACTAGTCTCTGGTGAAATCGACGGACACAGACGATGTGTTACATACTAAATCACGAACAAGCCAGGTATTCAACGCTCTGACTCATCTTTACAGAAAGAGGTAAAATGCTAATTATTTTTACCGGCTATTCGTAAAACACAAAACGGGTAAGTGTATTCATGTGAGCCAACAGGATGCAAGAAAGTCTCTTAAATGAATGCCGAAAAAAACAGCGATACAGAAATAATTATTTTATATACACGAGCCCACGAAAAAATTCAAGAAATTTGTACAGGCAGGTTAAAAAAAGAATTCCTGTGGAAACAGACAGTTCTGTAGTTTATGCTACCAAGGGTGGCTAGCGATGCACAGGATGTTTTAACTTAAAGGAAAACACTAGTAAAATCTGAGCTACTCATTTGGGGAGGAAAACTGCGAGTTGTTCCAGAAATGGGGAAAACGAAAATCACTAAAAGCGCTGTCCCGTCCTCGTCATTTTTAAATTTATTCACCTACCAAACTGTTCCAGTTCCAGGTACTAAGAGCTACGAAAAAATTTCACAGTTTTGACCGCTTCGCATATTAGAAGGGTTTTCAAACTACTAACATACACAACAGAAAAAAAGAGAAATCGAGATAGACAAAGGTATGCTAGAAGAAATCTGGTCTCTCACATCTTAAAATGGGGCTCTTGGCTCTGTTCACACAACAAAGGAGGCAACACATTTTAAGCACAATACAGAGAGTATAAGATAGTGAGATAGAAGTAAGACTTTTCTACGGACTGGAGGTCCTCCGACTTTTTTTTATAAAAAATGAAGGCGTGAAGTTCAAAACATCCTATAAAGCAATGTCAAAAGTTTACAGGAAAAGCAAAAAACTGTTTCAGCTGAAGTGAAGGGGGTGGGTTTGGCAAAATGGGTGCTCAGCCAATTCTCTGAAACTTCATACACGTGTCTATGTGCAAATTTTGGGGCTCAGTCATGCCTAAGCTGAGAAAATGAGAGTTGACATTGCGCACATCCTAAGTCAATGGGAAAGACAAAGCAAAACATCCTAACTGCCATCAACATCAAGCCGCCGGCACATGTGCGTGCTGCGATCTTTGGGTTGAAATTAGAAGTACTTTGAGGCTCTATGGGCACTTAAGATGTTTAATATTGTATGGGCGGCGGTTCTTCAGAACAGTTGCATGCACAAAACCACTTTTGCAAAAGTTGGCACATAGGACGTTTGAACTTCATGCCTTCATAATACAGAACGCACTGAAGATCTAAGCTTTAATTAATGAACTTCCTTTCATCATGTCCATACACACTGATAGACAATACAGAAGACAGAAACATCAAACTGTTCCACGGAAGGTCGTTCCTCCAGTATCATACATATCAACAGCCATGTGTCACTTATTTGCCGGCCATTCGATACAATATGCATTTCTATGAAAATTCATAAGTGGAAATGTGACCAACAATGAACCTCAGCAATCGAGACACACATAACAGAGTCTCAAACGGTTGTTTAGTCTAGACAGAGATATCCGTACGTCAAAATGACTTTTCGGCTATCTTTAATAGATAAGTTTATTTAGCCACGTTGTACGTCAAACAAGCTGCCGGTTCTACGATTAATTATAGAAATGAAGTTTGAAACCGTAAATATTCGTTCAGTTCCTAAAAACAAAAAGTAAAATAGAATACTGTGTTTAGCCAATCATTCATTCGTATCAACGAAGTTCAGACTTCGAACTCATTTTTGAAAACTCAACTCTGCACGTCAACAGACTCAAAACGCTTGTATACAGAAACGATATGCAGTAAACTGAAAGGAAATCAGGTGTGAAAATACAAAAGGAGACAATTCAAATGATAAGGTTTGCAGATGATATTGCAATAGTGAAAAGAAGTAAAGAACTATGGAAAACACTGAAAAAGTTGGATGAAAAATTGAAAATAAAATATAAAATGAAGATGAATAAGAATAAAACAAAAGCGACGGCAGTCAGAAGATGGGAACAAAATCCAATAAATATGGAAATACGAGATGAAAAATTTACTTAGTAGTCTGATAACGCAAGATGGAAGAAGTACAACAGAAATAAGGAGTAGAATAAAGGAAACTAAGAAAGCCTTTTTTTTTTCTTTCTTTTTTTTTTCAAAAAAGAAATATATCAAGGGCAAATACAGATTTAAAAGTGAGGCTGAAATTTTATTCGACCGTATATTCAGAGTATAGCATTGTATAACTGTAAAAATGTTCGTGACCAAGGAAGGGAAGGGGAAAGATCTTAAAGGTGAAGGGTTTAGAAGTGGAAAAGGTAGAAGAATACAAGTATCTCGGACAAAGCACCTCGTTGAAAGGTGGAAAAGACAGGCAAGGAATAGGGCAGGGTTGGAAGGCGTTCGGGAAATTGAAACATACCTTCAAAAGCAAAATGAAAATTAGTATTTAAAACATTGGAAACTTGCGTACTGTCAGTCCTAATATATGATGCACAGACTTGGATCCTAACAAGCAAAAATTTAAATAAATTCAGAAAGACCCAAAACTCGAATGTTGAGATCTATTCTAGGCTATAAACTGAAAGACAAAATTAGAATTCGTGACATACAGACAACAACAAAATCAATCAACATTGGGTACAAAATTAAAACATTGAAAATTATATACCGTGGACAAATGGCAAGAGGATCAAATGAAAGGTGGAATCTAAGGTGGACTATATAGCTGCCATATAATAGAAAAAGAAAGAGCGGGCGACCTGCTATACGATGGTTAGACGAAATTTTAAAAGAAATAGTCCGAGTTACGGAAGCAGGGCGCAGAATAGAAAGAAGTGGAAGTGGGTGGTGGAGACTCATGCCCAGCGATGGGAGAGTTGAGGTTCGGCTGCGATGTCGTCTCGGCTCAGGCTGTTACTATTATTATTGTATAACTGTGAGATTAGTGTCCACTTTGGAGTGTGAGTGAACTGGGTAATATTCCATTTGTAGGGTGTGCCAATTCACTTTTTCTTCTTCTGTAGTCCAGAGCGCTTTCGGCTGTTATGCCATCATCAGAGCTACAAATGGAATAACTGTGAGACCTGAACAACGGGAACATAAAAAAAGATAGAAGTTTTTGAAATATGGTGTTATCGGAAAATTTTGAATATCAAATGAATAGAAAAGATCAGGAATAAGGAAGTATTGAGGCGAATAGGAAGGGCAAGAGACTCGTAATAAATTACAAGGGAAAAGAGTTACAATGATAGTCATAATATACCCAGGGATATTGTTATTACTGCTAGCGGGAATGATGGAGCGAAAGAACTGAAAGCGAAGAATGAGCCATGTAGAGCAGATGGACAGAAGCTACCTACAAATCGAGAGACTAAGGAATACGAGTACATCACGCAGTAAATCATTCGATCTGCGATACAACAGTCACTAATCGAAATTTAGAACAAAATGACTCCCAGACGAATGATTCTACTCCACGTAAAATAGAACTTCTTCTATCAGGGTTGATGCACCTGATTCGTATCGTGCAGATGAACAACACGTAAGTAGCACACAGTATTTACGACAGCCGTCTAGAATACAAATTGTATTACATAAGGGATAGGTACTTCTGCATTCGGATTCTGGCAATGAAACACCGAGCTGGGTGTCTCACTTCAGCACACCGTGTCCTATTTATTGGGTAATACATCCGTACAGGCGTTATACACAGAATTTCGAACGCCATTCGAACAGACTATGAAGAGTATCAGTTCAGAATGAAATGTCTTCCACAGACGAATCCAATTCTGTTTTACCTGCCGCGACCGTTTTATAATATTCACTGCAAACCAAAAGTACGTTGGCAGACACCAGAATACTGCGTAATCAACTAAATCGGCGGCCATTACACAAATCAAGTTTTGCAAGTCGACTGTATTTTACGGTTATTCGCGAGACCGTAATTTTCAGACAACTTTTTGACCACAAATGGGCTGAAAATCAGGTCTGCGCTCAGAATTAACCAACCGTAAGAATACGCACGTGACCGAACGCTAATGAAAAATGGAAAACAAAAAACATTGTATACTGTACAGCGAACAAACAGGAAACCGAATCTAGTTATTTTCTCTTATTTACATACAAGCGTAAAGTTCAAAATAGGTCGACAGTCAATATGTACTTCTGATTTGTCGACCCGACGAACTCCCACATTTCAGCGTGTACGGTATTTTCAACGAGCACTGATGCACACCGAACATTGAAACACCGTTTTTCAAGTAGAATGAAAACCACCGCCGTAATTTCTTAAATGCATTTCTTACACTCAACTTAGTTTTGCGACAGAGGGAAAACCCTGAACGAGCGTGAAACAAACAATGAATTAAAATCAAAAACCAAACAAATCCGAAATATTACGCGGCCCGATGAATATGTACGGTTTCCAGAAATAACCACGCCCTTTCTATTTTCATTCTCTAAAAGCCCTTCTACGCCTTTAGTATGATTCGAACAGATAAATACCATGTCAGCAGTTTGAAAGTAATCCTGCTACTTCTGAAAACGGCAAGGAAAGCCAAGTTCTGAAGAGGTGTCTATCTGCCTCTGTATTAAGTTCACACCGTCGCACTTCGGCATCATTTCCATACCAGCGATTACACTGATGAAACTGATAGAATCTTTTCGAAACCTCCACGTCATAATGGAACATTCGATCTACCAAGATATTCGTGACTCTGAAACCTCAACATGCAGGATTGGTTCCAGGTATTTGATGGCTTTCGGCTAGAATATTTTTGGCACTTAGCAGGCGTAAATGACAGCCTCTCCGATTTCGTCGTTCCAACATTCACTGGGTAAGACGCAGCCTCAGCAGCCTACATAAAATCATCACTACCAACTCAAATAGTTGAGTAACTATTTGCCACACTACGCTGAGATAACTGGGCACAGGACCACAGGATATGCTCAGCAGCGCACAAGAACATCACTCCAGGAGGCTGTTTACGAAGTGTCTAGTGCCATAACGTCCATGCGTTCATAAAGGGGTGGTAACAAACTATCACTTTTCAAAGTACCTAATACCTGTTTTAGCTCTTATCTTCATTATGGACACCTACATGTCCTTATAAATCGATAAAAACGGATAACATCCATAACTGTATAATCGTTGTAAGACCTATAGACAGGCCGTATAGTTCCTTCAGACACTTCGTAAACCGCCTTCAGGAGTAAAATGGTTCATCCGTGGGTCATTGAGCGGTGCACATATAAACTAATGCGTCGTTTAATGTTGACTGTTCAAAGTGCGAGGTTCATCATCATTCAGTTCTTGGGTCGATCAACAGTTCCCACTGCCTATACATGTTGTATTCCCTAATCTCTTGACTAGGAGTCAGCGTCTCTCCACTTTTTTTCTTCTGCGCTAATCTTTTCATTTCTGAGGATTTACACTTTGTATTCTTCATTACCTGCTCTTCATAGCTCATTACGTGCCTGCTTTTCGAGTTCTTTCTCCCAATCATTCCTTCTAGCAGTAATAACAATATCGCTGGATGTCTTATATGTATAGTAAGTGACCTATCATTCTAACTCTTCTCCTCACAATTATATTCCTAGTTCCTCTTTCCCTGCCTATTCGCCTCAATACTTACTCATTCCTTATATTTTCTGTCCATTTCATTTTCAAAGTTCTCCGATAGCACCACATTTCAAAAGTTTCTATCCTTTCTCTCTATGTTCCTATTGTCCAGGACTCACATCCTATACTCCAAATAATGTACGTTTGAAGACTCTTGGTTTTACTTTCAAATCTTGTCTCCTTTTTTGATAAAAAGCACTTAGTCGGGGATGTTGGTGTAGACAAATACATTTATCTATGTAATGTAGACAAATAATGTAGATAAATGTGAAGTGTACACAAATGTAAACAAATGTCAACAAAAGGTGTAGGTGGCAGTGTAGCCACCTACAATCTCTTAATTGTGATTTTAGTGAATTCAATAAGTCAAAGAAATTAAAAATTTGGATTTATTATTGCGAATTTGTGATTAACTGATTACATGTATGTTAGCTTTTTTAATTATTTTTGTAACTGTTTACATTTATCTACTTTTGTCTACTTTCTACACACTGTCTACATTTCTTTATACCAAAATGTAGACAAGTTATAGTAATGGATTACCTTCACTAATCGATTATCGATTTCTTCAAGATCTTCCCTAGAATCGAATCAACTTTTCGCGGCCTAGAAGTCGATTAATCGATTAATACATAATGATTTGTCGGCTCTTTTTCACTGTTTCATCTGCTAGCAGAGTTCTACGTTACGTTTCCAGTTCGTGCATCGTCCAATGTCCATGGTCCCATCGGGGTTCGTGCTACCGAGCAGCTTTTTGTGAACAAAAACGGCTCCCATTTGAGAAATAGCTGAATTTCATTTTTCCAACTATTTGGACTTTATAATTGAGTGTTTAGCTGGGATTCGGAGAATTTCTAATGTTTCCATTAGCCGATAGAAGTTCAGTTTTTATCGGCTATCGGTGGTTCTTTTGTTTCCTTTTCGCTGATTGGCTGGCTAACTGCTATCTAAAAAACCTCCAAAATCGCTCGGCTAACAGCTAAAAGCAAACGGCTAGCTAACCATCTCTGGTTGAAATATTTGAACAACGGATTGACACAGAAAGACGGAATGCCAAAAAATGGAAAATTCGAAAGAGAAAAAACCTAAAAAACTTAAAACAGCGATTTTATTTTGTTGTGTTTTTCGAATGTGTGACTTATTTCTTTACAAATTTGAGTTCAAATTCGTGAATGTCACCAAAAATATGGAATACCAACGCTAAACTGATGTCAAAGAAAAATGATCCATGATACGAAAAATTTGATCCGCGAATCGCGGCCTTAATAGTAATAGGACACCGAAGCTCTTTTCTGTGTCACATTACATTATGATTCCTTTGACACATTTTACTACGAATTTTGATTCTTTTTAATGGAGTACAGTGTGAGAATCGATTTTTCGCGGACAAAAAATCGATTCATCCATTACTTTGTACATTTAGAAAAATCAATTTGCCACAAATCAATTCAAATCAACTAATCGATTAATCGCCCAACACTAGACAAGAATTATTGTCTACGTGTAAACAAACACACCTGCTCTTAGCTTGTTCCATTCTACTCTTCATTTCTATTTTACTTCTTTCATTTTACGTTATCAGACAACTTAAGTATTTAAATTCCTCAACCTCCTTCATTTTTTCACCTCCTATTTCCATATTTATTGGATTTTGTTTCCATCTACTGACTACCATCATTTTTGTTTTACTTTTATTTATTTTATATTTTATTTCCAATTTTTCATTGTTAGTCTTCATTGTTCATTTATTTCCACTATTGCAATGTCATCTGCAAATCTTATCATTCTAAAGGTCTCCGGGTGTATTATATCACTCCTGAACAAACCTGGGACCTTGTCTCACTCCTGTTTGAATTTTCGCTTCTCCCACTGCATCATCTATTTGTATTTTAGCCTCCCTGACTTTTCACCAATTCTTCCAGATCTACTTTACAATTTTTCTCAACGAGTAAACCTACTGGTTGGAAGTTCATTAATGAGCGTTGTCACTCAATTTTTTCTTTCAATTTCTAGTACCATAATTTTCTACCAATAGGCAGTTGAGAAAAATCTTGTATAGATACCAACCATCAGGAAAATAATTCTTTTCACTCAGTTTTTTATAGGTAACTATTTGTACGTGATTCAAGTTGCAAATAAAACAGAACTACGATACTTCTAAACCACGCAATTTAATCAAGCATTTTTTTTTGGTTAATTCTCTGACTTTTCGCTGACTGAAGAAATTCCCTGACTTTTCCCTGATTTCCAATTTCCAGGAAAATGGCCACCCTGTTCCTTTACTAAACTACTATCTCCTTCAATATTTGAGACATTTCCATTCAACATTATCAAACGCTTTTCCATTCCTCCATCTTTACTGAATCCCAACTGATCTCCCTCCTTTTCTTCCATTTTATTTTGTACTTTGTAATTCATCAATTATCCTTTCTAGAATCTTTGAATTGTGCGATAGTAAACTTATAGTATCTCATTTACTTGCTCCTGCTCTTTTAGGGACTATAATTAAATTGTTTTTTCTGGATATCTAATGGCATTTCTCCTTCCTCACACATTCTGCAAATCAATTCATATCAACTTTTTAAAACCACTTCTCATGCATTCCTTAATAACTCACTAGCAATTTCATTTCATAACTCCTTTTGCTTTACTTGCCTTCATTTCTTTCAGACTACACATACAAGACTGAACTGTAATTTTATAAAAACAAACTTAAAATATTCTGCGTCATTTGTGCTACTGCACACAGCAGACCGGCCCTAATAAATCATAAAACAGCCACATCGCTAGCAGGCATAGCAACCGCGATATCAGAATTTAAAATTTAAAAAAAAACAAAAAACATAAAAACTACGTGCTTTCTGAGCAGTGTTCCCTAAAAGAAAAAAAATTCAGGACATGACAATTTTGGGAAAGTTACCCTTCAACTATTCAAACACAGGACTACTCGAAGAATTTCCAAGGCTTCAACATCTTTTG
The DNA here is from genome assembly GCA_031841125.1 of Acanthococcus lagerstroemiae. Lineage (NCBI taxonomy): Eukaryota > Metazoa > Arthropoda > Insecta > Hemiptera > Eriococcidae > Acanthococcus > Acanthococcus lagerstroemiae. Next base: position 36,531,561 of record CM063106.1, on the reverse strand, counting down.
AGAGCCAGGGGTCTATACAGCAATTAAAATAAGATTGATGGGTTTTACTTTTCCAAGTCGTGCATTACTCTTTGAGAACTTTGAAACCATACCTGAGGAAGAGGGACAACGGAAAAAAACCTTCAAATTTTCTGTCATGCGACCTAATATACAGAACATCCCTACTTGATCTCTTGACACGAAGATTGATTTGTAACCGTCTTCTTGTTACCAGGAAGAACAAAAAGATCAACTTCTTTGAGAACATTTCAGCAACAGACGAGAAAGAGGTAATGTTGGATATGTTCTGCTAATAGCTTCAACTCTTTCCCATTTTGACTCTGCATTTCACTCTACTTTAGAAAACCTGAATATATACATGATTTCACATCCACAACGCAATGAATCAAGTACTGCACTCCGAGATGTGCCAAAATGGATTTAGGAAATAGGCTTGCGAAATGAAAATATTGCCATTTTCTCATTTTCTCTTTTAAGCCAATTTAAAACTTGAGATCTATTTTCCATTTCAAAATAGATTTTCAAAAACCTATTTTCTAATCAGAGATACGATATTAAGAATATTTTTTCCATGAATTATACTAAATTTTCCTAAGAAAACTCAATCTATTCTGAAAACACAGAATATCTATTTCAAAATACCTATTTTGAAAATAGCTAGTATTTATTTTCTATTTGAAATAGGTTTTGGAACCTACCTGCCCATCTCTGACTGCACTAAACAATCACTGTCTTCAGTCCCTTGTTGCTCACCCTCAGTGAACTTCAGAGGTTCATTCAATCACTTTGATAACTTTACACACTCCCGAGGGTGGAAAAGAAACAATGGGGCATTACGTTTTGGTTACAGTACTTCAATACAATCGAGTGTAATGTAGTAAAAAGGGCGCCCGCATTCTCTACAGAGTATCAGAATTCTATGGAAAACTCACAACTGAATTTCTCTACACGTTCATCCAAATACTTTTCAATGTCACCAATAACTAACACTCAAATTCAGCTGTGAGAAATTTGAAAACCCATTCATTCACAAGGGCTGGATTTTTCAGAATCCTACAGAGTCAGCAATGATTTGCCAAAATTCTAGTTCTAAATTTACATTGACTGGCTCCGGGAAAATCCAGGAAATAGCTACTAGAGATGCAGAGTTTCGGCTCTCGACACCCCCCCCCCCAACATCCGCTTTGCTCCCATTAACTTTCTTCCGAGCTATTCACCTTGCTATGCTCATCTGGGGCTGCTTCTAACTAAGAGATGGTTGGTTGTCTTTGTCTGTCTCTCTCTAGTGTGACTAAAATTGTAGTTTCACTGATCAGCTCCTAGAATTTTCCAATTTTTTCGAAAAGAAACCCACCCTGGTCCTATCATGACCATTTTTCTAGGCTTGTGTAAGTGTAAAGCTGAGAGACTTACGGCAAAACTGGAAATTTCACACCCAAACGGCGGGGGAAAAAGGTATTGGCCTTCCTACTAGAATGAAGAAATGTCCCCTCCCCACGACCATGGGCCTGACTCCACCCCAGTCTCTAGATTAGGTTTTCGTTGATCGTTCTATTTTTTTCTATACATCTGTGAAACTGGTTACCCGTTTGAGCTTAGAATCCATTTGAAGAAGGAATGTACTTCATTTTTTGGTCGACTAAAGAAATTTTAAACGGTAGGTAATGCAGTTAATTTTTCTCACTCAACAATTTATGTATTTGGTTAGATACTTGTTTTCAGCCATTCTACCTCTCTTTCTGTCTGTTTATCCATGTGTCTCCGTACTGACTGACTGTATCTGTAACTTTGCTCATCATCAGGTACGCCTTAAAATTTTTCATACTAAAAGCAACCGACTCGACATTCTTCCTCGGGAAGAGCTGCCATTCAATCATAAGATTGCTTTCGTATGAAATCTGAAAGCGATAAAGTAGGATGGTAAACCCAAGAATAGCGATTGAGGATAAAGGGAAGGTAGTTTCCTTCATATAAAAATGGAGAATAGGGCAAAGGTACCATTTTGCTCCCTGAAAAGGTATGTCATGGAACAGATCCCAGGGTTAAATAGACATCAAGCTGAGATCTTTCCCTAAAAAACTCACTTCTGTGCTCTCGATCATCCAATCAGGAAAACTCAGCTAATATTCGTCTCGTGAAATTTTCACCCCCCTGACCTACAAAGATGACAAGCTGCCACCTGTGATCACACTAAAGGCTACTTAGAACGATCTGTGAAAATCAGATATAATTATCAACTCTTAGTTTACTAGTTTCAGATTTAATACGAGAGGACAGAGCTCGCTGGACATCAGGCATTACAACTTTTGAATACATTTCATTTCTGACAGACTTCTGTAGTTTTCAATTTCTGATGGGCAAGATCTAGTCAAATGGAACTCGTGTTGCTAGTCTCTGTCACTCTCTTGTGAAAATAATCCAAGACAAGAAAGATATGGATCAGTGACTGACTTGTGAAGGAGTTGAATATTTTAAGCTATTTTCAAAGTTTCAGGTTTTCAACGAACGTTTTCAAACTGAGAAGAATCTGGATTCATTATAGCAGATTTACACTTTGTTTCAAACGAGAATATTTTAGACACCGAACGCTGCGTGTTACAACAGTTCAAAGTTCCGAATCAGATCATATAAATAAAGACAGCAAAATATTATCAACAAATTTGGAGTAAACAAAATCCCTGTTAATGTAATATTGTTTCTTCGTGAGAAGACGTGATAGTAACGCTGGGTTCAATCCACAATCAAAATAATCTGAGACAACAGAGCGCTTGGAGGAAAAGTTAAATGTCTGAAGGAATGTTTTTAGGTTCCTTTGAAATTTGAACGAATCTCGAAATGGAAGGATCGGAACCTACAAGACACCGGGCAAATGCTATTGTACTGGCCCAACCTGAAATGTTCGTTGCCCCTCCCCCAAGTCTTCCTCAAAATCTCTACTAAAACGATCTGTTTCATTCTCATGAATATCAGCCTGTTTGGAAATATCCCAGTAACTTAGATGGAAATTCCTCTTTTGCCTCTAATGTTTCAACCAAAGTGGCCAAAATCCGAACAGTTTCAAGATGAGGGTAGTGAGCTTGCGGTAAAACAGAGGTTTTCCCTAGTTTCAGTTTCTCATCGGGGAGCAGGATCAACAGCCAGTTGGAATTCCCCCACTCTTCAATACAGATTTCGGGTTTCAGCTAGTGAATGATCGGGATGTAGGATTCAAAGCTAGTTGTAGTTCCCCATTCTTCAAGAAAAATTTCGGTTTTCAGCTGGTGAATGAGGGAAGTCCAACATTCCGACAGGATCCCTCATGCGAATACGAACTATATACTGACGTGGCATGGAGCTCTTCGGAGGTTTTGGCTTTGCCAACTTCGTGTTTCTCAAAGCACACCTCAATTCAAAGACGACAAAACTGGTCCACTAACCAAGAGTTACGCCATTATTTTTCACCCAATGTTCTTGTTCGATTTCCGAAACACTGAACTGTTCCTTCTACAGAGTTGTACGCCCTACCTTTAACATCTGGTGGACTGCTGGGTTACATTAGTACTAATATCTTCATCTGAGACATGATTTATTCAGGTACAGCATGGAACCCAAAACGCTACCAGGAAGTATCACAGCACCGGCCAATTTTCAACTGCCATCATACTACCGCCATGTTCATATGTTCAACTCATCTCTCATCTCCTAAAATGGCACTCAGGCCCGGCCTAACACATGTGCATGCCTAATTCTTCAGACTTACACCGACCTACTGAGAAGTTTTACGATTTTACAAGCCAATCCGACACGAGCCTAGCTCCAAATACACCATATCTAGCGCGGGGCAGATAATGTTTTTCCGAAATTGGGACAAACGCTTCCTATCAAGAGCTTGGGAAGGGTTTATGCCTGAAACAGGGCAGCTGCTGCACACGTATTTACAGAAATAGGTCATTTCAGGGACCGTAGAGGATTGGGTTCAATTTAGGGAAATATCAAGAGCTATTTCCCAGCGGAGATATTCTCAACGTTACAGAGACGAACAGGAAATACAATCAGCGACATACACCGTCGGCTGAATGGTACAAAACAGCCATTCCGTGCAAATATTGAGTAAAGAAGCCCAAGGTTCTATATCGATCCTCGAAGTTATAAGGGCAACTGATTGTACTTCATGAATTTGAGGGCTGAGGGCAAAAAGAGGATCATTTTCTTACAGTCACTATGTTAACCAACCTCCAATATGCTCTCAATTGACACGTACCCTGCAGAAAGAGGATCATTTCTTACAGTCACAATGTTAACCAACCTACACTATCATATGTACCTTGCTTACAAGTCCGTAAGGGGGGGGGGGGGGTGCATGGCCCCTTCCCAACCAGACCGCTTCCTTTGGGCCTCCAGGGGCAAAACACAAAATCTATGGTTACTTCACCTCCTCCTTTCGTTCAACTCTAATTAGCCTCTCGACAATGTTGATTGTCGCCTCTGATACAAGAAGTTGGCTACTGTACTGCCAGCCAGTCACTTTAGAGACAGGACTTCACCAGTTCTTACTCTCAGCCCTTCGAGTTATCTTTCAACGAGTACCAACTCTACAAGCTGAGCGAACGAATCCCTCCACAGAAAGGGCCAATGTGTCAACGAGAATTTTGAAACCACATCGGGTACACACGATTACTGTAGGTCGGTAAGATTTACTGGAATTGAATCCGCTGGCATGCTTACCGTTTGAAGTGATCCCGTATTCTATCTTCTCGAATATTTTCCGGTAGATTTCCGACCCAAAGATGACGAGTCTCCCTAACCATTTTTGTCCGAAAACCTCATTTGGAGCTGTTTCCGTTTACATTACACGCGTCGCGAAAATACAAAACGTGAATTACCGCAAAACCAACATCGTACCGAAGACAAAATACCCGAAATATTGAAAAACAGCGACGCAGCTTAGGGGTAATACACGTGAAACGAAATTTACGTATAATCGTATTACAATTAAACCGAATTTTCTTCTCGCCGATTATTCGAATTCACAACATTTTCGACATTTTCGTAATCAAACCGACGAATTAATTTTCACCGAAAATTAATAATACACGCACACACTGCACAAAAACATGGACACACGCGCATTTGCCACCTCGACGTTAGCACTTCTTTTTTAAAAATGACGTCACAATGGCGGGATAATAAACATTTACAGAACCGTGCGTTTCCAACTGGTCTTCAATGCAACATTCTGTTTAGGTTTTCTCGAAAGGCGAGTATCTGTCCGGAAGAGCTCATTGTTACTTTACGTACAGGGGCGGCATGGTCGCCATGTCGAGAAACTTGGAAGGAGAATATCACCATTCGCCGGCCCCCTCTCGAAGCTTACCCCCTCTTTTAAAAGTGAATGCTGCCTGCGAGCGCGAGCTGCTGCGCCTGCTTTCGTGCTTCGCCTTACTGCGTTTTACAGAAGCCCCGCTTCCCAACCCAGCCCGAGAGTCGACAGTCGAGCAGCGGAGTCGGAGTCGCTCGAGTCCGCCCGCCGTGTCGGTACAATACGTACATACGTTAGTTTTTCTCTTTTCTTTTTTTTTTTTCCATGCCATAAAGAGAAGAGAAAATCGGGAAAATTACGTATGCATTGTGCGGTACGCAAAACATGGAAGGTGCGTCATTTTCGCTAATTATACATGGAAGGAAAATGTCAAAATGGACGGTAATTAGGCATCTTTTGCGAGCGCACGTGAATCGGCAGTTCACGAATGAATGAACGTAGTAAAATGCTGTCGCTGGTGTAAAAAGTTTTCTCTATTTGCCTTTTGCAGCGACGCATGCGAATTGTTGCCGTAAAATAGGTCGAATTTCCGTCTTCACTGTTACTTCTTGTGACTCGAAAAACCAAATCATCAAGTCCAGGTTACACGTCGCGAAATCTAACTGTAAATTTAGGTACATATGTATTTCGACGCGAACTGCAGAGGTTGCTTTATACTTCCTAAGTAAAAAATTGAAAATGGAGCAACTATTTCTGGTGCCATGGCGAAAACGCAGTGCATTTTTTTGGGTTCACACCCTCGCGGAACTTTCGCTTTCTTCTGAAATCGATACCGATTTGTAGTGTTCGTTTCGGAAACTTTTCTAGAAGTTATAATATTCTCAGTGTTCTACTCGTCATGTTACAGAAGAGTACTGACTTAGAAATTGAGGTATTGCATCAGTCTCGGACTGACCCGGGTGGCTACCTGGCGATTGCTAGGGGCCAGCCGAAAGTAAGATTTTAAGGGAGCCCAAAAACAGTTGTACTGCAACAATATTGTGCTTGAGAAAAATTTTCAATAAAAGTTTGAAGGAAATTTGATGGCGCATCTAACATGCCAGGTGAATTTAAAGGCTTAAAAAACAGAATTAAAAATACCATTTACACACATTGCCAAGCGCATGTCCTCTAGTCATGGGACATACAATCTCTAGTTGCAGTAGAGCAGACGATTTGTTTGGATTAGTTCAACAGTGTGCAGTATTTGTAAGTGACTCATATATAAGAGAATGGATTTGTGGAGAAATGAACTTGCGACTACAATGGAAGGTCATAATCTCATAATAAATTGAGGCGTTCGTGCAAAATTGGAAAAACAAGATGGTGGAGCCAGGATAAGGTTTATCTCCAGTTTTTGAATTATCTGCAAAAATACCAGGAATGAAGAAATCACGATTTATTGTTTTTTTGAAGTATCTCAAAAAGGTAACTGTTGGCAGGAAATTTGATTGCAGATCAAAATTTCAGACACGTTCTTTAATGAAGAATTGGGAGAAATTTGATACAATTTTTGCCGCGGTAATTATTTTATATTTGTAACTCCTGTTTCAAAATATTTGCAGTCTTCTTCATTAGATTATCTGCGAACATGGAAAATTGTGGAGAAACTGAGCTCCCAAATCGAAGCCAAAATGAAGCATATTTTTCAACATTATATGAAGAAACAAAATTATTTGAGAGAGAATGTAATGAATATTTTGCACAGGAAGAGGTCGATGAACTTGAATTTGAAGACGTTAGTGATGACGATGACAATGATAAGAAGGATTGTGAGCTTGAACGGAGAGAAACTTTGTCAATAGAAATGGAAGAAGATTTTGCACCTCGTAAGAATTCCTAAAAAAAAAAAGAGGAGCGATGAGCAAGCCAGTGATGACTGACCAGAATTAGGCTTATCCACAGATTTTCGTATGCATATTTTTTATAGCATTATTTGACAATGCTCGAGGAAGTATCAAGGAGAAGTTTATTCCAAACAAAGATTTATACATGGATTGTTCGTGGTTGGATACAGAAAAATTTAAAGATATTTCAAACATGAAAAGTCTTTTAGAATTTCCTACATCAACTTTTGTAAAGATAAGTGAATTAACAGGCTCTGGAGCAGAATATCTTTACTGAATGAACTCAAGCAATTTGCAAGGCAGTATGACAGCTTGACTCAAAACTGGCGGAAAATTTATCAGTGGCGTAGCCGGGGGGCGAAGGGGGTGAATGCCTCCCCCAACGCACCTAAAATGGAATGTAAAATATGCAAAAATGAGCAAATTTTTGCATTTAAAACACGTTTTTTTCGAAAAGTTTTAGCTCGAGCAGTAATTCTACCTACATTTTAAATAAAATAGTCCTCTAATATCGGCAATTTTTAACAAATACCTCAATTTTCAACTTTTTCTCCCTTGAAAATCTTACTTTGCCTCCCCCCCCCCCTTGGTAAAATCCTGGCTACGCCACTGAACTTTATGCAGCTACAGCAGCAGTAGGTCATCAAGACAAGGGACAGGCTGAGGATGATCAATATCAAAATTTGGTAAGTTCAGCATCTGAAAAAGAATTTGATTCAGATTCAAGAATGAGAATGACAGTACCTCAAGCTCACCATGATGAAGATAAAAACTGTATCTCATGTTTGGGATGCCTCTTTTCAGTATTGCATGAATCAACAACTATGTCTGGAATCTTTAACAATTTATACGCAGCTATAAAATTTATACTTTTGTTGCCCTGCACTCAAGTTTATTGCGAACGGTGTTTTTCGAAGTTGCAAAAGCTCAAGGACATACACTTGGCCAAGAATTACTAAGCCCTTTACTGTTGATGTTTGTAGAATCTGATCTTCTAAAAAATATTAATGTTGATGAAATAATTGACCAGTTTGGGCAATCCTCAAAAAAATTAAAGGAGGTTACTATTTTGATTTATCTTCATTATTATAGTGTATTCTTAGTTGGCAACACTGTCCTTTTTTTAACGTCAATTCTTAATAGACTTATGTTATGGTTTTACTCTTGATTTTTTCTTGTATTCGTTTTTGCATTTTTATAATGAAGTTTAATAGAATTCGTTGCAAGTATTTTTTGCCTTTATATTGAAAATAACTACAGTCTTTTCTGTTATGTTATGTTTGTTTGTTGAAGAGCAAGGGCTAAATTTTCAAAAAGGGGGTATGACACGGGGCCCAATGTGCGAGAATCACCAGGAGCCTTAAAGAAAGTCAGTCCGACACTGTACTGCATTAGCAAAAAGGAAAATCTGGCCGATACCTTACTTCTCTGTTGATCATTATCACATGAAAGAAGACAAAATCCTTACAAAATAAACCTTATTCGGAGAGTTCGAAAAGAAATTATGAGTGAAAGAGGAAGGGGAGCCTAAAAAAATGTTGGTGAATGACTTTTTACAACGTAATCCTAATTTATAAAACGGGTATTGGATCATTATCACATGAAAAAAGACACATTCCTTACCAGAGACGTACCGAAGAGTTTTTTTCAGGAGGGAGGGGGGATAAAAATTGTGAAAGTCCCAGCTGACTCAACTCAAAGTTCCCAAGTACATATAAAAGCAAAAAAAAAAGAAACCTGCAGACTTGGATTTTTGATCTGACAACTCAAAATTCCCACGTGTCAAAGCAAAAGAAGAAAAACCGAATGTTTGCTTGTCTGTTTTGTTTTTTCCATCAATTAAAAAATATTTCGCTTAAGAAATCGGCAAATTTTTAAATTTTTTAAAATTTTGTCGGCAAATTTCTAGTTTTTAGAAAATATTTGTCGGCAGATTTTCCTTCTCCGCCACCCCAAACTGAAAGTCAAATTCCGTTTTTGGAAATAGAGTACCCTGGACTTCTGTCAGAGACCAGTCAGTCCGAAGGTTTCAAGCTGAGTATCGAACATTATCTGAAAGGTTGAAATAAAGCTGAAATGTGGAAGACATTTCGAAAATCTGAAAGTCGGTAGCAAAACGTTGCAATTTCGAATTTCAATGACTATTCTGTTTTTATTAGATTCTCTGTTGACCAACAGCCTGTTTGAGAAAGTTGAACATTTTATTACAATTTAAAAGTTGTAAGCAAAATACTTACGCTGAATCTGATCGCAAATGTTCTGCTGTATAATTTACGGGCTTTCGTCCTGGTGAAAATAGGAGGGAAATTTAGTCTGGAACAAAAGTCAAAACTCCATGTGTTTTTCCCATAAGAATGAAAGGGAGCTCGTGGCACGGATAACCCTATAATCTGATCGACCTGAAATTTTGTAGGTTTTTTACCGACTTTTCGAAGGAAAGGGAGGTATTAATTTTTATTTTATTTTATTGCAACCAATTTAGGAGACGAATCAGAGAAAATTCAGAAAAAAATATCACCAAGAGTAAATAACGACTGTGTAAAAGAAGTTGTGTTCCTCTCCTTCCAGCTTACCCTTCCAGACTAAGGTATACTCATGTGCGCAAATGTGAGTGCTTGAAGGATAAGGTTCCAATCTGCATTTGTAGGGACGAAACTATAGAGAGGAGGGACACCCCAATAATTTGGCAGTTAGCAAATTTTGAAAATGTTCATTTGAATTTTTCATTTTCTAAAAACATTTGTTTGTTTGTTTATTTTTTAAATTAAAAATATTTTGAATAAAAAATCGGCTAATTTTCAAATTTTAGAAAAATACTTGTCGGGAAATTTTCCTCATCCACCCCCTCCCCCCTCCCGTACCCCAAACTGAAAGTCAAGTTTCGTCACTGTAAGAAAAAGCACAAAGTTCTTAAGCAAAAGTTTTAAAACACGTTTAAATCATTTGAAATTTATTTAATAGCCATTAAAAAAGGAGTCCTTTTTGTGTAAGACATATATTTGGATTTTTCAAACCGCATTCACCGAGAATGTATAGCGGTGATAAAATCATGTTCATAGAATGGTGTATTTTGAATCCAGTTTTCAAGTCATATTATAAAATTTAGCATAATCAGATTTTATCGTGTTATCGGGACGGGATCAAAAATCGAATGAAAAAGTAGAAAAATCGAAAATCTAACCCGACAGTCAAAATCAGTAATCAAAAAAATAATCCATTACAATAGTTGGCTCGATACCTTGCTGTTTGAAATTAGCAAGTTGCTGGGTGGTATGTTCTAGCTTATTTTTTCGGAAAGAAAAATGTTTTCAATAGAAAACAGCTTAAACTCTACCACTGACGGACCTTTATTTGGCTAATGTCAGTTCAGAAACCAACGAAAGAGAGAAAAAATACCACTGACTGACCCTTATCTTTCATGTGTCAGTCCAGAAACCAAAGAAAGGGAGAAAACAAAACGAGAAAGAAAGATAAAGGCCAGTGGACAGCAGTAGAGGCTAACATGTTTAGACAGAAGACTCCAGATCCCTTGAATGACATTTCCATAAAAGAAAGCAGTTGGCAAGTTCGAAAGCAAAGAAATCCTTTTATTTTTCGTGGCATGAGTATATCAATGGGAAAAATGAAAAAAGTTATGGCTCCAGCACACTAATGCGGTCAAATGCGCACGGGCGAATCTGAACGCACGCCGTTTCGACATCGCGTAGTAGACTGCGCTAGTGTGCTGGGGCCTTCATACTTCTTTTCAAATTATTTTCCCTCACCTAGAAACCCAACTTTTTTTTTAATAGACATTTTGGAGACTTTTTTCTAGAGTTAAAAAAAACAAAAATAAATAACTTTTTCCGCTATCAGATACTTTTGTAGATTACAAGAATACAGACCTATACTTTCTGCTAAGGTAAATTTTTATCGGCCGTTGTAACCAATTTATTTGAATAAAAATTGTATGACACCAAATTTGTTTGCGCATTTATTTTGAGAATCATTCGATTCTTGTAATAAATCTAAATAAACTTGAGAATTAGTGAAATTTATTTGACAGTTTTATCCTCCAAAACATCCTGAAAATACTGGGTGCGGAGAAAGTATAATTTTTACAATTGTGAACAAGTAACACTCGAAAACAATAAAAGGGTTTCACTTTTAAGAAAGGGCGCAACCAAGGAGGTCAGGAAGCTATAGCCCCAATTCGATTTTTTAAAAATTAATTCATGAAAATAGGTAGGTACCAAATCAGGTCGGTACTAAATCGAGTTTTCACCCCCAGCCCAAGTTTTTTTTCTCAATCTTAGCCCCCCTCCAGAAAAAAAGATCTGGTTGCGCCCCTGCTTTTCAGATCTCTTGATGGTCTGTTTTTCTTCCAACGATAGAAATCAAAGACTTCGTTTAGGACTGATGAAGGTTGAAACAGGGTTGGCAGGTAAAATACATTTTACATATAAAATAATCGATGTAAAATAACTTTTTATTTTAGATTTTGCATGTAAAATGTAAAATGAATGCAAAATGAATGCAAAATGAATCAAAATGAGTAAAAAAATTGAAGTTCAATTTTTCAATTAAAATTTTTAAAACTTGTACTCAACTGGAACTACAATCCAAACTGGTCGTCTCTTTTACCATTCAGTTTTATAATTTGTACTCCTCAAATTCACTATAAGTAATTTATAAGAAAGTAGAGTGTTTTATAGAAAGTGAATTACAAAAGACAAGTATAAAACAATTTGAAAAAAATTGAGCAATTCAGGCCAAAACAAATTCATTTTCCGCCAAACTAATTAAAATTGAACATTTTCAAAAAATAAAAACTAACAAAAAATTATTAATTAATAAGTCTTATAAATTCCATTAAAAAAGAATCAGGTTAAAACTCATCGTGTGGTATCAGCAATTTTTACTTAAACTACTCTGTTTTTTTTTTCTCATTTTACCGTAAAAATTTAATTAATTTCATCTCGATCATTTATTTCATAATTCTGTTTCCATTTTTCATTCTTATTTCTTATCATATCATTCAGTGTGTACCCTAAGCCCTTCATTGCAGCTACCCAAATTGGAAAATTGATGGTTATCCAGTTTTGTTCCTACCTCAGTACCTCACCCCCCTCCCTGAGACAAAAATATACAATCCAGAAAATCATTTGCGTCGAGTGTTTGAATAATTTTGCTTACGATTACATTACTTACCTACGTTTGAATTTTTTTATATCAAGTACCTACTACATTTGTTTTCATTACGCTAATTACTTTTTCTTTAATCATTCAATAAATTTTTCAAAATTATGATTTTTTTAAATTCATTTCATTTTATTGAATAAAAATAACATTTTTCAAAGCATGTTCTTCCTTTCTTTTTCGGAGCTGCCCAAATGTTTTGAAGGCGCTAACAAGTTTTCGGTAGTGCCCAATATGGGCGGTACTGCCCGTTAGGGTACACACCGATATCATTATCACCCATCAATCATCAATAAGGGTTTTTTTCTCGCATTTTACATCGATTTTACGTCGTACATTTCATTTTACATTTTATATGTAAAATGCCAACCCTGGTTAAAACTCATCGGACTTTGTGGTATCAGCAATTTCTACTTAAACTACTCTATTTTTGTATTTTACCGTTAAATTTAATTAGTTTCATTTCAATTATTTATTTCATAATTTTATTTCTCATCATATCATTATCACCTATCAATCATCAATAATGTTTTTTTCTTCTCGCATTTTACATTTCATTTTACGTAAAATGTAAAATAAATCATTTTACATGTAAAATGCCAACCCTGGTTGAAAGTATCAAAAATCCTGCCTGAACTCTGAAAAATCTTTGTTGACAAGCAAGATCTTTCATTTCTTCAATTTTTCCGACAGATAATTAGAATTTCTCGACTTCTCGGATTGATTTTCTAAATGAAGGGCCACTCACCCTCACGCTGGCTGTGTCTCAGCTCTCATTTTCCCACTAAACAATTTAGAGTTAAACACTGCCTTTAATCTTGAGTCAACTTCCACAGTAAGATTTATAGCATTCTCAATAATGAGATTATTTTAGCTTCGATGTTAGATAGGGGAGTCCACTAAGCTTGAATCTCGGGGCCCAAATATCTTGAATCCAGCCCTGCTCCACCATGAGTTTTGTAAAATTGAAATTAATTTGGAGAATATATTAACCTAGTATTGCATCAATTTGGGAATTTTCTTAATTAAAGAAATAATTTTTTCATTTACACTTCGACCCGCAGGCCTTTGACTGAAAGGCCGTTTGTCTTCTTTCATCTTGTTCATACGTCTGGCCTATTATCTATTTAATTTTGAAATGACTGTGTCACTCGACCTGATCCTTACATTTGAAACCTTTACTCACGTAAAAGTGTACTAACCGGGCTTGATGAAGCACATACTCGTACTTTTAAGCTTTCACTAGAGCTAAATCGGCGAATTACTAAAGTGGAAGCAACCCTGTCGAGAGGGAGGGGGAAAAGAGAGGAAATACCCCGGGCCCGGACTTTCAAGAGGGCCCGATATTTTTAAAAGACCTGAATTTCAACTCTTACGGCTACATTATACTGTACATCAAATCAGCAATCACTTCTTACACCAGTAGCGTAGCGTGGGGGGCACCGGGGGGGGTGCCCCTCCAATATCTTTACATAGTCTTTTAATATCGGCAATTTTTTAAAAATATCTCAGCTTTCGACTTTTTTTCTCTTAAAAACCGCATTGTGCCCCCCCCCTCCCTTGAGAAACCCCTAGCTGCGCCACTGTCTTATACCATGAAAGAAACTTCCGTAGTTTATAATTTTTTCCCATCTGACAAAAGAAAATGAACTGAAAGGAGGGGGGCGTGGAAATTCCCCCAGGCCCTCTTTTTCTCTTTACGGGGCTGAGTGGAAGCAAATATCCAAACATAATACGTGAATTTACGGAGTCGTACATACTTGTATATTGCAGTTCTTGAGCCGATTTCTGTACTAATAGGTATATTAACAATTTCAGAGCAACTTCCCTCAAACTACGTTATTTTTGCCAGTTGATGTCTGTCAGATAATGGTATTAGGTTTCGTATTTCACGACTGGTCTAACCCGACATGAACTGATTACTTCGTTAAGTAAGTTATTTGTATTCTCACATGTCTAATAGTGACTCAACCGTACTGACACGTAGATATGTACATCATAAATTTCTCTCACAGTACGTACATATATTCAGCTATGCTGCGGCTATATTTTATAATAAATTTAAATTCCCACGGAAATTCAAGAGGCACGACTACTGTAATAGTTTTTTCACGTATAAAAGTAAGATTCGTTCGCTGTTCATAATTTCACTCAGTTTCAAATGGTTTATCTTTTTCAAGGAAAACGCTACGTAGGTATAAAAGAACAAGGGATGTAGCGCGTTTGAACCAAAAAACAGAAACAGTTGAAATTCAAAACAAGGTATAAACATCAAGGTCAAAAAAGAAACACAGTTGACTGAGAATAACGTTCCTGATGAAGACGATAGGTACTCTTATTTTCTGTTCTCCTTCAAGTTGAGACACCTGTTGACTAATGATAATATCCGTGAACTACACTCAATACCATGTTACAAGGTTTGACATTTTAAGGAATAAGAAATAAAACGGGACCACATAAATAATACAAAATTTTCCTTCAACGCATTGCCCAACAGAATACACGTGCGTTTCAACAGAGGTACGTTAAAAACATACTTTCGGGGAGGAAATTCGCCTTCATTTTGAAGTAAGACAACATGCACAACGTGTATGTCGGAGTAGAAGTGGACATGTTTACACAGGCGTGAAAATTAAGTATGACGTATGTTCAGGCCAACGGATGTACGAATTACAAAATTGCCAGAAAGTTGTAGCAAAATTAGAACGTAAAAACATGGGGTGAATAAAATTAATTTTTTAGTTGTACGTTCTTAACATGAGCGAGCATTTTCCTTTGTGGAACCGAATTACAAACGCCATATTCCGAGTTGATCGAAACTTTTGCGAATGTTCTTGGAAAGTTTAATTTAGTAAAAAGGGAAAAAACATTAAAGATGATTTTTTTCCGCGATTCTGTACTAGAGGAATTGCTACACATAAGGATTAAGAAACGTAGGTAGAATCTCTTGAAACAAGAAAAAAAAAGCGCGCTTTAATGCTGAAAACTCCTACATTGAGTGCTCATCATTGCCTTTCATCAGAAGCCCTCATGAACTTTTAATTTTATAAGAACCCCTCTTGAAACCTCTTTAAATATGTCGATCGTGGCTAAAACGCAGTCAATCTTATTCATGTGGAACCAAGACTAGTGAAATATGAACTCTTTGATATATTTTTTACACTGGCATCTACATGCATCCATCAGCAATGTGTTATTCAGAAAAACATGGGGAAGCTATTTGTATCCTTCTATAGCTACAAAAAAAAAATTAAGTTGAAATTACAATCGAATAATACACTTTTTACGTTGAGTAAGTGAAAAAAGGTTTTCCAAACAGGATCGCTTTCAGTAAATCTTGGAAAAAAAAAAAAAAAATCGATACTGTATGAACATTTTTCATGGGGGATATCCTGGTCCTTCAACTACAGTTCTGGACTTCTGGACGAATGCATCTATTTTGATGAAGAGCAAGAGTTAATACAATATCGAAATTCAGATAATTATTACGAGCAAATAAAGTTTGCATTTATTTCAGTTTTCGATGAGGAAAAACATCGTAGTGTTTTTCTCATCATTCATTTCACGGATCACTAACCCCCAATTATTGACGGGTCAATTTCTTCGGTACGGAAACTACCCATAATTTTATGACTATGTGAAATAGAAATCATTTTTAATCCAATTTCGAATTAGCTCTGAAAGGAAGTCATCCAATTACAATGTTCTGTTATACTGTATACTTATTAGGGTGGTCGTTATTTTCATTTGGAGTGCAGGACCCCTTCATTCCGTTCATTTTTATTTTTAAACAAAGCAAAAAAAACTTGAAGCAAAAAAAATCAACCCGTGCTGCAACTTGATCAAAGTTTACTGAGATTTATCTTTCATGGAAAAATTTTTTAAATTACAATTTTCTCTATTAATGTATTAATTAAGCATTAAATATTATACATGGGTGGAAGGGTAAGAGCAGGAGTAAGAATTACCAGAATTTTCACTATTTGTATTAGATAACATTTACAAGATCTCTTTGTCAAAATTGACCCAATTTATTCGACATTTTATGTTATACGTTCAGCAGTGGCGTAGCCAGACTTGGAATGAAGGGGGGGGGGGGGTCGTTTCATTTTTACAACATTACAGGGGCAATACTTACTATTACCAGCATAAATTTTAATTTTTTCACATATACGGCTAATGCCAAGGAAGGGGGGTAGGACCCCCCCCCCCCCCCCCTCGTGCCTACGCTCTTGATGTCCAGTTTTCAAGTTACTGACTTTTAAATTTTGGGCCATCCATTTACGATGTGCATAAAGGTTAGCTGAATGACTGGTATTTTTTTTTGAAGGGGGGAGGGGAGAAGGATTACGAACATCAAGCCAACTATCTCAATTTTGCTTTAATTAGAAATACTCTATCAAATTTTAAGAAAACTTGAAGACAAGATAGCGTCATCTTTTACCTTTAAAAATCTTGCTTCCCTTATCACCTATCTACTGGTAATAGTTGAGTCCTGGATGGTTTTTTTTTTTTTTGTTTTTTTGTCCTAATAATTCCAAATATTTAAGTTGCATTGAAAAGGTAGTACCTGGCCTGGCAGCAACATATTATAGGGATAGGAAGAGCGAAGGAGAGAGCGTGAGGGGGGAGAGTTTGTGTTTCGTAGATTGGAAACTTCAACCCTCTCTTCAGTGAGCAGTACCGAAGTGTCGGATATAATTCGAAATGCGTTTTCGATTCAGTCATTACAAATCTCTCTATCCTCCACTAATTGTATCAGCTTTTCTTTTTCAACATTTGAAGGCCCCGTGACCCAATCCCTGCCTGTATCAAAAAAAAAAAAAAAAAAAAAAAAAAATCCTGTTCCAGTAAAATAAAATTACTGTACTTTTTCAAGTCAATTTGGCTAAGGGACAACACGGTTACTCTCTTTTCAGGAATTTCAACATTTTCAACGCTCCCCCACTCCCTGAAGAATGGTAACCTTCAACAGGGTTAATAATTTGTATTCCTCTATTTTAACAGGTGAATTGATGTTGTTTATAGCTTAGTTTTGCCATCTGGGCCAGCGGTTCAGTTAACGTAAGGATTGAAAAAATGAAATTTGAGACATGAGTGCAAGTGGATTTTGTGGTTTTTAAGGTTACTGAGTATGATTTTGAAAAATATTGAAAGTAGTTTTTGTATCCGACACTCTCCTTGAGCTACTTTAACAGGGGTTGACACCAAATACAAGTTATTTTTCGAGATGCATAATAACTCATAATTATAGAAATTCAACTTTACTAGACTCGATTATGGGACTGATTTTTGTATCCTACCCGCCGAATGCTAGTATAGGGAGTTACATTCAAACCTTTCAATGCCTTAAAGATCTAGCCTCCCTCTTCTTTTGGGGAACCCTCGGATTCTAAGGATTCTAGCCAGTTAGGCTGGTAAACAATCAGCCTGATGTAGGGGTCTGATTGGCCGAGTGGATAGCGCGTCGGTTTCGGAATCCGGAGGTCCCGGGTTTGAGCCCACGTAGCAATTCGCCAGATTTCGACATAGGCCGGTTTTTCGGCTAGAAGGGAAGAGGGCTAAGACAGCCCTAACAACCTCCCCGATGTCTCTAAGGTAATGATCGAAAGGACGGATTCCAGGGCTCGGGTTGAGAGTAAATTAGAAAAGAAGACAGTCGCCTGAAGCGCTGATAACAGAAAAATCGACAGACAGCTGCTGAATACAGCACAATTTCAACTGCGTTGTGGCACAGGTTAATATTATTTTCGACCTCACATTTTTTCGCTTCATTTTTTTAATAAGAATGAACAGAATTGAGTGGTCCTGCATAAAAAATTGAAATAAAATTTTTTACAGAAGTAAATAACGACCACCCTAATATTTATATTAAAGTTTTTTACTTTCTCAATATTATTCAAAAACACCTCATTTTCCTCTTACTTAATGAAAAAATTGTAAAACCCTAATTCGAATCAACCGTACACATACCCAATTACAGATATTTTTTTCACAAAAATCTAAAATTTTGTACGTCATTTGAATCTTACATCCCAACTAGACGCATAAAACAAATAACTGATCTAAATAACACCGGCAAAGAAAGTTTTTGATTCAAAATATTTCATTAATCGACTTTGATGTCATCAGAAACTTGATAAAATGCAAGTAATATAGGTCACTTGGTCAATTACGGGTCAATCGAATAACTATACCACAAAATGTCAATGGAGATAGCGATTGATATGAGATAATGCATAGAGTGAGTCATAATGAACCGTTTTGCACGGTCCGGTCAAAGCTGTTGACATGAATTCTGCGGTCATATGAAAATTTGTAATTGTAAAAACTGCATAAAATCATAATAATTTTGACAGAGTGAACGGTGATCTCCAAATCTCGAGTTGTATTACTTATTAGGCAGATACATGGTATATGGTACGTATTAGATAAAGGGGAAGGGTCCAGGGGGTCTGGACCACCCTTGGCAACTTCAATTTTTTTTAATGTATGAATAAGCTTGCGCCCACTTCCCCCTTCTACCACTCTGCCGTATCGCCCATATTAATTTTTTCCCAGTTTGGACCCCCCACCCAAACATCATCCTGGATACGCTACTGATTAAAAGTGTGGTCAACAATTTCAATTTATAATATATCATCGATTGCATTTAGCTCTCAGTTTGAGAGGAGGCAATTCATCATCGAATTGTTAACAAATTACGGGTCAAAACGGGAGGTCTAAAAATAGAAAAAGTGCTACAAGACAATAAACCAATGATTTATTAAAAATTTCGATAGGAATGTATTAGAAAATTGGTACTAAGCCCTTGATGACCTACTTTCAATTTTAAGTATTTCTACGTTTTTAAATAAAATTTCATTTTTCTTTTTTTTTTCCTAAGTTAAAACTTTATTTTTATCTTTGATATCCTCCACTTTTTATCAATTTCTTCAGAATTAAGTCTCTTATCATTTTCACCCGACATTTTGTACCTAGATAAAGGTCTCCAGCATCAACAGCTGAAAATAAATCATCTTGTATTATCTTATGAATTAATGTAACTTTCTTAGATTCATTTTTCTTATTTGTACAGAAAACTATTGGAATAAGAAACTTATCAAGAATTATAAACGTCAAAAACCTTCCTAAATCATGTCCAAAACCTTCTTTCTGTTTAAATTAGAACTTTAAAATAAAAAAATATTCAAGCTGAAATAAATAAAACTGCTAGTAACCGACTTTTCGGCCTTTGGCCGAAATGTTTAAGGCCATTCACGTTTTAAAAAAACGCAACTCTCGACAAGGAATAGTTTTATAAAAATAGAAAACTACCCGGCTATCAAAATTAGAGTTTGGTTTATGATGATTTTTCTGATTCATTATTTTTAGCATAAATTTTTTCTATTTTATACTTATATAAAATATCAGAATCCTTGACTGGGACTCTTTTTGAACTCATCATCAAAATCTATCTTCATTCTATCGACTTTTTTTTTTTTTAATTTTCATCAACTCGAAAGCTGGTATTAAATTAAATAATTTTGTTGTTACAAATACGTATATCTAAACAAGAATTAATATTTGATCGGTTAATTTTGTGATTTTCCATTTATATCTTTAGTACAGTGAAACTTGTCTACGAAGAAATTTGTATAAGACAAAAGCTTCCAGGAAACGAAATTATTTCAAGTTCCCTGCAGCTCTTATGGGACTTTATGTACAGTCAGTATTGTATAAGACGGAACATTTGAAACGCGAAAACATAATGGGATAGACTAGGTTATTTGAACTTGCAAATAACGAAATGACGAGTAGGATTTTATTTAACACAGTTGCAAAATGTTTTAAAAAATCAGGCTTTCAAACATCATCTACATTGCCAGAGACTCTTGACGAAGCATCTGGGAGTTTGACTTGCATTGCTTCCTTGTTGAGCTAGAACAACATACTCTTAAATGCTGAAGATTATATACGATTGGATGATGTTGTTGTTACTGAGTGTAATATTGATTCAGCATGATGCGACTTAATTACCGAGGAAAAAGAAAATAGTGATAATGCAGATGACGATGACGAGGAGACTGAAGAAACAGGATCTGATGAATAGATAAAGGATGCTCGACAAGCTCTCTCTGCAACGAATGGCCTTGTACGGTATGCTACATCTTCAAATTCCGGTCACCTTCTTCCCCTGTTGTACCAACTCAAAACCAAATTAGAAAATTCAGAGGCTGAGCAGAGATCTAGACAAGTTACTCTAACTGGATTATAAAAAAATTAAGTAAGTGTAACTTTTTTTTTTTTTTTTAACTTTTTATGTTTTTTTCCTTATAGAATACAGTATTTATAATTTTTTTGTTTGTATGGGGCTTAATACAACACGGAATTCAATATGTTTAGGTAAGTTTTGTGTAAGGCGAAAACTTGCTTAAAACGAAAAAATAATTTGGTTTCAGGGAATTTCGTTTTAGACAAGTTTCATGGTAATCTGTTATTTTCTTTTTTCAGTTGATAACTTTCCGTTTCGAAATTTCAAACATTAATTAGATCATTTGATAAATTTTGATATGATATTACATCTGGCCTCACAAGCAGGAGCAAAAATTGCATAACAAGTTTTTTTTTAGTTTTTTAATTTTCTGATCAAAAACTTCTTCATTAATTACTTTATGGAATCGTTGAATCGTTGACTAAATCCATGTACGACTCAATAATACTAGATGTTAATTCTTTCTCATAATAATGTTTTAAAATTTCTAAATTAAGACGAATCATGTCTTTTACATCATTTCTAAATGAATCAACTATTGAATGAAGTTAATGAGACTAAAGATTTTTCATTAGCTATTTATATTTGAAAAATTATTATTATTGCTTTTTAGCTATTTACTTTTCCATTTTTCATTCATTTCACAATTGAAGGGTAAAGAATCAAAACTCACATTATCGCACATTCACAGGCGCATCAAGGATATTGCTGCACCCGTGCACAGTATTTTGCCTACCTGCGCCCTTGAAGTAAAATAGCAAAAGCGAGTTTTGATTCTTTTCCCAACAATTATCCTTTCTATTGTTCATTCAATTTACGATTTACTATTTACATTATTAAAAAAATGTTATATCAAATAAATGGTAAAAAATCATCGGTCAATCAACTTTGATTAAATTTATGAAGGAATATGATTTTGTAAATAATACAAACAATTCTTTCAAAGAAAAAAATAAGTTATAAAACTATTAATTCGTAGCCTACCTAATAAAATAAGACACTCCTCATGGAAGAAATCTGAATACGATCAAAATTAACAGGGATGAATTGGAGAAGATTTACTTTTGGAATTTTCGAAAAAATCAGATTTTAAGTGCCTCATCCAATACAGAGATTCAAAATAAAGGTTCTCGGAATAATTGAAGTGTGGATGATAATGACATGACATTACAACTGGAAGAAAAGAATAATAATTTTGATTATTTATCGTTTATATTTGATATAGAAGGATTTTAAGTAAGACAGACAGAGAAATGTAATGTATCTATCAAAACATTTTTCGGAGAAAGTATGATCGGTACCTATATTATTTTTAAAAGTGAAATTAATGCATACATATTAAAAACCTGTATTTTAGAGCTCAATGCGGATAAATTAGAAATTTCATAATCAGGGATATTCTCAAATTTTTGAGTTGAAACAATGTTTTATCAACTTGCAATGTATCTACTCGCTTTGCCTAAAACAAAAACTAAAAAAAACTTGATATCTCATTGTTGTAAGGTTTGCGATAGTAGCGCTTTGGATTGCAGCGGGTGTCATCCCTTAGTTATAAAAACCTTGGGTGTCCTCACAATTATTTCACGTAATCAAAAAAAAAAACCTTTCGAGTTGCCCATCTATAAGTAGAATGTATGATCTATGACACAGTCAACATTCCATAAGACAATATTATAATAGTTCAGATGAAAAACAGGGGTAAGAATTTGTAATTTTTAATCAAAAAGTGTAAAAATTAATGACCACAATTTGACTACTTTTTTTGATTCTTGGAAGTGTTGAAAAGTTGAGGAGAAATTGAGAAATCCATGATTTCGCTAGAAAGACAATTATGGGCATGGAATGATGAAAAAAAATTTAATAATATTGAAAATTCATGAAAAAATAGGATACAAAAATTTGAGAATTTCATGACTTGACTTGACGAAAAATTGTGAGAAAATGAGCTCTTTTTGTTCTGAAAATGAGCAAATATTCTAGTAGACAGATTTTTGCGATTTTTAAGTACCTAATGAAAGTGAGTAGAAAATACATGTCTGGCACACTTACCTAGTCTTACTTAAGACTTTGATGAAAGAAGAATCAAAGAGAGTTCGTGGTTTTCTAGGATTTAATTCATACATCCAACAAGTATTAAGATCGTTTTTTCATTTTAATTTTATATGTAGTTTAACAAAACTGAGCTGAAAATCAGGAATGTTGAAAAAGTCGGCTGCTAAAAATTGTAAGACTTCAGAAGAAATAAATAGAAAAGAGTGAAAAAATGATAAATTAGGATACAAAAGTTTGAAATTTTTGGAATTTGTTATAATTAATATTTAAGGGGAAAAAGGTTATGTAATTTTGATACAAATGTATGCAAATACTGAGTGAAAAACTTGAGTTTTTAATTTTCCGAGAAATGAAAAAAATGAGTGAAAAATTGAGAAATGCATGACTGTGCTAGAACATACATAAGCACGAAGGAAGCTTAAAAGATGTGATTCAGAACTGGTTAAAACAGAAAAAAAACAAGAAAAAAAAATTACCCAAATTAGAACTGCTCTACTTCGTAAATGAACTGAGATTTTACACTGGATAAAATCTTACAATTTTTAACTCACTGAGAAAAATAAATTTTTTATTTTTAACTGTTTCAAAAGTCGATTCAAGTTAGGGAAATATAAATATAGTATTTCAGGTAAGGTAAAGCGGTTTTTCCAATTGACTTCTGTTATCAGTACCATACGACTTATTCTAAATTGGATCTCTGATCCATAGGTCATTATTACTCTCATACAATGTGTTGCGTCGAAACGTCATACCAGAATTGATAATTCGAAATCATCGAATGTGGAAATTTTGGTAACGGTTCCAACTTTGATGTGACACCAAATAGGCCAGAACATATTTATGAAATATTTAGGGGGGGGGGGGGATTGTTCGCTCGAACATGATTACCTAATTTAAAATGAACAAGTACATATTACATCAGTAGAATGAAAGCAAATTCATTTCAGAAATGAGAGAATTGGGTAGAACAAACATTTAAGCCAATGATTTATATGTAGATGCTCATTTCAACCATTCCACCAAAGATATTTCATCAATAACCTATCATAACTGTAGAAAAATGAAGAGCAAAACACACCGAAATATTCGTCTCCTTTACATGTAGAAAATATTACCTTCTTCGAATCAGCGATTAAATGTCAAGTATTTTTGATCGTAATCTAAACGTAAGATACTATATGTTTGCTATCTTGGTATATGTTGAATATAAAAAACATAAGATAAATTGATAGTAACCTCTCCGATGTAACTAACGTCTGACGATAATAGCATGTACCGTATGCGAAGGGTCTTTCAACAGCTGAATTTATATGAACGGGTGCACAACCAACACCTGAAATGTGAACACACAGTTTGATCACTTGTAACGAATAAGCACAATTGTATTGGTTCAAATGTATTCAGATGCTCGGGTTTTGAGGCCGAGCTCTTCCTCATAAGCAAATAATTAGGTTGCTTGAAGATGTAAGTGAGTATAGGTAGGACATGATGACATGATTTTTGGACACTGTTGTGTTTACGTATTTCTTACCAAAACATAATCATCCGAAATGCAGCTAGTCGAGTTATCTGGTTTTCACAGCATTATTAAAATTACCCGAACAATGTTCACATGCACTGAACACAATCACAATTCGCAATTCACAAACGCACACCGACATTTAGACTATATGAACCTTTTCAATTCAAATAACCTTTCACCGAGTTCGCACCGTACAAGACGCACCATCGCTATTATGAACAATTTTGAAATAAATGTGAGCAAATGAGTTCAGAATAAAGTTTATTGAAAACACGAAACAACCGATAACGGATATTCACTGCATTTACATTATTACAGTCCTTTATTATAGTAACCAACACTTGGAACTGGGTCCAATTTCTCAGCTTTTTCCTGAAATCAAAGATAGGAACATACTTTGAAAAATTGGCGCAGAAGAAGACAATTTAAGCAACAATTTGAGATGATTTCAACGTTACTCTAAAATATCAACAATTTTAAAAATAATAAGTTATCTGAAATCGATTTAAATGTAGAGAACAGAAGGGAGGAAAAACGAATGTTTTTGTTGTGCTCTGTTTTTGTGTAGGCGGATGAGAGTTTGCAGGTTTGCAGCTCGCAGAATTTCCAGTCTCAGCAGAAAGCAGAAACGGAGACTTTCAGATTATGCTACCTAGACACCTCATACAGGTCATGTGATAAGGTGATAATGTGATATATGTGATATCCTGATATTCGTGATATGTGATAAGCTGCTTTAGTGATATCCCTGATATCAATCATCAACTAGTCAAGACGTCAAGAGTCAACAGTCAACTACTTACACCTAGATCATCAATCAACATGAAATGGACGCTGTTAAAGCAAAAAGAACTTAAGCGACGCGAACATTTTATATTAGAATCGCTGGAAAGAGCGTAAAAAGTAGAATTCTTTAAAACTGGGTTCAGGCGCGGATTTAGAAAAAGGAGATGGGGGTACAGTAGCGGCGATACATACTGATTACTAGCTGTTGCTTTTATGTTGACAGGGGTATGGGGGCGGGGGTGCTCCTGGAAAAATATTTTATCTAATGTGAGATACGCAATGACGAATATATAAGTAGATGCGTTATTATATACATTTGGGGCGTGTAAGGAGCGTACAATTCATTATTTTTGTTCCTTTTTCCCCATTATTGCGTTAAAAATTTCAACCAAGGGGGGCCATGTACCCCCGGCTCCCCCTGGATCCGCCATTGACTGGGTTCTCGATACAAAAATGTGTATCCACGTTGGAAAAAGCTTATCAGTAAACGCTATGTCCGTGAACCGGTTTTCTCAAAAACAGATTTTGTCGCTATATTGCCCAGTTTTTGCTTAGTGGGTTCGCGATTCCAATTTTTGCAGTTTTCTTTATTTCAAACGTGATTTTTGCAATTTTAAAAACAAAATTTTTGATTTCATCATCACGTTTTGAAAATTTAAATCATTTGGTTTTTATTGATTTTGCTCATTTCTGCGAGCCAGGTAGCAAGTTTACCGGGATATTCTCTGAAATTTGCGAACTTTCGCGAATCAAATTACAAGGGCAATGTTTTCTATTTTAATATCCAATACACCCGCATCAGCCGGCTTCATTTCTTTTTGTCTTCATCTTTGCTCGTCAGATACGCCACCTTGTTTAATAAATAATACCTACTTCCACAATGATCTATAAGAATCTGATCGAAAACATAAAATTTCGAGAATCTGAAAAACTGTACATTTCCTTATAGCCATAAATAATACCCAGGGTTTTCAACATTAGTCAGATCGTGGATCTAGTTTCAGAAGTTGAACATTTAAGAACCCACCGCACACAAAAAAATAAATGTTGAATGAGTATACATGAATAAAATAATGAAATTGATTATTCCTTAAAACAACTTGATACGCAGTAAAATTTAGACAGACTTTTCAACTTAAGAAAGTAAAAAAAAAAAAAAAGTCCAAATTTATACTAAAAGATTACCTAATTCCATTAATTAATATCGACACGTACGTATTTCGTACATGGGTCATTCTCACAAAAAAATGTCAAATTAAAGATTTTGGCCGAATTTCAAACTGATAACGGAATTTTGTCATTTTTTGCGTCTTCGGCAAATTTTTCAGATAATATGATCCGCGTTATTTTAATCGATTAAAGTATTCAAGCCAGTACTGGTCGGCATGTAGGAAACTGAATGGGAGAAATAATACAAATAAATAGTAATATACATTATAAGAAATCACTTTCAAAATTAGGTTCAACAAGAAAAAAAAAAAACAAGAAAATGTGAACCAAAATGAAACAGTCTGAGGGAGCTGTATCGCAACGCTTCATAACAGCTAGAGAAATGAAATTTACATTTTCAAAATAGACCGAAAAATGCGGTAACACTGATGAGTTAAAAAAAAAAATAAGCTGTCGACCGTTGTCGCCATTAGAACTTATTCATTCTTGGTTCATATGAGCCCGTTCATGTGTCAAAGTAGAATACGTAGTAGAATACTAAATTTTATGATGACGTCACAATCATAGGATGTGTTTTAAAAAATCAAACATCTCTTGTTTTTTAAGCCCTAGCAACTATATATATGTTATTAAAGGATAACTTAAATTTTAAGGTTCAGTTACAAACCTAAGCTCTTTTGTTAGGTTAGTGAAAACAGTTACATCAAATATTGAAGAAGAAAAAAGAAAAGAAAAATGCATTCAACATAATGACAATACTTTTTCGAACTATTTATGAAACAACAATTCTTTCATAGCAAGTTTGTGATGTAAAAATTAGATCACGGTTCAGAAAAATTATCGAACGCTCATTCGATCAATCAAAATTTGACATCTTTTGTGAGAATGACACATATATTTGCATTGAGTCCGTGGTCCCGACACCTATATATTTTCAGTGGTGTAGTAAAAATTTACTTATAATATATGGAGAGGTAATCGGGAAAAAGTTTAAAACCGATGATTTACTGGTACGTAAAGCGAGCGAAAAGTGATTGAAAATATACAAAAAATGCTAATGCTTCAAAATAAATATGGTAAAACGCAATATTTCCATTCGTTATTTATATCCAGCTGGGTAGAATTCAATAAATAATGAAATTTTGGCGATCCCCTTACAACTTAAATGAAAGGAAATCGCGACCCACAGACGGTTTGAAAACCATTGCTTATATGTGTATAGTCTGTGTAGGTACATACAGAGGCGTTTTTACCATTAGGCAATCTAGGTAGCTACGTAGGGTGACAAAATTTTAAATTTTCAGAGCAAAAAAAAAAATAAAATAAAAAAGGAATGAGAAAAGTAGAAAAATGGAGAAGGAATAAAACAGAAATAACTACGCCATTTGACAGATTTCTGTCATATACGGGGTAGAACCGAAAAGTCCGTTCCTATTGCAAAATGCTTCCTAAATTTTCCTAGTCCACTTATCGAGAAAATTTCTACTGCAGCGGTGTATTCTTGGTCCATTACTATTGAAACAATAGCCAGCCTCCGAATTATCAAAGCGTACGAAATTTTTAGTAACGTGACAACCGAGAACTGATCCCACGAAAAACGCACTATGTAAATCTGTAGTTGTATAATTTTTGTTTCATGATTTATTTCAGTCATTTTCTCTTTTTTTTCTCTTTGTCGTTTGTTACACAAACTTTTGTCACAATGTATGCCTGTTCTTTATTCAGCAATATAATATTATCAATCAATATAAGTAAATTTAAACTAAGGATTATTTTCTTGACAACGAAGTGAATTTAAGTTCGCAATTTGGTCTAAAGGGTATTAGCACTTTAGCAGCCTAGTTCATAGTCACCTGGCCTTTATAAATTGGGCGCACTTATGATTCCATGTGCTCCTACAATGTATTTTTAATTAAATGGGGCGGCAGATTTTATATCGTCTAGAGCAGCTTCTTTCCTTAATACGCCTCTGTGTACATATATCAAGCTCCATTGTTCTAAAATAGTTGAACAAAGTAACCTGTCCTCACCTGTATTTCATTTTCCAGTTTAGAAATCGATATAGGATATATCTGAGGGAACAACGCGCAACACATAGGAGTTGCAAACGTTAAAAAGAACCCGGTTAGTAGCAACTGCATAGGTGCCGGAATCCATGGGTACCTTTTTATAACTCCTCGTTTTTCAAGCGCTTCCATTATGAATGGAGTAAATACTGAAATAATTGCGATTAGATATAAGTGACCACTGTAGAATAGCACCTATAATTTTCTGAAAATTATATCACAATGACGCAAGTTAATGGCGGTACTTACTCATTCCAGGAGAACACATACAAATACGACTTATAATAACAGCCGAAATACCGAACGTCGCAGCGATTTTTGACTTGCCTAATTCGTTGTTATTATCATCAAATACGGGAATTCCTTCTTCAAGTTCTCTACAGAAAAAAAAATCACGAGAGTCAGTGAGGTAATGACTTGGTTTAAAATAATACTTAACAGAAGTGTAACTTCAAATTACATCTTCAAGGTATAAACTGAGGCATAAGCTCTACATCAGGAGTGCAGGATCAAACATCAATCAAATTTTGAAATTTCACCTATCTATGAAATGATGAGGACTTTGAGAACTCCGTAAATTGATTTTCCAAAATCCTGCTGAAGGCTGAAATTCTGCATAGTCTCTTAGGTATCGATAGTTGTAGTGCTACTTACTCCGATATTTGTGTTATAAATTAAGAGTCTTTTTTGTTATTATTTTGTCATCATTCTGCTAGTACTATTTTTCAGGTGTTTCTCCATTCAGCTAGTACATATTAGGGTTATTCTTTGAAAATGTTGATATTTCAGTCCCCAGCAGTTATCTCACAAGCTATTAATGATACGGCCATTTAAAAAAAAAAATTATTTTATATTTATTCGTTGATAGTCAAGTATGACTTAGTTATACTTTTTCAAGCATTCAGAAGAAAATTTGATCCACTTAGTGGGTCAAAATTGGACTAAATATGCACAAATGTCCGTCGGCATGGCTGTCCCTCGAACGATTTTCATTATTATTTCTTTTTCTTCTAAATTTTCAAGCTGTTACTATATTAGAACAAACTGGCAACGTAGTGCTACTTTAAATGGATAAAGTAATCACAAGGTAACATTGAAATCGCATCTTTACAGGTGGGAGGTCAGTATGTTACCAGTTTTGAAAATTTTCCCTCGATTTTTTGTCCATCGGCATGGCTCTTTTTTCAAGCAATCACAGAACAAGCGTTTCAATATTCTTTCATTGCAATTAATGGTTAAGTTATATATATTCTTATCAGAGCAATACGGTCTGCATATCAAATCCAGTTTTTCTTTTTTTTGCAACAATACTCGTGCATTTGCATATTATTGTCTAAAATTAAGAGTTTAAAAACTGCGTCCTTTGGCATGGTCATCTTTATGCAACGATAGACGTTCATAATCCAAAAATAATTACGTCTAATTAATGTGTTAGTATGCCTTTATCAACTCTCCACATAATTTTTTATTTTGGAATCTACTAATCGACGGCAGAACACTTTTTGTTCGTTATTGTCTTCCGGCATGAACTTTTTCATGTGTCCTTCGGCATGGCATTCATCATTTTGATTGGTATGCCAAAATACAGAATCCTCTCACTGTGGGCCCAATATTACCAATATGTTATACAGAACTCCTCTTAACCACTCCCATCAAAAAAAATTTAAATATCCCCTACTTTCCTCCATGAAAAAACATACCTGAAATATCAATATTTTTGAAGAATGACCCATTAAGAATAGATTTACACGATGCTATCTATATATACTGAAAATGTTTGCTTATAGTGTTAGCTTGAATTATATTCTATTTTTTACTTGTAGCGCATGAATGGGATGTTAATGCAGTTAGCGGCAGCAACGGCTGCAAATGGAACGAGACGGCTACAAATAGGAGGTGCTTTCTGAAACATATAAGCAGAATTTAACAAAATCGAAGGCAGGTGTAAAATGTATAATTATAAATAACGTTTTTTATTTGGTTTTATATAACTTATTATGTAATAAAAAATAAATTAATAACGTAATAAATGATAAAGCGTGTAATCTGTAATTAAAGAGATTACGGTGATGATCCTATACCCTCTCACATGCACGATATCAAAATATAGTACTAAGCAATATCTATTTCGCAAAAATTAGGAAGATAAGAATAGTTACTCTAGCAAGTTTGTTCAAAGTCAGAGCAGTTGTTAATGCACCTCCGGTAGCAAATACGTACGCCTTAGTAAGTTTCCTGGAATCGTAAAAATAACTTACCAATTTTGATCCATTTTAAAAGTATATGTTTTCCATCGCTCCTTCAAGAAAGAAGTTAGGTAATGTTTGATAAAAATGTCTATCATACACGCATTTTTGTGAGATATCGAATTATATTATTTAATGCGATTTTTAAACATTTAACCCGAATTGCTTTTTTTTTTTTTTTTTTTGAATAAAGTTAGCCACTATTTTGTGATTTAAAAAAAAATGGATACCTACCATGTGTGTTGATAAAATAAGATTTTGTATACCTAATGGTGATTATTTTCAACAATGTTTTAATGTTAGGTAATACAGAGTTGCTAATTTTCCACATCTTCACAAATAATTAATTAATTTTATATCACTCGGCTTATAGAGAGGAGCAATTAAAACGAATATACGTTAATATAAAAGATCTATAAAATAAATTTCATCCTAAGTACTAAATCGAATTAATTTTTTCCTTAAAAAATTTTCATATCAGTAATTACTCGTATTTCTTACTCAGGAGGGATTTCTGATGATCCACTTCGGTTAGTGTAATTGACCACAGCATTGAATGATTGATTGAACCACTGCCAAAATACTATTGCTGGAGTTGATCTGTAAGTTTGATCTTTATTGAAACGAAAATTGAACGGATGCAGAAATAAAAGTAAAGCCTAAACACTGCTGAACTTCAAGTCATTCGTGCACTACTTCCAGCCTGGAAATTCAGAGACTATAGATGCCAGAAAGCACTGACTCAAATGTAGCGCCTGGATTTCAGTTTCGGGCTGACTCTTTGAAATGGGGAAAAAACACGGGCGCTCGATCGGCGTTACTGGGTCCAGAGTCCAGCGCAAAGCAAGCGCATTTTTGGCCTCCATATTTCGGAATTAGCGCCTGGCTTATTTCTGGCTCCTCGATTTCCAGGCGGGTTAACAATACCAGTAATGAAAGTTAATTTCTCAAAAAAAAAAAAAAAAAAAAAAAGCAAAACAACGGGCAAAATGCAAATACAATTACTTGTAAAAGGTTATCATGCAACCAGTGATTAACATGTTCATAGGGACTTGGGCAGACATACGGCCAATCAGTAACATTTTCTCCCCTGTTTCTGGATGAAAGGCTGAATCAACGATATCCTTTGCTTTATATACATCATCTAACGTTAACCCTGGTATTGGTTGACCAGATCTGAAATGAAAGATAGGTAAGATCCATACACGAATCAAAATCCGAAACGTTTTAAAAAATTACGTGACTTGAATATATATTTGAATAACCAATGTCTGGAAGAAGAGAGAAAAGGGTCATTCACGAATAAGGGTTATAATAGACTACAAACTGTACAGAAGTATTAAATATTTAAAATATTTGAACTGTTCGTTTTCAATTTTACATTAATACTTGTACCAGAATTGGTACGAGTGAGATTATATTAATAGTGTTCGAAAACGAGTACATTATCAGATTACCAGAAATGTGAGAAAACATCTAACTCTCTGAACCAGTACGTATTTTCACACCCTTGGTATAAACGTTTTATGGGGAATAGACCACAATTGGACGCTGTTAAGCGTAACAGAATCAATCGACATTTGTTCACAAAATGACTTATTATTACGTTATTAGTATCATTGAAAAGAGCATAAAAAGTAGAATTTTTCAAAATGGGGCCCCCGATTCAAAAATGTGTACTCACGTTGAAAAAAGCTTATCAGTTAACGCTATGCCATATAAAGTCTGGTCTAATTCAGAAACATAATTTGCAATCCGCAATACACATTGATAAAAATGGGCATTTTAAAGTTGGAGGGGAAGGACGAGTTCAAGAACACGTTAGCAGCGCCGTGAAAAAATTATGTTTCTTCTGGACCAGACATTAAGAATAAACATGTTCTCAAAAAACAGATTTTGTTGGTTGTTTCTGTTACGCTTAACAGCGTTCAACTGAGTGAGGACTTGACTTCCAAAACGCGCTTAGTCCAAAATTACCGAAATTGAGATCTTAGCTCTATCTGGTGGAGAAGAAGAAAATACACATTCCAGCGTTCACCACGAATTTCTATCTCTATTAGAAGATGAGATATACGTGTTCAAAGCACTGATGCCATGATAATGAAATACGACCTCAGTTGGGGTGGTTTGTGTCACGTTAAGCAATTTCATTTTCAAAATTGATTAAATCAAGGTAGTCATGAGGTGAATTACAGAAATAGATATTCGAATATAATTTTTTGAGTTGTGTTTTACGTAGGAAAAACCTTAGAATATTCGAGAAGTAGATGAAAACGCGTGAAATAGACGTAATATGAAGTTGAAATATTCAATTTCTCGATTTCTCCGGTTTTTGTCATAGGGTCAAAAGGGCCTGG
This sequence comes from Acanthococcus lagerstroemiae, assembly GCA_031841125.1. Lineage (NCBI taxonomy): Eukaryota > Metazoa > Arthropoda > Insecta > Hemiptera > Eriococcidae > Acanthococcus > Acanthococcus lagerstroemiae. The sequence continues at coordinate 36,498,805 of CM063106.1, read as the reverse complement.
GCTCAGGGAAATGGAGCTTATGGTCGACAAGACAGTGTAGCCTAGTCCTGCAAAAATTATTGGGTACCATCTCTGCTTAGAAATTAATTAAGTTAGCTTTTTTATGATGCCTGTGACACAAACTGTGGGCTGATGCAAATCTGGGACTCACCCTACATGTTTGTAATTTCCCAAACTTCTGTTTTTGACTAAGCGCGTTTTGGAAGTCAGGTCCTCAATTGTGATATATCTACACGGGAAGCAAAGCAAGAATTTTTCCTGAATTTACAAAAACAGCTAATTTCTTTCTAATTTGTTGAATATTTATGTTTTATCGTAGGTATCTAACGTTTAGTGTTAATGGTTTCTACAAATAAAATGCTGGTTAATGCTCGAATACCTCTGGTATTGAAGCGAGGGATTGAGTTATACAGACAGATGTAGGTATAAAATGTAAATAGGACTGAAAAATAATCCTTGGATACAAAAAACACTTTTATCACCCCCTCCCCTCACCTCGAACCATGCTTTAAAAAAAACATGATCCAGACATACAAAAGGAAGAAGTTTAGAATTCAAATTGAAGAGGAATCAAAAAACGCACTTGGACTTTCATTTTTTGTAAATGATTTTAAAACTGTGGTGTTCAAGGAAAAGGTTGTATACTCGCCCAAAAATTTTTCATCAGTCATTATCTTTATACCTGAGGCTGGTGTGCCAGATGTGGCCATTTTGAAAATGAACACGCTATGTACAAACTCAGTACAAGTAAAACCAAAAAGTATCGGATGCAGCATATCCTTAAATTCTTTACCGACTTTGTATTCCTAGATCCCTTGCATGATTGTTACATGACCTCACTAGGAGCTCTCAGGAGCTACACAGTACACACCAAGTACATCAGATCTATTATTCTTTTTAAGAAAAAAATGCAGAGTAGGTAGATCCAAAAAAATTGAAGAAGTTTTTGTAAGAAAAACTAGAACAGGAAGTATGGGCGAATAAAATTGATTTACTTTTCATCAAATAAAGACCACAATACCTCATCAGTTGGCTGCTCACGAATTAGGTATTACACTGATTTTGCAGAATGCATCCCCCGAATTAAATTTCATCTGGAAAGTTTTAATGGTAGTGGATTTTTCTGACATTAGTTCATTGTTTCATCTATTACCAATTTTACCTATATTTATCGACTATTTCCTTTGATTTCATAAGTTCTTCATCGCTTTTCAAAATGTTCAGTGGATTTGTAACAGAGAAAAAATACTTGACTCGACCCATGTATGTGCTCTGGTCCCATCTTGGAATATCAATATTTACTCTATCAGTGTCCGTAATCATCTGCAAAATGGTACAATGAAAGTTTTGAGCGATTTTTAAGACGGAGATCCAGTACTCGATTTCAAGTTCATATGAAAATATAATAAGCGTCTTTAACTTACCTTCAATAATTGCAGTTTAATTTTGGCAACATAAACAGACGTTTATAATAAAAAACACCAATAAGTATTTAGTTCTCACTCATTAGCAGACTTACACGGCCAGAATCACAGATCTAATAAAGAAAACTGAATTTTTAATTTTTACCGTCGATTTTATCGAAGATAGAACTTCCGCACAAATTTTATCAGTGGTCAAAGGGCGACTCAACGTATCGCAGCATACTTTGAAAACGTAACTTACAACTATTTGTTACAACTGAAAGAACATTGAACAATGAAAAATGAAAAATATGGTATTTATATATTCAATGCACGATTACAAAGGAACGTTCTTCGATTTCATCAGTCTCATGACTTCAGTGATTTTTCGTCACCTGGTACGGCAAAATCTGATACAATGAGGTAGAAAAATATTTGGAAATTCTCTACGATTGCAAAAGTACTTCCGTAATTATAATATACAGTTTTATCAAGAGGTAGAAAATATTTGAAAATTCTCTACGATTATAAAAGTATTTCCGCAATCATAGAATACAGTTTTATCAACAGTTTTCGACGGAGAAGAAAAATAAAAACCTATTACAGAATGTTGGATATTCACATTCCTAAGACCAGACAGACGCTCGAATGAATTGTGTTTCGTCCCTTGGTTCCCTGGAATGCCATTCTGATCCCCCAACTGCAAGTAGACGTACGAGCAGACAAATAAAACATGGTAATGTTTCGTAAAAACAAGATACACTCAACAATTCAACCAAAAATCACAGTTAATAAATGTAACAACATCGTGTTACGACTGGGAAGCATAAGAAAAGTATTACCAAATAGGAAACGCATTTTTAATGGTAAATCGCGTTATTTCCAGAGCTTCAATGTACGTGAATCGCTTTCTTATGATTTCTATCGAGCCTGAATTACCATCTCACTGCACACACCTGCGTTTTCACGTCAATTCTATGACATCTCTGTTCAATTTCACGATCAGCATTTACGAACGACTCATACTGGTAATGTTTTGGAGACGGTGGTAGTGACCGCTGACGAAAACGTTCTTCTGAAGACCGATAGTCCAGTTTGCCCACCCGGGATATATGTAACCAGATACCAAACCAAAGCTATGATTTGAATAACCGCACTCAAAGCGGTAAATGGTGTGCTTCTCATATACAGTGAGCAATATAATGTAGCTAGCAATGAGCAGATGTACACCACTGTGAATGGTAGACGTTCCACCGAAAAGATATGTTTCATGTAGCTGATTGGACCCCACAAAAATGCGAAACTGAAAACAACGAAAATGATAAGTTATAAAATTGATATTCGAAAAAATAATATTGTCTAAGCGAAGCAGTGTTGGTATATCGAACGGCTCAATAATCAAAATGAATCACAACTCGATACAGATCTGTGAATCCCATACCTGGATAAAAACGAGCAACTGCCAATTGTGAACATCAACGCGAATTTTCTAGCTTTGAAACCAAGCACGGGAACGTACAGCATTGATAATCCGAAGAAGAATACTCCGATAAAGATACAGAGACAGAATCCGATAATTCTCTGGAAGCGGCTCTGAAAGAACACATATCATACATTAGCACAGAATTCATTACGAAATTAAATTTTTTTCAATGCGAGTGTCTTGAAAATCGAAAGCTTTCACCCGAAACGTCGCACTACTACAAATGTTCCGAAAATACCAGGAGCGTTCAGGCAGATTCGAAATATCAGCTAAATACATCCAAAAATTAAGTGTTCCGGGATGGCGATAAATGTAATAAGGAAAAAAAATATTCCAGTTTCGAACACCTGCATATGATTATACTTCCATAGAGTTTCAGACAATGCCGTCAAAGCAAAACTTTCGAAAATATTACTTGCAGACTAGCACATACCAACGCAGGGCAACATTCACAATTTTGATAGTATTTCGGATTATTGGTGAGTAAATCTTCATTTTCTTCCGTTTCTGGCTTCTTGAAAAACTTTCCCAGTGCGCTCATTCCGATGGAGACAGAAACTCCGTTTTTCGATTCATTTCTGGTGAGGTATGCATTTAGTTCTTCCTTCAAGTTCGTCATATTTAAAAATTAATGTGATAGTTTAATCCGTGGATGGAAATATTTTAAACGTTCACAAAGATGTCTCACATTCTTGTAAGCATTGACAATGTGCAATAACTGATCCAACAATAAAATAATGAAACGGATGAAGTAATAACCACTATCAGTATTTCGAATTTCGATGAAACGAACAGCTGATAAATACAGCTTTGATACTCAAAGAAATACAGACACGACATGATACCTAGAACGCCTAGAATATTGAGAACAACAAGATAAGGCAGAAGCATACCCTCTTCTACTTGGTACTTAATAAAAATGTAGTTTTAAGTTCTTTTTCACATCTGAAATAGCGGGACTCGTAAAGTGCATGCTGCTGGCGTGCTTCCTTCATTACTGCTTCAAAGCATACAATTTACAGGTTACAGTTACAGCTAACACTCCTAACGTAAGACTCCTACTCCCGTCCCCGTCAATGTCTCCAACATTAATTAAGGAACATAAAGCAGGAGAGCTGGCTTTTGTTGCGTAGCGTAAATCATAATTTTACAATGAACTAAAACTCCGGAGTCCGGAGGTGAACCTCTCAATTTTTCAGTCAAGAATCAAGAATTGAAAGCCCGAAGCCAGAGCCCTTTCCAAGGCCATTCCTGTTTTGCTTTAAGGTGCAAGAGTGGTGCCGTGCAAGAAACTCAGGATCAAGGTCCTAAACAAAAATCTGCTCGAACTTCTACAGTTCAAGTTCAAAATTCAGTCATTCGCTCATTTCTTCTGAATTTTTATTGAACAAGAAATAATAGTAGATTATGTATCAGCGTGTGAAAGAAAACGATTTCATTCATGGGCGTAACCATCAAAGGGCAGGGGGGTGCAATTGCTCCCCCTGGATTTTGAAAAAAAATTATGTTCCGGTGCTTACAAGATTACTTTTGAATAATATTGATGACAAACTGAAGAAAATTCGCAGAAAATAGGACGTGCCTAGAGACCTAGACACTAGACAACGAAAATGCGTGACTGGCGCCACACTGATAGCTTATAATTCTACCTTTTTGCCCCTCCCTGGAAAAAGTTCTAGCTACGCCTATGATTTCATTCGAGTGCGAATGTTGCTGAGAAGCGATCGCACGAGAATGAATAGCGTAATTTGTTTTCACACACTGATGATAATATGTATTACATAGTTTATTTTTCGTAATAGTGGTAGTAAAAGTCAGGGACGTAGCGAAAAGTTTTTTCTGGAGGGGCAAAAATGGTTAAATTTTCAACTAACTCAACTCAAAATTCCCAAGTATCAAAATTTGTTTGTATTGGCAAAAAAAAAAAAAAAACAATACCAAAACGTTTGACTTTTGTTGGATTCTCCTAACTTTTGATCCATCTACTAAAGATTCCCAACTCCGGCGGTGGCTTGAGGGGGGGGGGCAAGCTGCCTCCCTGCCCCCTATTTTCGTCCCTTGTAGAAGTGTGATGAAATATTTATTTTCATCACTGTTCTTTCATTACATACGCCAGAGTTCATTTGCCAATTCTCATTCAGCCAATAAGTGAACGACTTTCAGCATCGAAATTGAGTACTCAAAACGATCGTGTGCATCCCCCCCCCCTCCTTATTTTCGCCTCCGGTAGAAGTGCGATGAAATATTTACTTTTCATCATCGCTCATTGATTACATGCCAGTCCATTTGCCAGTTCTCCGTTCAGCCAATAAATGAACGACTTTCAGCATCGAAATAATTGAGTACTGAAAACGATTCTTTCGGTTCGCTATAGGTATTACGAAAATTCGTTTTTAACTGATCCGAAAAAACTAAATCTATTCTCGAAATTTTGGACAAATGAATTTGGATGATAAAATTACACGCGATCAAATTTTTAAAGCTTATTCATGATGAAACGCACATTCATGAGCTTCTCCCAACCTGCAAATGAAAGTATATTACCAAGTTTATCGAAAATACTAATGAAAAACTACTCACTATACTGTTTTTCTTTAATATACTTTCGATGGAATTTTTTTGCGGGTTCTGTTATTCGCATTTTGTAAGATTTTCTTAAGAATGTATCGAAGCGGGTGTCTTGGAGGAAGAGGGAGACATTTTAATCTTTCCAAATCTGAGGATTCGATTTTATGGACAGAAATTTTCGAAATTGACCAGCAAAAAAGACAGCTATATATTTTAAGATATTGTCAGCCGTAACTCCAATTTCGTTGATTGAGAGTCGATCTTATATTTGATAACTGATGAAGTGTTTGAGGGGAAGCTCCATCAAAACGCTTCTACCTGTTCTTTTGGATTTTAGCATTTCAGGAATCGAGTAGGGCTCAAGTTGTTCAGACACTATCTATCGACTTAATACTTTTTTTTCCCTTTCTTTTTTAATCGATAATGAAAAACTGGGAGTGGCTAAATTCATCGGGTTAAAATACACAATTCATTTTTGACTGGACAGGTGAGCTTTTCAACGGAAAATGAAAAATCATCGAACTTTTTCCTTTGTAAACTTGTATTTCAATGCTATACTCGCTTATAAAATTGAAATCTTAATACATACCTACGTAGGTATATAAGTAATGTACATTTCACACGACGCTTCACTCGTGAACAAATTTATGCGGGAGTAGGTATGTACGTGACGGTTTAGCACTTTTTTGAACTCGGTAAAAAAAATGAAAAAGAATGCTTGAAAACAGCTTAAAACGTTATAATTAATTAACAAGAAAAATAAGACATACTCGGACATGCAAGTTCGGTATCTCGGTATCGATTTTCGCTAAAACGTAGAGGCTCGGTCGGTACATTGATACTATACTATACTATATTACACTCTTCGATTGGTAGGTACAATATTTGAAGCTAGCAAGCTTCGGCAAAACAGCGGTGGGAATTCGCTAGGAGATAAGCGAGTTGTTACTCGCTACATTTCTGCCAGAGGCAGGAGCTGAAGCTTCAGCTCCTAAGGAATCAGGAAGAGGAATGAGTAAGTTGCTTGCTATAGACTTGATACAGTTATCAGACAGGACTTCGACGGTGCGTACGATGTTATCATTGTCTGGAAAGCACTGGACAATCTTTCCCAGCTTCCACTCTCCAGCTCGCTGCAACTCGCTCTTGATAATGACTACTTGACCAACCTTTAAGTTCGGAACAGGAGAGCACCACTTAGCTCTGGTTTTCAAGGAGTTCAGATAGTCTCGAGACCAATGTTTCCAAAATGAATTCAATCGTTGTTGATGCGCTGTATAATGCTCTGTTAGCTTCACATTCGGCGACTCTGTAGGTTCAGGCAGCACCGACAGATTGCCCCCGACCAAGAAATGACTAGGGGTTAGAACTTCGAACTCAGGAACAGAGGAAGTGCGGTAGGCCAACGGACGACTATTCAAAATGCATTCAATACGAGCTAATAAGGTGGTCAAGCCTTCGAGAGTCATTACTTGTTCTTTGGTAGCTAACGGTATTATTTTCTTAGCGGATTTCACAGCAGATTCCCAAATGCCACCTCTATGAGGGGTACCGGGCAGGTTAAAACGCCAATGAATTCCTTCGCGTGCGGCGAAATCGGTGAGGGCTGATGAATCCTTTAAATTCAAATAACGATCAGCGCCGACGAAGTTGGTCCCATTATCTGAATAAACGATGCTAGGAACTCCGCAGCGAGAGACAAATCGGTGAAAAGCGTTCAAGAAATCTTCGGTAGATAGAGAAGAAACGGCTTCGATATGAACAGCTTTAGTACTAAAGCAGACAAAAATAGCAGCATAAGCTTTCAAGAGCTTATGAGAACGGTGGTTGGTGCATTTAATCTTGAAAGCACCTGTAAAATCAACGCCTACAACCGAAAATGGCCTTGTAGGGGTTACGCGGGAAGCAGGTAGATTAGCCATTTTCTGCGGTTTAGCCTTCTGTAAATGACGAATACAGACGACGCAGCTTCGAATCAATTTCTTAACAGCTGTCTGGATTCCACCTAAAAAATGGTATTTAGTTGACAGATGTGAAATAACGAATCCTCTGCTGGCGTGGAAGAATTTTTCGTGAACATGTTGAATCAGCAGAACGGTAAGGTGGCATCTGCCAGGAATGACGATGGGGCATTTTCGATCAACAGCAACAAGTGCATTCTGCAATCTGGTGCGCGAACGAATCAATCCACTGGAGTTCAAAAATACGTTGTGCACAAACAGAGAGCTGCGACGTTGAACAGGGCGATTAACTTTCAATCGATGAAAATCGTTGTTAAAATATGACCGTTGGATGATTCGGAGAAGCGCGGTTAGGCCATATTCTAGGTCGGTAGCTGAAAGGTCGAAATTATCAGGAAATTTCTACGACTTCCAACAGTGGAAATATTTTATAACGGTTGAAAAAACTCTCAAGAGACGGTGATATGCAGAGAACGATTCGATCAGCGGCATAAAAAGATCATAAGCTTTGGTAACTGTATGAACTGACTTCACACTGGATTTCCATTCATCCGCTGCTTCCTGAAATTCTATTTCTTCGCAAATAAGCTCCCCTTCACAAAGGAAAGAAGGACCGTTGAACCAAATAGCTGAGTTAAGAAGCTGTGATGTAGAAACTCCACGCGTTGCGAGATTGGCGGGATTGCTTTTGGACGGTACGTAACTCCAATAATTGATGGGAAATTTTGCCAAAATTTTGCTTACTCGGTTTCGGACAAACGTCTTCCAATCCTTGGATGGTTTGGAAATCCAGGATAAGACGACTTTTGCATCGGTGTACAGGCGGACAGAGCTGGTATTGAGAGAAAGAGTATGGCAAACTCTCTCCATCACATCGGTGAGCATAACTGCAGCTTGTAACTCGAGCTGTGGGATAGTAAGCTCCTTTAACAGTGCGACTCGCGTTTTCGAACCTAAGAGCCGAATCCTGAAACTATCATCTACTTTTGAACGGATATAAATGACAGCCGAGTAGGCAGCTCCTGAGGCGTCGCAGAATCCAATTAAAGAGGAATTGGTTTGGTTTCCAATGTATCTAGGAATGTTACAAGATGCAAGGTCACTAAGGTCTGCAATATACGCCAAGAACTCGTTAGCAAATGTAGGGTCAACTACATCATCCCAACCAATCTGTAGCCGCCATAATTGCTGGAGGAACAGCTTTCCTTGGATTGTAACTGGAGATACGATACCAAGCGGATCAAAGACCTTGGCAAATTCAGAAGAAATTATACGCTTAGTGATGAGATGAGCGTCGATAGCTGGCTCCAGAGAAGTCTTCATGCGTAACTGATCTGTAGAAGGCGACCAGGATAGTCCAAGAATTGATAGAGCTTCTTCTCCGCCGATGACAACAGTTAAATCCGATTCGATGAGATCAGGATCGATGGTAGAAAGCAATTCGGTGTTATTTGACTGATATTTGCGAAGGAGAAAGCCAGCTCCTTTCAGAATGCGGTGTATATCAGCGCGCAGTTTAATAGCAGTTTCGAGGGTATCGGCTCCACACAGCAGGTCATCCATATAAAAGCTGCATTGAATAGCTTGCTTAGCGAGGATATTATCGGTAGACTCATTACTTAGAACTTCCAAGCATTTCGTAGCTAAGAATGAGGCGGGCTTAGTCCCATACGTGACGGTGTTGCCAAAGAATGGATTGGAAACAACGGTCATCTTCATGAACAAGAACGCAACGGTACATCTTGGCAATGTCAGTGGTGAAAGCGATGGGGTAGGTGCAAAACACCATCAACTGATCGAATAACTCCGGTTGAAGGACTGGGCCTTTCATTAGAACGTCATTGAGCGAAGATCCAGAAGTTGCCTTAGCTGAAGCATGAAACACAACTCGTAGCTTCGTGGTAGTACTGGATGGACGCAATACGATACGATGAGGAATAAAATATCAGTCGATAGAATCGTTGGAGGGCATACGGGTCATGTGACCAAGAGCTTCATATTCACGCATGAAACTGATATAAGCTTCTCTAGTAGGCTGATCTAGAGACCTTTCCATCTTCTTAAAGTACCCTAAAGCGCGGAACTTATTGTTTGTAATTGCAGATGGATTAGATTTGAACGGTAGGCGGACAACAAACTGTCCATTTGGCTGACGGAGGAAATTCTTTGCAAAGTTATCATCGCAGGATTTTTCTTCGGTTGAGATAAGATTCGTAGGGCATGCTTCTTCGATTTTCCAAAAACGGGTGAGCTGCTGATCTAATTCAGAATCAGTTGTAACTAATCCACAACAAGAATCAGCTACACAATCAACCTCCTCATTTGCGACTACAGAGGATACGGTCCAACCAAAGTAGGTTGATCGCAGGCACATCGAATCTATCCACACCTGTTCACCTGTGACAACCTTATCATAAACATCTATCCCAAGCAACAAGTCTATAGTTGGAATGTTGACTACAGGCTCATAAAAAAGGGGGTCAGCTAGAGCGAATTCTCTCAGACGACTTGAGTACTTTGAAATGGAAAGGTTATTAATGGTATAAGGGAGGGAGGTAGGATATACGGTTGCATTGACGTTAAGAGAAAAACATTTAAAACGACTTATCAATTCAATATTGACGAAACGGTTGCAATTAGTTTTAACATTATTAACACCAGCTATATTTTGTAACGATTTAGAAATAGAAAACGGTAAATGATATCGTGATACAAACGCTTGATTTATTAAGCTGCGCTGAGCTCCGGTATCTAGCAGGACACGGATCAACCCTGTGACATCACCACATTGAAATCGGACTAAAGCTGATGGAAGTACAGCTACTGGTTCGGTGGCTAATGAACAGACGCTAGTGTTCACAGAACTCGTGACTCCACTCTGTGCAGCATTTGGCGACGGGGGTTGAAGCTGGAGGCGTGCTTGTCGACACAGGAAGCGTATTTGATGGCTTGGCCGACTCGGATACAGAAGCTGGTGGGTTACCAAAATGCAACAAAGTATGATGCGACTTTGCACACTGGTTACACCTAGGCAGTTTGCGGCATTCCTTTGCGGTGTGATTCGACCCGAAGCAATTGCAGCAGAGATTGTTAGCTCTAATTACTTCATACCGATTGACTGGACTCAAAGATTTGAAGGCTACGCAGTCAATTAAAAAATGGTGCGCTTTACAGCACACACACGGGAGCTTAGTTGATGGCGGTCGATTCGTTAACGGTGACGCGAGGGCGCCAGAAGATGGTTCGGTAGAAACGGTAGCTGTGAGTAATTTCTTCTTCTCAGGTTTAGAAGAAGTCGGTTTTGGACTGAACACGCGGTCCTCGATATTGAACGCGCGACTCTGCAGAAATTTCTGTAGCTCTTTGTACATGGGATAAGATCGCGAGGCAACAGAATTCTCCCAATCACGCGCGGTGTCATTATCAAGCAGATTGCTAACCCAAAAGCAGATGAAACGAGAAAAAGTCTCATTGACTTTCTCACCAGCGGATTTCAAACCCCTGATGAACATATCAGCTTCATCTATCAATCCGCGAATTTCAGCTTCGGATTTTATGCGTTTGACATTCACGAATTTTCGAAACATATTTCGAAGGACGCTGCGAGGATTATCGTATCGAGCAACAACATAGCTCCAGGCTTCAGGATAGGAACGTTCCTCCAAATCGAAATCACGGACATGGAGCTTAGCATCGCCTACTAACGGAGTCTTTCAGATAAAATAGCTTCTGAATGTTAGTAAGCTCTTCGTTATTATGGACTAAATTTTCGAAAAGTTGCCTGAAGCTTTTAAAGGCAGTGATGTCTCCGCAGAATTTGGGTACGGTGATTTCTTTTAGTCTTAACTGATTTCCGCCAGCTCCAGTCACTGAGCGCTTCATCAACTCGGCATTTACTAAGGATTGTCGATTTTCGTCAGCCGATATTAATCTTTTGAAATTTCGAATTTTCGCTTCGGTAGAAAAAACGACATCACTTACTTCTTCGGATTCTCTCATGAGTTTGTTTTCCATTTGAGCATAGAGTGGATCAAGCTCATCTCCTGACGCGAGTATCTGATCAACAAACTCGTCATACTTGGCTTTAACGGTTCGGTATTCGGTGAGGATAGCTTCGAGCTTGCTCAAACGTTCGAAATCTAGCTGTCTTTGACCACTTAACGATTCGATGGTAGCTTTCAGACGCACTAGGTTTCTCTTTTGCACTCGTTTCTGCTTTTTCAAAGCTTCCATGATGCGGTTCGAATAGAATCCAAAGAAAACGGTCGGTAAAACGGTAAGAAAAACGGTAAGAAAAACGGTTACGGTTCACAATACATCCGGTCGCGGAGGATCAAGAAATGTAGGTGACGGTTTAGCACTTTTTTGAACTCGGTAAAAAAAATGAAAAAGAATGCTTGAAAACAGCTTAAAACGTTATAATTAATTAACAAGAAAAATAAGACATACTCGGACATGCAAGTTCGGTATCTCGGTATCGATTTTCGCTAAAACGTAGAGGCTCGGTCGGTACATTGATACTATACTATACTATATTACACTCTTCGATTGGTAGGTACAATATTTGAAGCCAGCAAGCTTCGGCAAAACAGCGGTGGGAATTCGCTAGGAGATAAGCGAGTCGTTACTCGCTACAGGTATATTACCATACCAATTAATATTGAAAAATAAAAAATAAAATAAAAACTGGAACATATTTCCCTTTAATTTTAAAAATAACTGTACAAACGACATAAGTAGAATATTTTATGATTACGTACAATATCAGATGTACCGATGTACATTTTCCCTTTCCCTAAGTTCTAATAAATCATGCAGAAATCTTGAACGAGGATATTCACATTGAAAACCGATGAAGAAAACCTATAAATTTTCGCATACTAAAAGGATAAAAGCCTTCTGGCACATTTGACAAAATAGTGTTTGGCTGGTACCTCTTGATCAGTACTTCAACATTCATTTTCCACATTTTTCACGTTTTTCTCACTTACTTCTGAAAACAATTAAGAAGAAAAGGAAGGGAGAATGGAAACAAATAAAATCTTCGTGACAATTCTCGGAACATTTTCTGGAAGTTGCTATTTTTGTTAATCCCTTATGTTTCTACATACATATATCTCATCTGTATCAGCGAGATCTGCACACTATTGGTAAATTCAGTAATATGTGATTCCACGAGCTGAACAGCTGAAGAGATTAATAACGAGAGATAAGCTGTTGATTAAATAACAGAATTATATTGAGTATAAATACATCTATAATGAAAAACTACTTAAGTTTGAAGAGTGAATACTTATTGGCTTTTGCATTTATTACTCTATGAATAGTTTTATTTGGAAATTCACTGACTTTTTTTATTTTATTTATTTATTAAGAAGAAGAAAAAAGTTTATATTAGATATTGAGAGAATATTATTCTGGTATCTCTCAGGTTCCGGGTTCCTTTGATTTTAAATCTGTACAGGTAAGATTTTAGGTGGACAACGAATTTAGTTAGGTATGTAAATGACATATTTTACATGTAAGACTTTCTTCGGTATGTTTCGAAATAAAAACAACAAGCAGCAGCCATACGAAACCGTCTTCTACAAAACAACTTACAACAACAACAAGCTCTAAAACGCAGTACAGCTCAACGCATCTAAAACGGAGTCACATCTGAAACCTTTTACGTCATCGAGAACAGCCACAAGGTGTCGATGTGACGTATACTCGGCGTAGCGGGCAAAACGACTCTTTTTAGTGACTCGACAATTTATGAAAACGTCTTTCTTCCAACGCTTACTCCTGTACGCTGTACGAGTTATTTATTATTCTTCAAGTTGTTCAGTGTTCAGTACTCAGACGTTAATATCAAGTGGTAATATGGATGGCGATTCTGTCGTAGTTCGTAGTTTTGTAGGATGTTAATTATTGATGAATATAGAGTGCGTTAATGTTAAGCATAATTCAGACTTTGATTCAGACGATACGAATTGCAGCATTATTTGCCGACCCTAGTCATGCAGCATTGCTGCTTGTTCAACTATTAGACAGGCGGATCCTTATTATTCAAGTTTCGTTGTCGATTGCTGAATATTGTTTGCTTTTTTCTACAGATTTTAACATCTTCTTCGTGTCTTAATAAGATTACTCAGATACCTGTGGTTTTGTTACTACTGCATTTCTATCGAGATATAGCCGGGAGGATACCGTCGTGCCAAAGATGGGTTGTTCTACGTCTTTTCATTAGTAATGATTTTATGACTGGCTTCCTCGCGTTGTCCGGTAAAGACCTACCTCTGCCTGTAAGTAATAGAAATGAAGTTCTACGCCATTTTACCGCGTGATAGTGAAAAATTCAATCGATTTTATTCGTTTTCAAGGTTGTAAACGAAATTTTTGCCAATCTGAAGAAATTACCTGGTATATCTAGAGTTGTACCCAGAAGTTGAACGCATTCCAGAATTATGAAGTTAGGTAAGTTGATGCAAATAATCTCATTTTACAGTTTAAAGTTTCAAATGCTTCTTACTATGTTCACGATTCAGCAGAATCATTTTTGATTCATATACAGTGATAATTCATATTCACGTCTTATATTCGGTTTATTTCAGAGGAGTGGAAAAATTTCTTCAACGAAGCTGGAATATCAGATTCCGATGCGTCAATATATGCTCAGAAATTTGAGGAGCATTGTGTTTCAAAGGATACGGTATTCGATCTCGACGAAAATAATTTGATTTATATTGGTATTTCCAAAATGGGTCATATTAAAGCTATTATGCGACATGCGAAAATAGTAAGTAGAAGTCTATGTTTCATTGATCACACTCTTTTCTTTTTTCATGCTATTCATATGATTCTATCATTAATTTTTTACAGTTCAAGACAGCTGAAGAGGTAGCGACAGCAGCGATACTGGCATCAAGTGCTGTAAGTATTATTTGAGAATTTTTTTGTCGGCAGTATTCTGATTTTGTTGTTGTAGTTTTCAAAGTATTTAGCGAAATTTCCAAATCATATACTTACGAGAATTTTCATGATTGGGCTAGCTAGTCGAAATGAGCAACATATTTCTGTGCTGACAAGATTAGTTTTTTGAAAAGAATTTTAGAAGCGAGAACGCGGAATCAGTACGAAGCTTCTAGCTGCACTGAGTATGAGATAGAACTCGAGTTCACCCAAAGGTCTCAATCGATGATGATTCACAATCAGAATCTAAAAGTTAACATGATCATTCGGTGATTAATTCTTAGTCATTACAGATTATTCTCATTCTAGTTACATCTTGGATCAGGACATTTTTTTCGTCATAGTTCCACTTCTCTCCTCCTCTGTATCTAGAAGGTTGTGATGAAAGCTGGTTCGACATAAAGATGTTTCGACCAATTCAAGAATACGATTGATTTTTCAGTTATGTCTAGGTTTGGGAGGGAATGTTAATCTCAAATTTTCGTGATCAGGCTCCTTAGTTGGAATGAGTAACATTCCTGTAATGACGAGATTGTTTTTTTTTCCCGAAATACGCGTTTCGAGTATGAGTATCGAAATTCATCATGTTCAGCTGATGAGTACACCTTCATTTTCTTAAAAGAACTTCGAGAAAAAATTCATATGAAACTACAATTTGACTCCATTTTGACGTCGATGAGGAGTCAACTTGTAGAGGCCACTCAAATTAGCAAATGAAATGCGATTAATCTTTTCGAAAAACGTCTATTCACTGGTTTTTTTGATTGATTCTACAGACAAGCGAGCGTAAAATTGTTTATTATTTCTTCGATGACGACGTCCGATACTCTGCTCGCTGATAGCTGTCTTCGATTACGAATTAGGATGAGAATCAGTGTTAGGGTCTCTTTTCAGTTCAAGATCTGGTCGAAAAAAAAATACAGGGTCTTTTCAGATTCGAATCTCGACAAAAAAAATAAATAAAAATACGAGTTCTTTTCCGATAAGTACGGATGTCGAAAAAAAATATTTTCGCCTGACAATATACTCGAGAAAAAATTAATATGAAACTACAATTCTGAACTGACGGTAATAACAATCTTACTCGTGTGTGCTCCGATCATCGATAGCTTCAGATTGATTAAAACATTTTAAACTGCACCCCCGGGTCTTAAAGTTGGTGGTTTTTGATTAGGAAGTACCATATAAATAGAAAAGTAATTTGATTAGAAAGAAAAGGTTCGATGTATGAATCGGATTTATCGGGAAACAATAATTTCGAGAAATAATTACCATAATTTTTCGGACGGAAAATACCTCGTGTTAGTAACTTTCGAAGGAATTTGAATCG
The DNA here is from genome assembly GCA_031841125.1 of Acanthococcus lagerstroemiae. NCBI lineage: Eukaryota > Metazoa > Arthropoda > Insecta > Hemiptera > Eriococcidae > Acanthococcus > Acanthococcus lagerstroemiae. Next base: position 36,483,106 of record CM063106.1, on the reverse strand, counting down.
TGTATCGAGATAAGTTTGATTTAGACCGACAACCGAAAATGTAAATCTAGTTGGTCAGTCAAGTTGGGGTAGCTGTCGAAACGTACAGGGAGTTTGTATCGTAATGTAGACGACGAGAGAAAAGTTCGTGATGATAATCTCAATTTGAATTTACGTACACACATCATTTTTACTTTGCCATCGATTTTTTCGAAGTTGTGAAATAATTTTTCGTTTTTGTTATTCTCGAACGATGAAATTTTGTTTCGTTTCGTTTGCCATCTCTGCGTATCGTTCTTCAATACTTTTCTCTCATGAATTATCATTCGTGTACGAATATCTGAATACACATCGTTCAACTGACTGTTTCGTATCACTTCGCGACGTGAACGTAGGGATATTTTCGGATTCATATCTGGACAAACATTTTTGAAAGTGTTTAGCCATAAAAAAATGATCATTTCTGCTTTTGTATACGAGTTGAAATTTTCATAATTCAGAATCCAAAAGTTAGAATGATCATTTGGTAATTAATTCTCAGTCATGCGGGATGTATATTGGTCGTAATTATCAACTGCACTAGTATAGTGGCATGGTCGAGATTATCTCCGAATATTCCGTTGAGTGAAATGTGAATTGTTGGGTGAAAGTTGAACTCGTACGTGTGTGAGTCGATTTTGATGTGTAGCGGTAGACGTCTATAGCTGCGGACATCTGATTTCATTAATCCATCGAGAGGGATGGTATGTGATAGATCGGTCAATGCGTTGCTTGTAGTTGTCCGAGGTTTGAGTCCTTGGTAGTCTGGATGAGAGCGATCGTATTTTGCAGGATTATTCCGTTTTCGTTTTACGAGGATTTGACAGTCGACGACGAGAGTCATTCGTGTACGAATATCTGAATACCTACACATCGTTCAACTGACTGTTTCGTATCACTTCGCGACGGCGACGTGAACGTAGGGATATTTTCGGATTCATATCTGGACGAAAAGAAGAAAAACAAGCGAGGTCGCTGGGCGACCTGGCAATAATAGGGTGTTTGCCAATAAAACATCCGTTCTCAATTCACTCAATATCAGGATAGTCAAAACATACTGATGATAACAGGGTCTACGCCGGCATGTTTATAGGCCGATTTCATGTATCACGTAATCTGAACTGTGAATCCGTTCTCAATTCACTCCTATTTCAATCCCTTTCAAGAGGGTGCTGTCATCTTACATGTATATTTCATATCCGATCTAATTCTTGAGTTCTTGTGACGAGAACATAGTACGATATCATCGTCAGTCCCTTCATCAGAAAAATCTTCTTCGAGTTGAATCGATCGCCTAGCTGGAAAAACTTGTACTATAACATTTTCGTTCATTGTTAGAAGGATATCATTGCTGCCATTCGGATCTCGATGAAAAAAAATTCGCGTTCTTTTTGAATGGGCTATCATCAACTCGATACTGAACACAGGGAACCAATACGATTCATTAACGGATCGTTTTGGTGTTTCAGTGTTATACTACGATTTTTCAGTTCACAAGAAGAGGCGGAATCGAGAAAATCTAATGAAGTATCGTCTTATTCTTACACGAGTTAATTATGATTCACCTAACGATGTCTTTTCCTTTCACGTGCTACGGAATCTCCGAGATTATTCGAAGAACGTTGAGAAAAAATTGATATGAAACTACAGTTTGACTTCATTTCGACGTCGATGAGGAGCCGACTTGTAGTTTCGTGTGTATTACGCGAATAGGTCTTCATATCCAATCAGCGGTCAAATATCACTCGTTTTTTATCTCTTCGAAGAAATTATTACGCATTGGAAAAATATTTTTAACACATCTGCTGCATACCTAGTGTAGACTATCCTAGGACGTTTTTTCTTATCTGATTGCTGTTTCAAACAATCTTCGAGTACAAATCAATTCAGTAATGACTCGATAAATCGTACTTCGATTTTCTTTAATTCATTTCTTTCTTCGTCTGGCAAGTATTGTAGATGATTTTTTTTGTTGGGGGGGGGGGAATCTTGTGCTTTCAAGTTCTTGCGTGTAATTTGAATATTTTTAAAAGGCTGATGTGCAGAGTATCCCATCTACAGTCGTATTCTAAAGAAAAGGCGATAGAAGCGTTGCAAAAACAAGATTCATCCTTCTGCACATCGAGTGACAAATCTGTAGTATTGAATATTAGACAAGAAGAATCGAGAATACCCCTTCCTATTTGTTGCTATCAATTTTCAAAAGTTCTTCTTTCCATGTAAAGGTGTAAACCAACATATTTTCGTTCTCTATCGTTCTGTACGAGAAACTTTGTCTCAGCGTTAATTTTTTCAAGAAAGTATAGTGATTTACGATCACATTGTAAAATACCGATGACTTCAATTTGACAATCTCTTCGAGTAATTTATTTAGCGTTGGGATTTTCATGAAACGAGTAGTATTTTTCATTAAGCTAGACTCTTGTTGGTCTTTAGATAGCATTCGTATCGTTGTTTTTTTACCTTGTTCAAGAAATTTTACGTGGTACATCTATTCACGAATTTTATGATCGTGTTTGTCAGACAAATAAGCGATTCTGATGAATGTAGAAATTTGATTAGAAAGAAAAGGTTCGATGCATGAATCGGATTTATCGAGAAACAATAATTTCGGGAAATAATTACCGTAATTTTTTGGACGGAAAATACCTCGTGTTAGTAAATTTCGAAGGAATTTGAATCGTGTATCGAGATACGTTTGATTTAGAACGACAATCAAAAATGTAAATTTTTGTAATCAAGTTCGTCAGTCAAGTTGGGGTAGCTGTCGAAACGTACAGGGAGTTTGTATCGTAATGTAGACGACGAGAGAAAAGTTCGTGATGATAATCTCAATTTGAATTTACGTACATTCATCATTTTTATTTTGCCATCGATTTTTCGAAGTTATGAAATTATTTTTCGTTTTTGTTACTCTCGAACGATGAAATTTTGTTTCGTTTCGTTTACCATCTCTGTGTATCGTTCTTCTATACTTTTCTCTCATGAATTATCATTCGTTCGTTCAGCAGAAGTATTTTTACAAAATTTGTGAATAATTAGTATTAAGAGAATAACACAATGGTGGGCAAAAACATCTATCAGCTCTTATGTTCGGGCACAAAAGACCTTAAACATGATTACCAATAAGTTTTTTCCTTATGTGAGCTATAAATGAGTATGCTAGTTCCATAGGTAGACTTTTCCGAATTTAGGGAAATTGAGTTAAGTATCGTTTCGGTTACTGTACAACACTGCCTATAACGTGACGTCATCGATTTTCAAAAAACAACAAGAGAAGCGCTCCAGTATGCAAACGAAAATTGGTTTAGAATCATAGGTAGACTTATCCTATGGAGAAGTCTGGGTCTGACACGATTATTGTTTTGTTTACAAAACTGTGTTTTTGATAATGAATTATTGTCATCGTGTACTAATGTAAAACAATAAGTAGTCTTTTCTTTTCAATTATTGCTCAATTTTTTATAACTATATAGCAAAAACTGAATCATGTTGCGTTTTCATTTTTTGTGTATTGATAATAAAAATGTCTCATTTTGAAAGGTGATAACAACTACTGATAATTTCCATTTTATTCCTCTTTTTGCAGCCTTTTATAGCAATAATAAACAAAAATTGATAAGCAATTTCAAAACATCGTGTCAAACCCAGACTTCTCCATCTTTGAACGCCTTTTGAACACGAATCGGAGTACTTGAAAAAATTTTCGACCTATATCTTCAATGTAAGCACCTATATCCAACCATTAAGCCCGAATATTAGCTGAGAAACATTTTTTTGCGTTTTCTGGAAAACTAGGTTTTTGGAGAAGTCTACCTATGGAACTAGCATACTCAAATGGTGAATCATCTATACCCTCTTTCCGTCATGCCGTCAACGAACCATATTTTAAATTTGTTCAGTGTGTTCGAATGTATTTTGCATTTTCGTTCAGCAGAAGTATTTTTACAAAATTTGTGAATAATTAGTATTAAGAGAATAACACAATGGTGGGCAAAAACATCTATCAGCTCTTATGTTCGGGCACAAAAGACCTTAAACATGATTACCAATAAGTTTTTTCCTTATATCTTTACCAACAACCATCAATAAAAGATGAGGTAGGCTAGTTTCTTTTCCAGTCAAGAACCGACCCTCTTCCAGCAGCTAGCTACTTGTTTCATTGTATTTTTATGTGAAATATATACTATTTTTACGTTTATGATGTTTAAAACTTACTATTCTCTTAGTATTATAATTATGCAGTAGCTTTGCTAGTACCAACTGAGTAGATAGCGGCTGCAAGCTGCGTCATGACCTGATCAGTGATCCACTTTGAAAAATTAATGTTACATTTTTACATTAGATATTTAAAAATGAAATTTATTTGAAAAAAATAATAATACTTTGTATAACAGACTTCAGAAAAATCTTTTAAAATATAGGTAATGACAGAAGTCGGGAAAGTCACAAAATAAATTACCTCATTTGGCAAAATCTTAAAAAATATAGGTAATGACAGAACAACAAAGTCAGGAAAATCACAAAATAAACTACCTTCTCATTATTTGGTAAAATTTAAAAAATATGGGTAATGACAATAGTCAGGGAATTCACAACATAACCTAGGTTCCTACTTACTACCTACCTAGATAATGATTAATATTTTAGTAGCTTTCGACTATCTGACCTAGATTCTTTCCACAGTAAAAATAATGAAGTTTTAACATTATATGTTTGTTAGAAGTCTACAAGGAAACCTCTCTTGATTTACAAGCCACCTCAGTTGAGATCGACAGAAGAAAGCGATTCTAACCTGCTAGCTGATTTGGTGAACAAAGTCAATTTCTTGATAGCGCGCGAAATGATTTTGGATGAAATGGAGGGTGCAGACTTTCAGAAACTAACTGAAGCAGAAAAAGAAACATACAGAAAATTCCGCAAAGTACGTAACATATTCGCTCATCCCAGACATCTTAATGAGTCATTCAATCATTAGAAATTGAAACCTGTTTTAGATGAATTATTAAACGCTATCAGAAGAACGAAACAGTAACAAGTTTTTATTCCTGTATGTTGTGACCATTACGAAGTTTGTGGAGTATTTGTATGTGCTTGGAAATTGTATGAACTAATTTATAAGTTTTCTCGATAAGACGACAATGAAACATTGTAAGAAATGTCTAGTTAGATTGTAGCGTATATGGTAACACTGTATTAATTTTTTTCTTTTTTGTATTTCCATGTAGCCATGTACTGATATTACGTAATAAGATTTTAACAGGCTGATGTACACGGGCGAGTTAAACGCGCTAGTAGCTTGCTAGCGAGTTGAACGCTGAATCAAATATATTCGTGCGTTTACATTACACGCTAGCAAGAAAGTCCTATGCAGCGTTTTACTCGCTTGTGTACATGAGCCTGATTTAACTCCACTGTAGAAGGTACATGTGATCGTTAATATAATAATGAAAGCTGAACTAAAATCGAACGCTTTAAGATTTCCTACAATTTGATGATTTGATATGAAATATGTTTCTAGAAAAAATTCATTTTATTTTACTTGAAATAAATATTACAAAACATAATAAATACATTTTTTATGTATGACTGATTACCTAGTTATAATACAATCATCTGAAGATGTTGGTTTAGATGTGCACTAAAAATTCCATTCTTGTTCCTGGATCTTTGATGGTTGTGATTCAATGAAGCTGAATCATCTTGAATAGGATCTACTTGCATAACTTGATGACAACTTTCAGGAGACAATTGTAACTCGCTAAAAATAAGAAAAATTCTTGATTTCCTAAAATTGAGTACTCAGTTAAACTCTTCTAAATTGTCAATGAATGATAAATAATCAAATTTTTTGTTACTTTGATTTTCCTTTTGTACATTTGCTTTTATAACTTTATTTGAATTGATACAAACTTTTCTTGTAGAATTTTCAGGTTTTTCTTCCTTCTTGGATGTATCAATTCTACTATCATTGCAATGCGATAAAACTTTAGTTTCAGGTATTTTAAAAATACCAAAAGTGAATCTCCCATTTTTATCCCAATTAATTTTTATAATATTCAGATTTCTTCTGTGAGGAATATCATATTTTATTAGATATTTATTGATAGTTTTCAAGCTTATATTATATTTTTCCCTGAAAGATTTTTTTGTATTATTTATAAAATCATATTCTCTCATCAATTTGATTAGTGTTGCATGATCCATTTATTTATAAAATTTTTGAGAATGGTAAATGGGAAATGGTAACTGGAATGGAATGGAAAAGGGAAGGGGAAATGGTAAAATGGAATGGAAAGTGGAATGGTAAATGGTAAAAAAAAAAAAAAAATAGAAAAAATTTTATAAATAAATGGCAAATGAAAAATCTTTAGTTACATTAACTTCAATAGTTAATTCATTCAGCGCAGATGTAAAAGAGATGATAAGTTTTAATCTAGAAAATTTAAAACATTATTATGAGAATCAATCAACATCAGATATTGCTAAATCATACATGGACTTGATCAAAGAATTTCATAAAAGGATTAATGAGAAAAATTTTGATGATGAAACTAAAAAGAATTACAGAAAGCTTGTTAATATAATTTTTGCTCCTGCTTGTGAAGCAAGATGTAACAATATACTGTATCAAAATTTATCAAATGATTTAATAAATGTCCTGAATAATAGCAAACATTTGGAAAAAGAGAATTATCAATTGAAAGAAGAGAATAATAGATTTCTCAAAAAATATAACGAAAAATCTCAAATTAAACCTGTTAAATATGATTCTGGTTTAGATATATCTGTATACAACAACAAAATCATTTAATTTACTACCAGTTTCAGAATTAATGAATATTCAAAAGAAAGTAGATGCAATGAAAATAGATTTTAGTAATAAATTTACAAGAATTGCTGTCAAAGACTCAGATATCCCATCTAAAGATAAAATAGAAAGAATTTATGCAAAGACTAGTGAGTCAGAAAAATCAGTCATAAATCAAAAACCTAAAAAATCAAAAAATTAATAGCCTACCTATAGAACTTGAACTTAGAAGTTTAGGTCTATTTTGAACATATTTTGAGAAGGTGATTTTCAGTCTATTTTAAGATATTTTTGTGTCTATCTTAGGAGAGTCTATTTTATGTCTATTTTGAACATATTTTGAGAAGGTTTTAAGAAGGTTTTATGTTTATCTTATTCTTAATAAATTTCCTCGTAAAAAATATTATATATAAATACTTGGTTGAAGACAAGCTTCAGTTAGAGAGCAACATGGATATAATCACTGATCATGCTTTAGATGATACTTGTAAGAAAACTTTTAATAAATTGATGACAGAAGAAGGATCAACTTTCAAAGAATATGTTGAAAATAACACAACAGATTCAAAAATAATTTTCTTTATAAATTTTTCTCTTAATAAATTGAAAGGGAAATTTCATTAAGGAAAAATGAATACTAGAAATCAGATCACTATAAGTGTTATAAAAAATGAGACTGGAAGCCAAGACTCACAAATTGATCAATGGATTCAGTTTTTTAAAGTACATAATTTCTATGCAAATAAAACTACAAGACAAATAGAAAACTATTTACCCGATAAAGAATTTGGTTGCCCTGAAATTGCCCCGGACTTATTGCCCTGCAAAAGGCAACTGGTTGCCCTGTAATTGCCCTCCAGCACTCCAGCACCGACCAATCAGAACGCACCATTTTACCATTGCGTAAAAAGGCAACATGTTGCCCTCAAGTTGCCATCTGAGTTGCCTTTTCAGATTGCCCCATGGTTGCCCTATCGGTTGCCCTTCTGGATTGCCCTCGTGTTGCCCCATGGTTGCTCTCTCAGTTGCCCTTCTGGATTGCCCTCTGGTTGCCCTCTTGTTGCCCCATGGTTGCTCTCTCAGTTGCTCTCTCAGTTGCTCTTCTGGATTGCCCTATGGTTGCCCCGTGGTTGCCCTTCTGGATTGCTCTCTTGTTGCCCAGTGGTTGCCCTTCCAGATTGCCCTCTTATTGCTCCATGGTTGCCTTCTCAGTTGCCCTCTTGTTGCCCTATGGTTCCCAGGATGTTCAGTTCAGTACTACTCCCCCATGAAGACACACTCACTTATATCACAGGTGACAAAATGGAATAAAAGTGTAAAAGTCAAAGGCTATATTAACTGGAAAACAAGATTGAGTATATACATATTATGTAAAAGAAGGGAATGAGGATGTAATCCAATAAAAATCCTCAAAGGAAATGAAAATGAGGTACCTATCTCTTATATATGGGTCATTCTACCGAAACCTTGATAATTCATGCTTTTTTTGTTTAAAAAAAAAATAAAGACAAAACATTATTACTTGTTTTTTCATCGAAATCATTTATATGCATATAATAGAACGTATTTATGAGGTTAAACCAATAGCATACTTCCTAGGGGAGGAGACAGAGGGGGCTCAAAATGATAAGACCACTACGCTGAAGGAATGGCAGCCCACGTTGAAGGAACTGTTGGCTATAGAAAGAAGTTCCTACGCGCACGCGTGCCCGTGTACTGTGAATACGCACGTACTCTTCCACACGCACATCAATGAACTTGTATCAGTGCTGCCAGGTGCTCCGGATTTTCTAGTCAATCTCCGGATTGATCGACCTTCGGCAAAAAATATCTGAATTTTTGAATAATGTCCGGAAAGTTTGGGGAAAATCCGGATTTTCGTTGTTTTTTCTCGTTTTGTGGTTTATTCAACTTCTGATTAGTTTGAAATATTTTTCTGTGGCTGACTGCATTTTCACTGCACTAAACTGGACTAGAAAAAATGTTTTCTCACTTTCTTACCTTAATAATTACTCAGTTTTCCTTCCACCCACAGCATCCTTTTTCAGAAATATTTGCTCTGTGTCTGTTTTCTGACAGGTTCAAATTTGACCACGGTGAAGGACAAAAAAGCGAGAGACACGTTATCAAATATGGCTTGCGCATTGATTCTGATCGAGTCTATAACACGTACTGCATTACCAACTTGTTCACTGTACTCACAAAAACTGTACACACGCATCAGTTTATCCAAACACGCAGAGATAATATTTACAAAAAAATTTTTGAAGTCCAATCCATGGCGAAGGACAATTATGTCGAAGGGATTTTTGAGCATTTAAATGAGATTTCCAAAAGGGGTAGGGGCACGATACTTCAAATTAATAAAAAAGATACAATAATTTATCCTCTGAGTTTATACAGTATTAGAGGACTCTATTGTTTATACATTGCCAGATATCTATCTGGGACAAAAGCAACAAGGTTTCGGTAGAATGACCCGTATACATGATTAAAAATAGGATAATGAATGGCTGCGTCAGCATACAGCTATACAGTTACATATTATTGAATAGAATTGACATTTGAAATATAAAGAATAATATGTGACCGGCTCTGAAGGAGTAGACCTTATGGCTAAATTATTGATTTTGAGATGTGAATGGTTTCTGAACTTTCGAACCCTCCTCTTTCACGCATTATCGTGTGCGAAATAGCAAGATATGCATTCTAGGCGATGGTAGAGGGGCATTGATTACACCATATCATTGCAAAAATACGAGTAATGAGCGTACGGTTCGTTGTGTCGTTGTTGAGTAATTGAGGAGATGAGAATCAAAAGTGACTTCATCCAATTTTCATTTGAAATGGGTTAGTGAGCGTTCCTGACGGTAACGGAACATGAAAATGTTTGTCACGTACGTTTTGTGAGTTGCCTGCCTACCATATTAGTAGGAGAAACCGCCCCAGGCCACGCGCAGTAAATCCCATCAATTTTTCTCAGTTTCTGAAAACATTTTCTGGCGAATAATGTCACTTTTGATTCTAACCTCTGCTGCTTTAATGGCTTCTGCCGTTTTTGAATATCTGCAACGAAGCATTGCAATTTGATCAAGCCAAATATGCGATATCTGGTGCAAATTCCGTGTGATCCACGACTAAAAAAATCAGCGGAATTTTCTGATTCAGTCCGGCATGAATGCACCCTAAGAATGCACCATGCACAATCCTCTGATACCTGTCACTCTATAATGCTATGCTGCTACACGTTTCGTAGGTACACAGAAATATATACGGAAAACGTATTACGTTTAGCATGTACGTCTTACTTGTACTCACCTCTTCGAACGGCAACGGTGTAGAATCTGACTATACTTCAAATTGCTTCGCTTTTTCACTTTTAATAACGTATGAAATACAATTTCAGCAATCTTTCACGCAACACTCGTATCTCGGAAATACTGGACAAAGTTGTACAATAAAAACTGTTTAACCGAAAGGCAACCAATGAGCAACCAAGAGCAACCAAAGGGCAACCAACGGGCAACCAACGGGCAACAGTGAAGTTTGCTGGAGAATATGAGGCAACTTCTAGAAGTGGGCGGTCCTTCAGCGTGGTTACCCTGTAGTTGCCCTAAAACGGCAATAGTTACCCTATTCTACAAGGCAACTACAGGGCAACCGGATTCAAATTATTTATCGGGTAAGAAAGTATAGAATTTATATAGCTTTTGAAGGAAGAGAAGTAGTAGAAAAATTGAAAGAATTATATTTTATATTATTGCAAAAATTAACTCAATCCAGATTACCTCAACAAAATAGAATGCAAATCACTTTTACATTAACAAAGGGGGAAATAAATACATGGCTTACGGGAACTCCATTCAAGTTTGATATAAAAATATTTTTAGTACTGATAAACCAGATCAAAGATATAATCAATTCAAATTTGATAAAGATATATTTAGCTCAAGTAATAAGAATGATGAAGATATACTTGGAGTAAATGAATTTAAAATTAGACCTAAATTTGTAGCTGAGAATTTTGCAAGTAGACACACACAATTTTAAATTGAAAATGAAAATGAATGGGGAATACAAGACTTGGAAGAATTTTTAGATGTTATGAAAAAACAGACTCTTGGACTTCTTAAAAAATGGATAAATTTACACAATGGAATTAGAGCTCATTTCTGTGTGACTGCAACCTATGAAAGAAGAGGTCATACTATTGAGAATACTCCAATGTATTTACAAACTGAAAATTATCCCGTTGAAGATTTTCCCACTAAAAACATGAAAATCTAGTTGCGCTGCATACACGTATTAGAGTGGAAATGCCACTACGACCTTTTGTCTTTTCAAAGAAAACGCACGCTCATGGAATGCGAATGTCAGTGGCGCTATGCCGCCGACGACGTATCTTTACTACCACTCTTGCATCTAACCCAGTTTTATATACAGAGCTCATCAATGTAGTAGTGGAAGTGGTTTTCCGAATGTGTTCCACTTGGATACGCACATCAAAATCTTCAACGGGATATATTCCTTTGTGAATCTAATTTGAATGATATATATAATAATGTTACAGACTATATAATGGGAAGACATGAAAATATAGAGGATAATTTAGAGGGTACTCAATGGGTTTTCATATCAATTGATAGTTTCAGAATTAATATAAATAGGTATGATCCATTAAACGCTGGTTCTTATATTGAACTTCCCAAAATTCTAGCAAAAAAGAAAGCAATTGTGAATATAGAAAATTATGATAATCAGTGTTTTAAATGGCACATATTAGCTCATTTTCATCCAGTTGATGGGAAGCAACATCCAAATCGTGTAACAAAATATAGACAATATATGAACATGATTTTGATAATGAATTTAAAGGAATAAAATTTCCAGTAAAAGTTGAAGATATTACAAAGTTTGTTAATAGAGTAAATGAAAATAATAAAGTTGAAGGAGGATTATCAATTAATGTATATCATCATAATAATAGCTATAAAATTTACCCATTATCAATAACAAAAGATGAAAAGAAAAATCATATTGATTTACTATTTTTAAAGGAAAAAGGAAAGACTCATTACTGTTTAATCAAAGATTTATGGAGATTAGTTGGAAAACAACCCGATCTGCGTTTTTAAGCTTGTGACACTATCTGTGGCAAAAAAAAGTGCTCAAGTCTGTAAATTTCGCAAATTTGTGGTAAAAGTGTGGCAAATATTTAGATCCGACCCTTTTATCACTGGAAATATGTCACACGGCCTCCGTGACATTAAAGTGTCACAAATATGCTTATGTGTGACAGTTTATGTTGTCATATTTAAGCAGAAAACTGCTTATTTGTGGCAATTTGAGAGAACCTAGAAATTAAATAATTAATCGTTATACTTAAATTCAACTTTGAACATATATTGTCTTGTACTAACTGGGATTGTGATTGTGCTCTCATTTCTGTGTTTTAATTTGAAATTTGACGACTACTTATAATTTATGATTTTATATTTAAATATATTTCGTTCGTGTGTTGCTGTGCTCCTTGACCACCACGTGTGCGAATGAAATACATGGCTACAATGAAAACGAGTAAGTTACCTAATTATAATTATTATCCTGTGTATTTTTCCTCTTTCAGTCTGTTCTGTTATTTGGAGCTTCTTAGTATATATACGAGTCTATATTTCAAAATCACTGGTAAACAGCGCGTGTATGTTCCTCACGCTGTTCACCAGTGATTTCAAAATATACTCGATCGTATATAGACGATGAAGCTCTCCAAATAACAGAACAGGCTGAAAGAGGAAAAAATACACAGGATAAGTATATAATAATCTTCCTCCGGATGATCTTTGCTGGCGGAATTTTTCTGTAGAATAACATCCTTTATAAGTATCTACGCTTGTTCACCTGATAGATAAGCTGGAATCAACATAGCTGCATGATACCTGTATTTTGTGATTGCACTGCGCTGAGAGAATAATATCCGTGCATTTTGGAATTGCTGGCAGTTTGTATTCTGAGAAGGAGCGCTCCAACATCAATCAAAACCAAAAGTGCATATACATAAGAACTCAATATTTTGGTAGAAACTATATGACATAGCGTTTACTGATAAGCATTTTTCAATGTGAGTACACATTTTTGAATCGGCAGCCCAATTTTGAAAAATTCTACTTTTTACGCTCTTTCCAAACATACTAATAACTCATTTTGTTTACAAATGTTGGTTGGTTCCTTGACGCTGAATATAGCGTCCAATTAAGTTGAACAACTTAGTCAGGGGTTGTTTTTAGTCCTGTACTTTATTTTTAGTACCTATCTATAATTATTATTTTGTTGTATGTATGTAAAATATACATTTTCTACGTGCTTTTTGTAAATATTGACTACATTATTTACATTGTTATCGCGCTCCTACCACACTCGCTTTGCGGTATCGTGTGTTTATTTATTCTTATGGCAGAAATATATTTCTGTAATATATGTAATATACCTATGCGATGCTCACAATTGAGGGTGCAGCGGGGGCTATAACCAGCGCCTGCAGAGGCGAGCAAAAAACTGCGTAAATGTGACACTTATTAAAATGGCACAAATGAGCACATTTCTGTCACAAGTGGCATTAAAAACTGCCCAGTAAGCAAAAAACTGCTTAAACGTGACATTTTTTTAATTGACACAAATGAGCACATTTCTGTCACAAATGGTATTAAAAACTGCCCAGTTGTGACACTGGTGGCAGCAGACTGACAAAAACCCGTTCTCGTCTCTGATTGGTGGAATTAATTGTCACAAATTGTACAAAAAAGTGCTGAAATTATCATGTCACATTTGAGCACTTTTTCTGAAAAATTCGCAGATCGGGAAACTACAAAAAATTGTAAAAAGAAATATCTTTGTAAAATGTGCTTGAACAGTTTTCCTTGTGAAAAGGTATTATTTGATCATAAGAGTTATTGTGGATTGAATAAACTAGCAAAAGTGATTCTACCCGATGAAGCTGATAATATTGTTGAATTTAAAAATTATAAACATTCAATGAGGGTACCATTTGCAATATATGCTGATTTTGAAAGTCTTATAAGAAAGCTTAATAAAGCAAGAGAATTGAATGCTAAGATAGAAAAACTAAGTAAAAAATTACATATAGGACTAAAGAAGAAGTTGAGAAATATGAATCCTATACAATAAAACTTCAGAAGCATTTTCCAATTAGTTTTGTCTATTATATTAAGTATGCTAATGGAGAAATCAAACAGAATCTATTTGAATATTTTGGTTTAGATGCTCCAAAGAAATTGCATGAGAAATTAAAAGAAGAAGCAATTTCCATTGCTAAGGAATATTTAGATAAGAAAATAAAAATGAAAGAACTATCTGAGACACAAAAAATGGAATATAAGTACTCTAAACAATGTCATATCTGTGAAAACAAACTTTCAATAACCAGGGTGTATAGTGATACATTTCAAAGAGCTCATCTTTAATATTATGCCTGTTATTGTTATGCGTATAATTGTGTGTTTCAATTGGTCTTCAAAGTATTTTATTATAATTATGAAAAGTTTATTCCTACGTTAGCCGTTGTTGTCAATATTTTTGACCTGTTAAGGGTATGTTTACATTGGAAAGAATTTGTAAACAGTGCGTTGTATGTTGTATCGATACTTGGAAGCAGGATAAAATACACAGTTCTCACGGAGAAATGTCTGCAGATTGAAATCAAATCGCTTCAACAGCTATATACATTTATTCATAGAAAAATGCCGAACAGGAATTTCTGTTGGAAGTATCCATGTATTAGTGCGTTGTACCCTTAAGCTACCCTATCTGTATATATATTGAACTGTGACTACGTGTGGTACCTAAGTACCTTCCATGTCTTTGTCTCTTATGCTAATGGCGTATATATGGAAATATACTGAATTATACTATTGTTGAATATACGTTTATAATTGCTTAATATAACTCAAGTGAGTGATATTCCGACAATTTCAAATTACAATACTAAAATAGAAAATATACAATACTGAGCACGTAGCTTGTAGAAGGTTCACCGAGATAGAAATAAAACTACAAATCATTTACGAATATTCAAATAGCCTACCGTGTTGTAACTACGATATGGCAACGCTGTATCACTGACTCTAATACGATTATGTTTTGTCTTTGTCTCATTATCTATAATACAATGTTTTCGTCTCGCCTCTAATTATTGCAGTATTTAATATTATGAGTACAACACTACGTTACACTACAAAAGAGTCAAAAACGAACTAACTAAAATAAGCAATAGACTAAATACAATACAGTCAGTAAATCACGTGATCACAGTAAGTTAGATCTTAAACAGATTGATGAATAATCTTTTTAAAACGGTTTTGAGATAAGAAAGAGAACGTACAAGTGTGAAATACGAAATCCTTAGAAAAAAAATCATAAAAAAATAGTCGTCAAAGAACAATATGTGACGCCGTATTAGAGTTCAGCTTAAATACGGCTGAAAGCATTTAAAAATACGGCTTCATGTAAGTCATGGTTCCAAAACTAGGACATTTGGCTTGAGGATTAAGAATTTTCGCATTTTGCTCCAATTTTGATACTATCTTATTCTCTTCGTCATCAGTACACCGATCCATTGACGACTGAAAGTCGTTATAAATGTCTTTTATATCCATGACTTTCAATCTTTTTAAGGCGTGTATACCGTGCCTCGTTTCTCTACAATTAATCAAGAAGGACTGAAACTCTTCATACGTGGGTGCGGCTTTGTGATGGATCAAATCTTTCACATCTATAAATTCGGAGCTTACATCCGGCGTTGGAACACAGCTGTCTCTTTTCTTCGGACTTTTGTTTGTTCTAGGAGAATTTTCTTTGAGAGTCCGAGAAGTTTCTGTTCCGTCGATTATCTTACACGCCACCTCCCCGATAAATGTATAACCTCGTTCAATTTTCAAATGATCGATCTCCCTCTGGAAATGAAAAAAGACAAACTTTAATTTACCTAATTCAAAACATAAAAACGTTCGATACACAAGCTATAGTAGATAGTTTTTACCTGCATTGATTTGATTGATTTTAACGTTCGTAGTGTTTTAGTGAGGTCTACTTCTTTCAGTAAGTTGATTAACTCATCCATTTTACTCGAAGAAGTCTGGAAAATCAGAACATTGTTATTTGGTATCATACTGAATACTTCGTTTCATAATATTGTATGTTTAAGAACGGATGAAAATGCTTTCATCATAAAAATCAAAATAATGCATTGTATCTGAAGAAAACAATTGTCGAAGAAATTTAGAATGATCGAGCATTCCCTCCCATTAAGCTGTACATAGAGACTTAATCGAAAAATCAGACATATTCTCGACTTGATCGAAATCGTGCATTTACAGAAAAATATAAAATCTCTACACAATTCGCAATACACGATTCGAATTCCTTCGAAATTTACTAACACGAGGTATTTACCGTCCAAAAAATTACGGTAATTATTTCCCGAAATTATTCCCGTTGAAGATTTTCCCACTAAAAACATGAAAATCTAGTTGCGCTGCGTACACGTATTAGAGTGGAAATGCCACTACGACCCATTGTCTTTTCAAAGAAAACGCACACGCATGGAATGTGGATGGCATATATATATATATATATATATATATATATATATATATATATATATATATATATATATATATATGCTACGGTAAAGGTAAGCCCATTTCTGGAAACGCCAGTATCTTTGTGAGACCCGTTTCGACGTTGCGAGACCCAGTAGCGGGACTCGGAACGTTTTGCCGTGTTGTCCGGTTTTCCTGGGGTACCTCCCTCCAAGCAGTACGTATACGCATTTTCGTATGGGCCTCGGAACGTCTCTAGAGTACCTTCAATTATACAGAAATAGTTCGCGCACCTTTACACCAGAGGGCGCTGTTCACGTAGTGTGTATCAATCCGAGACCCAGTAAAGTATAAGGTATTCCGAGACCCATCACATCGGCAACATGTCGTGGTAAATTAATGTGCGTCTGACAAAGTCCAGGCTACGGCTTACATTTTTCAGCAATCAATTCCGTAATGGAAATATTGTTTTAGAATCAAAATTAAAGGGGTTTTGGAACTATTTTCAATGTTAGAACCGTGGCAAGAATTTTTTCAAAAGGCCTCTTTTAGACCTGGTTAAAGGTTGGCTTGTTGTGGTTTTTTTTTTATATTATTTTTTTTTGCTCGTCTGCACCGATGAAAATACGTAGTCACGTATAAAAGTTCACGTTACGTCTAAGGTTTCTACTTTGGAAATACTTCCGGGTGCATATGATGACAAAAAAAAGGTTAATACTGGACCTGGACGCGGTTACCTTAATTCGAAAATTGGTATTTCAGAGGCAACTATTGCTATAATTTCATTTTTACTGTGTCAAGTTCAACACGGAGAAAAAGGCACCATACCTAAACAATTGTACCACTTATTAGAAACTGATATGGTTTCTGCCTATCTTATTAAATTTTTGTCATCGTCTGTGGAAAGGACAAGTTTAAATGGTCAAACTGAATAGTAATTTCAAATCTATTATTTATTGTATGTACAAATCTATGAATTTTTCTTGTGATGTCTTGTAAGAGTCGTTGAAACAACTAGAAGAAATTATTCAGGTCTAGGCAGCTCTTACTAAAAATAGCTTAGCTGATGTAAATTCAAAAATAATAATAGAAATAATTACAATCAAAAAGGAGAATTTATGCAATGATAGTCTACTAAATATTGCCGAACTGTACTACACAAAATACACAAAACGGATAGTAGAATAAAGAGAGTTAAACTGTTTAAGACGTACTACCCAGTACCTACATAGCGGACTAATTTTTGCCAGACTGTCTCACGCAAGGTATTATTCAGAATCACCGAAGAGAAACTGCCAAACTGTTTAGGAGAGTTTTTGTATATTTCGTCAGGTACCTAATGTGCAAGAGGCAGATCAGTGGCAGTCACAAAACTGCCACAAGTGCCATGAAGTGGCAAAATGAGTAGTTCTGAAGTTGGCCACATAGAAATATACAGAGGTCGCTTACATCAATTGTCACTCAATGAGCGTGTCAATTTTATGCCACTGATTGAGGCAATTTTTTTGCCAATTTATGACTATTTTTGCCATAAAGTGGCATGTTACCCGAGTGTCAGAAGAGTGGCATTTTTTTTGCCACTATATGACGAGTTTTCTTCCACTACTATTTAATATGAAAACGAAGAAAGTTCGTTACAATAATGTGATAATGTGCGTCGTACGATTTGAAAATATTGAGAAATGAATTTAGGTTTTACCGACGTCATTTCTGGGAGTAAAGTGGCTCTTTGACTCAGTGATAAGAACCCGGGAATAAATGACCATTTAATTCCCGCGGGGAAGTAAACAAACAATTTAATTCCCACCAGGAAGTAAACAAACCGTGTTATCATCTCCGGGCGGGAATTAAATGGAATGAAATACTGAATTCGTTGCGAAATAAGCAATATTTTTACAATCATTTATGTAAAAAACCATCTTCCTAATACAGGGGGGTATCGTGAACGTTTGACGATGTCGGGCAATACCCCCCTGTATAGAAATCTTACTATATTATAAAATCGTAGTGCTTAGGATGATTCTACACCTCATCCTGAATCCAACGATGCCCATATCTTCATTTTCAAAAAAATGTGACATTGAACCTTTTTTCCCTGTACCCTTCATATGCATATGATGTAAGTATTTCAAATTTAGAAGTGTCCACTGCAGGTAAAGTCGTATACTATCCGAGAGAAAAAAGCAGTTTTAATCAGAACATGTATTTTTTCGACTTCACATCAAGTTTACTGTTTAAAGGGAGACACATTGAAAATTACAGGCCAATGGTGACCCCATTATTGTATTTCAATTGGAATCTTTTATGGGGCCGAGGGGTCGACCACACCCCCAACTTTGGAAGTCCAATTCTGGAATATTCAGGCTTTATAAATAATTTTCCGCGAACCTCTCATTTTGTTGATCGTACCTTTTTGTGGATCAGGCGGGTGCCTCCTCCCCCTCCCCAACCACAAAAATATTATTTTCGATATTTTGGCCTTTAAAAGTACGTATAGTTACTATAATTTATTTTTCGGTCGAAATCTAATGTGGATTTGAGAGGTAAAACGCATCCCGAATTCCTGGAAATCTACCTCTCGATGCTTCAAACTTTGCAATTGTTTTTAACTTCTTTTTGCGATTGATACATTCTGTAGACTCAAAAAGTAGACTCCCCGCCCAAACCCTGAAAGTGTAATTATTGATTTTTCGGCCTTTAAAAAATTACTTTCGATGAACTGTTTATGTTTTCTACTGAAATCATTTGTAGGGCCAAAGGACTGACTCTGCTCCCAACTCCGGAAGTCTAATTCTCGATTCTTCAATCTTCAACAATAGTTTTCTTTGAACCCCTTACTTTGTTAATCGATGTATTGTATGGATCAGAGGGAAGGATTCCTCGCCCCCAACTCCGGTCATGAAATTCTTGATTGTTAGGGGTAGAAAGATGATTTTCCATAACCCTTCTCTTGTTTGATCGAAATCATATGTGGACCCAAGGGATAGACCCCCCTCGCCTCCTAAAATATAAATCTCGATTTTCCGGGCTTTCAAAGTTATTCTTGATGAAATTTTTTATTTTTTTGATTCACATCTATTGTGGTCCCGATGGGTTGACCCCACCTCCAACTCTGGAAATCAAATTCTCGATTTTTCTGACGTGAAAAATAATTTTCGATGAACCCCCTTATTTTTCTGATCGAAGTCTTTGGTGGAGCCGCGGGGTGGAACTCCACCCGAACTCCGAAAATCTAATTCTCGATTTTTTGGCCTTTAGAAATATTTTTAGTGACCTTTTCCATTTTTCAGTTGTTATCATTTGCGGGGTCAAATGGTTCAGTCCCGATGGGTTGACCCCGTTCCCAACCCTGGAAATCAAATACTCGATTTTTCCGACGTGAAAGATAATTCTCGGAGATCCCCTTATTTTTCTGATCGAAAAGTCTTTGTCGGACCCGAGGAGTGAAGCCCCACTCCAATTCCGAAAATCTAATTTTCGATTTTTTGCCCTTTAAAAATATTTTTCGTCTCTGGAAGTCTAATTCTCGATTTTTCAGTCTTGAACAATAATGTTCCGTGAACTTCTGTTTCGTTGGTCGAAGTATTTTGTGGATCTGATAGGTAAACCTACACCCGCAACTCCGAAAGTCTAATTTTCGACTTTGAATTATTAAATATTTATTTTCCTTTTTTTGATAAAATCTATTGCGGACTTGAGGGGTGGAGCCCATCCTGAACTCCGGAAATCTAATTCTCGATTTTTCAACTTCTGAATTATCTTTCATAAACCTCCTCTCATTTCGATTGCCACATTTTTTAGACTCGAGAGGTGGATTCTTGCCATCAACAATTCTTGATTTGTTGGCCTTTAAAATTATTTCTGATGAACTCTTTATTTCTCCGAGGGGTTGACCACACTCCCAACTTCGGACATTGGTCTCGATTTTTCAGGCTTGAAGGACGATTGTCTGTGAACCTCTTATTTTGTTAATCGAAGTGTTTTGTGGATCTGAGGGGTGGACCCTCACCCTAACCCCAGAAATCTAATTCTCGATTTTCAGCCTCTCAAATTTATTCCCGGTGATTGTTTACTTTTTCAATTGAAATCTTGTGTGAGACCGAAGAGTTGACCCCACCCCAGACTTGGAAATTAAAATCTCGATTTTTCAGGCTTATAAATCATTTTTTGATAAACTTATATTTATGTTGGATCGAGGTCTTTTATGGATCCAAGGGGTGGACCACCACTTTAACGCCGAAAATCTATAGGCTTGAGAAATTGTTTTCCGTAAAACCATAGTTGTTGTATTATAAGCCTCCTGTGGACTCGAATGGTGGTGCCCCCACCCACAAGTCCGAACATTCTAATTCACGATTTTTCGGCATACAAAAATATTTTCGGTAACCTTTTTATTTTTTCAATTTGTAGATTTTTGGGGGCTGAGGAGTGCACCCCGCTCCCAACTCTGTAAGTCTAATTCATGATTTTCCGTCTTGAACAGTACTTTTCCGCGAACCCCTTATTTTGTCGATCTAACTACTTTGTGCATCTAAGGGGTGGACCCAACTCCCAACTCCGAAAATCAAATTCTCGATTTTTCAGACGTAAGAAATAAATTCTCCTTGAAACTCTTTTGTTCTGATCGGAAGTGTTTTCTGGACCTGAGGAGTAGAATTCTCAATTTTTCGGTCTTTAAAAATATTTTTGGAGACCTTTTTATTTTTTCAATTGGGATCTTTCGTGCAGCCGTTTATCTACTTTAAACATTATTCTTCGATAAATGTGACCGTCCAAATTAAAAGGGCACGTCGGTCCAAAACATTAATTTTACAGGAGACACCTAAAGATTCAAACGGGAATCTCGAGAACGCGATATCCTATAGACGTCCACTCTTGCGCTCTATCACTTTTGCTTTTTCGAGTTCACAGACTCACAGTGTTAAACAGTACTCTTTGACCTACCAAAATCGAACATAATCTCAAAGTCGATTTTTTTGCACCGAAGTGCCCTTTCAGTATGGACAGTCACGAATTTTTATTTTTTCCATCTAATTGTTTTGGTGATCCGATGGTGGAGCCCTGCCTCAGGCTTTCAAAATTTAACTCTCGATTTTTCAGAATTTAATGCTTATTCTTCGAGTGCTTTTTATTCTCACGATCTGAATCTTTTGTGGACTCGAGAGGTGACCCCCTTTTTCCCGGTTGTTCGAATTTTGAAACTTATGTTTCATAAACTTGATTATTTGTTTCGATCTGTAGTTTTGTGAAGCCAAGAGATAGATTGTGGCCCCAGCTTTGGAAATTTAATTATCGATTTTTCGGATCTGGTTGAACTTTTTATTTTTCCTATTTCATCTCTCATGAGTTGGAGGGGTGTCCCCCACCTCCAACTTCGAAAATCTGTTTCTCAATTTTCGAGACTTTATTGGCGACGGTCTGTGAATTGATATCTCATGTGGATAAGTACAATTGAGCATCCCGGCGCAGTGAGTCCAGTATAAAAATCACAGAAAGGGTAAATGGAAAAGAAGGCAGATTATCCCAGTCAGAAAGGAAGAGGACGCACGCCAGAAACTAAGATCAGTGCAAGAGGAAATGAAATTCGAGGAAAATTTTTACGACAGTATGGATCAAGCTTTAAAAAACACGGTTGAAGAGTTTGGAGTGACGAGGGCTAAAGAGAAAACCAGGGATAAGCTTTCAAAATAGACTCTCGAATCAGGAAGAATAACCTTTGGAAAAATAGAAATAAAACACCATTAAACAAACCTGAGCGTACTAAAATACAAAAATTGGTGAAGAAAAATGTTAGAGAACATATTAAGAAATATGATTAGGAAAAAATTCCAGATATTTTGGAAGAAAGTTGGTCCACCAAAATAGTTAGGCTCGAACTCGGTGGCAGGAGAGACGTTATGCTGAAGCTAAAAGATTCAGACAGGAAAAGTGACTCAAAATCAAGAAAAAATTGTAGAGGCAGCAACAATTTTTTACGAGGACTTTTACCGCGAGCAAAACGAGCTCATGAAAATAGCAAAAACTGGAGGGTGAAAGGAGGAAGAAATCCCGGAAATAATGGAGAGAGAAGTGGAATACGTACTAAATACGTAGACTGAAAAATGACATAGCCCCAGGACCGGATGGAATTACGATCGAAATGCTGAAAAGGTTTGGCGATCAGAGAGTGCCACACCAGGTTAAAATATTTAACAAAATCGGAATTATGAAAACATGTCCAAAACAGTGGAACTTGGCCAAAATAATATTATTACACAAACAAGGAGGGAGGAACTCATTGAAAATTATAGGCTAATATGCTTAACATCCAACATCTTTAAAGCATGTATGGCAGTCTTAAAAAGACGTATGTATAACCATTTGGATTCAAATCATCAGGGGAATGAACAGGCGGGATTCAGAAAAGGCTTCTCAACTGTAAAGAATATTTTCGTTGTGAGCCAAATTATTGAAAAAACACACGAATATGACATAGAAATTGAAATATTTTGCATAGGCTTTCATGAGGCAGTTGATTCAGTGGATCATAAATACATATATATGTTGAAAGCACTGGAAAATAAGGGAATTGAAAGTGGGTTTATTAAAGTCATATACAGAATTGCTATGCAAATTCGAGTGCAAGAGCCAGCCTTAAAAGCAAAGGGAGGGAATTCAAAATTGGGAGCAGGGTTCAACAAGGGGATATCTTGTCCCCAAACCTCTTAAACTTCATTTTGGAAGAAGTATTTCGCAATTTAAACTGGAAAAGAAGGGGACTAGAAATAAATGGAGAATTTCTAAGTAATTTAGGGTACGCAAACGATATTATCTTATTTGCAAAAAATAGTAAGGAGTTGAAGAAAATGGCAGAAAAGCTATTGAGGGAATGCAAAAAAGCTGGCCTCAAACTGAATGGTAGCAAATCAAAAATAATCGGAAGAGGGAAATTAAAAATCTGATAATCGATGGGCAAGAGATAGAGGAGGTAACGGAAATCGAAGATCTGTGGGACAGATTATTATTTTCGAAGAAAGCGATAAAGAAATTATGAGGCGTATTAAAAAGGGGTGGAACAACTTCTGGGCATTAAAATGTATTTTTTTCCGGAATTTCAAAACCGCCCTCAAAATGGAAACACTAAATAGCTCAACGGTACCAGCCCTCAAGTCTGGAACACAAACCTGGTCCCTTACAGGAAACAAATGGTGAAGCTACAAATTACGTTCAGATCTATGTTGAGGAAACTTCTAGGACTGCGATGGGTAGACAAAATCTCAAATGCAAAGCTATACAAAATGGTGGGAGGCGGGGACATAGGATATAATGTCGAACAATTAAAGTGGAAATATGTAGGGCATCTGGCGACAGCGGATAGCAACAGATGGGGAGTAAAATTACTCAACTGGATACGCTGCAAAGGAAAAGAACGATAGGTAGACCAGTAACTAGATTGACAGATGAACTCGTCAGAGAACTGGGGCCCCGGGTGGCAAAGATTAGCGCAGGATAAAATAAAGTGGAGAAGCTACGTCGAGGCGTATATCCAAAAATGGGCAGAGGTTACTCACACACGTTTGGTCGACAAACAGCGCAAAATGTGCCTGCCCATTTAAATTTTTCAATCACTTTATTTCTCCCTAAATTGATCAGCGCCGCCGCACGTTTTTCGACTGTCGTCGCAACATACGCTTATTTTATTTTTGTAAGTATTTTATAGATGCCTACATTTTTCAACATACCGGCGACGCACCGGGCATTTTCCCGAATTACCCTATGGCCCATCCGCCCCTGGAAGAGGCTCAAGGTGACAGGTCCACTTTCATTGAGTAGAGTCTGTGAAAAAACACATATGTATGTGCTTTGTAATACAGTACAACAGAAAGATGTATACACTGTGACGAAATTAAGAGGCCCACAGTGTACCAAAGAGCCTTCAGATGAAAGTAGCATCTTGTGGATGCCCCGTGTCAATGAAAGCGAGGCCTCATTCAGAAAATAAATATTTTTGTATGAAACCATAATGCATTGGAAAGAAGTAGTTGACTTCAGCAGTTTTAAACGTGTAACTGAAAGACGGAAGCTATTGTGGACTTGAGTGATGAAGCCCGTCCTGAACTCTGGAAATCTAATTCTGGATTTTTCAAATTTCTGAAATATTTTACGTAAACTCCCCTTTTTTCAACTGATACATTTTGTACACTGGAGAAGTGAACTCGCGCCCCCAACACCAAAAGAGTATATTTTCGAGTTTTCGTTGGTGAACTTTTTTTTTCGTTTGAAATAATTTGTGGTTCTGAGGGGTCGACCGCACCCCAACTCCAGTAATTAAATTCTCGATTGTAGGTGTTAAAAAACAATTTTCCATAAACCCCTTATGTTTAATCGAGATCTTTTGTGGATCAAGGAATAACTCCCCCACCCACGACGAAAATCAAAAAAACTCGATTTTTCAGCTTCTCAAAGTTACTCTTGGAGAACGACTCATGTTTTCAATTCAAATAATACGTTAATCCTCTTCTAATAATTTACGTTTGTTTTAATAATAGTTTGATTATAGCAGCAAGGCAATAACACTCTCAGTAACTAAAAAAAATAATATAATATCGTGGACCCAATGGACCGTCTCCGCCCCCAACTCCGGAAATTGAATTCTTTATTTTATCGGCTTAAGAAATAATTTTCCGTGAGCCCATGCTTATTTCTTTGTTTACAGTATTTTGTGGACCCGAGGACGAGTGATCCGCCGCCCACAACTTCGAAAATCTAATTCTTGATTTTTCGATCGTCAGAAATATTTTTGATGACCATTTTTGTATTTCAATTGGAATCTTTTATGGGGCCGAGGGGTCGACCACACCCCCAACTTTGGAAGTCCAATTCTGGAATATTCAGGCTTTATAAATAATTTTCCGCGAACCTCTCATTTTGTTGATCGTACCTTTTTGTGGATCAGGCGGGTGCCTCCTCCCCCTCCCCAACCACAAAAATATTATTTTCGATATTTTGGCTTTTAAAAGTACGTATTGTTGCTATAATTTATTTTTCGGTCGAAATCTAATGTGGATTTGAGAGGTAAAACGCATCTCGAATTCCTGGAAATCTACCTCTCGATGCTTCAAACTTTGTAATTGTTTTTAACTTCTTTTTGCGATTGATACATTCTGTAGACTCAAAAAGTAGACCCCCGTCCAAACCCTGAAAGTGTAATTATTGATTTTTCGGCCTTTAAAAAATTACTTTCGATGAACTGTTCATGTTTTCTATAGGACCAAAGGATTGACACTGCTCCCAACTCCGGAAGTCTAATTCTTGATTCTTCAGTCTTCAACAATATATAGTTTTCTTTGGAGCCTTTACGTAGTTAATCGATGTATTATATGGATCAGAGGGGTGGATTCCTCGCCCCCAACTCCGGTCATGAAATTCTTGTTTGGTAGGTATTGAAAGCTGATTTTCCATAACCCTTCTATTGTTCGATCGAAATCATATGTAGACCCAAGGGATAGACCCTCCCCCCGTTGCCTGCTAAAATATAAATCTCGATTTTCCGGGCTTTCAGATTTATTCTTGATGAAATTTTTATTTTTTCGATTCAAATCTATTGTGGTCCCGATGTGTTGACCCCACCTCCAACTCTGGAAATCAAATTCTCGATTTTTCTGACGTGAAAAATAATTTTCGATGAACCCCCTTATTTGTCTGATCGAAGTCTTTGGTGGAGCCGCGGGGTGGTACCCTCCACCCGAACTCCGAAAATCTAATTCTCGATTTTTTGGCCTTTAGAAATATTTTTAGTGACCTTTTCCATTTTGTGGACCCGAGGAGTAGAATTTTTTTCGGTCTTTAAAAATATTTTTGGAAACCTTTTTATTTTTTCAATTGGGATCGTTCGTGCAGCCGTTTATCTACTTTAAACATTATTTTTCGATAAATGTGACCGTCCAAATTAAAAGGGCACGTCGGTCCAAAACATTAATTTTACAGGGGACACTTGAAGATAAAAACGGGAATCTCGAGAACGCGATAGCCTATAGACGTCCACCACTCTTGCGCTCTATCACTTTTGCTTTTTCGAGTTCACAGACTCACAGTGTTAAACAGTACTCTTTGACCTACCAAAATCGAACATAATCTCAAAGTCGATTTTTTTGCACCGAAGTGCCCTTTCAGTATGGACAGTCACAAATTTTTATTTTTTCCATCTAATTGTTTTGGTGATCCGATGGTGGAGCCCTGCCTCAGGCTTTGAAAATTTAACTCTCG
The DNA here is from genome assembly GCA_031841125.1 of Acanthococcus lagerstroemiae. Taxonomy (NCBI): domain Eukaryota; kingdom Metazoa; phylum Arthropoda; class Insecta; order Hemiptera; family Eriococcidae; genus Acanthococcus; species Acanthococcus lagerstroemiae. The sequence continues at coordinate 36,456,418 of CM063106.1, read as the reverse complement.
ATTTTTCAGAATTTATGGCTTATTCTTCGAGTACTTTTTATTCTCACGATCTGAATCTTTTGTGGACTCGAGAGGTGACCCCCTTTTTCCCGGTTGTTCGAATTTTGAAACTTATGTTTCATAAACTTGATTATTTGTTTCGATCGGTAGTTTTGTGAAGCCAAGAGATAGATTGTGGCCCTAGCTTTGGAAATTTAATTATCTTTTATTTTTCCTATTTCATCTTTCATGAGTTGGAGGGATGTCCCCCACCTCCAACTTCGAAAATCTGTTTCTCAATTTTCGAGACGTTATTGGCGACGGTCTGTGAATTGAAATCTCATGTGAATAAGTATAATTGGGCATCCCGGCGCAGTGAGTCCAGTATAAAAATCACAGAAAGGGTAAAGGGAAAAGAAGGCAGATTATCAGAGTCAGAAAGGAAGAGGCCGCACGCCAGAAACTAAGATCAGTGCAAGAGGAAATGAAATTCGAGGAAAATTTTTACGACAGTATGGATCAAGCTTTAAAAAACATGGTTGAAGAGTTTGGAGTGACGAGGGCTAAAGAGAAAACCAGGAATAAGCTTTCAAAATAGACTCTCGAATCAGGAAGAATAACCTTTGGAAAAATAGAAATAAAACACTATTGGACAAACCTGAGCGAACTAAAATACAAAAATTGGTGTCGAAAAATGTTAGAGAACATATTAAGAAATATGATTAGGAAAAAATTCCAGATATTTTGGTAGAAAGTTGGTCCACCAAAAAAGTTAGGCTCGAACTCGATGGCGGGAGAGACGTTATGCTGAAGCTAAAAGATCAGACAGGAAAAGTGACTCAGAATCAAGAACAAATTCTAGAGGCAGCAACAAGTTTTTACGAGGACTTATACCGCGAGCAAAACGAGCTCATGAAAATAGCAAAAACTGGAGGGTGAAAGGAGGAAGAAATCCCGGAAATAATGGAGAGAGAAGTGGAATACGTACTAAATACGTAGACTGATAAATGACATAGCCCCAGGACCGGATGGAATTACGATCGAAATGCTGAAAAGGTTTGGCGATCAGAGAGTGCCACACCAGGTTAAAATATTTAACAAAATCGGAATTATGAAAACATGTCCAAAACAGTGGAACTTGGCCAAAATAATATTATTACACAAACAAGGAGGGAGGAACTCATTGAAAATTACAGGCCAATATGCTTAACATCGAACATCTTTAAAGCATGTATGGCAGTCTTAAAAAGACGTATGTATAACCATTTGGATTCAAATCATCAGGGGAATGAACAGGCGGGATTCAGAAAAGGCTTCTCAACTGTATAGAATATTTTCGTTGTGAGCCAAATTATTGAAAAAACACACGTATATGACATAGAAATTGAAATATTTTGCATAGGCTTTCTTGAGGCAGTTGATTCAGTGGATCATAAATACATATATATGTTGAAAGCACTGGAAAATAAGGGAATTGAAAGTGGGTTTATTAAAGTCATATACAGAATTGCTATGCAAATTCGAGTGCAAGAGCCAGCCTTAAAAGCAAAGGGAGGGAATTCAAGATTGGGAGCGGAGTTCAACAAGGGGATACCTTGTCGCCAAATCTCTTCAACTGCATTATGGAAGATGTATTTCGCAATCTGAAGTGGAAAAGAAGGGGACTAAAAATACATGGAGAATTTCTAAGTAATTTAAGGTACGCAAACTATATTATCTTATTTACAGAAAATAGTAAGGAGTTGAAGAAAATGGCAGAATAGCTATTGAGGGAATGCAAAAATGCTGGCCTCAAACTGAATGGTAGCAAATCAAAAATAATCGGAAGAGTGGAAAGAAAAAATCTAATAATCGATGGGTAAGAAAGAGATAGAAGAGGTAACAGAATCGAATATCTGTGGGGCAGATTATTAGTTTCGAAGAAAAAGATAAAGGAATTATGAGGCGTATTAAAAAGGGGTGGAACAACCCCTGGGCATTAAAATGTATTTTTTGCCGGAATTTCAACACCTTCCTCAAAATGGAAACACTAAATAGCTCAACGGTACCAGCCCTCAAGTATGGAGTACAAACCTGGTCCCTTACAGGAGACAAATCGTGAAGCTACAAATTACGTTCAGATCTAAGTTGAGGAAACTTCTAGGACTGCGATGGGTAGACAAAATCTCAAATGGAAAACTGTACGAAATGGCTGGAGGCGAGGATATAGGATATAATGTCGAACAATTTAAGTGGAAATATGTGGGGCATCTGGCGAGGGCAGATAGCAACAAATAGGGAGTAAAAGTACTCAACTATGGATACGCTGCAAAGAAAAAGAACGATAGGTAGGCCAGTAACTTGAAAACTTGCTGAAATCAACTACTCCTTTGCAATGCATTATGGTTTCAAACACAAATATTTATTTTCTGAATGAGGCCTCGCTTTCATTACACGGGGCATCCAGAAGATGCTACTTACATCTGAAGGTTCTTTGGTACACTGTGGGCCTCCTAATTTCGTCACAGTGCATACATCTTTATGTTTGTACTGTATTACAAAGCACATACATGTATTTTTTACAGTCTACTCAATGAAAGTGGACCTATCACCTTGAGCCTCCTCCAGGGGCGGATAAGTCATAGGGCGATTCGGGCAAATGCCCGGTGCGCCGCCGCCTGCATTTATAAAATACTTACAAAAATGAAATAAGCGCATGTTGCGACGACAGTCGAAAAACGTGCGGCGGCGCTGATCAATTTAGAGAGAAATAATGAGATTGAAAAATTTTAATGGGCAGACACATTTTGCGCCGTTTGTCGACCAAACGTGTGTGTGTGTGTATGTGAGTACCTCCGCCCATTTTTGGGCATACGCCTCCACGTAGCTTTTCCATTTTTTTTTTATCCTGCGCTTATCTTTGCCACCCAGGGCCCCAGTTCTCTGACGAGAACGTGGAACTGAAAGACGGAAGCTATTGTGGACTTGAGGGGTGAAGCCCGCCCTGAACTCTGAAAATCTAATTCTCGATTCTTCAAATTTCTGAATTCTTTTACGTAAACACTTTTTTCAACTGCTACATTTTGTACACTGGAAACGTGGACTCGCGCCCCCAACACCAAAAGAGTATACTTTCGAGTTTTTGTTGGTGAACTTTTTTTTTCTTGATTGAAATAATTTGTGATTCCGAGGGGTTGACCGCACCCCAACTCCGATAATCAGATTCTTGATTGTAGATGTTGAAAAACAATTTTCCATACGCCCCTTATTTTTAATCGAGATCTTTTGTGGATCAAGGAATAACTCTCCCACCTACGACGAAAATCTAAAACTCGATTTTCCAGCTTCTCAATGTTATTCTTGGTGAACGTCTTACTTTTTCAATTCAAATAATACGTTAACCCTTTTCTAATAATTTACGTTTGTTTTAATAATAGTTAGATTATAGCAGCAAAAGGCAATAACACTCTCAGTAAATAAAAATAATAATATAATATTGTGAACCCGATGGATTGTCTCGACCCCAATTCCGCAAATCTAATTCTCGATCTTTCAGCCTCTCAAGATTATTCATGGTTAACTTTTTTTGATTCAGATCTATTGTGGATCCGTTGGGTTGACCCCGACCCCAACTTCGGAAATTGAATTCTCCATTTGGTCAGCTTAAGAAATAATTTTCCGTGAGCCCCTGGTTATTTTTTTGTTCGAAGCTTGCATCGCAGGTGTTCATGAATAAACAAGATAACACACTAGAATAAGTGTGGCAACCGCGCTGGGCCTCGGCTTACCGTAACATATCTCCAATGGGTCTCACTTTGCCTCACAGTGTACTGGGGCTCGGAGTAGCGGTATATGTCTAACATATCTATATATCTTTACAGGTGATTTCTCCTACCCCTCTACGGTTCCCAACATTTGTATGGTTTAGTGTTTCTTAAAATTTCAACTCCTGCCTCTTCAAGTATTAAATTAAAGGTGGGTCTCGGGTTGTCTGTTATATATACCGGGCCTCGGATTGGTAGTACGACAAATATATATATATATATATATATATATATATATATATATATATATATATATATATATATATTTGTCGTACTACCAATCCGAGGCCCGGTATATATAACAGACAACCCGAGACCCACCTTTAATTTAATACTTGAAGAGGCAGGAGTTGAAATTTTAAGAAACACTAAACCATACAAATGTTGGGAACCTTAGAGGGGTAGGAGAAATCACCTGTAAAGATATATAGATATGTTAGACATATACCGCTTCTCCGAGCCCCAGTACACTGTGAGGCAAAGTGAGACCCATTGGAGATATGTTACGGTAAGCCGAGGCCCAGCGCGGTTGCCACACTTATTCTAGTGTGTTATCTTGTTTATTCATGAACACCTGCGATGCAAGCTTCGAACAAAAAAATAAACAGGGGATCACGGAAAATTATTTCTTAAGCCGACCAAATGGAGAATTCAATTTCCGAAGTTGGGGTCGGGGTCAACCCAACGGATCCACAATAGATCTGAATCGAAAAAAGTTAACCATGAATAATCTTGAGAGGCTGAAAGATCGAGAATTAGATTTGCGGAATTGGGGTGGAGACAATCCATCTGGTTCACAATATTATATTATTATTTTTATTTACTGAGAGTATTATTGCCTTTTGCTGCTATAATCTAACTATTATTAAAACAAACGTAAATTATTAGAAGTGGGTTAACGTATTATTTGAATTGAAAAAGTAAGACGTTCACCAAGAATAACATTGAGAAGCCGGAAAATCGAGTTTTAGATTTTCGTCGTAGGTGGGAGAGTTATTCCTTGATCCACAAAAGATCTCGATTAAAAATAAGGGGCTTATGGAAAATTGTTTTTCAACATCTACAATCAAGAATCTGATTATCGGAGTTGGGGTGCGGTCAACCCCTCGGAATCACAAATTATTTCAATCAAGAAAAATAAAGTTCACCAACAAAAACTCGAAAGTATACTCTTTTGGTGTTGGGGGCGCGAGTCCACATTTCCAGTGTACAAAATGTAGCAGTTGAAAAAAGGGGAGGTTTACGTAAAAGAATTCAGAAATTTGAAGAATCGAGAATTAGATTTCCAGAGTTCAGGGTGGGCTTCACCCCTCAAGTCCACAATAGCTTCCGTCTTTCAGTTCCACGTTCTCGTCAGAGAACTGGGGCCCTGGGTGGCAAAGATAAGCGCAGGATAAAAAAAAAATGGAAAAGCTACGTGGAGGCGTATGCCCAAAATTGGGCGGAGGTACTCACACACACACACACGTTTGGTCGACAAACGGCGCAAAATGTGTCTGCCCATTAAAATTTTTCAATCTCATTATTTCTCTCTAAATTGATCAGCGCCGCCGCACGTTTTTCGACTGCCGTCGCAACATACGCTTATTTCATTTTTGTAAGTATTTTATAAATGCAGGCGGCGGCCCACCGGGCATTTGCCAGAATCGCCCTATGACTTATCCGCCCCTGGAAGAGTCTCAAGGTGATAGGTACACTTTCATTGAGTAGACTGTAAAAAATACATGTATGTGCTTTGTAATACAGTACAAACATAAAGATGTATGCACTGTGACGAAATTAGGAGGCCCACAGTGTACCAAAGAACCTTCAGATGTAAGTAGCATCTTCTGGATGCCCCGTGTAATGAAAGCCAGGCCTCATTCAGAAAATAAATATTTGTGTTTGAAACCATAATGCATTGCAAAGGAGTAGTTGATTACAGCAGGTTTTCAAGTTACTGGCCTACCTATCGTTCTTTTTCTTTGCAGCGTATCCATAGTTGAGTACTTTTACTCCCTATTTGTTGCTATCTGCCCTCGCCAGATGCCCCACATATTTCCACTTAAATTGTTCGACATTATATCCTATATCCTCGCCTCCAGCCATTTCGTACAGTTTTCCATTTGAGATTTTGTCTACCCATCGCAGTCCTAGAAGTTTCCTCAACATAGATCTGAACGTAATTTGTAGCTTCACGATTTGTCTCCTGTAAGGGACCAGGTTTGTACTCCATACTTGAGGGCTGGTACCGTTGCGCTATTTAGTGTTTCCATTTTGAGGAAGGTGTTGAAATTCCGGCAAAAAATACATTTTAATGCCCAGAGGTTGTTCCACCCCTTTTTAATACGCCTCATAATTCCTTTATCTCTTTCTTCCAAACTAATAATCTGCCCCACAGATTATCGATTCTGTTACCTCTTCTATCTCTTTCATGCCCATCGATTATTAGATTTTTTCTTTCCACTCTTCCGATTATTTTTGATTTGCTACCATTCAGTTTGAGGCCAGCTTTTTTGCATTCCCTCAATAGCTTTTCTGCCATTTTCTTCAACTCCTTACTATTTTCTGTAAATAAGATAATATAGTTTGCGTACCTTAAATTACTTAGAAATTCTCCATTTATTTTTAGTCCCCTTCTTTTCCACTTCAGATTGCGAAATACATCTTCCATAATGCAGTTGAAGAGGTTTGGCGACAAGGTATCCCCTTGTTGAACTCCGCTCCCAATTTTGAATTCCCACCCTTTGCTTTTAAGGCTAGCTCTTGCACTCGAATTTGCATAGTAATTCTGTATATGACTTTAATAAACCCACTTTCAATTCCCTTATTTTCCAGTGCTTTTAACATATACTTATGCTCCACTGAATCAACTGCCTCATGAAAGCCTATGCAAAATATTTCAATTTCTACATCATATTCGTGTGTTTTTTCAATAATTTGGCTCACAACGAAAATATTCTTTACAGTTGAGAAGCCTTTTCTGAATCTCGCCTGTTCACTCCCCTGATGATTTGAAACCAGATGGTTATACATACGTCTTTTTAAAACTGCCATACATGCTTTAAAGATGTTCGATGTTAAGCATATTGGCCTGTAATTTTCAATGAGTTCCATCCCTCCTTGTTTGTGTAATAATATTATTTTGGCCAAGTTCCACTGTTTTGGACATGTTTTCATAATTCCGATTTTGTTAAATAATTTAGCCTGGTGTGGCACTCTCTGATCGCCAAACCTTTTCAGCTTTTCGTTCGTAATTCCATCCGGTCCTGGGGCTATGTCATTTTTCAGTCTACGTATTTAGTACGTATTCCACTTCTCTCTCCATTATTTCCGGGATTTCTTCCTCCTTTCACCCTCCAGTTTTTGCTATTTTCATGAGCTCGTTTTGCTCGCGGTATAAGTCCTCGTAAAAACTTGTTGCTGCCTCTAGAATTTGTTCTTGATTCTGAGTCACTTTTCCTGTCTGATCTTTTAGCTTCAGCATAACGTCTCTTCCGCCATCGAGTTCGAGCCTAACTTTTTTGGTGGACCAACTTTCTCCCAAAATATCTGGAATTTTTTCCTAATCATATTTCTTAATATGTTCTCTAACATTTTTCTTCACCAATTTTTGTATTTTAGTTCGCTCAGGTTTGTCCAATGGTGTTTTATTTCTATTTTTCCAAAGGTTATTCTTCCTGATTCGAGAGTCTATTTTGAAAGCTTATCCCTGGTTTTCTGTTTAACCCTCGTCACTCCAAACTCTTCAACCGTGTTTTTTAAAGCTTGATCCATACTGTCGTAAAAATTTTCCTCGACTTTCAATTTCTCTTGCACTGATTTTAGTTTCTGGCGTGCGTCCTCTTCCTTTCTGACTGGGATAGTCCGTCTTCTTCTCCCTTTACCCTTCCTGTGATTTTCATACTGGACTCACTGCGCCGGGATGCTCAATTACTTATCCACATGAGATTTCAATTCACAGAGCGTCGCCAATAAAGTCTCGAAAATTGAGAAACAGATCTTCGAAGTTGGAGGTGGGGGACACCCCTCCAACTCATGAAAGATGAAATAGGAAAAATAAAAAGTTCAACCAGATCCGAAAAATCGATAGTTAAATTTTCAAAGCTGGGGGGACAATCTATCTCTTGGCTTCACAAAACTACCGATCGAAACAAATAATCAAGTTTATGAAACATAAGTTTCAAAATTCGAACAACCGGGAAAAAGGGGGTCACCTCTCGAGTTCACAAAAGATTCAGATCGTGAGAATAAAAACTACTCGAAGAATAAGCATTAAATTCTGAAGAATCGAGAGTTAAATTTTCAACGCCTGAGGCGGGGGTCCACCATCGGATCACCAAAACAATTAGATGGGAGGAAAAAAATTTGTGACTGTCCATACTGAAAGGGCACTTCGATCCAAAAAAATCGACCTTGAGATTATGTTCAATTTTGGTAGGTCAAAGAGTACCGTTTAACACTGTGAGTCTTCGAACTCGAAAAAGCAAAAGTGATAGAGCGCAAGAGTGGTGGACGTCTATAGGCTATCGCGTTCTCGAGATTCCCGTTTGAAGCTTCAAGTGTCTCCTGTAAAATTAATGTTTTGGACCGACTGGCCTTTTTAATTTGGACGGTCACATTTATCGAAAAATAATGTTTAAAGTAGATAAACGGCTGCACGAAAGATCCCAATTGAAAAAATAAAAAGGTCTCCAAAAATATTTTTAAAGGCCGAAAAATTGAGAATTCTACTCCTCGGGTCCACAAAACACTTCCGATCAGAACAAAACAGTTTCAAGGAGAATTTATTTCTTAAGTCTGAAAAATCGAGAATTTGATTTTCGGAGTTGGGAGTGGGGTCCACCCCTTAGATGCACAAAGTAGTTAGATCGACAAAATAAGGGGTTCGCGGAAAAGTACTGTTCAAGACGAAAAATCATGAATTAGACTTACAGAGTTGGGAGTGGGGTGCACTCCTCAGCCCCCAAAAATCTACAAATTGAAAAAATAAAAAATATTTTTGTATGCCGAAAATTCGTGAATTAGAATGTTCGGACTTGTGGGTGGGGGCACCACCATTCGAGTCCACAGGAGGCTTATAATACAACAACTATGGTTTTACGGAAAACAATTTTTCAAGCCTATAGATTTTCGGCGTTAAAGTGGTGGTCCACCCTTTGGATCCATAAAAGACTTCGATCCAACATAAATATAAGTTTATCAAAAAATGATTTATAAGTCTGAAAAATCGAGATTTTAATTTCCAAGTCTGGGGTGGGGTCAACTCTTCGATTGCAAAGGAATAGCTCATTTCAGCAGTTTTAAACATGTAACTGAAAAACGGAAGGTGCTCCCCACCCTAACACCGAAAATCTAATTCTCGATTTTTCGGCCTTGAAGAATATTTTTGATGACCTCTTTTTTTCTTCTTTTAATGAGACACGTAACGCCTGTAGGCCATGATCTCGGTATCTACATCTTATTTGTTAAATTACATCTAACTTTTTAAATTAGTTATAAAAATTAGTCTAGATAAGGTGTGAGAGATTGTTGCGATTTATGAGGGTAATCAGATGTTGTACATTATCAATTTGTAGGTATTGAATGCGGTGATTGCGGCTATATGATTTACAGTGTTGGATGATATGTAGTATACTAATAGGAGAAGAACATAGGTTACAGATTGGTGGTGGTTGGTGAAGAAATATATATTCGTGGGTAAGACGTGAGTGGCCAAGGAAGATTCTATTAATAGTTGTTTTGGTTGATCGAGAGGTAGCGCATAAGGTGCTGAAGATGTTGGTCCAGTTGGATATATACCCGATTTGATGCTGCGGAGTTTGTTGTCGGTGGTATGGATCCATTCTTCGTTCCATAAGGCCATAATTCGTTGGTGTAGGTAGGCTTTGATGTCTGGATTATTCATAAGTGGAATAGTTGTTTCTGGTTTGGATTTAGCAGCAGCGTCAACAAGATCTTGTCCTATAATATCACGGTGACACGGGATCCACGTTAATACTATTGTGATGTCTTGTTGAGCAAGTTGGTTGAGAATAACTGCGTTTGACTGGTCAGGGCATCCGTGATGGGATTTTCGTCTGCTTGGAGTTTTCCTAATGATGTTTGGGAATCCGTGAAAATTAGAAATTTTGAGAATGCTGCGGTTGGTAGGTTGATCAAAAACTGGTTGATAGCGACCATATCTCGACTGTGTTGATTGAAGATAATTTTGTTAATTTTTGCAATTGGAATTTTTCGTGGGTCCAATTCTGGAAGTCTAATTCTCGAATTTGCTGGATTGAACAATTATTTCCAGCGAACCTCTTAATTTATTGATCGAAGTAATTTGTGAAACCTGGGGTAGACCCCCACCTTGACTCCAAAAATATAACATTCTATTCTTCAAACTTCTAAATTATTTTGTGGATCCGAGGAATGGAACTCCACCCCCAACCTCGAAAATCGAATCCCCAATTTTTTGGCCTTTAGATATCTTTTTAGTGACATTTTCCGTTTTTCAGTTGTAATCATTTGTGGGGTCTAATGGTTGAGTCCCGATGAGTTGACCCCGCCCTCAACTCTGAAAATCAAATTCTCGATTTTTCTGACGTGAAAAATAATTTTCGATTGTCGAAGTCTGTTGTGGTTCCGAGGGGTGGACCACCACCCCAACTCCGGAAGTCTAATTATCGATTTTTCAGGCTTGAACAATAATTTCTGCGAACCCCTTATTTTGTTGATCGAAGTATTTTGTGGATTCGACATGTGGACCCTCAACCCCAACTCCGAAAATCAAATTCTCGAATCATCGGACTTAAATATTCATTTTTCGTGAAACTTTAATTTTTTTGATAAAATCTATTGTGGACTTGAGGGGTGAAGCCCGTCCTGAACTCTGAAAATCTAATTCTCGATTCTTCAAATTTCTGAATTATTTTACGTAAGCCTCCCCTTTTTTCAACTGATACGTTTTCCACACGGGAAAAGTAGAGTCGCGCCTCCAACACCAAAAGAGTATATTTTCGAGTTTTCGTTGGTGAACTTTTTTTTTTAATTGAAATAATTCGTGGATCCGGGTGAATCTTTTATGGGGCCGAGGGGTCGACCACACCCCCAACTTTGGAAGTCCAATTCTGGAATATTCAGGCTTTATAAATAATTTTCCGCGAACCTCTCATTTTGTTGATCGAAACTTTTTGTGGATCAGGCGGGTGCCCCCTCCCCCTCCCCAACCACAAAAATATTATTTTCGATATTTTGGCCTTTAAAAGTACGTATTGTTGCTATAATTTATTTTTCGGTCGAAATCTAATGTGGATTTGAGAGGTAAAACGCATCCCGAATTCCTGGAAATCTACCTCTCGATGCTTCAAACTTTGCAATTGTTTTTAACTTCTTTTTGCGATTGATACATTCTGTAGACTCAAAAAGTAGACCCCCCGTCCAAACCCTGAAAGTGTAATTATTGATTTTTCGGTCTTTAAAAAATTACTTTCGATGAACTGTTCATGTTTTCTATAGGACCAAAGGATTGAAACTGCTCCCAACTCCGGAAGTCTAATTCTTGATTCTTCAGTCTTCAACAATAGTTTTCTTTGGACCCTTTACTTTGTTAATCGATGTATTATATGGATCAGAGGGGTGGATTCCTCGCCCCAACTCCGGTCATGAAATTCTTGTTTGGTAGGTATTGAAAGCTGATTTTCCATAACCCTTCTATTGTTCGATCGAAATCATATGTGGAACCAAGGGATAGACCCTCCCCCCGTTGCCTGCTAAAATATAAATCTCGATTTTCCGGGCTTTCAGATTTATTCTTGGTGAAATTTTTATTTTTTCGATTCAAATCTATTGTGGTCCCGATGTGTTGACCCCACCTCCAACTCTGGAAATCAAATTCTCGATTTTTCTTACGTGAAAAATAATTTTCGATGAACCCCCTTATTTTTCTGATCGAAGTCTTTGGTGGAGCCGCAGGGTGGTACCCCACCCGAACTCCGAAAATCTAATTCTCGATTTTTTGGCCTTTAGAAATATTTTTAGTGACCTTTTCCATTTTTCAGTTGTTATCATTTGCGGGGTCAAATGGTTCAGTCCCGATGGGTTGACCGGGCCCCGACCCAGGAAATCTAATACTCGATTTTTCTGAAGTGAAAGATAATTTTCGGCGATCCCCTTATTTTTCTGATCGAAAAGTCTTTGTTGGACCCGAGGAGTGGAATCGCACCCCAATTCCGAAAATCTAATTTTCGATTTTTTGCCCTTTAAAAATATTTTTCGCCTCTGGAAGTCTACTTCTCGATTTTTCAGTCTTGAACAATAATGTTCCGTGAACTTCTGTTTCGTTGGTCGAAGTATTTTGTGGATCTGATAGGTAAACCTACACCCGCAACTCCGAAAGTCTAATTTTCGATTTTGAATTATTAAATACTTATTTTTGTTTTTTTGATAAAATCTATTGCGGACTTGAGGGGTGGAGCCCATCCTGAACTCCGGAAATATAATTCTCGATTTTTCAACGTCTGAATTATCTTTCACAAACCTCCTCTCATTTCGACTGCCACATTTTTTAGACTCGAAAGGTGGATTCTTGCTCTCAACAATTCTTGATTTTTCGGCCATTAAAATTATTTTTGTTGAACTCTTCATTTCTCCGAGGGGTTGACCACAATCCCAACTTCGGACATTTGTCTCGATTTTTCAGGCTTTAACGACGATTGTCTGTGAACCTCTTATTTTGTTAATCGAAGAGTGTTTTGGATCTAAGGGGTGGAGCCTCACCCTAACACCAGAGATCTAATTCTCGATTTTAAGCCTCTCAAATTTATTCCTGGTGATTGTTTATTTTTTCAATTGAAATCTTATGTGAGACCGAAGAGTTGACCCCACCCCAGACTTGGAAATTAAAATCTCGATTCTTCAGGCTTAAAAATCATTTTTTGATAAACTTATATTTATGTTGGATCGAAGTTTTTTATGGATCCAAGTGGTGGACCCCCACTTACACGCCGAAAATCTACAGGCTTGAAATATTGTTTTCCGTAAAACCATAGTTGTTGTATTAAGCCTCCTGTGGACTCGAAGGGTGGTGCCCCCACCCACAAGTTCGAACATTCTAATTCACGAATTTTCGGCCTATAAAAATATTTTTGGTAACCTTTTTATTTTTTCAATTCGTAGATTTTTGGGGGCTGAGGAGTGCATCCCGCTCCCAATTCTGTGAGTCTAATTCATGATTTTCCGTCTTGAACAGTACTTTTCCGCGAACCCCTTATTTTGTCGATCTAACTACTTTGTGCATCTAAGGGGTGGACCCCACTCCCAACTCCGAAAATCAAATTCTCGATTTTTCAGACTTAAGAAATAATTCTCCTTGAAACTGTTTTGTACTGATCGGAAGTGTTTTGTGGACCTGAGGAGTAGAAGTCTCAATTTTTCGGTCTTTAAAAATATTTTTGGAGACCTTTTTATTTTTTCAATTGGGATCTTTCGTGCAGCCGTTTATCTACTTTAAACATTATTTTTCGATAAATGTGACCGTCCAAATTAAAAGGGCCAGTCGGTCCAAAACATTAATTTTACAGGAGACACTTAAAGCTTCAAACGGGAATCTCGAGAACGCGATAGCCTATAGACGTCCACCACTCTTGCGCTCTATCACTTTTGCTTTTTCGAGTTCACAGACTCACAGTATTAAACAGTACTCTTTGACCTTCCAAAATCGAACATAATCTCAAAGTCGATTTTTTTGGACCGAAGTGCCCTTTCAGTATGGACAGTCACAAATTTTTATTTTTTCCATCTAATTGTTTTGGTGATCCAGGCTTTGAAAATTTAACTCTCGATTTTTCAGAATTTAATGCGTATTCTTCGAGTACTTTTTATTCTCACGATCTGAATCTTTTGTGGACTCGAGAGGTGATCCCTTTTTCCCGGTTTTTCGAATTTTGAAACTTATGTTTCATAAACTTGATTATTTGTTTCGATCGGTAGTTTTGTAAAGCCAAGAGATAGATTGTGGCCCCAGCTTTGAAAATTTAATTATCGATTTTTCGGATCTGGTTGAACTTTTTATTTTTCCTATTTCATCTTTCATGAGTTGGAGGTGTGTACCCCACCTCCAACTTCGAAAATCTGCTTCTCAATTTTCGAGACTTTATTGGCGACGGTCTGTGAATTGAAATCTCATGTGGATAAGTATAATTGAGCATCCTGGCGCAGTGAGTCCAGTATAAAAGTCACAGAAAGGGTACAGCAGGGAAAAGAAGGCAGATTATCCCAGTCAGAAAGGAAGAGGACGCACGCAGAAACTAAGATCAGTGCAAGAGGAAATGAAAGTCGAGGAAAATTTTGACGACAGTATGGATCAAGCTTTAAAAAACACGGTTGAAGAGTTTGGAGTGACGAGGGCTAAAGAGAAAACCAGGGATAAGCTTTCAAAATAGACTCTCGAATCAGGAAGAATAACCTTTGGAAAAATAGAAATAAAACACCATTGAACAAACCTGAGCGAACTAAAATACAAAAATTGGTGAAGAAAAATGTTAGAGAACATATTAAGAAATATGATTAGGAAAAAATTCAAGATATTTTGGAAGAAAGTTGGTCCACCAAAATAGTTGGGCTCGAACTCGGTGGCAGGAGAGACGTTATGCTGAAGCTAAAAGATTCAGACAGGAAAAGTGACTCAAAATCAAGAAGAAATTGTAGAGGCAGTAACAATTTTTTACGAGGACTTTTACCGCGAGCAAAACGAGCTCATGAAAATAGCAAAAACTGGAGGGTGAAAGGAGGAAGAAATCCCGGAAATAATGGAGAGAGAAGTGGAATACGTACTAAATATGTAGACTGAAAAATGACATAGCCCCAGGACCGGATGGAATTACGAACGAAATGCTGAAAAGGTTTGGCGATCAGAGAGTGCCACACCAGGCTAAAATATTTAACAAAATCGGAATTATGAAAACATGTCCAAAACAGTGGAACTTGGCCAAAATAATATTATTACACAAACAAGGAGGGAGGAACTCATTGAAAATTACAGGCCAATATGCTTAACATCGAACATTTTTAAAGCATGTATGGCAGTCTTAAAAAGACGTATGTATAACTATTTGGATTCACATCATCAGGGGAACGAACAGGCGGGATTCAGAAAAGGCTTCTCAACTGTAGAGAATATTTTCGTTGTGAACCAAATTATTGAAAAAACACACGAATATGATGTGGAAAGCGAAATATTTTTCATAGGCTTTCAGAAGGCATTTGATTCAGTGGATCATAAATACATATATATGTTGAAAGCACTGGAAAATAAGGGAATTGAAAGTGGGTTTATTAAAGTCATATACAGAATTTCTATGCAAATTTGAGTGCAAGAGACAGCCTTAAAAGCAAAGGGAGGGAATTCAAAATTGGGAGCAGGGTTCAACAAGGGGATATCTTGTCCCCAAACCTCTTAAACTTTATTTTGGAAGAAGTATTTCGCAATCTAAACTGGAAAAGAAGGGGACTAGAAATAAATGGAGAATTTCTAAGTAATTTAAGGTACGCAAACGATATTATCTTATTTGCAAAAAATAGTAAGGAGTTGAAGAAAATGGCAGAAAAGCTATTGAGGGAATGCAAAAAAGCTGGCCTCAAACTGAATGGTAGCAAATCAAAAATAATCGGAAGAGGGAAATTAAAAATCTGACAATCGATGGGCAAGAGATAGAGGAGGTAACGGAAATCGAAGATCTGTGGGACAGATTATTATTTTCGAAGAAAGCGATAAAGAAATTATGAGGCGTATTAAAAAGGGGTGGAACAACTTCTGGGCATTAAAATGTATTTTTTGCCGGAACTCATTTTGCCACTTCATGGCACTTGTGGCAGTTTTGTGACTGCCACTGATCTGCCTCTTGAACATCAGGTACCTGACGAAATATACAAAAACTCTCCTAAACAGGTTGGCAGTTTCTCTTCGGTGATTCTGAATAATACCTTACGTGAGACAGTCTGGCAAAAATTAGTCCGCTATGTAGGTACTGGGTAGTACGTCTTAAACAGTTTAACTCTCTTTATTATACTATCCGTTTTGTGTATTTTGTGTAGTACAGTTCGGCAATATTTAGTAGACTATCATTGCATAAATTCTCCTTTTTGATCGTAATTATTTCTATTATTATTTTTGAATTTACATCAGCTAAGCTATTTTTAGTAAGAGCTGCCTAGACCTGAATAATTTCTTCTAGTTGTTTCAACGACTCTTACAAGACATCACAAGAAAAATTCATAGATTTGTACATACAATAAATAATAGATTTGAAATTACTATTCAGTTTGACCATTTAAACTTGTCCTTTCCACAGACGATGACAAAAATTTAATAAGATAGGCAGAAACCATATCAGTTTCTAATAAGTGGTACAATTGTTTAGGTATGGTGCCTTTTTCTCCGTGTTGAACTTGACACAGTAAAAATGAAATTACAGCAATAGTTGCCTCTGAAATACCAATTTTCGAATTAAGGTAACCGCGTCCAGGTCCAGTATTAACCTTTTTTTTTGTCATCATATGCACCTGGAAGTATTTCCAAAGTAGAAACCTTAGACGTAACGTGAACTTTTATACGTGACTACGTATTTTCATCGGTGCAGACGAGCAAAAAAAATAATATAAAAAAAAAACCACAACAAGCCAACCTTTAACCAGGTCTAAAAGAGGCCTTTAGAAAAAATTCTTGCCACGGTTCTAACATTGAAAGTAGTTCCAAAACCCCTTTAATTTTGATTCTAAAACAATATTTCCATTACGGAATTGATTGCTGAAAAATGTAAGCCGTAGCCTGGACTTTGTCAGACGCACATTAATTTACCACGACATGTTGCCGATGTGATGGGTCTCGGAATACCTTATACTTTACTGGGTCTCGGATTGATACACACTACGTGAACAGCGCCCTCTGGTGTAAAGGTGCGCGAACTATTTCTGTATAATTGAAGGTACTCTAGAGACGTTCCGAGGCCCATACGAAAATGCGTATACGTACTGCTTGGGGGGAGGTACCGCAGGAAAACCGGACAACACGGCAAAACGTTCCGAGTCCCGCTACTGGGTCTCGCAACGTCGAAACGGGTCTCACAAAGATACTGGCGTTTCCAGAAACGGGCTTACCTTTACCGTAGCACATATATATATATATATATATATATATATATATATAAAAAAGGAAACCTGAAATTCAGCCACTGTTATAGTTGTTATCTACACACTCTGAAACGCAAAAAAGAACATTGCCCCCGCCCCCAATCTTGACAACTGTGACGAGTATAATACCTCTTTTTTCTCCGAAAATTCGGTGAAAGAAAAAACAGGTCTTGACAATCTTTATTATTTACACAATTTTGTTTACACAGAAACATAAACACAGTCGTTTCGATATAAATCTGGTAACGAGTAAAAATAAAATGAAAAAAGAAGAAACTAATGTACATATCGATGAAAAGTCGTAGTGTACTCGCAAATTTTTATTATACTTCGCGCTCGTTCCTCATAATTTAATTAGGTTAGTATTATTTTCATAATAATAAATATAGGTAATAATAATAGTAACCGTTGTTTATAATTATTACCGTAAGTAGGTAATATAATAGTATTATTATAAAACCATTCGTTCATTTGTTCATGTATGTGTGTGTAAGAAGACGGCGCCTGAGCGATAATAGCTGGAAGTTGAAATTTCAATAATACGTTCTTCCAAGTCCGGACGCAGTTACAGCGAGATATAATAAGTTTCGACTAGGCTACAACTGTGGACCTGATATCCAAAACGCGCTTAGTCCAAAACACAAAAGTTTGGGAAATTAAAAATAACAAAGGTCCTATTTCAGTATCATACTGTATTATAACGCGTCTCCTAATAGAGATAGAAATTCGCGGTGAACGCTGGAATAATGTGTATTTTCTTCTTCTCCACCAGATAGTGCTAAAATATCAAACTCAGTAATTTTGGACTAAGCGCGTTTTGGAAGTCAGATCCTCAATTGTGACCTTCCTAATTAATTTTTTCGCTCGAATTTCTTGGAAACAGTAGGTACATCTTTTCTTTTTCATTTGCTCCCATTAATTGGTGGTGGTACGCCTCCCCCCCCCCAGAGTTGTCGAGTGTAATACATAAAAATTTACTAAAAGTAGGTAGGTACTTCGGAATATATTCGTAAACGCGATTCAAAAATGTTTTCTGAATGATGATACATACTCCTCTTCAATAATCAGCGTGATTCAGTAAGGCGGCCAGAAAACTGCTCAGAGAGAGGCCAACACTGAATCACGTGGGTTACAAAAACTGAAGATGCCGGGACACCCAGAGAAGGCGTACTCGCAGTAAGAAAATTTAAAAATGACACCACTCCCCCTATGATTTTTCACTTTTCAATAGAAATGTTAGTCATAATACAAAAATTTAATGATCTCGATTTTTCTTACCAGTTTAAATTTTTTGTTGCCTCGATATTCTGCCGCAATTGAATACCTTTCAACGAGTTTCCAAGAACATTGAAATGAGAGAAAGTATGTTGGCTTTCAATGGCGAAATTTGATTTCGAGGTCTAGAATGAGATCATATTTTAAAACTATAATTTAAATCAATGACGAAGAAGCCTATGAAGTAGTACTTTGTTAATTTTTCTGATTCAATTTAATTTTGGCACTTCTTGATTCATCATTAAACTCAGTACGTGGAAGGGATGGGAAAATTATAATTTCTTGTTTGCGTT
This sequence comes from Acanthococcus lagerstroemiae, assembly GCA_031841125.1. NCBI lineage: Eukaryota > Metazoa > Arthropoda > Insecta > Hemiptera > Eriococcidae > Acanthococcus > Acanthococcus lagerstroemiae. The sequence continues at coordinate 36,437,916 of CM063106.1, read as the reverse complement.
CTTATATTCTGCTTGACGCAAGCGCCTGATCAGGACATTCCTTACCATGTAAAGGAGTACTCCCAGATAAACGTTAGGAGACCTCGCCCTCTAATGGGTTCCAAACAATTTACAAACAAGTTTTTTCAGTAAATATTCCACAAGTATTTATGTTCGCTCAAAATTTTTAGTTAATATTCTTTATTCCAATATTTTTTTACGAAATCAGTTGGGAGATGTGCCATATCTGTTTGAAGATCTTTTGTGGTCACTTGTAGATTAGACTTAAAGGGTCGACTTGGAATGAAGATCCGTTTGTGAAACAAACCAACTTTCGGGTACCGTTTCCAGCCGGTTTTTTATTCAAATTCTTTAATGTTTTCTCTGCTTATTTGGATTTTTACTTTACTTTGAATTTTACCGTGTTTAAAAATAATTTTATTTTTATTTTTTATCAGTTTTAATTTTTTTTTATTCTATACTTTGTCGAGTTTTTTAGGGGGAAAAAAATCAGTGATTAGCAGCTTGTTGGTTAACTGACTGAACATGCGAAAAACGTTGCTCAGAGATTTGATAGCCCTAGTTTATGTACAGTCATTATTTGTTATGGTTTTAGGCTGTCCGTCAGTATATTAAATCATTGTTTTGTACGCTAAAAACTGTTCGATACATAGCTTCAGGTACCTATATCAAACAGACCCAGATTGGCTTGTCGGTAGCAGGAGATAAATCCCGGTATGCCTATGGTTTCTAAAGGTTCACGATCTTTTTCACAAAAGTACCTACATGGGTGGCTTTCAAAGTAGGCTTTCACAATCAAAATTTTCTTGATGCACTGTTAGGCCTAACATCTATCCTGTTTGGAATATTAACGCCCAATAGCGCTAAAAATCGAACGTCTTTCAGATACACAACTGAAATTACGAGAATTTCGAAAATAAAATTAACAAAACTGATTGTACATAGCTTACAAAGAAACGACGAGTTAAAAATATTTGTTAAGGCGCTAACATGAGCAAAGTTATACAAAATATCAAACAATGCGTGTGAGTAGAACGATGATGCGCTTGACCCCCATGCTGAATGGCTGCAGGATGTTCACCTGAAATAAAATTTAAACGAAGAATTCTTTTTAGAGAGAATCTCAGTAGAATCAGATAATCCACATAGTAATACTGTAGAAGGATCAAAAAGTAGGGGACATCCGCTAATAATAATGATAATAAATAATAATAATAATAATAATAATAATAATACAAGAATAGTTTTATTTTAAATGCTTCCGAGAATCAAAAACGTGAGGTCAACGAAAGACTTTGACAAAACCAGCTCCCATATCCCAGAAAATAAGGAAATAAAGCTAACAGCACACCGTCGACATATATACTAGCGTAACCAAGAAAGCACCCAGAACAAACGCGCCAGTCTCGCCGAATAGCAGGACCCAACCTCACCCTGCTTCACGTACCACAACAGGAAATGATGACTCACACACAAAAAATATCAGCGCAGAACAGAACCGGTATACACTTCAGAACCATCGAAGAGTACCAACCGCGACCAAAGCAGATACAAACAGGTTCGACAGATTACACATTTCGACCCCGAGGTACTCATCATCCCTGTAAAAGAAGGAGAGAAAGTTCTACTCGCTCTTGAAGTGATGATAGGCAACCCATTCCAATAACCAAAACAAAAAAATCAGTGCTCATGCACTCGGACTCAAACTCAGATACGCGGGTCATATAATTCGAGGAGGGGACAAATGGACGAAAAAATTGGTAGAGTGGACCCCGTGGGATCTAATAAGGAGGGAGGGTCGTCCCCCAACCAGGTGGGGTGATCTCTTGACCAAAAATTTCGGAACGTTATGGCCTAGAACTGCTATAGTCAGGCAAAGCTGGAAACGTGTGGTAGATGCCTATGCCCGGAGATGGGCGGACAAGGTGGGTTAGCGACTTACTTTACTACCCTAGGTAGCTTAATCATTGTATTCTTGCTGTCGGTATTTCCTTATTTCCTTGTCAAGGCAAATAATAATAATATGTGAAATGCTTCAGTCAACATATTGCTGCTGGAGAAGACTTTTAGGACTGATTTGAGGGCTCTCATGTAAGAGAACTGCAAATATGATTCGGTATACTCATTAATACAGATATTCGCAAGTACAGCCGGATCATTTTGGAGTCACTTGGTAAATTTTATGTATCGCAAATTTTACTGAAACATCCTCCAAATGCAATATTCTTATTATATGTGTCCCCCGACTAGAATGAAACAATTTTGTTTACCCCGTGAATCTGTCTGGGTAATGTAATTAAAATAGAAGCCTAATTGTATTTTATGATCTTGTAGTTCATTCCGTGAGTCGAAAATTGAAATTGTATCTGAACAGTGGTCTGGTTGGTGGGGTCTAGTTGGCCGAGTGGATAGCGCGTTGGCCTCGGAATCCAGAGGTCCCGGGTTCGAACCCACGTAGAAACTCGCCAGATTTCGACCTAGGCTGGTTTTTCGGCCAGAAGGGAAGAGGGCTACGACAGCCCTAACAGCCTCCCCGACGTCTCTGGGGTAATTCTCGAAAGGGCGGATTCCAGGGCTCGGGTTGAAAGTAAATTGGAAAAGAAGGGATGCAGAAATTTAAAGACTGGCTTCCCAGATCTTTAACCATCCACTAAGACAAGACAGAAAATTTATGAAAAATGACCCGCCTTTGTTCTCAAAAGAATGATTTTACCCTCTCAGAGCCGAATTTTCTCATGTAACTGACTCAAAATTTTATAACATACACAAGTGTTCCCGATCTGCAAGCTTTGGCAGAATTTTGATATACTGCCAAAATGAGACTTTTGGCAGTTTATTTTGGTCGTTTGGCAAATAATTTAACCAATCAGGACACGGCATGGATTCTGCCTAATATGTACCAAAAAGGAACCAAAATATATTTTTGGCAGGAAATTGACTCATAAATGGCAGTAAGCTGTCAAAGCTATTGGCATGTTTTTGATCTCTGTTTGTCAGTAATTTGACTCGATTATGATTCTTTGACAGTTATTTGAATACCTTTTGTCACATCTTTGATACCAGTTTGACGCACAATTGACGATAATTTTGGTAGTTTGGCATACTTATGGCACTATATTTGTATCATATTGTTCGTATTTTGATTGGACATTGGCATTTTTTTGACACTAATTTGACGGTAGTTTGGCACCTGCTTTGTCTTTTTCTCTACTCCCTTTTCCCCGCCGCTACAAATGATAATACTTCCAACAAATGAAAAATAAGAATAATAAATGGAAACAAACTTATATATTATACACATTAGGAACATCAAAAATTACATACCAAATCACATTGAACTTCACAGCAAAGTAACATAACACTACTTATAGATGATTTTTATTTTTTTATTTTTTAACATGTTTAAATATAAATCTTACCAGGGTAAGTAAAGTGGAGAGTTTTCAACTGACAAAATAGCAAATAGGTTTCTTCTTTCTCATATGATTTTCCCCCAAAAGGCGGAACACAAAGAGAAATAAAAATATTTTTCCACTTTTTTCTAAAAGAATAGGACTGGATCCCAGACAGGAATGCGATCCTTCTATAACCAAAAGGGTCTGACATTGACCACCAAAGTGAAAAAATCGAATTCAGTGCACGTTTTTACCGATACAGTGCGTTGTTGAGCACTGATTCTGAATAGCTATAGCTTCATTTTTGCGATTTGGATCCTCGGAATCGAAATTGAGAAGGGAAAGGGTGCTACTATAAACATATTTCATATTCTAGAATTTGAGCTCTTTTGGAAGCCAGTTTGTGCAAACAATTTGATACCGGTACTCGAAATTGACGACATGAAAAACCCTTTCATTGATAGATTGTTCAACAGGTCCAATCTGATTTATTCCAACTCAGCTTCCCAAAAAGGTAATTCATTAGAAATATTTTTGCAAGTTCTTACTGTGAGACGCTATCAACCAGTGTGCAGAAGAAGCCTATTTCAATTTCCTCACATTTATGACAGTACATGCTCCCGTTCCCTGAAAAAGGATGAACTAATTTTTCGCTAAAAGGAAATCTAAAGTGTGCTACCAAAATATCTCAGTTCACAAGGTTCGGAAAAATGAGAATTCCTGTCGCTATGACACAGGGCATAATTTTTATCTTTTCGTGGTAAGTACTCTTATACATATGACGAACTGAAAACACGTACAAAAATACAAAAACTATCCCGATCGCTGACGCTTGACCTCTGGAACAACGACATTTATTGTGAAAAACTTGAAGCAGGCCTTAAATAAAACTAATTTCCAATGCACAACAAGCTGGCCAGTTTTTCGGCAGGGAGTGAAAGGGGCAAAGACTGCTCTAAGATTTTGCCCAATCTCCCCGATGTTATTGTCCAAATGGGCGGATTCTGTTGCCCGGGCTGAAACCCCAGGAAATAGAGGTGTATCTAAAACGCACCCTACGTTAATTTTGTTAAACAAATAACAAAATGTTGACATAATAGGTAGGATTAGGAGGTTTTAGACGTTTTCAAATTACCGACAATTTGCATGAAGGCCACTGATGCATTCATTCTACCAATTTTGGGTGGATTCGTAAATTCTTCCACATAAATGACTCTGAGGGCACTTATGTCAAATTTCTGACCATTTCATATTTGGAAATATCAAAAAGTCGAACGATGTTAGATGGACATTATACGTGGGTTGCATGACGAGCCTCGTGGATAATAACACCCCCCCCCACCCACCCACCACCACCACCATGTTAGAGCACTTTCGCAGCCTTCGGCAAACCATTTATGCAAGAGAAAATTGTTCTTTCCTATACATAGTCTCCTTTCTAAATCTGCTTCATTTTGTTCATTGTGTGAATTACCTGATCAACCTTACGGAGCACAGTAACAAATTACAAATCGCTGTTTTTCCTTTCAGCTACATCATAAACAGGGAAATTTTGTAGGGCGAAACAAAAATTTAATAAATCGAATGCTCAACGCACACTAGTGATCGAAACAGAATGAAATAATTACCATGGGCACACCATTAATCATACTACAAATCGACTCAGTTCCGAGGTGTCTTCCTTGTCTTGCTTTAATTCCCATGGAAGAGAGAGAGAGAGAGAGAGCAGAAACAGAGACACAGAGAGAGACAGAGAGACACAGACACAGAGACAGACAGAAGAAAGGGGGAGAGGGAGAGAGAGACAGAAGGTAGGGGAGAGAGAGACAGATGGTAGGGGAGAGAGAGTGGGGGAGAAGAGAGGGAGAGAGAAAGAGAGACGAGAAGAGAGGAAACTAGATTTAATCACGTAAAACTTGAAGATTTCCTCCTTCAGATAACATTTGTTCAACATCCAAATCAGTAACTGAAACCTTTTCTGGCATAGCGTTTGAGTTATCCTCTTCAGTAGCTATATTTCCTGCTGTCGATGTAGTTGCCGCAGCGCAGGTTGGCGTGGCAGTCAATAAAGTTACTGAGCTGGAGTCGATGACCTTGGTTGAGGCAGTCACAGATGTAGCGGGAGCTGGTGCAACAAGAAAAAAATTGTATGTAATAATATAACAGTGTTAACGGCAATTCATATACGTTACTAATATTTTCGCTCATGAATTTTTGTTTCGTTTATTCCTTCAATTTAGGATTCCACCCTTTTATTGATCTGACTTTGAACTCGATTCCAACCTCCATTACCAATACTACTGTAATTTCACTGTAATATCGACATCAGCGGATATAATTCCTTCTTTCCTCCTCATTCATCCTTCTCCAATCACACCCCTCTTTCCTTACCCCGGTTTCTTACCACGGTCCTCTTCCCTCTAACAACTATTGCCATGGACGTCCTCCGCAGCCAAAACCCACTCTCTCAACTGCAGACTTCCCCGCTACATTCCTCTCCCACGCGCAGACTTCCTCCCATATGGCCTCTACAAAAGTGAACTTGCTCAGATGCGTACAGGAGTCTTCATTACTTGGTTTGTGGAGTTCAATGAGTCCTAGAGAGCCCCAAAATTCATGAAAAAGTTTTGTACAAGAGAACTCGTCCACAAGACTATACACATGGCCACTTCCATGAAGCAGTCGGTCTCTGAACGTCTACGTTAACTTTTACTTCTGAATCAATGGTGACTCTGCCATATATTTCATCCAAATTTTAATCGACTGTCTGACCTTGACTCAGATATTTACTCCAACAGTCCACCTGAACTTTCAATTTTCTCGCCCACTTTCATTATAATTCATAGTTATATTATGACTCCACTTCTATTCCTTGTTCGAATCTGACTTCCGTATATTTCACTGCCAGTCCATCTCTCAATTCGACTTTGATTTCAAGTCCGACTGAATTTGCAATATCCTTTGATACTTCCACTTTCAATCCAATTTCCACAGTCACTTGCATTCTCACTTCTTCCTCCAAAATAAATCGGATATATCCTTCAGCTTCACCTATGTTGTCTTTCGGAATCCGCCCTAAATCAGTTCCTTATTTTTCTCTAATTCAACCTCATAACATCGACATTTTTACATTTATTGTAATTCTATTCCGACTGCAACCTGATGCGACTTCGATTCAATTTTGGCTTTTAGTTCTTTGAATCTGTGACTCTTCTCACGTTGATCCCATTTCCAACTCTTCCTCTATACTTAGATTATATATATATATATATATATATATATATATATATATATATATAGATATAGATATGTGCTACGGTAAAGGTAAGCCCATTTCTGGAAACGCCAGTATCTTTGTGAGACCCGTTTCGACGTTGCGAGACCCAGTAGCGGGACTCGGAACGTTTTGCCGTGTTGTCCGGTTTTCCTGCGGTACCTCCCCCCAAGCAGTACGTATACGCATTTTCGTATGGGCCTCGGAACGTCTCTAGAGTACCTTCAATTATACAGAAATAGTTCGCGCACCTTTACACCAGAGGGCGCTGTTCACGTAGTGTGTATCAATCCGAGACCCAGTAAAGTATAAGGTATTCCGAGACCCATCACATCGGCAACATGTCGTGGTAAATTAATGTGCGTCTGACAAAGTCCAGGCTACGGCTTACATTTTTCAGCAATCAATTCCGTAATGGAAATATTGTTTTAGAATCAAAATTAAAGGGGTTTTGGAACTACTTTCAATGTTAGAACCGTGGCAAGAATTTTTTCAAAAGGCCTCTTTTAGACCTGGTTAAAGGTTGGCTTGTGGTTTTTTTTATATTATTTTTTTTTGCTCGTCTGCACCGATGAAAATACGTAGTCACGTATAAAAGTTCACGTTACGTCTAAGGTTTCTACTTTGGAAATACTTCCAGGTGCATATGATGACAAAAAAAAGGTTAATACTGGACCTGGACGCGGTTACCTTAATTCGAAAATTGGTATTTCAGAGGCAACTATTGCTGTAATTTCATTTTTACTGTGTCAAGTTCAACACGGAGAAAAAGGCACCATACCTAAACAATTGTACCACTTATTAGAAACTGATATGGTTTCTGCCTATCTTATTAAATTTTTGTCATCGTCTGTGGAAAGGACAAGTTTAAATGGTCAAACTGAATAGTAATTTCAAATCTATTATTTATTGTATGTACAAATCTATGAATTTTTCTTGTGATGTCTTGTAAGAGTCGTTGAAACAACTAGAAGAAATTATTCAGGTCTAGGCAGCTCTTACTAAAAATAGCTTAGCTGATGTAAATTCAAAAATAATAATAGAAATAATTACGATCAAAAAGGAGAATTTATGCAATGATAGTCTACTAAATATTGCCGAACTGTACTACACAAAATACACAAAACGGATAGTATAATAAAGAGAGTTAAACTGTTTAAGACGTACTACCCAGTACCTACATAGCGGACTAATTTTTGCCAGACTGTCTCACACAAGGTATTATTCAGAATCACCGAAGAGAAACTGCCAAACTGTTTAGGAGAGTTTTTGTATATTTCGTCAGGTACCTGATGTGCAAGAGGCAGATCAGTGGCAGTCACAAAACTGCCACAAGTGCCATGAAGTGGCAAAATGAGTTCCGGCAAAAAATACATTTTAATGCCCAGAAGTTGTTCCACCCCTTTTTAATACGCCTCATAATTTCTTTATCGCTTTCTTCGAAAATAATAATCTGTCCCACAGATCTTCGATTTCCATTACCTCCTCTATCTCTTGCCCATCGATTTATCAGATTTTTAATTTCCCTCTTCCGATTATTTTTGATTTGCTACCATTCAGTTTGAGGCCAGCTTTTTTGCATTCCCTCAATAGCTTTTCTGCCATTTTCTTCAACTCCTTACTATTTTTTGCAAATAAGATAATATCGTTTGCGTACCTTAAATTACTTAGAAATTCTCCATTTATTTCTAGTCCCCTTCTTTTCCAGTTTAGATTGCGAAATACTTCTTCCAAAATAAAGTTTAAGAGGTTTGGGGACAAGATATCCCCTTGTTGAACCCTGCTCCCAATTTTGAATTCCCTCCCTTTGCTTTTAAGGCTGTCTCCTGCACTCAAATTTGCATAGCAATTCTGTATATGACTTTAATAAACCCACTTTCAATTCCCTTATTTTCCAGTGCTTTCAACATATATATGTATTTATGATCCACTGAATCAAATGCCCTCTGAAAGCCTATGAAAAATACTTCGCTTTCCACATCATATTCGTGTGTTTTTTCAATAATTTGGTTCACAACGAAAATATTCTCTACAGTTAAGAAGCCTTTTCTGAATCCCGCCTGTTCGTTCCCCTGATGATTTGAATCCAAATGGTTATACATACGTCTTTTTAAGACTGCCATACATGCTTTAAAAATGTTCGATGTTAAGCATATTGGCCTGTAATTTTCAATGAGTTCCTCCCTCCTTGTTTGTGTAATGATATTATTTTGGCCAAGTTCCACTGTTTTGGACATGTTTTCATAATTCCGATTTTGTTAAATATTTTAGCCTGGTGTGGCACTCTCTGATCGCCAAACCTATTCAGCATTTCGTTCGTAATTCCATCCGGTCCTGGGGCTATGTCATTTTTCAGTCTACGTATTTAGTACGTATTCCACTTCTGTCTCCATTATTTCCGGGATTTCTTCCTCCTTTCACCCTCCAGTTTTTGCTATTTTCATGAGCTCGTTTTGCTCGCGGTATAAGTCCTTGTAAAAACTTGTTGCTGCCTCTAGAATTTGTTCTTGATTCTGAGTCACTTGTCCTGTCTGATCTTTTAGCTTCAGCATAACGTCTCTCCCGCCATCGAGTTCGAGCCTAACTTTTTTGGTGGACCAACTTTCTTCCAAAATATCTTGAATTTTTTCCTAATCATATTTCTTAATATGTTCTCTAACATTTTTCTTCACCAATTTTTGTATTTTAGTTCGCTCAGGTTTGTTCAATGGTGTTTTATTTCTATTTTTCCAAAGGTTATTCTTCCTGATTCGAGAGTCTATTTTGAATGCTTATCCCTGGTTTTCTCTTTAGCCCTCGTCACTCCAAACTCTTCAACCGTGTTTTTTAAAGCTTCATCCATACTGTCGTCAAAATTTTCCTCGACTTTCATTTCCTCTTGCACTGATCTTAGTTTCTGCGTGCGTCCTCTTCCGTTCTGACTGGGATAATCGGCCTTCTTTTCCCTGTACCCTTTCTGTGACTTTTATACTGGACTCACTGCGCCGGGATGCTCAATTATACTTATCCACATGAGATTTCAATTCACAGACCGTCGCCAATAACGTCTCGAAAATTGAGAAACAGATTTTCGAAGTTGGAGGTGGGGGACACCCCTCCAACTCATGAAAGATGAAATAGGAAAAATAAAAGTTCAACCAGATCCGAAAAATCGATAGTTAAATTTCCAAAGCTAGGGCCACAATCTATCTTTTGGCTTTACAAAACTACCGATCGAAACAAATAATCAAGTTTATGAAACATAAGTTTCAAAATTCGAACAACTGGGAAAAAGGGGGTCACCTCTCGAGTCCACAAAAGATTCAGATCGTGAGAATAAAAAGTACTCGAAGAATAAGCATTAAATTCTGAAAAATCGAGAGTTAAATTTTCAAAGCCTGAGGCGGGGCTCCACCATCGGATCACCAAAACAATTAGATGGAAAAAATAAAAATTTGTGACTGTCCATACTGAAGGGGCACTTCGGTCCAAAAAAATCGACTTTGAGATTATGTTCGATTTTGGTAGGTCAAAGAGTACTGTTTAACACTGTGAGTCTGTGAACTCGAAAAAGCAAAAGTGATAGAGCGCAAGAGTGGACGTCTATAGGCTATCGCGTTCTCGAGATTCCTGTTTGAATCTTTAAGTGTCTCCTGTAAAATTAATGTTTTGGACTGACGTGCCCTTTTAATTTGGACGGTCACATTTATCGAAGAATAATGTTTAAAGTAGATAAACGGCTGCACGAAAGATCCCAATTGAAAAAATAAAAAAATCTCCAAAAATATTTTTGAAGACCGAAAAATTGAGAATTCTACTCCTCGGGTCCACAAAACACTTCCGATCAGAACAAAACAGTTTCAAGGAGAATTTATTTCTTAAGTCTGAAAAATCGAGAATTTGATTTTCGGAGTTGGGAGTGGGGTCCACCCCTTAGATGCACAAAGTAGTTAGATCGACAAAATAAGGGGTTCGCGGAAAAGTACTGTTCAAGACGGAAAATCATGAATTAGACTTACAGAGTTGGGAGTGGGGTGCACTCCTCAGCCCCCAAAAATCTACAAATTGAAAAAATAAAAAGGTTACCGAAAATATTTTTGTATGCCGAAAATTCGTGAATTAGAATGTTCGGACTTGTGGGTGGGGGCACCACCATTCGAGTCCACAGGAGGCTTATAATACAACAACTATGGTTTTACGGAAAACAATTTTTCAAGCCTATAGATTTTCGGCGTTAAAGTGGTGGTCCACCCCTTGGATCCATAAAAGACTTCGATCCAACATAAATATAAGTTTATCAAAAAATGATTTATAAGCCTGAAAAATCGAGATTTTAATTTCCAAGTCTGGGGTGGGGTCAACTCTTCGATTGCAAAGGAATAGCTCATTTCAGCAGTTTTAAACATGTAACTGAAAAACGGAAGGTGCTCCCCACCCTAACACCGAAAATCTAATTCTCGATTTTTCGGCCTTGAAGAATATTTTTGATGACCTCTTTTTTTTTCTTTTAATGAGACACGTAACGCCTGTAGGCCATGATCTCGGTATCTAAATCTTATTTGTTAAATTACATCTAACTTTTTAAATTAGTTATAAAAATTAGTCTAGATAAGGTGTGAGTGATTGTTGCGATTTATGAGGGTAATCAGATGTTGTACATTATCAATTTGTAGGTATTGAATGCGGTGATTGCGGCTATATGATTTACAGTGTTGGATGATATGTATTATGTAGTATAGTAAGAGGAGAAGAACATAGGTTACAGATTGATGGTGGTTGGTGAAGAAATATATATTCGTGGGTAAGACGTGAGTGGCCAAGGAAGATTCTATTGATAGTTGTTTTGGTTGATCAAGAGGTAGCGCATAAGGTGCTGAAGATGTTGGTCCAGTTGGATATATACCCGATTTGATGCTGCGGAGTTTGTTGTCGGTGGTATGGATCCATTCTTCGTTCCATAAGGCCATAATTCGTTGGTGTAGGTAGGCTTTGATGTCTGGATTATTTAGAAGTGGAATAGTTGTTTCTGGTTTGGATTTAGCAGCAGCGTCAACAAGATCTTGTCCTATAATATCACGGTAACCCGGGATCCACGTTAATACTATTGTGATGTCTTGTTGAGCAAGTTGGTTGAGAATAACTGCGTTTGTCTGGTCAGGGCATCCGTGATGGGATTTTCGTCTGCTTGGAGTTTTCCTAATGATGTTTGGGAATCCGTGAAAATTAGAAATTTTGAGAATGCTGCGGTTGGTAGGTTGATCAAAAACTGGTTGATAGCGACCATATCTCGACTGTGTTGATTGAAGATAATTTTGTTAATTTTTGCAATTGGAATTTTTCGTGGGTCCAATTCCAGAAGTCTAATTCTCGAATTTGCTGGATTGAACAATTATTTCCAGCGAACCTCTTAATTTGTTGATCGAAGTAATTTGTGAAACCTGGGGTAGACCCCCACCTTGACTCCAAAAATATAACATTCTATTCTTCAAACTTCTAAATTATTTTGTGGATCCGAGGAATGGAACTCCACCCCCAACCTCGAAAATCGAATCCCCAATTTTTTGGCCTTTAGATATCTTTTTAGTGACATTTTCCGTTTTTCAGTTGTAATCATTTGTGGGGTCTAATGGTTGAGTCCCGATGAGTTGACCCCGCCCTCAACTCTGAAAATCAAATTCTCGAATTTTCTGACGTGAAAAATAATTTTCGATTGTCGAAGTCTGTTGTGGTTCTGAGGGGTGGACCACCACCCCAACTCCGGAAGTCTAATTATCGATTTTTCAGGCTTGAACAATAATTTCTGCGAACCCCTTATTTTGTTGATCGAAGTATTTTGTGGATTCGACATGTGGACCCTCAACCCCAACTCCGAAAATCAAATTCTCGAATCATCGGACTTCAATATTCATTTTTCGTGAACCTTTAATTTTTTTGATAAAATCTATTGTGGACTTGAGGGGTGAAGCCCGTCCTGAACTCTGAAAATCTAATTCTCGATTCTTCAAATTTCTGAATTATTTTAGGTAAGCCTCCCCTTTTTTCAACTGATACGTTTTCCACACGGGAAAAGTAGAGTCGCGCCCTCAACACCAAAAGAGTATATTTTCGAGTTTTCGTTGGTGAACTTTTTTTTTTAATTGAAATAATTCGTGGATCCGGGTGAATCTTTTATGGGGCCGAGGGGTCGACCACACCCCCAACTTTGGAAGTCCAATTCTGGAATATTCAGGCTTTATAAATAATTTTCCGCGAACCTCTCATTTTGTTGATCGAAACTTTTTGTGGATCAGGCGGGTGCCCCCTCCCCCTCCCCAACCACAAAGATATTATTTTCGATATTTTGGCCTTTGAAAGTACGTATTGTTGCTATAATTTATTTTTCGGTCGAAATCTAATGTGGATTTGAGAGGTAAAACACATCCCGAATTCCTGGAAATCTACCTCTCGATGCTTCAAACTTTGCAATTGTTTTTAACTTCTTTTTGCGATTGATACATTCTGTAGACTCAAAAAGTAGACCCCCCGTCCAAACCCTGAAAGTGTAATTATTGATTTTTCGGTCTTTAAAAAATTACTTTCGATGAACTGTTCATGTTTTCTATAGGACCAAAGGATTGAAACTGCTCCCATCTCCGGAAGTCTTAATTCTTGATTCTTCAGTCTTCAACAATAGTTTTCTTTGGACCCTTTACTTTGTTAATCGATGTATTATATGGATCAGAGGGGTGGATTCCTCGCCCCAACTCCGGTCATGAAATTCTTGTTTGGTAGGTATTGAAAGCTGATTTTCCATAACCCTTCTATTGTTCGATCGAAATCATATGTGGAACCAAGGGATAGACCCTCCCCCCGTTGCCTGCTAAAATATAAATCTCGATTTTCCGGGCTTTCAGATTTATTCTTGGTGAAATTTTTATTTTTTCGATTCAAATCTATTGTGGTCCCAATGTGTTGACCCCACCTCCAACTCTGGAAATCAAATTCTCGATTTTTCTTACGTGAAAAATAATTTTCGATGAACCCCCTTATTTTTCTGATCGAAGTCTTTGGTGGAGCCGCAGGGTGGTACCCCACCCGAGCTCCGAAAATCTAATTCTCGATTTTTTGGCCTTTAGAAATATTTTTAGTGACGTTTTCCATTTTTCAGTTGTTATCATTTGCGGGATCAAATGGTTCAGTCCCGATGGGTTGACCCGGCCCCGACCGAGGAAATCTAATACTCGATTTTTCTGAAGTGAAAGATAATTTTCGGCGATTCCCTTATTTTTCTGATCGAAAAGTCTTTGTTGGACCCGAGGAGTGGAATCCCACCCCAATTCCGAAAATCTAATTTTCGATTTTTTGCCCTTTAAAAATATTTTTCGCCTCTGGAAGTCTACTTCTCGATTTTTCAGTCTTGAACAATAATGTTCCGTGAACTTCTGTTTCGTTGGTCGAAGTATTTTGTGGATCTGATAGGTAAACCTACACCCACAACTCCGAAAGTCTAATTTTCGATTTTGAATTATTAAATACTTATTTTTGTTTTTTTGATAAAATCTATTGCGGACTTGAGGGGGGGAGCCCATCCTGAACTCCGGAAATATAATTCTCGATCTTTCAACGTCTGAATTATCTTTCACAAACCTCCTCTCATTTCGACTGCCACATTTTTTAGACTCGAAAGGTGGATTCTTGCCCTCAACAATTCTTGATTTTTCGGCCTTTAAAATTATTTTTGATGAACTCTTCATTTCTCCGAGGGGTTGACCACACTCCCAACTTCGGACATTTGTCTCGATTTTTCAGGCTTGAACGACGATTGTCTGTGAACCTCTTATTTTGTTAATCGAAGAGTGTTTTGGATCTGAGGGGTGGAGCCTCACCCTAACACCAGAAATCTAATTCTCGATTTTAAGCCTCTCAAATTTATTCCTGGTGATTGTTTATTTTTTCAATTGAAATCTTATTTGAGACCGAAGAGTTGACCCCACCCCAGACTTGGAAATTAAAATCTCGATTCTTCAGGCTTAAAAATCATTTTTTGATAAACTTATATTTATGTTGGATCGAAGTTTTTTATGGATCCAAGTGGTGGACCCCCACTTACACGCCGAAAATCTACAGGCTTGAAATATTGTTTTCCGTAAAACCATATTTGTTGTATTAAGCCTCCTGTGGACTCGAAGGGTGGTGCCCCCACCCACAAGTTCGAACATTCTAATTCACGAATTTTCGGCCTATAAAAATATTTTTGGTAACCTTTTTATTTTTTCAATTCGTAGATTTTTGGGGGCTGAGGAGTGCACCCCGCTCCCAATTCTGTGAGTCTAATTCATGATTTTCCGTCTTGAACAGTACTTTTCCGCGAACCCCTTATTTTGTCGATCTAACTACTTTGTGCATCTAAGGGGTGGACCCCACTCCCAACTCCGAAAATCAAGTTCTCGATTTTTCAGACTTAAGAAATAATTCTCCTTGAAACTGTTTTGTACTGATCGGAAGTGTTTTGTGGACCTGAGGAGTAGAAGTCTCAATTTTTCGGTCTTTAAAAATATTTTTGGAGACCTTTTTATTTTTTCAATTGGGATCTTTCTTGCAGCCGTTTATCTACTTTAAACATTATTTTTCGATAAATGTGACCGTCCAAATTAAAAGGGCCAGTCGGTCCAAAACATTAATTTTACAGGAGACACTTAAAGATTCAAACGGGAATCTCGAGAACGCGATAGCCTATAGACGTCCACCACTCTTGCGCTCTATCACTTTTGCTTTTTCGAGTTCACAGACTCACAGTATTAAACAGTACTCTTTGACCTTCCAAAATCGAACATAATCTCAAAGTCGATTTTTTTGGACCGAAGTGCCCTTTCAGTATGGACAGTCACAAATTTTTATTTTTTCCATCTAATTGTTTTGGTGATCCAGGCTTTGAAAATTTTCGAGTACTTTTTATTCTCACGATCTGAATCTTTTGTGGACTCGAGAGGTGATCCCTTTTTCCCGGTTGTTCGAATTTTGAAACTTATGTTTCATCAACTTGATTATTTGTTTCGATCGGTAGTTTTGTGAAGCCAAGAGATAGATTGTGGCCCCAGCTTTGAAAATTTAATTATCGATTTTTCGAATCTGGTTGAACTTTTTATTTTTCCTATTTCATCTTTCATGAGTTGGAGGTGTGTACCCCACCTCCAACTTCGAAAATCTGCTTCTCAATTTTCGAGACTTTATTGGCGACGCTCTGTGAATTGCAATCTCATGTGGATAAGTAATTGAGCATCCCGGCGCAGTGAGTCCAGTATGAAAATCACAGGAAGGGTAAAGGGAGAAGAAGACGGACTATCCCAGTCAGAATGGAAGAGGACGCACGCCAGAAACTAAAATCAGTGCAAGAGAAATTGAAAGTCGAGGAAAATTTTTACGACAGTATGGATCAAGCTTTAAAAAACACGGTTGAAGAGTTTGGAGTGACGAGGGTTAAACAGAAAACCAGGGATAAGCTTTCAAAATAGACTCTCGAATCAGGAAGAATAACCTTTGAAAAAATAGAAATAAAACACCATTGGACAAACCTGAGCGAACTAAAATACAAAAATTGGTGTCGAAAAATGTTAGAGAACATATTAAGAAATATGATTAGGAAAAAATTCCAGATATTTTGGGAGAAAGTTGGTCCACCAAAAAAGTTAGGCTCGAACTCGATGGCGGGAGAGACGTTATGCTGAAGCTAAAAGATCAGACAGGACAAGTGACTCAGAATCAAGAACAAATTCTAGAGGCAGCAACAAGTTTTTACAAGGACTTATACCGCGAGCAAAACGAGCTCATGAAAATAGCAAAAACTGGAGGGTGAAAGGAGGAAGAAATCCCGGAAATAATGGAGAGAGAAGTGGAATACGTACTAAATATGTAGACTGAAAAATGACATAGCCCCAGGACCGGATGGAATTACGAACGAAAAGCTGAAAAGGTTTGGCGATCAGAGAGTGCCACACCAGGCTAAATTATTTAACAAAATCGGAATTATGAAAACATGTCCAAAACAGTGGAACTTGGCCAAAATAATATTATTACACAAACAAGGAGGGAAGGAACTCATTGAAAATTACAGGCCAATATGCTTAACATCGAAAATCTTTAAAGCATGTATGGCAGTTTTAAAAAGACGTATGTATAACCATCTGGTTTCAAATCATCAGGGGAGTGAACAGGCGAGATTCAGAAAAGGCTTCTCAACTGTAAAGAATATTTTCGTTGTGAGCCAAATTATTGAAAAAACACACGAATATGATGTAGAAATTGAAATATTTTGCATAGGCTTTCATGAGGCAGTTGATTCAGTGGAGCATAAGTATATGTTAAAAGCACTGGAAAATAAGGGAATTGAAAGTGGGTTTATTAAAGTCATATACAGAATTACTATGCAAATTCGAGTGCAAGGGCTAGCCTTAAAAGCAAAGGGTGGGAATTCAAAATTGGGAGCGGAGTTCAACAAGGGGATACCTTGTCGCCAAACCTCTTCAACTGCATTATGGAAGATGTATTTCGCAATCTGAAGTGGAAAAGAAGGGGACTAAAAATAAATGGAGTATTTCTAAGTAATTTAAGGTACGCAAACTATATTATCTTATTTACAGAAAATAGTAAGGAGTTGAAGAAAATGGTAGAAAAGCTATTGAGGGAATGCAAAAAAGCTGGCCTCAAACTGAATGGTAGCAAATCAAAAATAATCGGAAGAAAGGAAAGAAAAAATCTAATAATCGATGGGCATGAAAGAGATAGAAGAGGTAACAGAATCGAATATCTGTGGGGCAGATTATTAGTTTGGAAGAAAGAGATAAAGGAATTATGAGGCGTATTAAAAAGGGGTGGAACAACCTCTGGGCATTAAAATGTATTTTTTGCCGGAATTTCAACACCTTCCTCAAAATGGAAACACTAAATAGCGCAACGGTACCAGCCCTCAAGTATGGAGTACAAACCTGGTCCCTTACAGGAGACAATTCGTGAAGCTACAAATTACGTTCAGATCTATGTTGAGGAAACTTCTAGGACTGTGATGGGTAGACAAAATCTCAAATGGAAAACTGTACGAAATGGCTGGAGGCGAGGATATAGGATATAATGTCGAACAATTTAAGTGGAAATATGTGGGGCATTTGGCGAGGGCAGATAGCAACAAATAGGGAGTAAAAGTACTCAACTATGGATACGCTGCAAAGAAAAAGAAAGATAGGTAGGCCAGTAACTTGAAAACCTGCTGAAATCAACTACTCCTTTGCAATGCATTATGGTTTCAAACACAAATATTTATTTTCTGAATGAGGCCTCGCTTTCATTACACGGGGCATCCAGAAGATGCTACTTACATCTGAAGGTTCTTTGGTACACTGTGGGCCTCCTAAGTTCGTCACAGTGCATACATCTTTATGTTTGTACTGTATTACAAAGCACATACATGTATTTTTTACAGTCTACTCAATGAAAGTGGACCTATCACCTTGAGACTCTTCCAGGGGCGGATAAGTCATAGGGCGATTCGGGCAAATGCCCGGTGCGCCGCCGCCTGCATTTATAAAATACTTACAAAAATGAAATAAGCGTATGTTGCGACGGCAGTCGAAAAACGTGCGGCGGCGCTGATCAATTTAGAGAGAAATCATGAGATTGAAAAATTTTAATGGGCAGACACATTTTGCGCCGTTTGTCGACCAAACGTGTGTGTGTGTGTGTGAGTACCTCCGCCCATTTTTGGGCATACGCCTCCACGTAGCTTTCCATTTTTTTTTATCCTGCGCTTATCTTTGCCACCCAGGGCCCCAGTTCTCTGACGAGAACGTGGAACTGAAAGACGGAAGCTATTGTGGACTTGAGGGGTGAAGCCCGCCCTGAACTATGGAAATCTAATTCTCGATTCTTCAAATTTCTGAATTCTTTTACGTAAACCTCCCCTTTTTTCAACTGCTACATTTTGTACACTGGAAATGTGGACTCGCGCCCCCAACACCATAAGAGTATACTTTCGAGTTTTTGTTGGTGAACTTTATTTTTCTTGATTGAAATAATTTGTGATTCCGAGGGGTTGACCGCACCCCAACTCCGATAATCAGATTCTTGATTGTAGATATTGAAAAACAATTTTCCATAAGCCCCTTATTTTTAATCGAGATCTTTTGTGGATCAAGGAATAACTCTCCCACCTACGACGAAAATCTAAACCTCGATTTTCCGGCTTCTCAATGTTATTCTTGGTGAACGTCTCACTTTTTCAATTCAAATAATACGTTAACCCACTTCTAATAATTTACGTTTGTTTTAATAATAGTTAGATTATAGCAGCAAAAGGCAATAATACTCTCAGTAAATAAAAATAATAATATAATATTGTGAACCCGATGGATTGTCTCCACCCCAATTCCGCAAATCTAATTCTCGATCTTTCAGCCTCTCAAGATTATTCATGGTTAACTTTTTTCGATTCAGATCTATTGTGGATCCGTTGGGTTGACCCCGACCCCAACTTCGGAAATTGAATTCTCCATTTGGTCGGCTTAAGAAATAATTTTCCGTGAGCCCCTGTTTATTTTTTTGTTCGAAGCTTGCATCGCAGGTGTTCATGAATAAACAAGATAACACACTAGAATAAGTGTGGCAACCGCGCTGGGCCTCGGCTTACCGTAACATATCTCCAATGGGTCTCACTTTGCCTCACAGTGTACTGGGGCTCGGAGAAGCGGTATATGTCTAACATATCTATATATCTTTACAGGTGATTTCTCCTACCCCTCTAAGGTTCCCAACATTTGTATGGTTTAGTGTTTCTTAAAATTTCAACTCCTGCCTCTTCAAGTATTAAATTAAAGTTGGGTCTCGGGTTGTCTGTTATATATACCGGGCCTCGGATTGGTAGTACGACAAATATATATATATATATAAAAATAAAAAATATTATTAAACTTAAATTATTTATTGTTGATAAAGCTATTAACTTTTTTAAATCATTAACTCAAATTATGAACTAAAGAAGAAATAGGTAAAGGAGCAATTATTGCTTTTGGTAATCACACATTTAAAGGAAATTGAGATCTTTTTAATATTATAGAAAAAAATAATCAATTTAACTCTATAAAATTAATATATAAAATTAAATTTAAATCTATTAATAAATTTAAAAATAATACTAATATAATTAATATTATTAAATCACCAAATCGATTTATAAAAATAACTAATATTCTAAAAACTAAAACAAAATTTGAATTATAATAAATTACTAATATAAATGAAATTAATCCTAATAAATCTCATCATATTATTAAATTTAATAAATTTAATCTTGAAATTAAAATTAATATAATTATAATAAATAAAAATAATAATAAATCATATTTTTTATCTATTAAATAAACTTGATTATAAATCTTAATTAAAAAATAAATTATTAAAATAATTAATATAAATAACAAATTAAATTTATCAAATAAAAAAAATGTTTAAATTTACTATAAAATTAAATTTAAAATTAAAAATTATAAATAAAATATTTATTATAATAAAAATAAAAATATAAAAAATATAATTTAAAAAAATTATTTACAAGAATTTTTAACTTCACAAATTAATATTTTTTATATTTAAATTATATAAATAAAAAATAATTTCAACTTTCAAAAATATTAAAAGTATTATAATAAAAATAAAATTAATCAATATAAATTCTTTTACTGAAAAAATTAAACTTAAAAATTTTAAATATTTAACTGCATTATTTAAAGAAATAAAAATAATTAAATTATAAATTAATAAAAATATTATAAATATAATTTAAAAAATTAATATAATTAATCTAAAATTTAAAATTAAAACTAAAATAAATAATTCTCCTAAAAATATTAATATAGTAAGAATATTTATATTAATCAAAAATATTACAAATAAAACAAATATAAACTTATTAAAATAATTAATATTAATTTTTATAATTATTAACCGTCTCTTAGAAAAATTATAAATATATCCACATATTATAAAAAATATTAATAAAGATCTAAACCTATGATGAATTAAAAACAATAAAAAACAAAATTTTTACCAAAAAAATTAAATAAGGTATCGGAATAAGGATTTTTTGAGCGCTGATTTCTCGAATTCTATCCATTTTTGGTACGCAATCCCAATTTGGACCTTTGGATTTAAATTTGCTTCCTTCAAGTAAATAAAATTGATTCAACCAAGTATATCTCAAAATGCTATCAGATTTTCAATCCGTTTCTGATTTGGATCTTAAAATCCAAAATGTGTTATTAAAAAAAGGCAAACTTTTTGTCTGTCTGTACTTATACAAGTAATAGGGTGATCCTTACTCATAAAGCTCGAAAAAAATTATTTATTTCGGATACGAAATCTTCAGTCTTTTCTTCGAGGCATACATGTCTTGAAGTTTGCTTGGAACTCAGATTTCTGAACTTTGAAAATAAGGACCATCCTACTAAATCATAAATGAATTTTACCCAGTTTCCGCTTAATCGAATAGAGCTTAATTTTAAATAGTGTCAAATTTACCCATCTTTCAAAATTATTAGTCGTAACTATTTGATTTTTTTCCTGGGTGATCACAATCTTACTCAATTTGTGTATAAGATTTGTTTCAGAAGTCTAACTATCCAACTGAGTTTTACTTCCTAATCCTGTAATTTACTAGTTATTTTTCTTTCAATTTTGTCACGATTTATTGATCATTAACTTTTTCAAAACAACAATTTTCCTTAAAACTTATTGAATTTACATATGAATAACGGAGTTGATTGAAAGAATTACCTATATTACCTACATGCTATCCATAGTCAGATATTACGAGTACATGCGTCACTAATGACTGTAACAGAAAATTGTTTAAATTTTTTACATTTTGCAACTTTGAGATAGTTTGAAAATTTTAAGGAAAAGAAAAAAGAAATATCATTTTTTGTCTTGAACTTCATTTTTCTCTTATAACAAATATTTTTAGATTTGAAAAACTGAACATTTATCCTGACCATTTTTCTTGGGGAAAATGGTTAGAGGAAAATTTTTCAACATTTTCCTTTGAATTAATATTTTTAGAATCAGAAAATTTTGCACAATTTTTCCTTGAATGAATATTCTTGGACTTCAATTTACTTCCCGAAACGTAGGTATTTCTACTGAAATTTTTCTGAAGGCAACAACGAAACGTCACATGGAAGTTCAGTGTACCTATGAAAGAGCACAGGCGAGTTTTGGTAGATATTCTTATATGGTGGACTTCGCTGATTGCATTTTTTCTGTAAGATATTCAAAGCATTTCTCAGAGTATTCTTGGATTTACATGAACTGGTTGACCAAAGCTTTTGTAAATGAGTGAAAATATGAGGTAAACCCAGACTCTGTGTTTCATTAGTGAAGGGGGCAAGTAGTAAGGAGGCAGTGACCTGTTACCCTACTCTTCCCGTTCTTCATCGATAAGGTTTATCTGCGGGGAAAACGAACACGACTCCGCCTTTCTTGAGTTAGTGGAGAGTTTTCGTCGTCTTAAATGAAAAATCTATTGTTTATAGATCAGGTTGTCATTTTGTGGAATCATTCGAATTTCAATTTTTTTTCTCCCTTAAAAGTTTTAGCACAGCTCCATGATAATTTCTGTATAGTGACACCAATTTTCCATAAATCGAGCTACATTTTGTGCACTAGGTGGCTTAACACTTTTGCGATCGGATCAACACAAACGTTTTGAGGACTCACCATACTGAATCAGGTTTAAAAGTTTATACTTCGTTGAATTATTTGAATTTCAATTTCTTTTATTTTAAATTAAAATTTTATCTAATCAATGACTTTTATGAGGTGACTGATGCAATTTTCCTTGAGTTGAGCACAATTTTTGTAATCGAGCTGATAATATAAATTATGCCCATATCTTCATTCACTTGCCACCCCCGTCAAAATTGTATATAATTTTGTGATCATTCTGCGACAGTAATTTTCCGTGAATTTCGCCAGTTTTGGTAAACTAATTGATAATAGCTCATGACATCAAATAAAATTTAAGTTTCAATTTTGTGACCCTTTGGGATTTTTTCAGTTTCTGAATAGTGTGTAACTGATCATCGCCCCTATCTGTCTGTACAATCATAAATGATTCTTACACAGGGTGGACCTTGTTTAATACCTTGTGTCTTCAAATAAATCATACAGAAAAATGAATTACGATTCAGGAAAATTGTAATCACATTTTAGAAAAATAATCAAAGTTATGACAACGATTTGAAAGGAAACGAACACCTCGAATTTCGAATAAAATTAATTTGGTATCACTAGTTCGATTTCATTTTGTACAGGAAAATTTAGTCTGATTCGTGAAAATTTTCCGTCATTCTGTAAAAAGACAAATGCGATATAAAAAAAAATTTTGGACGCAGTAAAAAAAATGATATTTTAATAATAATTTAACAAAATGGAAAATTGTTTCGTGAGTCTTCAAACAACTGGTATTCAAAAGAAAGACAAAAAAATTTGAGAACGCGAAAAATCCGAAATAAAGGAAAATAAACTTCAAGCAATTTCAGAGAAAAAAAATTCAAATTTCGAAAAAATCTACAAATTTGAAAATTTGAATAAATTTTGATCACTAATTCAATTTTACTTCATATCGGGAAATTCAGTTTGATTCGTGGAAAATTTCTTCAGTCCCAGTGAAAAAATGAGTAAGATACGACAAGAATTTTGATGAAATAAAAAATATTGAAATTTGATTAATTTAACAGAATAGAAAACTTTGTCGTGAGGTTTCAGACAAATGATATTTGAAATGTAAGATTGATGGAATATTGTGTCAACCTCGGAACAAATAATCGGAAAGTTAGTATAAAAATAGAAAAGAAAATGGGAAATTTGAAAAATTGGGAGAAATTGAACATAATTAGTTCGAAGTCATCAGTCTTCGAGCAAATTGGGCACGAACATTGAGAATGATTTCTGAAATATTCTGTTTACATTCTTGATAAAAAATGACAATACAAATTTTGAAAGAAAAAAAAAACCTTAGAATTTGAAAAATGCATGAAAAAGGGCTTGATTTTATATAAATCTTCAATCAAATAGAATAGGAAAATTATACCTGATTCGTGGAAAAATGCATTCTCTCTGAGAAATTAATAAAGAAGTGTTAACAAAAATTTTGAAGAAAAAATTCCGAAATTAAAAGTAATTTTACAGAGTCGAAAAGCATACCTACTAAATTCAATATTAACTCGTATGTAAACTTTGAGTAATGTATTTGAAAAAAAAAAATCATCATCATCATCAAAGGGTTATGATAGGTTTATATTGATTTTGATCTTCTTATATGACTTATGAAAAAGTCAATAAGGATTCTGAAGAACTTCAAAAATAGCAATAATTCGAATCTTGAATTGAATACGGCATTAAGAAAGTTTTTTGAGTGATGTTCGCTGTTTTTTAAATAATTTTCTCCTTAAAGGGGCTTGAACGTAGAACTAATCCAGAAAAGTATCAATAAGTCACTGAATTCGAATATTGATTGCATCAGTCCTTTTCTGTGGCCCTGATTTGAAACAAAACATCCAAATTTTAGACGATCCGAATTAGATGAAACTAACTTGGCTTTAAAAATTGGACAAAGTATGGAAATTGGAGTTTTTAGATCATTGATGTATAACAGCGTTAGATTTTTCATCAGATCCCAACGTAGGCCCCGAAATTCAATTTTTTTCCGTTCTAAGAGACCATTCAGATTTTGATTTAAAAAATTGATCAGTATGTCAAATAGGTATAGAAGTGTTTTGCAACGTTGAGTTAGTTTTCAACAGTGGCGGCAACTTCTGTATAGCGTATGTAGCAGATGCTACACATGGGAAGATTTTGCTACACATGAGATGTTTAAAAAAATAGTATATTATTATATAAGGTGCTAAAGTGAGCGATTAAATTTTCCTATAAATAACCTTTTTTTTTTTTTCGTTGTGCTACACGTGGGAAAAATCTAGGTAGCCACCCGTGATTGAGCTAGAGTCATTTCTTGACCCATTTCGACCACTTTTTCGAGTGAATCTCGAGACCGGAGCTTCGCCGCAAAATTTCAACACCAATTCGAACTCAGCGTAAAAAACTGAATCAAAAACAATCTTTAATTCTAAGTTTAAGTTCTATAAGTAGGCTATTAATTTTTTGATTTTTTAGGTTTTTGATTTATAACTGATTTTTCTGACTCACTAGTCTTTGCATAAATTCTTTCTATTTTATCTTTAGATGGAATATCTGAATCTTTGACAGCAACTCTTGTGAATTTATTACCAAAATCTATTTTCATTTCATCTACTTTCTTTTGAATTTTCATTAATTCTGAAACTGGTAGTAAATTAAATGATTTTGTTGTTACAGATATATCTAAACCAGAATCATATTTAACAGGTTTAATTTGAGATTTTTCATTATATTTTTTAAGCAATCTATTATTCTCTTCTTTCAATTGATAATTCTCTTTTTCCAAATGTTTGCTATTATTCAGGACATTTATTAAATCATTTGATAAATTTTGATACAGTATATTGTTACATCTTGCTTCACAAGCAGGAGCAAAAATTATATTAACAAGCTTTCTGTAATTCTTTTTAGTTTCATCATCAAAATTTTTCTCATTAATCCTTTTATGAAATTCTTTGATCAAGTCCATGTATGATTTAGCAATATCTGATGTTGATTGATTCTCATAATAATGTTTTAAATTTTCTAGATTAAAACTTATCATCTCTTTTACATCTGCGCTGAATGAATTAACTATTGAAGTTAATGTAACTAAAGATTTTTCATTTGCCATTTATTTATAAAATTTTTTCTATTTTTTTTTTTTTTTTACCATTTACCATTCCACTTTCCATTCCATTTTACCATTTCCCCTTCCCTTTTCCATTCCATTCCAGTTACCATTTCCCATTTACCATTCTCAAAAATTTTATAAATAAATGGATCATGCAACACTAATCAAATTGATGAGAGAATATGATTTTATAAATAATACAAAAAAATCTTTCAGGGAAAAATATAATATAAGCTTGAAAACTATCAATAAATATCTAATAAAATATGATATTCCTCACAGAAGAAATCTGAATATTATAAAAATTAATTGGGATAAAAATGGGAGATTCACTTTTGGTATTTTTAAAATACCTGAAACTAAAGTTTTATCGCATTGCAATGATAGTAGAATTGATACATCCAAGAAGGAAGAAAAACCTGAAAATTCTACAAGAAAAGTTTGTATCAATTCAAATAAAGTTATAAAAGCAAATGTACAAAAGGAAAATCAAAGTAACAAAAAATTTGATTATTTATCATTCATTGACAATTTAGAAGAGTTTAACTGAGTACTCAATTTTAGGAAATCAAGAATTTTTCTTATTTTTAGCGAGTTACAATTGTCTCCTGAAAGTTGTCATCAAGTTATGCAAGTAGATCCTATTCAAGATGATTCAGCTTCATTGAATCACAACCATCAAAGATCCAGGAACAAGAATGGAATTTTTAGTGCACATCTAAACCAACATCTTCAGATGATTGTATTATAACTAGGTAATCAGTCATACATAAAAAATGTATTTAAAACTTATAAATTAGTTCATACAATTTCCAAGCACATACAAATACTCCACAAACTTCGTAATGGTCACAACATACAGGAATAAAAACTTGTTACTGTTTCGTTCTTCTGATAGCGTTTAATAATTCATCTAAAACAGGTTTCAATTTCTAATGATTGAATGACTCATTAAGATGTCTGGGATGAGCGAATATGTTACGTACTTTGCGGAATTTTCTGTATGTTTCTTTTTCTGCTTCAGTTAGTTTCTGAAAGTCTGCACCCTCCATTTCATCCAAAATCATTTCGCGCGCTATCAAGAAATTGACTTTGTTCACCAAATCAGCTAGCAGGTTAGAATCGCTTTCTTCTGTCGATCTCAACTGAGGTGGCTTGTAAATCAAGAGAGGTTTCCTTGTAGACTTCTAACAAACATATAATGTTAAAACTTCATTATTTTTACTGTGGAAAGAATCTAGGTCAGATAGTCGAAAGCTACTAAAATATTAATCATTATCTAGGTAGGTAGTAAGTAGGAACCTAGGTTATGTTGTGAATTCCCTGACTATTGTCATTACCCATATTTTTTAAATTTTACCAAATAATGAGAAGGTAGTTTATTTTGTGATTTTCCTGACTTTGTTGTTCTGTCATTACCTATATTTTTTAAGATTTTGCCAAATGAGGTAATTTATTTTGTGACTTTCCCGACTTCTGTCATTACCTATATTTTAAAAGATTTTTCTGAAGTCTGTTATACAAAGTATTATTATTTTTTTCAAATAAATTTCATTTTTAAATATCTAATGTAAAAATGTAACATTAATTTTTCAAAGTGGATCACTGATCAGGTCATGACGCAGCTTGCAGCCGCTATCTACTCAGTTGGTACTAGCAAAGCTACTGCATAATTATAATACTAAGAGAATAGTAAGTTTTAAACATCATAAACGTAAAAATAGTATATATTTCACATAAAAATACAATGAAACAAGTAGCTAGCTGCTGGAAGAGGGTCGGTTCTTGACTGGAAAAGAAACTAGCCTACCTCATCTTTTATTGATGGTTGTTGGTAAAGATATAAGGAAAAAACTTATTGGTAATCATGTTTAAGGTCTTTTGTGCCCGAACATAAGAGCTGATAGATGTTTTTGCCCACCATTGTGTTATTCTCTTAATACTAATTATTCACAAATTTTGTAAAAATACTTCTGCTGAACGAAAATGCAAAATACATTCGAACACACTGAACAAATTTAAAATATGGTTCGTTGACGGCATGACGGAAAGAGGGTATAGATGATTCACCATTTGAGTATGCTAGTTCCATAGGTAGACTTCTCCAAAAACCTAGTTTTCCAGAAAACGCAAAAAAATGTTTCTCAGCTAATATTCGGGCTTAATGGTTGGATATAGGTGCTTACATTGAAGATATAGGTCGAAAATTTTTTCAAGTACTCCGATTCGTGTTCAAAAGGCGTTCAAAGATGGAGAAGTCTGGGTTTGACACGATGTTTTGAAATTGCTTATCAATTTTTGTTTATTATTGCTATAAAAGGCTGCAAAAAGAGGAATAAAATGGAAATTATCAGTAGTTGTTATCACCTTTCAAAATGAGACATTTTTATTATCAATACACAAAAAATGAAAACGCAACATGATTCAGTTTTTGCTATATAGTTATAAAAAATTGAGCAATAATTGAAAAGAAAAGACTACTTATTGTTTTACATTAGTACACGATGACAATAATTCATTATCAAAAACACAGTTTTGTAAACAAAACAATAATCGTGTCAGACCCAGACTTCTCCATAGGATAAGTCTACCTATGATTCTAAACCAATTTTCGTTTGCATACTGGAGCGCTTCTCTTGTTGTTTTTTGAAAATCGATGACGTCACGTTATAGGCAGTGTTGTACAGTAACCGAAACGATACTTAACTCAATTTCCCTAAATTCGGAAAAGTCTACCTATGGAACTAGCATACTCATTTATAGCTCACAGCTCGAAGCCCGCAGCCGAGCACCTAGTCGGCGACGTTGGCGCTGCATGTGGCTGTGGGGATAACTAAAATCTGAAGAAGAAAAAAACCGATTGCAATAGACTCGGCTACTGGTAGCCGTCTAGCCGACCCAAAAAATAGTATATTTCATGTAAAAATACAGTAAACGGATGTTCCTGTACCCGTCAGCTGTCAGGGCACCATTATTCAATGAAACTGATGGAAAATTCAAGTGCTTGAAAATTCTCCTGAATTCTCCTGAAATTTTGGAATGGTTCTCCTGGAAATTTTTTGGGTTTGGTTGGCAACACTGTTTAAGACATTTATGCGAGTGATGAAGTAATAACCACAATCAGTATTTCGAATTTCGATAAAACGAACAGCTGATGATAAATACAGCTTTGATACTCAAAGAAATACAGACACGACATGATACCTAGAACGCCTAGAATACTGAGAACAACAAGATAAGGCAGAAGCATACCCTCTTCTACTTGGTACTTAATAAACATGTAGTTTTAAGTTCTTTTTCACATCTGCAATAGCGGAACTCGTAAAGTGCATGCTGCTGGCGTGCTTCCTTCATTACTGCTTCAAAGCATACAATTTACAGGTTACAGTTACAGCTAACACTCCTAACGTAAGACTCCTACTCCCGTCCCCGTCAATGTCTCCAACATTAAGGAACATAAAGCAGGAGAACTGGCTTTTGTTGCGTAGCGTAAATCATAATTTTACAATGAACTGAAACTCCGAAGTCCGGAGGTGAACCTCTCAATTTTTCAGTCAAGAATCAAGAATTGAAAGCCCGAAGCCAGAGCCCATTCCAAGGCCATTCCTGTTTTGTTTTAAGGTGCAAGAGTGGTGCCGTGCAAGAAACTCAGGATCAAGGTCCTAAACAAAAATCTGCTCGAACTTCTACAGTTCAAGTTCAAAGTTCAGTCATTCGCTCATTTCTTCTGAATTTTTATTGAACAAGAAATAGTAGATTATGTATCAGCGTGTGAAAGAAAACGATTTCATTCATGGGCGTAACCATCAAGGGGCAGGGGGGTGCAATTGCTCCCCCTGGATTTTGAAAAAAAATTATGTTCCGGTGCTTACAAGATTACTTTTGAATAATATTGATGACAAACTGAAGAAAATTCGCAGAAAATAGGACGTGCCTAGAGACCTAGACACTAGACAACGAAAATGCGTGACTGGCGCCACACTGATAGCTTATAATTCTACCTTTTTGCCCCTCCCTGGAAAAAGTTCCAGCTACGCCTATGATTTCATTCGAGTGCGAATGTTGCTGAACAAGACGAAGTCGAGCGAAGCGATCGCACGAGAATGAATAGCGTAATTTGTTTTCACACACTGATGATAATATGTATTACGTAGTTTATTTTTCGTAATAGTGGTAGTAAAAGTCAGGGACGTAGCGAAAAGTTTTTTCTGGAGGGGCAAAAATGGTTAAATTTTCAACTAACTCAACTCAAAATTCCCATGTATCAAAATTTATTTGTATTGGCAAAAAAAAAAAAACAATACCAAAATGTTTGACTTTTGTTGTTGGATTCTCCTAACTTTTGATCCATCTACTAAAGATTCCCAACTCCGGCGGTGGCTTGAGAGGGGGGGGGGCAAGCCGCCTCCCTGCCCCCTATTTTCGTCCCTTGTAGAAGTGTGATGAAATATTTATTTTCATCACTGTTCTTTCATTACATATGCCAGAGTTCATTTGCCAATTCTCATTCAGCCAATAAGTGAACGACTTTCAGCATCGAAATTGAGTACTCAAAACGATCGTGTGCATCCCCCCCTTATTTTCGTCTCCGGTAGAAGTGCGATGAAATATTTACTTTTCATTATCGCTCATTGATTACATGCCAGTCCATTTGCCAGTTCTCCGTTCAGCCAATAAATGAACGACTTTCAGCATCGAAATTGAGTACTGAAAACGATTCTTTCGGTTCGCTATAGGTATTACGAAAATTCGTTTTTAACTGATCCGAAAAAACTAAATCTATTCTCGAAATTTTGGACAAATGAATTTGGATGATAAAATTACACGCGATCAAATTTTTAAAGCTTATTCATGATGAAACGCACATTCATGAGCTTCTCCCAACCTGCAAATGAAAGTATATTACCAAGTTTATCGAAAATACTAATGAAAAACTACTCACTATACTGTTTTTCTTTAATATACTTTCGATGGAATTTTTTTGCGGGTTCTGTTATTCGCATTTTGTAAGATTTTCTTAAGAATGTACCGAAGCGGGTGTCTTGGAGGAAGAGGGGGAAATTTTAATCCTTCCAAATCTGAGGATTCGATTTTATGGACAGAAATTTTCGAAATTGACCAGCAAAAAAGACAGCTATATATTTTAAGATATTGTCAGCCGTAACTCCAATTTCGTTGATTGAGCGTCGATCTTATATTTGATAACTGATGAAGTGTTTGAGGGGAGGCTCCATCAAAACGCTTCTACCTGTCCTTTTGGATTTTAGCATTTCAGGAATCGAGTAGGGCTCAAGTTGTTCAGACTATCTATCGACTTAATACTTTTTTTCCCTTTCTTTTTTAATCGATAATGAAAAACTGAGAGTGGCTAAATTCATCGGGTTAAAATATACAATTCATTTTTGACTGGACAGGTGAGCTTTTCAACGGAAAATGAAAAATCATTGAACTTTTTCCTTTGTAAACTTGTATTTCAATGCTATACTCGCTTATAAAATTGAAATCTTAATACATACCTACGTAGGTATATAAGTAATGTACATTTCACACGACGTTTCACTCGTGAACAAATTTATGCGGGAGTAGGTATTACCATACCAATTAATATTGAAAAATAAAAAATAAAATAAAAACTGGAACATATTTCACTTTAATTTTAAAAATAACTGTACAAACGACATAAGTAGAATATTTTATGATTACGTACAATATCAGATGTACCGATGTACATTTTCCCTTTCCCTAAGTTCTAATAAATCATGCAGAAATCTTGAACGAGGATATTCACATTGAAAACCGATGAAGAAAACCTATAAATTTTCGCATACTAAAAGGATAAAAGCCTTCTGGCACATTTGACAAAACAGTGTTTGGCTGGTACCTCTTGATCAGTACTTCAACATTCATTTTCCACATTTTCACGTTTTTCTCACTTACTTCTGAAAACAATTAAGAAGAAAAGGAAGAGAGAATGGAAACAAATAAAATCTTCGTGACAATTCTCGGAACATTTTCTGGAAGTTGCTATTTTTGTTAATCCCTTATGTTTCTACATACATATATCTCATCTGTATCAGCGAGATCTGCACACTATTGGTAAATTCAGTAATATGTGATTCCACAAGCTGAACATCTGAAGAGATTAATAACGAGAGATAAGCTGTTGATTAAATAACAGAATTATATTGAGTATAAATACATCTATAATGAAAACCTACTTAAGTTTG
This sequence comes from Acanthococcus lagerstroemiae, assembly GCA_031841125.1. Classification (NCBI taxonomy): domain Eukaryota; kingdom Metazoa; phylum Arthropoda; class Insecta; order Hemiptera; family Eriococcidae; genus Acanthococcus; species Acanthococcus lagerstroemiae. Next base: position 36,406,209 of record CM063106.1, on the reverse strand, counting down.
AAGAGTGAATACTTATTGGCTTTTGCATTTATTACTCTATGAATAGTTTTATTTGAAAATTCACTGACTTTTTTTATTTTATTTATTTATTAAGTAGAAGAAAAAAGTTTATATTAGATATTGAGAGAATATTATTCTGGTATCTCTCAGGTTCCGGGTTCCTTTGATTTTAAATCTGTACAGGTAAGATTTTAGGTGGACAACGAATTTAGTTAGGTATGTAAATTACATATTTTACATGTAAGACTTTCTTCGGTATGTTTACACGTGTAGCTGGGGTAAATTTAAACCTGCTGCTTGATAAGACATTTATCTGGACGTTAGAGCAGAGCCTGAAAGTCATTCGAGAGCCGAAATTTTTTCAGTTGAAAGTTAAACGTCTTCTGGAATGTTAAAGAAAGAACTGCGAGCCGGAAGAAGACATTTTGAAAATTCGAATGTTGAAAGTTGAATATAAATATAACATTTTGTGAACTACTTAGGTTTAACTCCTTTCACACATCTCGCTAGGCGCAAAATATTTCAAAAATAATGTAATTGCCAGTCGAAAGTCAAAAGTTCTAAGCAGAAAGTCGAAAGTTTCCTGGAACGTTACAGCTGAAGCTGAAAGCCGGAAGACTCATTGAAAATCCGAAAGTCGAAAGCTTATGTTTTACATTCCGAAGTCAAAAGTTATTTAAAGCCGAAGGCTGAAGTTTTACCGTTTAATTTTCAGACTCTGCGTTCGAGGATAAAAACATCAGAAAAATTAACATTTACCCAAAGATATGATAGAAGGTAACACGAATCAAAACATCACACTTTTTTGTCCCTTGCTCTAAACTCTAAGGTACATACATCATTTATATCACGTCAAGTATGACAATGATACATCAGTATTCAAGGGCGTTGGAAGGTATTTTTTAAGGGAATACGAAGATTTGATCGACAAGCCAAAAAAAAAAGTTTTCACGTCTAAATGCTGAGTTAATAAGTTAGAAATGAGAAATTTCGTAAATCTCGTCGGTGAATTCTCTCAAAACACTCTTTTACCAACTTACTGGATAGTGATTAATGTTTTCCTTCGATAGGCGTATATTAAGAAGATAATATCCGCCTCCGACTCCGCTCCTGCTTATCAATTTATTTACTTTATTTAAGTACTTATTATTATTTTCGGGAGGGAGGGGGGCGGAGTGGTACAAATAATACTTTGTTTCCCGGCACACCCCTCCCCTATTCTGACGCCACTGATAGTATCAACTATTTATATTGGATATAGCAAGCTTTCAAGGGGAGGTAAAACAACTTCTAAACTTTAAAATTCCAAAACCTGTTCAAGATGTTATTGTTTAATATTCGACGTATAGGTATCTCTTAAATTAAATATTGAAAAAGTTAATACAATTTTATATAGATCGTAGACAATGTATTTGTATTATATTATCATGTATATGTATGTACCTATATAAATTACGAAACTCGTAATGGAGAAATAAAATTAAGAAAACAGGTAAATTAATCTGTATGGTTCAGTATCGGCAATGATACTACTGTGGTGGATATAATGGTGAATTGCGGTTACTGTCATCTGCAGAGAATACAGTTAGTACCGATTAAGCAGCACAGCGTCAGAAGCCATGTGGCGATGAAATACGATGCTATAGTGCCCGAACTACCATCATGAACAGCAGCTGGTAATTCACCTGTAATTAGACAAAATGCAACGTGCTAATAATATCGTTATTAATTTTATTTGTCTGATCTGTAATCACTATAAGTCAGTGCCTAACTAACTAATTAGATTGTGCAAGGCTCAGAAATCTAGATGATGAACGAAAATAGCTCCAAACTGTACCACACAGGCCAATAATTTGAATTTTTAGGATCGTACGAGTTTGCGCAGGTCACATTGCAGATGATGATGTATTCCATAGTCTCTCGACTGTAGTAGGTAGCATATTTCCATTTTTCTCTTTCCTGTGTTAATCTTTTCATATCTAAGATGGATTTACATTTTATAATCTTCATTATCTGCTTTTCATAGGTATAGCTCATGCTTTGTCTTCTTTTCTAGTTCTTTTCCTTAACCATTCCTTCTAGCAGTAAATAACAATATCTGTGGATGATTTATATTGTAACCTATCGTCTTCACTTTACTCTTTACGGCAATTATATTCCTAATTTCTCTTTCCCTCCCTACTCACCTCAATACGTCCTCATTTCTATGCTCTTTTCTATTTATTTGATTTTCAACATTCTTCTGTAACACCACATAATTCTTCTATCCTATTTCTTTCTTGTGTTCCTGTTGTCAGGTCTCACATTCATATAATGCCGTACTCCATATACACGTTCGAAGAAATCTTAGTCTTACTTCCAAACCAATATTCGCCCTAAATATGCCTCCTTAAAAAAAAACCAAAAAAAAACCGAAGTTTATTATATTTTAAGTTACTCTTTACTTCTGTTATACATATTTCTTCCATCTCGCGTTGTCAGACTACCTAACTATTTAGATTTCTTCAACTCCCTTTATTTTTTCACCTCAGGATCTATATTTATTGGATTTTGTTTTATCTGCTGGTTACAATCACTTTTGTTTCATTCTCATTCATCTTCATTTTATATTTTATTTTCAATATGTGCATTCAAAAGAAATGTTAGAAGAATTAAATATAACAGGAAAAAAACAGGGCTAGAAATCAATACCAAAAAAAAAATTCTTGACCAACAATTCGGAGCAACAATTAATAAAACTAAATAAACAAATAATTGAAAATGTAAAAGAGGCAGGTAGTGTATATCTGGGCTAGTTAATAACTTCGCAAATAAAAGTGAAAAAGAAGTGAACAGACGGATCAGTATTGCATAGGGCTAATAGGGGAAGCTCGGGAACAGTGTAACACTTTTCGTCCATTTTGATCTGTGGACTAGAAATTAATTTTGAATTAAGACTTCAACACCTCACATGAAAGATACATTTGGCTACATTTTGGTGTTCTTACCACTTGAAAATGTCAAAACCTGAAGAATCTAGAAATTATTTTAGCCATATACTTTTTTGTTACACTGTACCCTGGTACCTACGTACAATGTACCACTGCCAAAAAGTTGATAGGGTAATCATTATTTAGCTAGGAAAAATCTAGAATTTTCTGAATAATAGATCCAAACATTTCATGGTACAAGGTACAAACTATAGTTTTATCAAAATTAGCCACAGTTTTATCAAAATTAGCGGATACCGGGCATACAGTCGAACCCATTTATAAAGTACTCGGACATAACGTAACCTCGGTTGTAACGTAGGAAATGTACTGGTCCCGTCACACTCCCATTTAAATGTGTGTTAAGAAAACTCGCTTGTAAAGTAGTAAGACCTCGGTTGTTACGTAGTAATTTTACGTATTCTGAATGCATTGCAAGAAAATACTGAGATAACAGAGTGAAAAAGAACGATAAGCCGGAGATGTTCGCTATTTATCGAAAATTAATTTCGATTTATCCACGAAGTACCTAACGAAAAGTGCAAAGCGAAAAAAAAAAAATTACTGATTTTACGCAGACCATAGATTAGGTCTACATAATCCGTGTAAAACTACAGTATGTATGTATGCATTTCGATCATCAATTATGTATGTACATTTAACCCAAAAATAAAAGGTATCCTCGGTTGTTACGTACCTCTATTATAACGTTGTAAAATGGCCGGTCCCCTGAGGTACGTTATAAACGGGTTCGACTGTATTAAAATGCAAACATTTCATAAACGGCAGTGCACAGGCGTATGGATGAAAGAAATACTGTTATATACAGACATATGGAAGAAAAAACACTGTTACACTGTTGTTCTCCATCACATAATTTTATCAAGTACGACATATTATCGGAAAACTATCAAGTTAAATCCAAATATTATACTGCTCGATTAAAAAATGCATACTTTTCTTATAATATTATTATACATTCAGATCGTCAAAAGAATAAATTTTAATGAGAAAAATTTTGATTCAAAAATATTTAAAATTACAGCGGAGAAAGACCAAAAACAATTTTTTGGTGGGGGGGGTGGGAGGGGGTATAGATGAAAGTCGAGGCATTGCATTTTTTTTCACAGATTCCTTTCTAAAATAACTATCTAGTAATAAAACGGCAACATTTTAAAGTGTTAATTTGAATTTAATGATCACTGTTACACTGTTCCCAGTGTTACACAGTTTCCCAGTCTCCCCTATTGCGTATTGAAACAAAAATTACACAAAATAGAAATCACCCAAAAGAAAATTCAAAGATCAATACTAAAAGTAAAATTAATAGATAAAATTAAAAACAAAAAAATAAAGCAAAAATGAATGGAAATCCAGAGTATCAAAAATATATTTAAAAAAAAGAAAAAACCAAAAAAGGTGATTCTCAAATTTGGGGAACGATTTAACATCGCAAAGTTGAAATAATTTTTTGTTAAATTTTCAGAATTTTTTCCTGAGATATATTGAAAGGGTGCTCTAGATACTCAGTATATGTATGACCCATTAACGTGGTCACTAATTCGTTATATAAAGAACTTAGAAATTTTTGCTGTCCACGCGGAAATAGGTGCAGTTCCGAATTTACCTAACGCCTTACAAGATATTCAACATCAGTTGATAGGTTCTTTTACCTATGGACCGACGTCTACAGATCCAAATTTACCCATTGATCTACAAGATAATCGACATCGGTTAATAGGTTCTTTTACCTACGGATCGACGTCCATTATCTTGTAGGTTGATACCTAGGTAATTTGAATTCTGAACCTATGAACCTACGAACGGGTAACGTTGGTTCATAGGTAAAAGAACCTATCTATCAACCTATGTTGAATATCTTGTAGGTCGATAGGTAAATTTAGATCTGTACATATAAACCTACGAATGGATATCGTCGGTCTGTACGTTCATCGGCTAGAGAAAAAATTACGTCCAATTTACCTATAGACTGATGATACCCGATCGTAGGTTCATAGGTTCATGATTCAAATTATAAACCTACAAGATAACTGACACCAAATTCGAACTCAGCGTGAAAAACTGAGTCAAAAACAGTCTTTAATTCAACATTTTTAATTTTCTCGATGTCTGATAATTTCTCCATAATACTTCATATAATTTTCGGGACAAAAAATTTTCGGAGAGCTTCGGCGTCGGCGCTAGGGAAGAAAGTGGACAACTTGTGAAGAGTGGTGGATAGTCAAAACGTGGCTGATTTTTTACTTCGTTTCTGGAATAGTGTGAAAAGAAATCCAGTTTTACTTGTTATGTAATATATTTCTCTAGATAAATCGAAGAAGGCTGAGTCCGATGAACGAGAGAACCTGAATTGTCAGAATATTATAGGTAAATATTGTATGAATTCTGAGATTTGAAAATCTTATGGAATACTTGTAGGAAGAATAGGAAGGTGATATCAGTGGGTCAAAATAATTATGTTCAAAAAAATTATGAAAGTCTCAAGTAGGTATGTTGGAGGATGCAGAAAGCAGGGTGGAACTTCAAAAAAGCAAAGTGAATGGAGTCCCCTTGTGACAATATCAAATACTAGGTGGAAATGATGCGATAAATTACCAGAAGACAGAATCAGAATTGAATACAAAATAAAATTTATGTCTCTAGGCAAGGAGTGCAATGACGTTATCAGTGTACGAGAATGGGGCCTCAAAGATAAGTGAGTGGGATCCCCGCGATGACTTTGCTAGGAGAAGAAAATCATTCCGGCTATGAATTGTGATTACTTAATTGAAAGAGTATCAATACGAAATATTGGGAAGAGTTATTTATTTAGATCAGTTGAGGTGCATTAAAGAAGAAATATATTCTTTTAATTTCAAGCAATACAATATGAGGGAAAGAAGGATATAGAGAATGTTCTTCTCGGTGTTTTAAGAATCATTCATCCTCAATCAGCGTGATTCAAAACTCATTAAGTACAGAATAACAATCGAGCAGTGAAAAATAGGAGAAAGGTGAGATGAAGGTTTTTGTTTTGGTTCAAGTAGGAGAGAATTGGGAATAAGATAGTAGAGCCATGTAATGATGTATCAGGGCCCTGAAAGAAAAGTAGAGAGAGAGAGAGAGAGAGAGAGAGAGAGAGAGAGAGAGAGAGAGAGAGAGAGAGAGAGAGAGAGAGATGAGACATTTGAAAAATTGCAGAACATATGCCTTACCAAATTGTTGCTTCTAACTGTGTGTAATTTCTAAAAACGAACTTGAAAATACCATGTAGTTATTCAGCATTATAATTTATTTCAGAGACAAATGTGGTCACCAAATCACATGAAGTAACCAATGAGGTCACCCGCATTCTTGGATTTGAGCAATTTTGAAAGTTTTATACTCCTATGTTTACATAAATATGTAAGTGTTTGACTAATCGAACGAAATGAAATTTAGCCAATTTGCATAAGTGAAACTGTATTATGAAAGTATTTAATACACTAATTATGAAATTGGAAATTTTAAGAATAATTGTCGATTTTAGACAAACACCAAAATATTGAGGTGCATTAATCACGACGGTAAATAACCAACTGACGAATTGTACAGCACAAAGAATCAAATCGAGACTTCAACAAGCTCGGACAATACCACTAAAAGGCAGCGTTGCCAACCTATTTTTATAATTATCCCACCTTTTTGGTAAAATACGTAGAAAAAAATCCCTCCTGCGTTGAAAAATCCCTTCAGTGGCGCGCGCGGCCGCTTCATTGTATTCTGTGATGTTCTTGCACACTTTCATGTTATTAGGTTTGGCAATACTGTTGCCAGGAACCTATTACAATCCCTTTTTCAACATCTTATTTTGGTATGTTTATTTTAGGTATAAATGCATGGGATAAAAAGAGATGGCAATAACTGTGTTCCGATTCTGATAATGTGCTAGAGAGAGACAGAGAATGTGCTTTTCATTGTGAATTTAGTGCTTTGTCGATTTGAGTGAAGTTATCGAAGTTATTCGTGTATATTTTAATTATCTACAGAGATGTGTTTTTTGGGGATTTTTTTTTTTTTTTTGTTTTAAATTCTGTAAGATGGGTAAATGGGATTATGGATTAATTTATTGACTGTGAAAGAATGTTGTATTTAATGCTGTAAACATATTAGAAAGAGAGGAAACAAAAGTAATGATATGCTCTCTTTATGATATTAATATAGTGACAAGTGAGTAAGAGTGATGGGAGAATAATAGATTTTCATCATTTTTTCAAGGATTGAATTTATTAATTTTTGTTCAAGGATCATAAATTTACTAAATTTTTTTGTAGATTTTCAACGTTCAAATTTATCATTCATCATTCTTCTCTCAACAATTAACATTGTTCATTCAACAAATTAACATTTTTCATACAGCAATCAAATTTTAATTTTTAGTGAATTTTTCAATTAACAAAGTATCGAATTTCTTAATTTTCAACAATTTTTCAACGAATAAAATAATTGTTTGAATTCAGTCAATATTTAGTTACTATTAGTGTCGCAGATGTGAAACCTCTTGCAGCTTTGAAGCGAAGCAGCTTGTTTATTCAAAATTTCAAATGCTTCTCTTTCACACAATCATTATTTGCTGATGCCGTGAACTGTTACATTCATACATTGATCTCTGATCTGTCATTTTGATGCATCTGGATGATTTTTTAGTAAAAAATTAAAGATAACTAACTAAAACGTTGAAGATAAAATAAATTGAACAGATTTTTCTGAATAAATGCTTTCAGTCAGTTGGATGAACTGAGAAGAAATGATAAGTCAATTTTTATTTTATTAGGATGATCCAAAAACGATTAAATAGAAGCTTGAGGCAGATTTATTGTAAATTGGTATTTAATAAAAACCGGGGTTCCTGCGCAAATGGAAACAGAAAACACAAAACTCAAAAGATGAACATGAACCATAAAAAGAAAATAGGCGTGCAAGCAACCAGCCAACAGCTCACAGCTGTTGAAATTTCATATCACTTTTCACTTCACAATCACTTGTTATCAATATTCCATTTCTATTGTGACTCTACTTGGGAAAAGCTGGCTTAAGTTGAAGAATACAATTATGTGACCACTTGGAAGAATCTAGCTCAAGGTGAAAGACATAATGTTTCAGTGCAGCCACTCTCGAACACAATTAAAAATAGATTTATGGATGTTAATAACTGAAAAGAAAATTAGAATGAAAATTTAATTTTTTTCTCTAAATTTTTACTGGGAAAATTCGTGGTAAAAATGAAAATCCCTCCTAAAATGAAAATCCTTCCCAAAATCCCTCCCAGTTTTTCAGACCTCGAAAAATCCCTCCAAGGAGGGATAAATCCCTCCGGTTGGCAACCCTGCTAAAAGGTAGCATCGACATTAGATCAACAGATTACGAAAGATAAGACTGCAATTATACAACTAACGAGAGAGAAAAAAAAATAAACATGTTTCGACAAAGGTGAGAATCAAAGTTTGACAGGCGAAATGAATACGATCGAAGAAAGAATAAAATGTAGTCATCATAAAGTAAGTGCTACGAGACTTATTTTACAAATAATATACTCGTAATTTCAAGAATCATTGATATTATTAATTTTTTTGGCGACCAGTTACTTTGTATTTTTACTATTCCAATTTTATAAATTGTAAATGAGAAGAGAAACTGCAATATGCTGTCTACCGCAGAGTAGAGAATTGTAGCTGCGGACCACAGCTAGAACTACTGTTTTTTCGCGGCAAAATGTAGCAGCAGAATCGATTTATTTTCACCACGGAATAAAAATCCAGCAGAGAGTAGCTACTGAAAAACCATTTGAATCAGCTGCTGATTCTGATTTCATCAGCAGTGTAACGCAGTGAACAACGGGTTATGAACGCTGCTGACAGATCTTTTCTGCGCACCACTGCGAACATGTTTTTGCTGCGAAACGCTGCTGACACTTTGTTTTTCTGCATCAGCAGCGAACGCGACTGTCTCACTCAGAATCGCTGCATCCTGCTGCGGATTTCTTATGCAAAAATCGTCAATAGGCAAGATTATTTCGAAGGAAACTTCTCGAGATACCGAGTACATATATACCATACATACCTATATTTGACATTCTTTATTGCTCGAAACGCATTAAATATATGCTACGTATACCGGAGTGTGTATTACCACAGATTTACTACATTCGATTTGATGCGTTACCTTTTTAGCGGGATCGAACTTCTCTATTTTTACACGCCAGTTTCTCATACGAATGGCGCTTTGCAGTGCCGAGTAAATGACGCGGAAGCGTCTCGATTTAGCAGCTCGATCTAAATTTTGCAAACGTCAGCCTGAAGTCACGATATCTGGGGTCACATTTGTTGCTCGTTTAATCGAACCCATGCTCGAGCCTCGAAGACGAAAGTAGTTTGCATATTTTCCGAGGGAGAAAAAAAAAACTGTCATCTCGATTTTCGTTCGTCTTTTTTTCTCTTTTCCTAACTCGATGTATTGACGATTAAGGCGCACGATGCACGGGTGCGAAAATGAAGACGTAGAACAATTTAGTCACCCTGGCACGATTCTGTATTTAAAATAAATTATTACTCGCCTAAACGGAAGGATACAGGCTTATTTCGTGTACGTCGATATATGAGATGTAAAAATGGAAGGTTCAATTGAATTAAGTGCCTACGTGTGATATTCGGATGTAAATAACAGGTCGTTACGTCATTTTATTTTAAATTGCTTGTATGAGATATCGATTTGAGTATCTGAGTGAAGGGATGAGCTACCTTAAATTCTGTGCAATAGCCGGGAAATGAAAACTTGTAAATACCGACGAAATGGGGCATTTTATGGCCTAGAATGTCGTAATGTCGATTATCTATTTTATAACTCTTCTACGCTTGGTGACCGCGAACAGCCTGTGTTCAATAGGGTGAATTGTCATACATAGAATTTAAAAAATTTCGAATTTTTAAGCACGACCTAGTTGAAAAGGGGACCCATTTATCGGCCCGAGAAAAATAATAGAAAGCACGAGACAAATAGAGTGTTTGAGCAGCATTTATAAGTGATGAACGAGAGAAGAAACGTTTAACGAGAAAAGAAAAATTTTGAACTACATATTATTCTAATTTACAAGAAATCAATAGTGCCACTCAATAAAAATACATATGCACATGAACAATATTATTTCGCCCTACATGATTGTACACGAGAAAAAAATTACAGTGCTACCCTGTCCATTTTTTACATAGAATGGGCATGTGCATTTAATACCTGAACGTGATACTGTTATGGTCCAAAGTTCCGTTCACCAAGACTTAAAATCGTCGAAATCAGCCCATTTACCAAAACGTTTCTGATACATTTTCAAAATTTTCGGGCATAATTGCCGCATTCATCCTGGGGGGTTTCGAGAGTGCCCAGTGGTAGGCGGGTTATTCTACCGAAACCTTGTTACTTTTGTCCAAGCCAGATATCTAGCAATGTATAAAAATTGGGTCCTCTACTGCTGTATAGGCTCAGAGTATAACATATTGTATCTTTTTATTAATTTGAAGTATCGTGCCCCCACTCCTCTTGTGAAAATTCCATTTAAATGCTCAAAAATTCCTTCATTGTGGCTGTCCCTCGCCGTGGACTGAACTGCAAAATATATTTTTCAAATATTATCGCTGCGTGTTTGGATAAACTGATGCGCGTATATAGCTTTTGTGAGTACAGTGAACAAGTTGGCAATGCAGTACGTGTTTCAGACTCGATCAGAATCAGTGCAGCCGTATTTGAAAACGAGTCCCTTGTCTTTTTTTCCCTTCACCGTGGTCAAATTTGAACCAATCAGAAAATAGACACAGCGCAAATATTTTTGAATGTCAATAGCCAACCTGAAGTATTTTTATCAGTCAGGTGGTGTGTACATATGATTTTTTGCGAATTCTGAATGGATTGCCGCTTAATTTAAGAAAAGTGCTGGAAACAAGAGATTTTACCTACAGAAATTCCTTAAACGAGGTGCCTTGTAATGAGTGCCGCTAGCGACTCAAATTTTTGATAATCGCAATTAAATATATGGGTACGTACATCAGTTCACACTTTATCTTTTCATCACTTTTCAAAATACCTATGGTTAAAATTGAGAGATCCAGTGAACCTTTATCAATTTTGTGAAGATTTTTCCCATTGTTATCACCGTGGCAACAGGAATTATGATAGCCACGATGAAGGAATCCGATACCACTATGAAAGAATTTACTAGTCTAGTTCTACGAGAGACCGAAAATTTGTGAATACGAGTCAGTGCAGCCAGATTTATTTTGCTAAAATTTGGAGAACAGTCCGGAAAGAGAAATTCGGAAAAATCCGGACATAAATGTGATGTCCAAATGGAAAGGACCTTAGGGTGAAGAAAATGAAAAATCTTTTTTTCAGCTTTTTTGGCACAGAATTGAGTGTAGAATGATAATTCATGTTCAGTTTTACCAATTATTGTAAAAAAATTAACTGCCCCGAGTTTCATAAGTTGAAAAAAATACATTACAACTATTAAAGAAAGTAATGATTAAGAAAATGAATTTAAAATTCAATTTACTAAAAAATAATGATAAAACTATTGGGAATAAAAGGAGATTCATGCTTTTTTATGGGAAACCTTATGTAGAATTTAATTTTATTATCAGTTTTACCAAATAATGCACTCAAAATTAAATTAACAGAAAAAGGAAATGCACTATTAAAAATCACTCAAATCTCTCAGACAATAAATTACTATAGATCAAATTGAATCTCTACAATTGGGAAACTGAAAATTTTATAATATTTCATTTTCATTTTGGAACCATGCATAAATCGATGGCCCAGGAGCATTTTCCTTCATTATATTGAATTTGGATGGGAGCTGAGAAATTGAGAATGGATTCGTATCAATAATTTGATCTAATAAACGTTATGGATTCGTGAAATTTATTCGAATCTTTTTAGTAGATTCGTCGGATTTGTACTTTTTTTTTGTCCCTTTGTGAATCTCACACTGAAAACTCATAATTTTCGGGGGTGGGGGGGGGGAGAACAAAGAAGAGAATAACCAAAAATGCGCTGGATAAAGATAATTATTTTCAGTTTTTTATTGAATTTTGAATTAATTACAATAGCGGATTCAAAGAAATGGAAGAGGACCCTAGAAAAGTTGATTTAGATGCGCCGGAACCGGCCAGTTCGTGAATTCGAATCCACAAGTCCACTTCATTAATTCGAATCCGATTCGAATCACAGCAAACGTGAATCATTCCCGAATCATATTCGAATCAAAAAATAAATAAAACTATTATTCGTGGATTTTGATTCGAATCTAATTTTAGTGGATTTGTTTTCTGCTTTGGTTTCTGAAAAAGGATGCTTTGGACGAAAGGAAAACTGAATAATTATTAAGGTGAAAAAAAGAGAAAAAACTTTTTCTAGTCCAGTTTAGTGCAGTCAAAATGCAGTTAGACACAGAAAAATATTTCAAACTAATCAGACGTTGAATAAGCCCGAATTTTTTCCAAAATTTTCAGACATTATTCAGAAATTTGGATATGTTTTGTCTAAGGATGAAAAATCCGGAGATGTACTGGAAAATTCGGACACCTGGCAGCACTGATACGAGTGCGCTGATGAGCGGGTGGAAGAGTAGGTGCGTATTCACAGTACACCGGCACACGTGAGCGTACGAACTCTTTCTATGGCCAACAATTTCTTCAACGTGGGCTGCCATTCCTTCAGCATGGTCCTAATCATTTTGAGCCCCCTTTATCTCAAGTATGCTGTTGGTTCAACCTCATAAATATGTTCTATTAGATGCATATAAATGATTTCCATGAAAAAAAGTAATAATGTTCAAAAAAAGAAAAAATCAACATGAATTATCGAGGTTTTGGTAGAATGACTCAGGCATCTGTCCACAATTTAGTTAGTCGCATCGACACCACTGTTGGTAGAGGGATAATATTCCGCGGTTCCTTCATACAAATTTGGATAGGTATACATTTAAAAGCACGCCACGAAAAGTAAATCGCACGCCCTCGTCAGGAACGCCTCAAAAACCGATGTAACGCCAGAAACATTACATCACGCCACAAAAATGATTGAAGGTTTTTACAAAAAAAAAAATACGACAAAATTATGGTAAAAAAAAAGTCTGATTATCAGGTAAGTAAAAAAACATTATTACTGCACAAGCAACGCCTTCTTCGACCTTTCTGGCCATCCCGTTTCCGTTTCTGTCCTAATGGCACATTTTTCGCTTCTCGCAGAACCTGCACTAGCTGCAGCCTGATCTTCATACCCAACGAGTGCTTGCATTCCCCTTTCTTCTGGAAGACAGGGCATGTGCAGCTACATTCATTTACGCACGTACTATTTATGACGATTCTCCATACGGCGAAATGTTCCTTTTTGAATTGGTCGAACGTTGTCCACATCCCCTCCATTCGTTCATACTTTGACAGGGGTTTTTCAGTGACTGATTTCTTCAAGGCGGAAGACTCTACGAAGTAATGCACGCAATTTTCATTGGAATGGTCGGGTCTTTGCAATACCTTCTTGTTTTGCAAAACACACTGATGATATGCTTTCGTCCAGAGTTCCAGTGAAATGCCGGGTGAATCGGCAAAACACGTCTCATTAGGTGAAGAAGGGTTGCGTTGGATCGACCATTTTTCCACCAGTTCAGACGCGATTGTTTTTTCTGTTCGTTGTTTTCAAAAATGTTCACCAGTATGAAAATTGGGTTTTAATTTAGTAAACTTTGGATTTTCCGGGGCAAAATGTTGGGCTTTCTTCCTCCCCTACCTGGAAAAAAGAAGTCATATCGGTATGTCCGTGCTGGAAGTGTAAAAATAAAACCTCTGGGAATGTAGAAACATAACTTTGAAAGTCGAGAAATCCAGAGTTAAGACCTTGTACGTGTTTACAGCCAAGGCCGGTGCAAAGAATTTTTTCTGGAGAAAAAGGGGGAGTAAACCCGAAAATCCCAACTAAAATCCTACAAATTTTATTTTACATAAAAAAAAAAAAATTATAATACTCGTAATAATAAAACAGAAACAACGATAACAAAACTCTCACCTACTCAATTTTTCCAACTGGCAGCTAGAATTCCCTAACCTTTTGTAAATAACAACTGAAATTACGAATTTCCCGTCGAAAGTAAAAAAAAACTACTTAATCTTCGCGACTAGGAATTATTTTGTAAATCCCCTTGTTCGTTCCCTTTACAATTTTTGGATTTTTGAACTTATTACGTTTTAGTACGAAACCGATGAATAGCATTTTGCATCACGAAGAATAACAGAAAAGAAAGCAGTTTATACATGCAGTAAAATGTACCTCTATCGGGCATGTTTTCATTTTATATTCGAACTTTTGGCACCGTACCAGTGTTACCATCAGCGGTAACAGAAAACATTATTTTCCTTGCCAAAGCTCGATGCATTTACATCGCGAATGCGATTAAACGCGAAAACTGTGTAACTTCCAAGACTTTTATTGATGAACCTGTGGTATCTAGCGTGAACTAAGCACCCATAAACCGATACAGTTCGTTTTTTGAGCTTTCATACATTGGGTACCTTGAGTTTGATATATTCTAACCGGCCGGACGTTGAAGACTCAGTTGTGACGTCACCTTGCATCTGATAGTTCAAGCCATGATTCATCTCTTGCAAGAGTGATCAGGAGAGTTGTGTGAAAAATCTGACTTTGGTCCCGGTTGAAAGGAAGATGGATAAACTGAGTCCCACATTCCACGCCACACAGTCCGAATTGGTTCCCAATATCCTAATTGAGTACCCTGTCTTCTCCTTCGTACTTTACCGCATTTAGGATTGGCTTCAGCAAAACCCGTGGGCGTGGCTAAAAACGTAGAGGGTATACTTTATTTTTTTCATTTTTGGTGGTTGGAACTTCCTTGACAATTTTTAAACATATTCGTATTGTAACGGAATTCGCGCCGAAAAACGCACGAAAACATGCAATAATGACTTTAATCCAACACCAAATACAGTACAGCACAAGCAGTAGCTAAATCGCTTTCAAAACGCACAATTTATCGCATACAAAACTAGACTATACGGCGTCGGCCAGCTGCCTTTATATATCCCGGCGTTATCGGCGAAACTCCTTATCGCTCTCGTTATCGTACTTCTATTCTGCTGCTCGGAATTTGTCGATCTTTCTTCTCTTATCTCGAATGTTCGGGAGCGTTCTTTCCCACAGTATGTACTATGTACCTACTAACCTTCTTCTGTACCAACTCGTTCTCAGCAGTTCGGATGAAACCTTCTTTCTCTCTCATTATTCTTGTTTTTGGAGCCGCTGTTGAATTCATTTTTAGTGGGTCCCACTCTGACACTCTTAGATAATATGTATATTTGGGGGTTTATGGTGGAACATTCCATTCATATGAAAGTAGAATGCTTCACAAGTATAGGTTGCTCATATGGCCATCCTAGAATATTTCGCCCATATTGGAGGTGAAAATTAGCACCCTGCGGCTATGTATGTAAATACATAATACGTAACTGATGAATTGTTCTATTTGTTTCATGTTTGGGTATGTAATTCCCGGTATCCCGGTGAGCCTATCCAACACTACACACAAGAGTAACACCATAAAGTACCAGTGCAGAAAACTTCGCCGTATTGTAGTTCAGCATACGTAACGAACATAGGTCTCTATGAGTTTTCGGGTCTACATTGTTTGTACTCATATCTAGTTATTTGCTCAGGATAAAAAATTAAAAAAAAAAACGCAAAAAAAAAGAAACGGTCTCTTGTGATGAACGTGTAGAGAGGAGGCACGTCAACCAAAACAGCACTCAATATAATCGGAAGTTTATTTTGTCATAGCGAAGTGGATTTTCAACTGAATGTATTATATTTTGTCGCTAAAAGTCGAAAGACCTTATGTACGCACCTTTTCCCTACTAATTTCAGTAAATCTGCTTGTAGTTACTGCGTAGTCTTTTAAGGAAAGCCTACTGTAGCACGATCGCTTCAACAACGTACTAAGAGTATCACTTAATACGACTGTACTTAAGTAGTCGGTAGGTAGCTAGGTGGGTAATTCTCTGAAAAGTGCAACAGTTTAAACTTTTTATTTTTTCCAAAAAAAATTGAGCAATTTGAATTTTTTTTCATTGGAATCACCATTGTACTTGTCCTTGAATTAAAAGGTGGCATTGAGCTGTGGTCATACTGAAGGGGGGAGGAGGGGCAACGTTTTGAAGATTCATTGACCACGTTGATGGAATTTCCATCAACGTGGCTGATAATACTGGCCACGTTGATGGAACTTCTTTATCCGTGGCCAACATTATTTGGCCACGTTGATGGAATTTCCTTATCCGTGGCCAACCTTTCGATGGAATTTCTTTCACTGCGGTCAATCATTATGAAAAGTTTCCTGCAGAAGAATAATGATGACTTCTTCAATGAGAATACATAAAAGTAAGTTCATGTATATAACGATTGTATTATTTGTATTTCTATTTAAACTATGAAATAATCCTTCAGCGTATCAGCGTCACAATCAATCACCTATCAAAACCATGTCCGATGTTAGAAATTCAAAATAACTAAAAAATTCCGAATGACCACGGATGAGGAAAAGAAAGAGTTAGCCACGTTGAAAGAATAATTCCTAAGAATTCTCATTTGAGACTCGCAAATATAATTTTTATTTTTAAATCGCCTATATATTTCTTTTATACTTACATTTAACAGTTTTCTTTCGCATTTTCAGGCTGACAGCGAAAATTGCCGGAAAGAACTGATAAGCCACGGTGATAGATATGCAGAATTGTAAATGCGCTCATTTTCACAGATAATTAGTTGTGGACAAGTTAACTCAACTCCGACGTTGAATTCGATCATGGCTCGAAGTTCTCGACACAGATTTGAAGCTAAGCAGCTAGTTTCGAACATTAGATATGGAATCAGGGTGGCCATGCGTAAGAACGAAAAAATGACCACGGAGATGGAATTTACACCAGCCATAAACCTTCTTGGCTTTTGAGGCGACCTTTAAATGTACTAAAGGCCACTCAAATGCATGTCAACGTGTAGAGTGATGAGTTGAGACGAACTTTGGCCTTTAATTTCAAAAAAATATTCGTTCTGCATAGGGTGAAAAAATGAATAATGATTTCAAGAAATGCTAGCCTCGTCCACGTTGATGGAAGTTTTTGCCCTTTGAGCTCATTTTCCGCTAAAGGGGGGAGGGGTATGGGGTTCTACACAATTGCGTCGAGCAGAAAAAATCATAAACATACCAATCTATTATTTTTAATTTTCTAAAAAGAGTATAATGCTGAGAAAATAGCTGACACGCAAACTATCGCACTTTTCTGAGAATTACCCAGGTACCAAAGTTTTTAGACTTAAAAGATGATGATCGTGTATGCTGCCACATGACTGTGAAATGAGCCGAGTACCTACCATCTGTGTGTGTATTTAATATGGTGTGTGTGTGTGTATGCGTGTGTAGTGTAGTATCATGACGCAGGGCGTTTTTTTAATACTCACGATGAAAAAGTGGTCAAATGGCCACGCAGTAACTTCTGTTTGCCCACAAAATTTTTTAACTTATTCAGCCGAAAGAAGAACGAACATTCAATTTTTTCAATCAAAAAATTGTGCAACTTTTTTTAAAGAGACAGGAAAATTTTTTGAAAAGAATAAGTACAACTTAATTTTATATTACAAAAATACATTAGAAAAATTATAAACCGCCACTTTTACGAAAAAATTTCCGGACGAAATCTCTGTGCGAATAGGCGTCTAAATCTGGTTCTCTGTATCGTTGTTCTTTTTTTATTAAAAATTCTGCCATTGCTGGTCGAGGATCATAAGCAGTACCTATACCACTCAGTGTGATTGACATTCTTGAGTTGAGCATAGTGCCCGATGTTGATGACCGATGTATTCATTTGAACTGATTGTAATGACTTTTTCTACGGTCATGGAATGAGGAGAAACAATGAATAGCGCGCAAACCAATTTTTTCAGAACTGCAGTTGTTGCAGGAATAATTTTTCGCAATTTATCGGACATTTTCACTCCATCGTCAGGCATGTATAACTCCTCAATTTTTTCAATTTTTGGCCAACAGTCGCACACATCTTTTGCAAAGTCAGCGACTTTTTCCTCGCGTGCCGCCAAAAATAGTTGAAATTAGAAGACGGCCGTTCGTGATCATTTCTTTGCGATTTTTACTGTTCAAAAACGAGGTAAAACTTTTTATAATCCCATTTTCTTCAATATTCAATCTTTCTTCTAAAAAGTTCATAAACGACAAAACTATTTCATTTCTGATAGCGGACCAGTCTCATGTGCCAGTAGTAACATACGAATTGACAACTTTTTGGCGTTTTCTTTCTTTACTTTTGGAATTGTGTTTGGAATTTTCACCCAATAAATTTTCGTTTTCTTCATCGGTATTTGTTTCCTCCTTATTGGTAGTGCCAGAATTCAGTTTTAATTCTTTCCAGCCTGGGTATGGACCATCTTGTATGAGTTTAAGTCGACGTAATGCATTATTTTTTAACGTTATTACATCAGGTAAAATGAGATGACCTTTCTGTAAATTTTTTTGAAGATCTTGCAATAATAACATAATATCAGCCACTAAGCAGGTTTGCCGAAATTGTAACGAATTATGAACGTCCCAGATTTTAAGCATTCCCTTCGCGGTTGCTTTTTCAATACCAGTATGAGAGGTGGCTGACGCATTTGTCGAATCATTTGAAAGTTCACGCCAATATTCGATACATCCAGGTAGATAGCCCAGAATTGCACTGATCAGTTTATAAACATGTTCAGCGAATCGTACTTCGAAATAACCTGGAAAGGAATGGTGATCTGGAAAAATCTGTTGCATTCATTTCAGTTTTGAAGGAGACGTCCGAAAATATGTGGCTACAGCAGTTGTGTTAGTTAACCAATGTTTCAATTCGGGAACTGCAGCTAAAGCAGACTCCATAGCGAGGTCAGATTTATGACAGAAGCACCATACAGTCAGCAGTTTATGTTGCAAATGGTCTTGTAGTGATTTCCATAATCCACCTTCATTTCCAGTATTGGCTGCCTCTCCATCAGTATAGTAATACCAACCAACAATTCGATTGGAATGCCAAAATTTTTGCATGATTGTAAAGTTGCTTCAACCAGCCCTTGAGCATCAACTGTTTCTGGTTGGATAACCCCAACAAAATAATTTTGAAGTACTGTAGGTTCATCTTCAGAAACATTACCAGGCCACAACGAATTTCATGTCCTTGTTCTGACAATCCACACTTCCATCTAAGTATCTGAAGAGATACACAAATCGCAGATTAAAACGCATCCCTAAGCCGCTGCCTTTCCAAATCGCCAAGAATTTCCAAATTTTGGCGTAGATAACGGGATCTCGGTAATGAAGCGTAGAGGCTGGCGGTTGAAATTCATCGAGCTGAATACCGCAGTCATTAGAATCACATAATTGGGCTTTTATTGATTTTGTACGTATTACACTGCAAAAGAACGAGCTAGCCATGTACGAGCAGTCGGTGTTTCGATCAAAGAATCATTGTAAACATCCATACACAAAGCAATCAGATCATTTACAACACCTTCACGATGTTTTTTCAGTGTATGGACCCATGGATGTTTATCAGACTGTTGTCCCAACAATTCAGCAGTTTTTTTTTTGCTTCTGTGGCGGCTAAGTGGGGTTTAGAATCTAAATGATCAATAATACACTCAATCTTCTTAATACCATCTATGCGAATTCCTTCAGTAAGAGCGACCATACCGTTTTTCGATACCTTAGCCGCCTCGTCCTTGAATTTTTCACTAATTGTGTAAGATACGTAATTTCGATTTCTATGACCTTCATGTCTTGTTGATTTTTACAAGAATGTGTACGTATTCAGCAACCAATCTAAATCCAACTTGCGCCTATGGTACCAAATTGAGTTTTCAGGCACAGAACTTGTTGAAGGTGTAATTTGGTCATCCGAATTACGAACCACTGTTACTGCTTTAGTTTTACCACTGAGGTCGGCTTCTTCAACTACGTTCACATTTTTATCGTTTTCTAATAAAAGAAAAAATGAAAGAAAACATAGATTAAAAATGCCAAGTATGCATTCCATATTACATTCAGTTATTCATTTATTTAGTCCTTTAGTGGATCTGGATATAAATTAGATGAGATAGTTCATCTATTTTTTTAAAAACATATTTATCGGTCTATCGCCATATGGAATTACGATTACCTACCTAATAAGTGTGAAATAAATAGGCGATAAAACCGGCTATAATAGGAATGCGCACAACCTCCGTTTTGTAAGTAATTTTTGACCGTAAGGAATGCGCAAAAATAAATGATAGCAATGCGCACAATGAAAATATTTATTGTAGCGGAGATTAATTATAAGACGTGAATATTTGAGAACCACTTTCTCAGGCGTGTGTAAAAATTAGTGTGATCGTTTTGCTTATCTACGTTCAACCATGACTGGACTTGCTCTTCTGGACAATCCATATATTTTCTCGTACCGTGTACACTATCTAACAATTTCTATTCAATCAGTTATGTTCTGCTCTTCGTGCCAATACATACGTTTTATACTACGATATTTTAGCCTATCTTTCTTGAGTTTCTATAGAACAAACATGAATTTTATAAAAACTGTGACTAACCGTGGAAAAGAATTATTTATGAAAATTTCAAATTTCGAATCTACAGAGAAGTGCGATCGAAAAATATTATTACATGGCGGTGTTGTCGAAAGGATTGCCCTGTAACCCTCGAAACTGATGACGGAAGTAGAAATATTGTAAGTATATCAAACGACCAAACGATCATAATCATGAAGAGCTTAGTAACCGGCAAATTGTGAGGGATAATATTCGCAATGTATGTAAAAGAAAAGCTGCAGAGAATATTTGCGACAAACCAAGCAAAATTATGCGAGGTGCGTTATCAGCAATTGAAAATACTGAAGATTTGGAGTACCATGATTTACCTATTATTCGGCAAGCTATGTACGAGAGTAGAAGAAAATGTATACCCACAATTCCAAAGTCTCAGGAAGAAGCCATTTCTCAAATTACAAATTCGATTATCCATACCAGTCGAGGGGAGAAGTTTACTTTTGTGGAGAATGGTATTGTATTCTTGACGTGTCAGACAAACTTGAACTTCCTTCAAGACCATGCTGATGTGATTCTGGCGGATGGTACGTTTTACACCAGCCCTCGCTATTTTTATCAACTTTATATAGTACATGCTTTTCATGATTTCAATTATTTACAATTAGTTTATTGTTTTTTGCCTGATAAGAAAGAATCTACGTATGCAAGTATGTGGCAAAGTATTAAAAATTTATGTACCAAAGATTTCAAACCAAGAGTATTATTGTTAGATTTTGAGACAGCTGCTCATGCTGGAGCCAGATGTATTTTTAATAACATTCAAATCAAAGGTTGTCAATTTCATTTTGGGTAAAATTGGTTCCGTAAAATTGTTAGCTTGAAACTGAAAAATGAATACAAAAATTCGGAGTCAGAAGTAGGTTCATGGTTGAAACTATTCTTTGGCTTATCCTATCTCGAGCCAAAAGATGTTGAGGATGCCTTTTTAGAGCTGATGTCAATTGCGCCTAATACAGATGAGTGTCTACAATTCAGTGATTATATTTTAGAAAATTATATTCAAACTGATTGTTCTTTTTTTCCATGTTCGTGGGCTGAAGCCCCAACATTAACTCCTCGAACAACCAATGGTGCTGAATCGTTTCATAAACACTTTAAAGATAATTTTTATAAATCCAAACCGAATGTAGGTACATTTTTTAATAGAAAACTTGCGGCTTTTGCAAAGTCAGACTTATTTAAAAATGCGGGCAAAACCAAGCAAACAGGTTGTAAATGAAAAGATCAAGTTTGTAATTTCTGCATATTATGTTGATTTTAAAGAGAATCATAATGATTTTTTAAAATATTTGAGTCAAATACGCTTTAAATGTTTACCAGCTGAATTGTAATACATATTCCAATCGAACACACAATTGCTTGATTTTTTCATAATGAGTAAACGTCGCGATTTAAGTTTAAAAGAAAAAATTGACCTACTGAAAAAATACGATGATCTGCCAAAGATGGGACAACGAGAGGCAGCGAATAAATTGGGTGTAAAATTTTGAAGAACAGGTACGATCTTGAAATTTCTTTTGTGGATAACGAATCAACTTTGCGTAAACGTAAACGATGCGGTAAGGATGAGGATGTAGAAAATGCTTTGAAGCGATGGTTCACTGATGTTCGAGACAGAGATGTTCGTGTAGATGGACCCCTAATGAAGATTCAGGCCGAAAAATTACCTAAAAAGATAGGGAAAGAAAATTTCCAAGCGACTGATGGATGGCTGGCCAGGTGGAGAAAGAGGGAACATATTTCATGGTGTAAACCTAAAGGATAATCAGGGAACGGTGATCTCCTTGCTGCTGATGTGTGGCTGCGAGACGTTTGGCCTTCACTTATCGCTGAGTATACGCCAGATAATATTTAGGTACAACGCCGACGAAACGGGACTGTATTTTCGAGCCCTGTCCGAACATACATTTGTTTTCAAGAATGAGAAGGCAAAAGGGGTGAAAATATCGAAGGAACGCATTACTGTACTCTGTTGCATTAGTATGTCCGGCGAAAGGAGGGAGCTTGTCGTAATTGGGAAGAGCAAACAACCTCGTTGTTTCAAAAACGTTAAAAAACTACCAGTCCAATATTTTTCCAATGGCAATGCATGGATGACTACGAACATTTTTGAAGAATGGCTTAGGACATAGGACCGACAGCTGACGCGGAAAATTCTTCTCCTAGTTGACAATTGTACAGCACATTCTGTGCATTTCACCCTCAAGAACATCAGGTTAACGTATTTGCCAGCCAATACGACCTCTCTCATTCAACCTTGCGACCAAGGTGTAATACGGACTATGAAACATTATTATCGTCATGAAATGCGGACCCAAATCGCAGACTACATTGATGAAATTTTGGAGAAGGGGACGAATGATGATGTTCGAGCAAATGATGTTGCCAAGAAGACCACCCTTCTTGACGCGATTCATTTGTTGACCAAGTCCTGGCAAGAAGTTACAGACAAAACAATCAGGAATTGTTTCCGTAAAGGAGGTTTTGCCATTCAGTCTAACGAAGACGATGATTATGATCCCACCCCCCTACCAACTCCAAACAACATGGACGAGGCTGAATTCCAAGTATGGGTAGCCATTGATGAAGATGTTCCAACTTCAAGTACATTAACAGAAGAAGACGTGTGCACCCAGATTATGGTCTCTAAGGAGGAATCGCCAGATGATGTTGATGACGAGGATGAGGATGATGCTGTTCCCCAATCACCTTCTCACGCAGAAATGCTAACGCAGAAATGCTGAATGCCTTGAGGACACTGCGCAGAGCCTTTTAATTCCATGGAGAAGCATTCGACTTGCATTACACTTATGAAAAATGTGTGCTGTGAATGATCGAGGGAACTAAGAAACAAACCCGAATTCATCATTATTTCTCTTAAAAAAATCCATAGTAAATGTACATATATGTATTATGTTCTTTTTTAAAAATGAAGTTTGTGATTTTATGTATTTTCATGTTAAATCTCAGAATAAATTGATTTTTTTTTTTACTTTCGGTTTTTGGAATTAGCCGGTTATTAGAATCACTTTTACCCTGGACGAAAGCGATCACACTAAGCGGCATACACTGTATTCCAATTTTGATTGTGCCAATATAATAAATTATCCTTTTTTAAAACTAATTTTTCTTATTTCATTCAGAAAATACGAATGTGAAGAAAAAAGGCAAAAAACTATTGTGCGCATTCCTTATATAAATTTTGGCGCATTCCTAGTGTTTTTTTTTTTTTTTGGGGGGGGGGGGTTGTGCGCATTCCTGTACTTTTGCGCATTCCTGTTTTACCGATAAAACCTGCACTAGAGAGCGCTACAAAATCACCTGCGCGGGTGAAACTGAAAACTGATCATGGATAAATTTTAAATGGAAATACTGCTATCTTTAGGAAGGCCAAAAACGGCCCAAAATTATTCCACCCACTTGTTTTGATGGTAATTCTATTGTTTAGTAACAATACACTAAACTGTAGGACGAGATTTTTTTAAAATCAATTTCTAATGGATTTAAAGACGTTTAGAGTTTGCTGTAATCTTAAGGAAAATTGCACATGATCACCTTTTCAGTACGCAGAGCTACCAACTTTGGGAACTTCCAGTTTCAGTGCCTATAAGTGGACGCAATAAATTTTTCAAACTTACCAGCAAGATTTGTTTCTTCAATCGCACATGTCGAATCAGGTTTTGGTTTTACCGGTTTTGGTTTATTAAAAAACTTACGTATATCCATTTTAAATTGTGACGGTAAGTTGGCAGTGGTTGTAAACATAAAATTAAAAACACTCCATACTAAAGAAAAAATAAAAAGTAACACTAGAACATCACTGATTACCGCGTGTACAAAATTGTTCAGTTTAGAGACCCAATTTCACGCAGCCAACAATTTGTGGTTCAGAAAAAACTGCAACCTGGTGCCCAGTGTTGGCAAATTTCCGGAAATGAAATTTTTGACCAGGAATTTTCAACTAATTCCCGGGAACGGGAATCTCAACTGGGAATCGTCTGGAATTTGGATTCAATGCGTTAAAAACATCAGTTTTAGACCATTACCGAACTTTTTTGATAGTAAATAGATCTTGATTCCCGAGAGAAAGAGAAAACAATGAACAAGTATCGATTTGCTGAAAAGTTGCTCCAAGTCGTCCAATGTCTAAGACTCCAGTAGCTGAATGCCGGGTTTTTAAATTCAGTGTTCTAAATTCTAATCTTTACTGATTACTGACGTCCGCACATGGAATTTATTTCTCAACTTTTTTTACTTTTTTATCGACACAGTATGCAGAATCCAGCCTACCAGCGATCAATTCATGAAAAAAAATTTTTTATTCCCGAAATTCCCGAAAATTGGGAATTCCCGGCCAAAATAACCGGGAATGAAAATCGAATTCCCGGCAACTTTTTCCCGGGAACGGGAATTGGTAATTCCCGATGCCAACACTGCTGGTGCCAATACCGAGGCGATATTTTGTCAATGAAACTATCATTCTATTCAGTCAAGTTCGCTGATGCTGAATCATTTTTAGCGATAAAAAAATCTAAAATAACAGCGAGAAAGTCGTGTTATGCGAGTGTTTTTGTTAAAACGTAGTCCGTCAAGTTAAAAAAAAATTCAAAAAGTTTTTTGTTTGAATGTGTACAGTTTTGAATTTGTTGCGATGTTTTGGGGCGAAAAGTTGATTTTTCATGTCCATTATTAGCAAACTGCCGTATATAGAGGTAACTATCTGTATTTAAAAAAATTGAGTATTTCCGTCCTCTATGACAGCGCTCGCGAAAATAAAGATTGGCCACGCAGTGAAAATTCCTTAAAAAATGCCCTGGTCATGAGCGCTTTCCGGTGTGTTACATTTCATCTATCAGTTCTCATTTTAGGAGAAAAAAAAAGGACCTTAAACGTAATTACGGATAGGTCTTTTTTCCCGACATTATTTTCAAGGACCGAGAATAAGAAAAAGCTACTTGGCTCTCTGCCATCTTTACTACACACTACAAAATACGTGTTGTTAAAATGCAACTTTACTCACAGTTAGGGGTATTTAGAGATAGTAGATTTCCATACAAAAGAGAGTAAAGTATTAATTTATTCAATAAATACGCATTCTACGGAAAAATGTCTAAGGGCATCTTTGTGTATTTTTTTATTTTCCATCATATTTGTAGAACATTTTTTTCTAAACACAAATTTTAGTGTGATATAAGCAAAACACTGTTTTACGCCCCCATTTTTGCCCCCTAGGGGACGACGCCGGCACCGGATTCGTTGGGACTGTTAGTACGTTGTTCAGGACACTTGATTAGACCAATGTACCAAGTTTCAGGTTTCTATGATTTTTTTCCTTTTTGTACTCTTATTAGGCTAAATTATGTGGACTAGTAGTATATTGTTTAATTTTCTTAGTTACAGTTGATTCGGCCTAGCATTTTTCTCTTTAATTCTATAAACTTGGTTTTCTTCTTTCAGCATTTTTCTTAAAGAATTCATTTCTCCAGGCACTCAGTTCCAGCCAATCACCTTGGGCGAATGGCTCCTTTGACTCCTTATAAGAGTCTAACATCGTTTAAGGTCACTGAGTTCGATTCTAAGGGCGATGTAAAATGCGACCCGCCTAGTACCAGTTGTGCTATTAGAAAGGGTCAAAACATCAGAACTAAATACCAGTAAATCCTTCAATGCGGTTAAAAGGTAACGGGAGTAAATTCCTTAAAATTGTATTCTTATTCGAGGTACGGGTATCATCACCAGAGGACATATCCGAAGGGCGGGAAGGTTGGAACCTTCCTGATTGTCACCATATCTCTTACGCCACTGATCGCAGAAATATCAAGTTGTAAAAATTAATCGTACAATTTTTTCCCTTTCACTGGCGCCAGTAATACGATACACTGCTATTGGAACACTTCGATACTATAAATTTGATTTCAAAATTGCAGAACAGCAGTACGCGGAGTGTTCGACAAATATTTTAAACACAATTTTTCGCTTGGCTGGAAACTAACTTCAAATCCTGGTGTATTTTATACTCTTGTAATCGTAACTCAAATTCTGTACCACATGCGAGAGCACGGTTTCCTGCCGACGCTTCGTTAGCCAAGCGTATCACGTCATCCACATCCACGTACATAAGATTGTATCGAATTCGTACACATACAGAGATACAACATAACGAGCGAAAACAAAAAATTGTGAAATGTTTACCATTTAAGATATGTACAGAAACGGAGGCAGCTGCCAGCTGTCCCACATTGCAAGTATAGTTTCCGGAATTCGCTCTCTGGGCTTGAGGAATGGTTAATGTGGAAACTGCGGTGCCAGCGGACGCGCTTATATTTGTCCTGAAATACAGAAAATAAAATTCAATTATAACAAGCCTAAGCCAGGAATCATGGGCGCCACCGCAGGGGCAAAAAAAAAGCCAGAATGGAACACGACCAGAATATAGCATTTTCGTGAAACAATGAAATCCAGACGGGTCACACTCTCAGTGTCTGTAGCAGGATCAAATTTGTATTATGAGAAGCTGTGGACGTTCTCATAAGAGACGCCAGAAGGGAATCGAGAAGGGACAGCAGTTCAAAAATCTAATGATTGACTGTTTTTAAAGCGAAGCTTCTTTACGCAGGTTCGGAACGGATTGGGAAACGGCGAAAGAGATGGTTACACCAGACAGGGTATGCTGGTCGGTAAACACATTCTCGCCGTACAAAGCACCGGGCCTAGATGGAATCTATCCAGTCTGCCTACAGACAGGACTAGAGACCATAATAGGACTGTTCACTAGGGTCCTCAGAGCATCATTAGCCCTAGGGCACATTCCAAAATCGTGGAGGGGTATGAGAGTGGTGTAGGAAAGGTGAAGTACGAGTACTTAGGAGTATACCTTGCTGAAAAACTCTCCTGGAGGGATCACGTCTAAGATAAAATAAGAAAAGGGATTGAGGCTCTTTGGGCTTGCCGCACCTATGTCGGCAGGATCTGGGGACTCTCTCCCAAAATGATGCACTGGATATATACCGGTGTAATACGCCCCAGAATTACATATGCGGCCATTGTGTGGTGGGGCCGGGTCCACCTGGCCAAAGTCAGAGAGGAACTAGACCACATGCAAAGGCTCGCGTGCGTGATGACAACGGGGGCAATGAGTACGGTGCCGACAAAGGCATTAGAAAGGCTCCTAAACTTGCCACCACATCACACCGCTATAGAAACAGCTGCGATAACGGGGGCTTATCGTCTGGGTCAACCAAATCTTCAGGCCCATAAAACAGGCCACAGAAGAATATGGGAGATGGCGGGGACGATAGGCAAATGCTTTAGGATGCCAAAGTACAGAACTGCGATGGAACACTTCTTTGACAAGCCATACGCACGCTAATACCCACACGGGAGGCTTGGGAAAAGAGGTGGCCAAGCATTTTAGGAAAAGAGGAGAATGTATGGTTTGCCGATGCCTCTAAGAATGACGAAGGTGTAGGAGTCGGAATCACGAATGCAAAAGGCGCTGACAACTGTTCAGTGACCCTGGGCGAGGGCGTCACTATCCTTCAAGCAGAGATAATAGCAATCACGGTGGCCATTGATAGCAGCCAGCAGAAGGGCCTTGTTAATAAACAGATCTATATCTGTACAGACAGTTAATCGACTATTAAGATACTATCGTCACACCAAACTACATCCCTGGTGGTGGCGGAGTGTGTTAACAAACTCTACACTCTTGCTCAGGAGAACCGGGACACCATACTATGGACACCGGGACACTGCGGCACAAAAAGGGAACGTGATCGCTGGCAAGCTAGCGAAGGAGGGCATAGAAAAGGAACTAGCAACACCCAGGCCGTGTCTCCCTGTAGCATACAGCGTCATAAAATCCAAAGTAAAGGCTTGAATAAGTAAGCAGACGGAAATGGCACGCTGTACTTAAAATAATTAATACTGCGGAAATACTGCTACAGAAGAAAGAAATAGATTTATTGAGCGTCCAGAATACAATGTTGAAAGCCGTAGAAGAATTTGAAGCCCTGAGAACGGAGAGTGCCTATAATGATTTTATCACAAAAGCAAAATCCAACTGGAATGATATAGGTGTAGGTAGTGCAAGTGCAGATTTTGCTGGTAAGAGGATACGTCGACTTAATGGGATGCCAGGTGAAAGAGCTGAAGACTGCCCCCTGGATGCGTCTCAGAGGCACCGAACTGTTACTACGAAGCAATTGACTACATGTACAGTGAATTAATACCCCGTGCAACCGGATCAGAAAAAATTAATAAAGTTTTTGGCTTTTTGATGCCGGAATAATGTATAAATATTTCAGTGGAAGATTTGGAGTGATGCGTCAACAATATTATGAGAAAGTATGCAAATTTTCTTTCAACTGATCTAAAATATGTACTTGGTAGTTTTGTTCAGTTGTACTTCTCTCTAATTGGGGCCATAGATGATGCTTTCATTAACAATGATGGAGACAGCGCAATTGGATATCTCGAGTTTACATTAAAAAATAATCTGACGGACAGCTTTCCGGAATTAATCACTGTGCGCTGTATTTTTTTGACACTGCCCATCAGCACAGCCAGCGCAGAGCGAGTAATGCACGCACTCAAGCTAATAAAAAATTATTAAAGAGCATCTTTGGGAGAATAGTGTTTATTTTGGAGTGTGTAATATTCCTTTTGTAGGGTGTGCCAATTCACTTTTCCTTCTTCTGTATTCCAGAGCGCTTTCGGCTGTTATGCCATCATCAGTGGAGTACCCTAAATGAGACTTGTCTCTTGTGGTCCTGCAGTTATAGTCGAGGGTAGTACCGTATGGTGAGCCTGTTTAGTCTTGCATTCCTATTGGTTGTCTATGAATATGCAGTCTGTCCAATCAGTGGTTATTGTTATTGGTTGTGTGCTCTGATTTGTTGTCTGTGGTTGTGCAGTCTGTCCAATCCGTGGGTGTTATGTTATTAGTTGGAATAAGTTCTCACTTTGGAAGTTAGTTGTTGTATTTATTAGGTTGTTTTGTTTTGTTTTTGCCCTTATTATTTCTAGTTGTTCTTTTAATTTTCTTTTTCTTGTGTTATTTTCTGTGTGTAGGATTTTGTACTTTTCAGTCAATTTGTCATTGTTGTGTCGAAAGCGCTCTGGAATACAGAAGGAAAAGTGAATTGACACACCCTACAAAAGGAATCTTTTGGAGAAGATAAATTGAATGATTATGCTATTTTATTTATAGAGAGACAAGCAGCCCTACAGTTAAGTTTAGATGAAACTATCAAATGTTTCGCTGAGAAAAAAACGTGACTGTAATGTAAATAATCAATAAGTAATTACTTTCTGTTCATATAATATTTTTTCTTAGATTTTATTTCTGTAATGATTTTATTTTGTAGATTCAATCTATAATAAACTGATAGTTCCAATTCTTTCAACAATTTTTCCTGTGGGAAAGATTTTATGGTTGGTATTAAATAATGTTCTAGCGCTTACATGAAAACATTATATTCCCATTTACATATTTTGTTATTTTCTTCAGTTTTCATTTGCAACATATTTTTTGCAGTAGTTTCTGACAAGTCTATTCTTCATTCAGTCAAAAAAAAAAGAAAAAAAAGAAACCCCCTGCCTCTTGGGTCTTTTACCCTAGATCCGCCGCTGCTGATTTATCCTAGTAATTTGCCAGCGCAATAATAAGTTTACGGAACTTCCCAGATGCATTTTGCTGGAAAACTACATTTCGGATTCAGGTTCACGTTTTCCCGTGCACACCTGAGGAAACCTGAATCTCAAGAATCTGAATCCAAATCCGAGCTCGAACTCCGCCCCGAATCCTAGCTCGATCTTCCAAAATTCAAGTGCGTTCGAACCGTGTAGACTCAAAACCCTGTTTTAGAAAATCCCGAACTGAACTGAAAAAGGAAGAACCCGAACTCGACCACAGTTACACTGGATAGAGAACCGAACCAGGTACCTACAAAAATCGATGGGGTTCGATATCTGTGGCTCATCCTGGAAACGTTTGATTACGTTAATCTCTACTAACATTTTTTCAAATGAACCAAAACAGTCATGACTGATTTGCGGCGTTTTGAGTATGCAATTTTATTAACATTTCGAAGTAATTGGATAGTTTGTGGAAAAATTCACGGCGTTGCAATTATGCAATTATATTAACACTCCAGTCGAGTTATTGCTGCATTCGAATTCGAAGTACAACATATTATTATTTTCTATGATGTGACGTCTTGATTCGAAATTCAATGAATAGCCTACACGGAAATCACGCAAAGGCTCACTATCCTGGTTACTGCTCGTTCGGGGGATGATTCAAAATTTTAAGGTCCTGTGAGACCAATACAAGATCAGATCGTGACGCAGGAATCGTCACCGAATCTGTGATCGTCGAAAGCGATCGTTCCGAGGAACTCTGAAGCTCCTCGAGGTCTCAAATTTTGAGATTGGGCCTTACTGATCTCGAAGTAAGGCGCAATCTCAAAATTTGAATATGTCCAAGGGAGAAGGGGACTCCCTCTGGATTGGTTTTTCGGTTTCGTATTTTGCTAGTCGAATATCTTTTGGACAATTTCGCTTTCCAGTCATCGAGATGCTGAGTTGGTTTGTTGAGTCATTCTAAATTTTAGGGGGAGAGAGGACTTTATTTTCACGTTGTTATCATTCAAATGCAGTCTGATTGTAGTATTTATTTATACTTAAATTCAAGCCCATATTGGAGGGCATCTATTATTTTATTTTTGATCGCTTACGAATAGAAGTATCGCGAAGTAAGAGCCACTAGCTCCATGTTTATTTACAAAACTGTGGAGTATCTCCATTGAACCGTATTTTATTTTTATTATTTTCCTCTTATGAATTTTCAATTTTATTTATCATTTATTATTTTATTTTCAATTTAGAATACACGTAATTCTTGTGCTGTTTGACATGATCCGCATAATTTCAGTGAGGTGAATTTGGAACTACTTTATCTTTTGTTTATTTTATCGAAAATGCGTGGGCGTACCACCATGCAAAGTGTTTAATTTATGGTACGTTGCATCCCTGGACTTTTTTCTAAATTAATTTTCCCTTTGGTGGACCTCTTTTCATTCAGGGACATGAAGAGTGAATTCCCAAGTACTTACGTCCATTCTGATGGCTCAGGTCTTTCAGCATTACTTCGCTAATGAAGTACACTGGAGACAGGGGTCATCGTGGACTCGCCCAGACTCCTGGGAAGCTTAGGGAGGTCTGTGGTTAAGCACGTAATAATTATGGTGGTAGCTGGTTGTCCATTCTCAGCGTTTCAACCTGGGAATTATTAGCTCCCTTGACGACCGTTAGTTACGGGCATTTCCCCAACTCAAAATTTCGGTGGGCTTTTGTGGTTTCTCGTGGATTTTGCTACAGAATTGAAAGTTGTTTTTAACATCGAAGTTTGCTACCTCTTTGTTCTTTTTTGTTATTATTATATAGTCAATTATTGTCCTATGTTCTTGGTTTGGCGCTAACCACGACCATCTTCTACTTTGTTGTTTTTTATAGAAACCGTTGATTACTTTTAGATTAAACTCTTGGCAAAATTCTATCATCCTCCGACCTCTATTATTCCTTTGACCGTATATATATTTTCCTAATATTCCTTTTTCACCTTTTCCTCTCTGTCCCACTTGGCTGTTTTAGTCTCCCATTACATAAAGTTGTTTATTTTTGACGTACGGCTCCCTAATTCCTTTTGTAGGGTGTGTCAATTCACTTTTCCTTATTCTGTATTCCAGAGCGCTTTCGGCTGTTATGCCATCATCAGTGGAGTACCCTAAATGAGACTTGTCTCTTGTGGTCCTGTAGTTATAGTCGAGGGTAGTACCGTATGGTGAGCCTGTTTAGTCTTGCGTTCCTATTGGTTGTCTGTGAATATGCAGTCTGTCCAATCAGTGGTTATTGTTATTGGTTGTGTGCTCTGATTGGTTGTCTGTGGTACTAAACTCACACCCCGCCAGGTGAAGGAGATTTATAGACACCTAAAGACGAACCACAGACAACCAATCAGAGCACACAACCAATAACAATAACCACTGATTGGACAGACTGCATATTCACAGACAACCAATAGGAACGCAAGACTAAACAGGCTCACCATACGGTACTACCTTCGACTATAACTACAGGACCACAAGAGACAAGTCTCATTTAGGGTACTCCACTGATGATGGCATAACAGCCGAAAGCGTTCTGGAATACAGAATAAGGAAAAGTGAATTGGCGCACCCTACAAAAGGAATATAACCAAGTTCACTCACACTCCAAATGGACACTAGGCTCCCTAATAACTAGTTCTTTCAATTTTTCGTAAAATTCCTCGATTTCGTTCTCTTCTGCCGTAGAGGTGGGACCATATACTTGAATAAGTGTTATTAGCACATCGTCTATTTTTATTTTGAGTGTGGCTAGCCTGTCCGTTATACCTTTAATTTCTTTAACTGCTTTTATGAGATTTGGCTTAACCAAAAAACCTACTCCCTTTTGACCTCTTTTTGGGCCGAAAAAGTGGAAGAGATTCCCTTTTTTGGTAATTTGGATTTTTTCTCCCTCTCTTCGAATTTCCGACAGATCTAATATTGCCACCTCCGACAACCCGAAGGCGTGTTCTAATTCTATACAGTTTTCTGGTTTCAAAAGTGGTCTAACGTTTAGAGGGCCTATTGTAATTTTGTTTTTGTAACTTTTTGTTTTCGGAGCCGAAAGATTATTGAAATTTTTTGTATTATACTTGTTAACTTTGTTTGGCTTTTTTTCGGAGTCTTGGGTAGCGTCTACAGGTGTAATAGTATTACTCACCCTTGCTTACCGTGCTTGCTAGGACGTACGCAGTTACCAGTATTTTGCAAAAAACCTCGCTCCAAGATCTCATTCTGAGTTGCATAGTCATCTGTAGTGCTTGTACTGGGTCATATCAGATAACACGGAATATTCGAATGGCGATATTTTAATTTTCAAGATGAATTCGATTCGACCCACACATCTCTCTGGGAAATTGAAAATTTAATTTCATTACGATGATATTCGTATAGCTCGCGTCTCATATTCCAACTCTCGGGCGTTTTTGCTCGTTATCCGTCGTCGACGTCGCCCATTGTTTAGCCTGTATCGTACATTATCATCCGTGTATATGACACGATAAAAATATTCCAATAACCCAGACGCGAAACCTCGCAGCACGTCGATCATCTTTCTCCTAACACATCGCGAACGTAGCATCTGCAGCCTTTAATTACATTTTTATACACGAGAATCGAATTTGCATTCATTTTAATGCTTACAAACGAGTAAGTAAAACAAAGGAAAAATAAAATAAACAACCCTGATACTCAAAGGTTAGTAACATCGCTGACTTAGTATGTGAGAGCAAAGATACAGGCGAATTTATAGGACGAGACATGTTTGCGCACATTTGTTAGAAAACCGCCGAAGAGACATGGCACGTTTGCGCCCAGGACATATACACGATTGCGCACGCTAGAAAGTAGAAACACGGAACCGCCAAGGAAGATGATTACGATTGCGCACAAGTATTAACCTGCCGCCACTGATCGGTGTTCGGGTAGTCACTTATTGGTTGTAACTTCCACCTGGGGCAAGCCTGGTTTTGGCACATTCAAGGGGACAGGGAGATGCGAGTGGCATACGTCGCCAGCTCATCAGATGGTGGAAAGTGGCTGCATCACTGCCATCCGAAGAAGAAGAAATAACACCACCGAGGTACATTTTTAATCACTAATCACGCCTGCGCAACCGGCGTTGTTGTTAGTTCGTAATTTTTTATGTCAATACATACGTTCGGTCAGTCCAAACTGAAATTTCGTCTTGTCCCTTTAGCCATCGACAGAGTAGAAACTAGAAAGGCGCTGTGCGCAAACGTATACATCGCTGTGCGCAAACGTGTACATGGTCTGTGCGCAAACAGATGATATACGTGTGCGCAATCGGGTTCTTTTTATGACAAAAGTGCGCAAACGTATACCCCCCCCCCCAATTTATACTACTACATTTGAATAGACATCGTGAGTTCGTTTTCACTGACGAGAAGTGCAACCTATCTGTTATCATCTTAGCCAGTTCGCGTACCTACCACTTGCCTATTATTAGCCAACCTTCTGTCTCTCTATCTTCTGTTTATCTGTACGCCTGCCTGTCAGTCTGTCTGTTTGTTTGCCCACTGATCTTTTGTTCATCGTCTATCTGCTTGTCAGTCAATCTGTACTTCATTCTATCCTGTCCAATTGCCTGCCAGTGTACCTAAGTACCTATCTAGTAG
Organism: Acanthococcus lagerstroemiae; assembly: GCA_031841125.1. NCBI lineage: Eukaryota > Metazoa > Arthropoda > Insecta > Hemiptera > Eriococcidae > Acanthococcus > Acanthococcus lagerstroemiae. The sequence continues at coordinate 36,371,229 of CM063106.1, read as the reverse complement.
TAGTGTGGGGAGGGGGAATGAAAAATATTCGAACATACCGTGCATATTTGAATATTTCACTAGTCAGCCCCGAATAGACTATTATGGATGGAGTGTAAGTTCGAAAGAAGATTAGAATCGATCTCACCGACTCATGAAACCCTATACATTGTGCGTAAGCATGTTATTTTATGAATGTTGACGTTTTGGCTCCTTGTGGATCCACTGCGGGTGCCCCTTAATTGCTCATTTCTTCAGAGGTAGGCTACCCTTGGAAGGAGGCTCATATTGTAAGAGGGAGCATGGGGGGGAGGGGTCGCGGTGAAGCAAGTAAAATCCGCCGCCGCCCTCCGGGAGAAAAAAAAACACTGCGGGTTGCCTACCCTGTCCCTTAAATGTTCATTTCTCCAGAGGTAGCCTACCCTTTGGAGGGGGTTCATGGTGGAGAAGGAAGCTAGGGGGAGGAAGATCGCGGTGAAGGACGAGGAGTTTGGTGGGGGGAGGGCTCTCTATACACTAAACAGTAAAAGCCACCTCCTCCTTCCCCTTCGTGGGGATAAATTCCTGATGGCCTCCCCTGTACCTTAATCTCACGTTTCACCAGAGGTACCCTACCCTGAGGGAGCTTCTCGGTGGAGGTGGGGCTCCAGGAGAGGGAGGACGGCCACGGTGAGGAAGGACGTCGCGGTGGGTGAGGAGGAACATGGTGGGGAAAAGTGACTGTGATGGAGGAGGACAGATGTGGTGGGGATTGGCAGAGGGTAGCCCACCCGAGAGGGGTCCTTGGTGGAGAAGCGAGCTCCTGGATGGTGTAGCGCCGTGTTGTTTTCATTCAATTTCCATGGAAATTTTTTTATGTAGGGTAAGATACACTTATGTTACTATGACGTCCAAGGCCGTATTTACAAAAAATATATGCAACATAGGCACGTGCCTAGGGTGCTAGATTATGGGGGGGGGCGTTAGATTTTGGGGATAATTCTTATGAACAAGTACCCTACCCCGGGGGGGCTTCTTGGTGGAGGTGGGAGCTCCTGGAGAAGGAAGACGCCCATGGTGAAGAAGAAATAGTAGTTATACTTTTCCAGCTTGCGAAATACTGCAGGCCGGTACGAGCAAAGCGAGTGAAGGCGGGGGTTGGGCCGCGAAGCGGCCAGGGGGCGAAGCTCCCTAGTTATTTTTATTTACAGTCTTCTATTCAAATCGATTCCGGTATGGGGGCCGTTATGTTGTCGAATGCACCTCGTTTCGAGCATGGACGTACATCGTCCTCTTCCACGCCTTCTCACCCTGCCACATAACATCCTAAATTCTCTTGTCAACTCGTCCTTCCACCTTGTCGGCGGTCTACCTTTTCTTTTTCACTTTCTTGGCTACCCTCTTTTATTTTTGAATCTTTCCTGGTTTTATTTTATTTTTTATTCACAGTAGCGACAGTCGTGAGGTGCACTTGAGCGAAAACCGTAACGCTCCCACCGATACGCTCGAAAACTGTAACGTAACGCTCCCCCCAACACGAAGCCAGTCCGTATGATTGAGCTCTTCATGGTGACAATTCAGTTCAGTGGTTGAAATTTCCATGGAAATTGGGAAATTGATTTTTGTTCCAGCCCTGGGTATACTTGAGCGAAAACCGATTTCTATGGATAGGCGAAAATAAGATATTTCAGAAAACTAAAAACTGAAAAAGCCATTTCATATACAAAATGTATGAGAAAATGATTTTTTCTTAATAAATCTTTTTCGTGAATTCTTCCGATGTTATAATAGTTATTCTGTAATTCTGGGCCGAGATAAATCCAAGAAATCAGAGATCATAAAAATCGGTCCAGCCGTTCTTATATAGAAGATTTCAAAAGGACAATATGTAAAGATTTTGCAACATAAGTATTTCAAAAAGCATTCTTTATCTCGTTGAGTTTTGGGATTTCACACAACAAAGGAGAATTCCAATATTGATCTGAGAAAACTAGAATATAAAGAATTTTCATTGTTTCAAAATTTTTAATACAAGTTCCATTTCTTTTCATGAAGCCAACCATTTTTTTAGATTTTAAAGTTATGTGATCGTTATGCATATTGATCGAATCCAAAATGATACCTCTAAGTGTATCTTTTTTATTTGATATTCCTGTAAAATTAGACATCTTTTTCCTGAAAAGCTAATTTTTCACACTTGTCAGTATTAAATGGTAACAAGTTACTATCACTCCACTCAATTAATGAGTGAAGATCCTGTTGCAGTTTAACACAATCATTCTAAGATTTTATAATTTGATAAATTTTCATATCGTCTGCATACAGCAATAATTTTTGAGCATTGAATTTCTTCAGAAATATCATTGACAAAGATTAGGAATAGGTATGGTCCCAAAACCGCACCCTGGGGAACACCTGACACATTTTTGCAATACGCAGAGGCCACTCCTTTATACTGCTGTTTTACCCCAACTCAAAACAGAAGAAATTTTGCTTACAGAGTACCGGCACAGTGTCCTCTGAAATGAAAATATTCTAATTATACGCTTTCTACGACCTCGATTCGATACCATCTCCAGAATGAAAAGAATTTTTAGCGCATTTTACTTTCATTTAGGTTGAAAATCTTCGAGAATGCGAAACTAAATAAATCAAGGAAACTTTTTCTTTATTTTCTAACTGCCGCAGCTTCGGGAGCGTAACTCCGAGGTTGCGCTGATTTTGAATATTCGAAAGTATTTACGCGTTCTGTTTCTTCCTCTTAATTTAGTCTCGACTCACGATCTAATTTGATAAGTTTGAATTTTGAAATACCCATCGTGTTGGTATTCGTTCTCATGATGGTAAATACGATACAAATATACATATCATTTGTTCCTCTCCCTTCAAAGTACTGTAACATATTTGAGAAGGTATTTATTTTGTATCTTTTGAAACGAATTTATTAGGTATACGTAGAAGAGGAAAGAAGGAGAGACTCAGCGATACTAACGGCAGAAATATCGACCAACAAGGAAAAAGCAGTCCAACCGAAATTTTGTCAACTGCTGGCCAGTGTCTCTCAAATTTTCACGGAATTTCACAAGATAAGGGCAACAACCGACAAGATACGTAGAAGTAAAACTTGGTAAAAATAGGAAGAGTCGTCCTATGGTCAACACTGTTTTCCCATCTCAACCTAGCAGTGGATTGAAGAACAGTTCCCTCACTTCAAGTTCGTTACTAAGCGGTCCACCACTCACTAGAGTCTTTAGTGTCATATACACACCAAGATTAAACATATGAAGCAAATTTCCGAAGTCAGAACCTAAGTCAGACCACCGTTGCCAGATGCGTGGAAAGAAAATCTAAAAATCATTCAGGGCAGCAGAATATACATATTCAAAAATTCTTAAAAATCCCTAAACATGCAATATGGGAGCATTATTGCTATGTTATGAGCGTCTACCGGCCATGCCAAAGTTGAATAATCACTTTAGGTCCTTCGCAGTTGCTCATTTTCTGCAGTGCTTACTGTATGTGACCTCTGTTATCGCAAAAACTAGAAACTCTGAATCCTTCTAGTCAGAAGAATGTTGTGTATTATCTACAAGAAAATTTCCAAAAATTCTAAAATTAATATGATTATGCATCATGTTTCTTTTTTGTTTTCTTTTTAAACTGAAAATCGATTTCCCGTACTCTAAATTTTCCTTCGTAGATTGGGACGTACCGAAGAATTTTCCTGGGGGGGGGGGGGAGGTGTGAAAGTCTGAACTGATTCAACTCAAAATTCCCAAGTATCAAAGCAAAAAAAGCCTTTTGACTTGTTGAATTTTTCCAATTTTCTCAACTCAAAATTCCTAAGTATCAGCAAAAAAAAACAAAAAAAAAACAAAAAACTTTTGACCTATTAGATTTTTCCAACTCTGCCGAAATTTCCCAACTCCGCTTGACTGAAAAGGTAAATTTTCCCAACTGCTGAGTAAAAAATTTCCTACGGGGGGGGGGGGTTCCGACCCCACAAATATTCGAATATTTGTAGCAAGCCAACACTATTGGACTACCAACATGATCTGTATTTAATTTTGAGTGACTGTTGACTACTTACGTACAATCAATTGTATACAAAATTCTCCTTTGTCGACAACAAAATTTTTTTCCTTTGTCGTCCTAAGGAGGTAGTGCCATTAAAGAAGGAGGCCAGTGGGTGCGCCAGTATATCCTCGAAGTCCTTTAGCATTTCATTTACAATCCTATCAGACTCAGGGGCCCTGTTGGGTTTTAGCTTCCTATTTCTATTAGCACTTCTTGCGGCTAAATTTCGGGGGGGGGGGTCATCTTGGTTGGTCAGGAGGTTTCACCAATATTCGGCCTCAGTCACATCTACGGGATCTGTACTGCAGAGTTTTTGATAAAATTCTGAGGCCTTTTTGGCTATTTCTTCTCTATTGGTTATTACTTGACCGTGTTGGTTTTTAATTCTGGGGGAAGGAAGTTGCCTCTTGTTGCTCTCCTAGTCTGTTCCGTGGACCAGTTTTCCTGAACTATCGATTTCGTAAACTCTCTTTCAAATACAGCAACATCATTTTTGATTTTTTTTAAAATCAGTATACTACTCCATCCCTGGGCACTACAATAAACAAGAAAGAGTCGATAGACACAGCAATTTGGTAGGTGGGTGCCAGAAAATGGAAAATTCAAACATCCACATAGGATCAGAGTGTTCTCAGATCAGTTTTTTTCTCTTTATTTTGCTAGCTCTGTAGGTGATCTTGAAATACGGATGATATTCACGGTCTCTCCAAACAAAATAGTTTTTCTATGGATTTCTGAGACAATAAAAAATTTTACCCCAATACTTACGTAATTCCTTTTGAAAGTAAAGTATTGGCGTGCCACCAAGTCACCGTATCAACAGGGAATTGTATTTGAGCGGCGTGGCAAGGTAATTCAACGTGACTGCCAGCTTTGTAATATCGTTCAGTAATAGGATGCCCTTTTTCATCAACGATTTTCACTTCCGGTGCTGTTAAAACAAATTTGAAAAAAATGTAGATTATTAATAAAAAGGCAACAGTATTTGGGCGTGTTAGCAAAGTGGCTGACTTCCGTTTTCTTTGCTTTCTTTTTCACTTTCTTTTTCAAGGCCGTCCTTCCATTAAGGCACTGAAGACCAATAATCCTTGTGGTCTAGGGTACATAAACTTTCTTATTATCAACTGTAGACCTCTTTCTACTTCCAAACATCGTACATAAAATGTAAGTATATCAACCTTTTTCGATAGGTGTTTCAAGTTACGTATAAGCTCCCCACAAAAAATTTAATCCTACAAATAGAACTTTTCAAAAAAAAAAAAAAGTGATCCGATACAAAAACTTTGTTTTTCTCAAATTTTTTGGAAAAAAATTTGTGCATGTACTACATGAAAGTTCCAAAATACGGCTTTTTGGAATCTACTTGTGAAATTATGTCCCTCACGTAATGTTAATCAAGTAAATGCCCCGTCATTATCTATTTCTACGGTTTCGCTGAACCAATTTCTGAAGTTTTTCTCTTGCACTCCTACCCACAAAAAATTTACAGGGGGTAACACATGAAACTGGAGTTAGTAGCTTTCAGTATATTGATTAGGGAGTTGTTCATGTTCCCAAATTCATTTTTAAGATAAAATTTTAGCTGCAATCTCTACCCAGAAGACTCCACAGGGGACTAGAAGCTGAAATATTGAAAGTTGTACAAATGAATATTAAATAATAGGGGGCGACGCTCCACTCCGTTCGACGGCGGGTTTTCAAGCGATGGTAACGATCACATGTAGATGATATTTATGACATTTCAGCTTCCGACCAATTTTTTCCATTTCCGCTCAATTTCAGGCTTAGTTTCCTGGCCCGTACCACTTTTCTTTCGAAGTTCTGATTTTTACCAGTACTTTTATTCAATGGTCCACCATCTTTAATATGCGAGATGGACCAAATTTGCACATATAATTTTTAATAGTATTCATTGCGAACTTCAAATTAGTTCATGAAAAAACCTTGTCCATCTGTAAAATTGAAGGCGTTATAAAGCAACAGAGTATTGTAAGTGCTTTAACGCCTTCAATATTGCAGATAGGTAAAATCTGTACATAACTCATTTTGTAGATCTTAATTATTACTACTGTAGAGGTTCAATGTGAATTTTGCCTCTCTGCCATACTGAAGGTGCTACAAAGCAACAAAATATTGTAGGTGCTTTAGCGCCTTCTATTTCACAGACAGGCATATTAAAAAGGTTATTTAAAAATGTTGCATAATCGGCATTTTGAAGGCGCCAGTAACATTTAATTTTCAGCCCTGTAGTATGTAACTTCAAAACAAATCCCTTTCAGAAAAAATTTACAAATAAAAAAACGTTTAAAACACTTTTTTTTTTTTTTTACCAAAGGCAACTTTTTACCTGGGTCGCGTTAAAAATTTCGTCGATCCACCCTACTCATCACCCCCTATTCTCATTCAAAATTCTTGGTCGCTCTCGTTTGAAATACAAATATATATACATTCTGTTACGGTTTTCGATACTGTCCAACTCGAGTCTTCTTTACTTTTCTGGTTCACGTCCACACTCCATTAAAATTAATACTCCTCGATTGTCATGAACATATTCGCGGTTAATTGCAATTAAAAACGACCCACGTGACAGAACAGAATTCTTCTAACTATAGGGATCGGCTCCACACTCGAAATTACCGTATACCAGTCTCATGACATCGGATGCTGTCGAGTGACCCTGTCATTAAGTGGCCAACTAAAGTAATTCAAAAAGCGCCGAGATTATTAATAGAGGGCAAAACGCTTTCGCAATCCGCAGGGAATATAGAAAAAAGAACAACGAAAAACGCATATTAAAAAAAAAACACAATCTACACTCTCAAAATATAATTGCGAGTCCCTTTTGCATCGTAAATAAAAATTTCCCATCCATTAGTTGTATGTACAGATTTTCGTCGCGTTGCTGGCGAAAAATAAAACGCAGAATTTAATAAGCGTTCGTCTATGGCGAGTTGAATGCAAATATTTATTAAAATTTAAACGTCGCTTTCAATTTTCGAGTGTCGCTCGCCATCCCCCCCGACTGCCCTCTAATCGCTTATCTGCTCGAGATTTATTGCTGCATAAATTATGTGTGTACTCTGGAACCTTCTCTGATTTGTAACGTTCGGCATACAGTAACCGTATACAGCGCACAGTGTATTTTTATGGGGGATGAAATGCTGATTTAGAAGCCAGAAGAGAATGTGCATCAAGGTAGGCGCGATTAAATACGACTAAATATCGACATAACTCGACATCATGTTAATTAAGAGTGTAACTCGAATAATTGATATGAACGAAATGCTATACAGGATATAGGCTATTTGAAATTTGGTAAATCGAAATGCATGCGAGATGAGGACTGTAGCGGTAAGGTGGGTATGTCACACCCTGCCCAATGAAGTTTCAAAAATTGGCACTTGTCAAATTGTAGTAGCCAGACATCAAAATTTGAAAAGGAAACCTTCGCGCTCTTTTTTTTTTCTTTGGGGGGGGGGGGGCTTTTTTTGAAGAGAAATTTATTGGAACTGCTCAATGAAAGTACATTTACCGAGAAAGATTATTTTTCTCGCATTTGAACGGCCACGAATATTTCACGCGTTGTGTGACCAGGAGTGGGGCTCACCAGAAGCTGTATTTGAAGAAGGCTGCAAGTACATAGCAGCACTGTACTGTATATCCACCACAAAATTCACGAGGCTGAACGACGTACGATTTCAGTGCTTTGCTAAAAGTGTCCGCAATAAAGTTGACCTACCTTCCCTATTGCCCACAGAGGACGCAGCTAGGTATCACATCTATTGTGCCTACCATCAAGTACAAATGTGGCTTCAAAATCACAAGGATCCCACCAACTGGGGGTGAAAAAAATGAAGGAATGCTGGAGCTAGTTATTATGAGACAACCTCCAGCCCCAGCTGCTGTTCTACAGCTTATTTCTTGCACCTGTAAAAAAGGGTGTAAAAATGCCTGCATCTGTCGGAAAGTGGGTAAGAAGCGGTACCCAGACAGTAGTATTTAAGTACCCACTAGTCTTTGAATAATAATAATTTGTGTAATACTTCCATTTTTGGTTCTGTGTTTAGAGCTAAAGTGTTCGACATTGTGCACGTCTTGTTTGGGACAAAGTTGCCTGAACGCTCGTTCCATAGTTATATTGGAAGAACATGAAGATGTTGACGATGATTTAGAAGTGCGAGAGCAGAGCGACGATGAAGACGAGGACGTGACCATGTAGTCAATAACACATGATGAAGACGACGAGAACGATTAAAACCTATTATTATTATAATACTGCTATAATTAATGTAATTGTCCAATGAAATTGCATGTATATAATTATGATATTATTAGAAAGTTCCTACCGCCTTCCCTTGATTCATTTCACTTGAAAAGGTGTTAGATAATCATACCTACATGTAGCATTTGAATATTAGTGCAAAAATTCAGACTTTCAATGACATTGTAGGCCAAGTATGAGGTCTAGGCTAAATGTTGAATGAATCATTCGATAGGAGATTTCACGAGGAATAATTCTTGTCTAATGTATTTTTGCCTGAAAATGAGAATTGAGCAAGTTATTTGTGAAAAACAGTTTTTTTTTTTTGTTTTTTTTTTTTTTTTGCAAAATAGGCTCATTTTGGACCACTTTGTAGGCTAACTATGAGGTCTTGGCTAGGTATTGAATACATGATTCGATAGGAAATTTTCCAAGAAACAATTCTTGACTGATGTGTTTTTCCATAAAAATGCATGCTCAGCGAAATATTTGTGAAAAACTGTTTTATGGGGGGTTCAAACCCCCATTACAAAAAAGCACTGGGGAAATTTGCGGGATTTTTAGTATGTTGTTTCGGACACCATTCTACGCCACTTTCAGCAATCAGACCTTTGCCCGCATGCTTTGCACTTTTTGCCACACTATACATCATGGATATTTTTTGTCTGTATCGAGTACGTCTGAATGTCTTCACAGCACACGAGTGAAAAGAGAAATATTCTATCTGAATTTCCAGTCATTTCCTGATTCCCTTTTTCTAACAGAAGGAGACTCGTGATTTTTTTGAGGGTGTATTAAGATTTCTGTCCGGCAGGGTATTCAGAAAAACAAAGCTCAAACTAAAAATAATAATACCAGAAAGCTGTATCTACCCTACTCTAACGTACGGGGCCCAAACGTGGGTGAGCACTAGGAACGCAGTACGCAATCTCAGGAAATTGTTAGGAATAAAATTAAAGGATAAGATACCCATATCGAAAATTATGAAACAAACTCAAGCACTAGACATATGGTACTTATGTGAGAAACAAGAAATTAAGTACGTGGGGCATATTGCACGAGAGTCGACCTCTTCAAGCCTTTTAAATAAGTCAAACAAATGAACTTTAACAGCCACAGTCTGGACATCGTACGATCGTGTAAGGAAAAAAGGACGACCCCCCGCCAGATGGATAGATGAGATAAGAAAACGACTGGCTCACAGTGGACAAGGACAGCCTAAAATAAGATCAGCTGGAGGAAGGTGGTCGAGACTCATGCCCTACGGTGGGCAGATTAGGCGTAGGCATACCTAATCCAGTGCTTTAAATAAAAATAAAATTCTGCAGTGTCTCATCAAAATTACAAAAAAGTCCCGATTTTCTAACCCAGTTTCTACGATCTGTAGAGCGCGTCAGACTTGAAAGTACAGAAAAAAATGAGCACAGTCACCCCGCGTTACGGTACCGAAAATGGCCGAGGTATGATGAAGGGTAAGTACAATTGCCGGTATCGTCGAAATCAGACGCTCCTTACATCACAATATGTTCCATCCTTCTTGGAGTTTATGGTACTGCGGTCTTCTATCCAGAACTCATACACCACACCCTTGTAACCTGGGATGATAGAATAATTTATTGCGATGCGAACTCGACCAAGAACGCAGTGCTGCAGCCACCATTCTGCGTTACTCGCATGTCAAACCTTTAGCATCACTTGCCAGAAGTAATTTATCGGCGTTTGAAAACGCTGCTGTTTTATACTGTATGTAGTAAATGTGTACACAGAGGGGTATAAAAACGTACAACAAAATAAATCCTTCTAATCTAGCGACCTCATTTTAGCAGTCGTTCTTGTTTTAGCATATACATACAGTGTACCCCGTACAAGGAAGTTCCAAAGTGTCGATGGTGTTTCCTCGCAGTCAACGAGTTCGGTGAAACCCTATGGCAGAATGTGATTTATTATATTAAAATTTGCATCGAATTTGAGCCACGATATATAGGAACACGCCTCGTTAATGTCTGCTTATTATTCCGTTGTAGAAACGCATTCTGTCGGCTTTGCTCGTGATCTACCATTCTCTCGACAGGGTAGCTTACAGCTTCATGGTATATTCTGTACATGTATGCATACACGTATACATCAGGGCTTTTTCGGACAAAAAATCCTTCGAAATGCTACGAAATCGATACCAGGTGGAAATGACTGCGCTCGTATAAATATTCAGGAAACTCGAATAGGAACAAAAGGGCTTAAAAATCAATGGCGAATGTCTGAACAAACTCAGATATGCGGACGGCGTGGTTATCATGGCTGAATCGATCGATGAACTGGAAAAAAAGGGGGGAACTATGGATAAAAAGTAAAGAAGCAGGGTTGGAGATAAATTGGGAAAAATCTTTCATTTTGGCGAACGACAAAAAAGACCGGTAAAAATTGAAGGATACGAGGTAAAATGGAAGGAAGAAGTTGAAAATCGTTTATAGCATGATAATTTGATGGGTCACTTTTTTGAATTAAGAGTCTCGAGCTAGGAGTTGGGGCTTGAAGGAACGATGGTTTTCGTATATCGCAGTACATGCAGTCGGACATTTTCGACGTTTATTTTGAATCCGAACTGCATGCTGGTGACGTTATCGGAATGGAAAATGAATTCTCGATACACCTTAGAACATAGGTGTATTGTGGATAGACTTCTAGCCTGTACGAACCGGATCGATCACAGAGTCGCTCGTACAGTGCTACAGAGCTACTTATATCAAAATTGTTACATTCAAAATTAAGCTTGGACAGGTAATGTCTATTCATTTCACTGCATAGGTAGCCAGCTTAAAAATTTCCCCGGTGATAAGTACGACGCTCGCTTTGATAAGGAAATCGGCTAAGCATTACGATTTATTTGTTCATTTTTATGTCAGATTGCGTACCTTAGTCCGATAATTTTCGATAATTATTACTGTTTATATTGTAAGCCTAGCTCCCCTCATTTTGGATCTCATATTTCGTGTTGTTTTCGAATCAAGTGGGCAAAATTGAGTTTCCTCTAGGAACATCTTTCCTAGGAAGAACCAACCCAAAATTTATTGGAATTTTCGTTTTAGTAGGGTGAGCAGCTTAGTAACTTAGGTAATGATGAGTCTTCTACGTGTGATAGAAACGTGCTGTACGCAACTCACATTCGCCTCAAATCGGAGTTTTGGGACAAGTTACTGTGCTATGTTATTTTTCAGTTCGTTCCTGCAATTAATCAGCTATCGTCGAGGAAGATTTGTAGCAGTGGCGCCACTTCGCAGATTTAGATCCATCATCTCGCTTCGCAGATCATACGCACTTTAACGTTCCAACTTATCCAGCATTGGTGCACGTAACTCCAATTTGAGTCCTTTTGGTATCTTTAGCTGAAATGCTAGGTAAAGTACCTTATTTTGGTTTTTCATTATCGACCCGTGGTAGTGCGATTCGCGAGTGCTAGCCTTGAGATTCGTGCTTACCATAGGGAGCCGACGCCCTTTCAAACCCGCGTATATGATCCAGAAAGGGCGCGGAACAGAAATTCCCTTTACTTTTGATCTTGGTGCTATCAAGATTCTGCGGCTAAAATCAATCCGTTTTGTCTTTGTTTATCCCCCCCCCCCATGTTTTCAATTCAAAATTTAGTGGAAAGCCTACGCGGAAATCACGCAAAGGCTCAGTATCCTGGTTACTGCACGTTCAGGGTGGGTGTTTCAAAATTTAAGGTCCTGTGAGATCATTCAAAATCAGATCGTGACGAAGGAATCGTCACCAAATGTGTGATCGTCGAAAGCGATCGTTCCGAGGAACTCAGTCACTCCTCGAGCTCTTAAAGCAAGATTTATAGCCCAATTATCTAAATTTGAATGTCTCCCTGGGAGAAGGGGACTCCCTGTGGAGTTCTATTTCGGTCTTCCATTTCCTAGTCTATATACTTTTGGACAGTTTTCATTTTCCAGCCTTTGGTGCTGATGATTGTTTCTAATTATTCTAAATCTTAGGGGAGAGAGGACCCTATTTCTACATTGTTATCACTTAATGCAGTCTGATGGTAATGTTTATTTATTTATTATTGATTTCGAGCCCATATTGGAGGGCACATATCTATTTTTGATCGCGTACAAACAGACGTATCGCGAAGTAAGAGCCACTGGCTCCATGTTTATTTACAAAACTGTGGAGTATCTCCATTGAACCGTATTTTATTTTTATTATTTTCCTCTTATGAATTTTCAATTTTATTTATCATTTATTATTTTATTTTCAATTTAGAATACACGTAATTCTTGTGCTGTTTGACATGATCCTCATAATTTCAGTGAGGTGAATTTGGAACTACTTTATCTTTTGTTTATTTTATCGAAAATGCGTGGGCGTACCACCATGCACAGTGTTTAATTTATGGTACGTGACATCCCTGGACTGGTTTTTAAATTAATTTTCCCTTTGGTGGACCTCTTTTCATTCAGGGACATGAAGAGTGGGTTCCCAAGTACTTACGTCCATTCTGATGGCTCAGGTCTTTCAGCATTATTTCATTAATGGAGTACACTGGGAACAGGGGTCATCGTGGACTCGCCCAGACTCCCGTGGGGCTAGGTGGTAGTCTGTGGTTAAACACCTATGAGTATGGTGATAGTAAGCTGAACGTTCGTTATTACGAGTTATTAGCCCCCTGAGTCGGCAATCTACTATCGGCAAATATCCTACAGGTGAGATCCCTGGGAGAAGCTCGTTTTCTTCTTGGGCTCTCATTCCGAAATTTGGGCGTCATCTGGTTTTTAGGAAATTTTGCTACACGTTCTTCCCTCTCTAGAACAAAATTTGTGATTCGAACTTTCGGTGAAATTAAGAATTTTCCTTTCTCTCTTTCTTTCATTTTCTAATTTTCTTGCAGACATAATTTTTTAGGCTACTTTCAGTCAAATGATGTTTAAAGAAAATCTGCAGTGAAAATTCTCGAGGAATTCTGAGGAAAATCTTCGGATTTCTTTGGAATAAATTTGCGAACATTCCCGTAGCACATCTTCAGGTACATTTGAGAAGAATTTCCGAAGATTTCTGAAGAAAATCTTCGGCTTCTCAAACATGAAGAGCACACCATAAATTATAAGTACTTATAGGCCGAATAACCCGAGTCATTTATGTAGTTCGACTCCGATACTATTTACTATTCGATTCGGTAAATTATTCCAATCGCCAATTAAGCTGAAAGATGTTTGGAGAATAGCTTCTCAGCTTTCCGAGAAACCGAAATGTGGAAAAGTATTTAGGTACAGGTCGCTTTCTAATTTACAAAACTGCTCCCCAATTTACAAGACTAAAAACCACTGCGCGCAAACGATAGGTAGGCCAATAGGCCTATACCTAGGCCTGCGGTATAATTAGCGCACCGCATTGCCGAAAAAAGGATTAAAATCAACGAGGCTGAAATAACACGGAGAACCAATGCGGCCGCGAAGCGATTTGACCGAAAATCTTGAACAGTATTTATCGGCAGCGGCATTTTAACGCTGTTAAATGTAAATTAGAAATACACTGAACTGAAATAGCACGAATGTAACCCTTTTTAAGTTTCGTCCAAGGGATCCTCTCGTCGATTTTGTTATTGCTAATTTTGCCCGTTAAGCCTCGCGCTTCGCCTCCACCCTGCCAGTTAAAGTCTTCTAAAACTGATTATCAATTTCTGAACGGTTTATCGGAATCACGCGTCTTCATTACCGCCGATTTTATAGGTTTGGGATCCTAATTTTCGAGCACGTCTCACGTTATATTACAGAGAATGGTGCGAACAAATATGCAATTACGATGATTTTGCTCACAGAATCAATGGGGCGGTTCTAGCTCTGGATTTGAACACTTGCCGTGTAGGACCCAATGCGATTTAGTTAAGGTTACCTAGTTCAGAGCCTAAGATAAATGAATTCTCAGCACTGGTAAGGTAGGTCTGGCTAGGTATGACCACATCTGGCCAAAATAATAGATCTAGAAGAAGGAGAACAACAACCGTAACTGAACACAAAGCCAGTTTGAGGCAAGTCGTTAAAACGTGTCTCATATCGCAAAATAATGGCAATTTTATTCCGACTTTTTCGGGAAAATCGGACTGATATCGTTGGGTCAGGGCGATTGGAGGCAAATCCAAAATAGCTAGGTTTGCTACAGAGGGGAAAGGTTTTACATCAAGGGTCTTACTAGCAAAATTGGAACCGATGGTCAACAAGACAATTTGAGAAAAAAAATTATTGAAAGTAATGAATACAGTGTTTCATTCGATACAGCAAAAAATTACAAAAATTTCATTTTTGAGAAAAATTGGATTTGCCTCTAAATCGCTCTGACCCGACGATATGTCTCTATTCCTTCTTTGCTGTACTCTCTTTTCCTGCTGCCCATTTTCATCTCATTTTTTCAGACACCCTCTTTCAGTTGAATTACCCAAGGTCGGCGATGATGGTCCTAACTGTGCCGTCGTCTTAGATTGTGCAGTTAGCTAGCGAAAAATTAGCTTTCCAGCCGCAAACATAAGCTACAGGGTGTTCAAACTTTTCTTCGAAAAGTAGCCCTAAGTGGCCCAAAACGTTTTCGAGAAATGTTGCAAACTTGAATCCAGTAATCCGGAAGACCCACCCATCTACCCATCCACATTTCAAGTGTACATTACCCCTCTTCTACAACAGAAAATCAAAATTGTTGGTTTATACTTCAAATTAAACCAAACTTTTCGCCCCTTTACTTTTTCCTTCTTTCAACAAACTGAGTAAATCAATGTACTTCCAGTAGCCCAGTTGTACTTTTATTGCCGAGGAAATTTTTATTACTCGGTTCGTTGATACATACGGGAATCACTTTTTCCGGAAGAATTCAGGGGTTTCAAAAACGAGATACTTAGCCAGCTCCGAATACTGGGCCGTAGCGACGCAATTACCTTGGACGAGAAAGTGACGAAAGTTTGAAATTTTTCAACTAAAAATTAAAGTTTTAAGATCGCAGCAAAGCAAAAGAAAAATTAGTGCTAAATTTACTAATTTAAAGAAAATAATTTAATTTGGGTTAGGTATTTGGTAGGCGTGGTTTTATAACTAAAAACTAAAATTTCAAAATCTTCTACTGAAAAAAGGCAAAAGTTTTAATTTGCCTTCGGCATCTGAAGAGTTTTTTCGTCAAAAAACTGAAATTTTAAAAATGTCTTCGCAAAGAAAAACAAAAAACAAAAAAAAAATGAAGAGTGTTTCCTTAATTTACCAAGCTTGAAATTCTTCAAATTCTCAAAAGAAGATCATCAAACTGAAAACTAAAATTTCAAAATTATCCAGCGACACATTAACAAAAAAAGAAAAAGAAGAAATAAACTTACAAAATTTTTAATATTGCATTTAGCAGCTTTCTAAGGTTACGAAATTTCTTGTAAAATTTCAAATCATGGGGATAAATTTCTGAAGTAAACGCGGAAATTTTAAAATCGTTCCAAAAAAAACTCAATAAAAAAACATTAAAAAAAGAATAAAAGAAAAAACGTTTACAATTTCGAATTGTGGCTCGCGTAAGGTGTTTTTCAGCTAAACACCAAAATTTCAAAATCGTCGAGATAGAATGAGAGAGAAAAAAAAAAGGTAAAGTCAACAAACATGAAAAATTTTAGCTTATGGAGAGAGATGGTTGAGGGATGTTTTTCAAAATAATCAAGTAAAAAAAAAGTGTTTGCGGCGTTTTCAATTTTGCTAGCTATAGCTCTTACATTGAACAATTTTTGAGCATTTTCTGGGAGGTAAATATGTTCCCTAACTAAAAACTAAAATTCAAAGTTATGGAACAAAAAAAAAAACTAATTAAAAATTATGGGAAGTGTTTTCCTTCTACTTTTCTGAATCCAAATTGATCTTTTCTCATCGTGTCTACCATTTTATTTTGTATTCGCTTATTTATTATCCTAGCTAGAATCTCTGATGAGTTCGCAAGTAAACTTACAGTATGATAGTCTTCACATTTACTTGCTCCTGCTGTTTTTAGAATCATAATTAACCTGATTTTCCTTATCAGGTGGACATTTGCTGATTAGGTCCTGCCTAAAAAGGCTCCTATAGGCCTCCCTGACTATTAGAAAAACCAAAAATGGCCCAATCCGTAAAATCGGATTAACGGATTAACACCGTTTGACTTTTTTTGAGAGGGGGGGGGGGGGCACCTACCAGAATTGTGGCAATCTTCAAGGCATTTGGGGGCAGATATATTTTTCAAAATAAGCGCCATTCATGGATATACAGGCGTCCATTCGTTCTTGCCATTTATTGAACGTTTTCGCATATTCCGCCGCCGGTAAGGAGGAGAAAAACATCTGCGCCGAGGTGATGACTTCTAAAAAAATCACAATTCACCCCCACCTCGTACCTCGCGCCTGCGACTTTTGGTTATTCCCCAACTGAAGACAGTCTTACGGGGTTGTCAGTTCAACAGGAATCAAGAAGTCGCATCACTGCGGCGCAGATGTTTTTCTCCTCCTTACCGGCGGCAGAATACGCGAAAACGTTCAATAAATGACAAGAACGAATGGACGCCTGTATATCCATGAATGGCGCTTATTTTGAAAAAGATATTCGTGTACTTAACCCTAGAATACCATATATAAAAAAAAGTCCGTCGCCACCACACATGGGTACAATTGTACCCATAGCAATTTTTTTGACTTGTATAAATACTAAGGCTTTTGTAAGTGAGTTATATAAGTATTTTTCGACGCTGAATTTGAATTTGATATTTATTTTCAGATTAGATTAAGCAATAATGAAGGAAAATGCAGTTTTCAGTAGGAAAAGATAGTTGATTGTAGAAAAAATTTTCAATTTTCAATTATTTTATAAATGATATACATAGTCATAAACATTACACCAATTCTTAAGAAATTTTGAAAATTATCTAAAATTTGACCCACGTTGTTTGCTTTAGTGGATGAGTTACAAAAATTTGGACCAAAAATTTGAAACCAGCAACCAAAAAAACCTATTGCTAAACTTAGACAACATGTCACGTTTTGGGCAAAAAATTTCACAAAAAAAAAATGGGAACAAAAATTAATTCGCCTTCCAACAAAAGGGTAGACAACACATTCGACATACGATTTTGAGGGTCCAGTATAGCCGAACAGATTCAGTAAGTAACAGGATCGCACCGCTGATATGCGTGAGATTACACCCATGCGTATTTTAGTGTGGGTACATTTGTACCCATGTGTGGTGTTCTAGGGTTAATAAAGATGATGATTGATAAAAAATTTTGCAATCGTATGCTTTTTTTCCTTCTTTATAAAAATCAATAAAAAACCTGCAGGGGTCAACGCATATGGTTTCTTTAAAATTGGTCTGGAACAGCGAGTTTTAAATCAAATGAGCTCGGTGTGGTCTCAATCGATAACTAATGAACCAAATTATCCCCCTACTGCGTTGAAACGCCGATAGGTAGCGCTGGTGGGTCGTATGAATTTTAGTCTCAGTTACTTAGCGACAACCTATGTACAAAACTATAGATGTCCTGACATGTGAGATGTAAATGAATGTTCTTTCAGGATGATTGTAACCAGGTGATGGTGACCGTGGCAACAAAACACACGTTTTTCTTGATTTTAATTTTTCGTACCATACTCCAATTTCATCAGTCTAGGGTCACATATTTTTAGAAAATAAGAAATGCCGTACGCAATTACTCATGATCGAGTATCGTACTGCACTGGGCACGAATTGACAAGATGAAGATAACGATTGTGAGCGGTCATCATTTTGCTCTCTTTTCTTAATTTCCTCTTATTTCTACTCGAATCTAAGTCGCACCTCATTTTTGGAGTCTTCGAAAACTGTTCAAAAGTGCGATTTGCATTCGATAAAATACGGTCCATACTTTTACAACATCATGTCGCAAAATCCGTTCAAAAAATCTTGGGGGAGGGGAGACATTCGCCTTAGAAAAATGGGTGACGTTATTATTACTCGCAGGAACCTTAAATTGCTTGATATTGTATCAATATATTCATACATGTTTTCTGCTTCTTCTTCACTATAACTTCCTGTTGGCATTGAAACTTGGATTTTCGCTAAAGATACTGATGTAGCTGAAATTTTTACCATATATATTTGTATTATTTCACAGTGTTAGGTATAACTTGGCACTCTATTCTCTACAATCTTACACATATCCATAATAATACCTACCCTGCTTACCCTCTTTTCGCAGCTGTCCAAGAATAATTTTGTTCTGACCATTTCACTTCACTAATTCCTATTATATCTCATTTTAATGTTTTTTATCTCTTTCTTTAAGTCTTTTAATTTGCCTACCTTTATTCCATGTCCCTATTCCCAATTCTGATAATTTCTCACCAGGTAGTCTCCGCCAAGATATCCGAATGGGAGACTTTTTAGGTCTGAAATTATTATATTTACTTTGTGAGTTGCCATTATAATTGTGGTGGTGGAGACGCATCTCCGCGGAAGAATACTGATGTTAATTCCCCCTTGCTTTCATCAGGAATAATCAGTCGGAGTTTTTCTTCTTCTGTGTGCCGTTAATTCTTCTTTAAGCCACCTCACCATGCCAAGACAGCACACGGGAGTCTAATTCTTTGAAAAAGTTATACTTTTTCCATATCTTCTTAATCGGGGATAATGCATTTTAACAGCATAGCAGCAGCGTGGTTTTCTGACTTCCGTATAAAAAGCATGCGGAAATCGTCGTTAGGTAGAATAGACGCATAGACCCGTTACGATTAAATTCTTCTCAAGTAGTAAAATACGCACACGATCAATTTTATTGAAATTACAAAGCCTTTTACGACCCTCAAACGTAATCGTACTTTATACCTAATGCTAGATTAAATTAATCCCCGAAATCTAATAGGCGACGCTTATATTTCTAATTTATCTATCAGCGAAACGTTGGGTTCCACTTCTATGATGGGCAGCCTGTAGTAAAATGCTTGGCTGGTAGCAGCGCAAACCGCACGTATGAGACCAAATTAGGGATAAACGTAGTTTCAAAATTTATCGTACTTTTCTCTTTAGTTTTTACTCGGCGACAATGGAACGCGGAAACCCTCATAAAGTCTAGAAAACGGAAGAGGGCATTTACTACCTTCATTACTGCGTAGTACGTACATGTATAGAAGGTAATGTAGTGTTAATCGTTTGAATATGATTATGATACGGAACTAGACTTGAGGAAATTTAAATTTTGCTACAGAAGAGTTTCAAAAGTTGAATCATTCGCGTGAATACCTTTCGGGTGAGTTTAACATAACCTAATAACTTAGCCAAGTTACAGTTACGAAAAGTTCTGTAGAGAAATGTGGGAGCTGAAAACGAGCGAAATCTCGTTGTTAGTACGTGGGCTGAACACACGAAAATACGAGGCATTAGCGATGTAACCAAAGTCAGACCAACACTCATGAAAACTGAAAAGGATTTCTCACATCGAGTTATTTTACGAAAAAGATAAGATAGGTATTAAAAATCATTTTAAGAGTAGGAGAGAGTGACGGTACCTTTAGCTCTTCTTCAGTTCACTTTAATTTTCAGGCAAAAGTAAGTATTCACGAAAGAAACAAGCAAGTGACTGAAAGACTAAGTGGTTTAAAAAGCAGCGATGAATAATAGTAGGGGCCAGGGGCGGATTAACACGTAAGCATAGGAAGCATTTGCTTAGGGCGCGGAGAAGGGATGGACGCCATCGGGGGGCGAAAAAAAAATTTTCAACACAAACGCAGGGTGGTAGAGTCAGGGCCGGTTTTTAGTATTTTGCCGCCTTATTTTTGACATTTTCATGTCTTTGCTTTGGCACATGAACGAAAGAAAATGTACTTTTTGAGCGTCACCTTAAAGCGTTACTCTTACTTTTGAGCGTTACTTTATCATGTCTTTGCTTTGGCACATAAACGAAAAAAACTTTACTTTTTGAGCGTTACTTCTCTTAATCCCTAGAAATTCTATTAAGAACACGGCTGCCGACTGAGTGTTACTTCTATCCGTATGATTTAGCTCTTCATGGTCACAATTCAGTTCAGTGGTTCGAATTTCCGCAGAAATTTTGACTTCTTCCAGCTATCTTTAGTATTTAAAGGAAATTTCTATGGATTTTTCTTTTGAATTAGGGTAGGATCAGGTCGAAATATTTATGAATTCTTCCATGGATTTTTTTCCCATTATTTCTTGTCAACAGTCAAGATGCGTGCTATTTTGCTACCCCTCCTCGAGGAATAAGGTTACTTGTTTTCTCTTCTCTTCTAATTTCAAGTTCAGTTAACAATTCTGTTCAGTGGTCCACATTTCCTTGGAAATTTTTATTTCTTCTAGCCATCATCAGTATTTAATAGAAATTTCCATGGAGATTTTTTAATTTTTTTTTTTAACATTTTATATGCTTTCTTACCCTAATTATAATCGATTACTGAGAAAATGATATTGAAATACAGACATGAAAATGCTCTCCCGTGGTTGCAAATACGTATAAGACATGATTTAGGGTCGGCTACGATTTAGTTTTCGTTATTTCTTGTCGAGAGTCAAGATGGGTGCTTTTTTGTCGACCCTCCTCGAGGAACGAGGTCATTTTCCTTTTTCTCTAGGAAGGACAAAATTAATTTTTTCCATGAGGTATGAAAAGAAATCGTTCGTTTCCTTTTCTCTAGTAGAATTTCTTTTTATTTAATGAAAAATGGTATTTTCTTTTTAGAAAAGGAAGAAAATCATCACATTTTTTTTTTTTTTGAATGAAAATACCGTTTTATTACCGATAGTTTGTTCGGCTTTTTAGTATTTAGAAGTCGAGATAATCTTGCCCTTTTCAAATTTCTTTCAACTTTACCAGATGTTTATGGTTATTTCATTTTTCCAGTGCAAACATGTGAATGCCCGGAGAAAGCGTTTTAAGCAAATGAAGACATGATTGAGCGAGAATGAACAGGGTGTCAGCCATAATGGCATCCGCGATACAGTTTTTGGGAGGAGATAATGGAGCTGTTACTCACATCAGTACCTATAAAGGAGTTGATTTGTGGGAATGCTGAATTCAATAACATTCATAATAACTCATATACTAACATGCACAACCTACGATAACGTGGCAGCAATTTTTCAGCTGATTTTTCTTTTGTTACATTACTAGTACGGTAAATGTGAGACATTCTGTGAAAAGGTACCATATGTTGGAAAAGTGACTTTTGCTCCATATTTTGAATCCCCCACCCCACCTTCCAAAAAACTGAGGTAGCTATTTTTTGGGCCACAATTTTTGCCGCCCCAAAAGTTGCCGCTCTAGGCTGCAGCCCAGTCAGCCCGTATGGTAAGACCGACGCTGGGTAGAGTGCCTCACGCCCGCCGATAGGCCTCGCTGAGGGCGCCAATTTGGATCATGCTTCCTACGCCAGAATGGGTTAATCAGCCCCTGTATTTCTCACTAAGTTCAAATCCGTTATTCAAATTTGTCGTTGATCCTCCGTTGCCGAGATACGATGAAAAATTTGGTTATGTTTGAGGGGAGGGACTACACTGATTCGAAAATTGAGCGTGGATAAATTTTAACGACGAATTTGAACTCATCTCGAAAAGTTGAAAAACTTTCACCAGGTCCCGGCCTCAGCCCCGGAAGCTTTCCGAAAAATTTTTCGCCGATAAAAATTGGATGGAATTAACTTCACACTACAAGATATAGGGAAAAAATGCTAAAAAAATACCAATCACGATGAAACGATATTTTGCCCATTCAATAAAAATATTAGCGTGAAAAAATCAAAATCACGCTAAACTATGCCAATAACACGACGATAAAGAAATCTATATCACACTATAAAAAAATCTGGTCTCGCCCAAGATAATTACCCCGAAATAATGGCAAATTCATTGAGCTATTACATACAAATAATAGGTTTTCGAAGTCACTGAATTTAATTTTGAAAACAATTCTTGGAGCAGACTCATTGGTGCCCTAACAAGAACAGGATTCTTGATTATTATTTTTTAGAACTGTATTTTCTTTGTAGGTGTTTTTAGATTGCTATAAATTTATTTCCGGGAGTTAATTGTACCCCCCCCCACTTTGGTGAGATTATAGAACTGCATTTAGTGGCATCCAAATAGGTGGCACTATATAAATTTGAAAGTTGAATTAAGTGACCTCTAAAACCTATGAATTGAATATAATCTGTACACAATGGCCATTATTTGACTGGAACCGTTTTTGGTGGAATCAGAATTTCCTTTGATGAAACTCTCATGGGGTCAGTTCCAAAAATAATGTGAATAATCGAATTGACGCATGTTGTGACTGAAGAAATATAGTTTGATTTTTTTTCATAGCTGTAATACACAATGTATTGACGTTTTCGAGTTGGCGTGCATTTCTATCATAAAAAACGTTCTATCCTATTAATCAGCTGTTCAAAATTTAGCGTGCAAGTCTGTTTATCGTAACTGCAAAGCGCCTTTCCTAAGCGTGCGATTATATTTTCCCCGATAAAAATGCCTGATGTATAATGTATAGTAATAGTATGGAGAAATTTTCAGAATCTTCGAAAATCAAAAAAGTTGAGATAAACACCGACTCCTACTCAATTTTTCTCGCAGGGTTCAAATTCACTTTCCGAATTGGGAGCTGTACGATCAATAATGAAGTTACGTCTCGGGGCGGGGTTATACTGGGTCGAAAATTGAACGTGGATCAATTTTGACGACGGATTTGAATTCGTCTTCAAATGTTGAAAAACTTTTACCAGGTCTCGGTCCGGAAGCTCCCCGAAGAATTTTTCGCCGAAAAAAATGCCCAATATGGAGAAATTATCAACTTTTTTGAAAATCAAAAAAATTGAGGTTAACACCTATTCTTACTCATTTTTTCTGGCTGATGTAAAATTCGTTGTTCAAATTTGGCGCTGACCCTCCGTTGCCAAGATACGGTCAAAAATTTGGTTACGTCTGGGGAAAGGGGCTATACTGGGTTGAAAATTGAGTGTGGATCAATTTTGACGATGGATTTGAATTCGTCTCGAAAAGTTGAATAATTTCTACACGATCGCGGTCCCGAAGCTCTTCGAAAAATTTCTCGCCGAGAAATATGCCTAATTGTACGAAGAAAATTTCAAAATTTTCTAAAATCTGAAAAGTGGAAATAAACTTACCTATTCCAACCGAGTTTTCCTCGCTGAGTTCAAATTCATTTTCCAAATTGGGCGCTGACTTTCCGTTATCAAGATACGATCAATAATGTGGTTATGTCTTGGGGAGGACGCTATACAGAGTCGAAAATTGAGTGTTGATCAATTTTGACGACGGATTTGAATTCGTCTCGACGTGTTGAATAACTGTCACAAGGCCCCGGCCCGGAAACTCTTTTTCCCTGATGTACATACAGTATGGGAAAACCTTCCAAATTTTCGAAAATTCGAGAAGTTGTAACAAACACCAATTCCGACTCAATTTTTCTGCCAGGAGCGGATTAACACTTAAGCATGGGAAGCATTTGCTTAGGGCGCGGAGAAGAGAAGGGTGCCATCAACGGGCGAAAACATTTTCTTCAACACAAACGCAGGGCGGTATAGTGCCTCGCGCGCGCTGATAGGCCTCGCTGAGGGCACCAGGGTTAATCCGAGTGTTGAAAGAACTACAAAAACTATTAACAGCAAGAAGACTAGGGAGTCTAAAAAAACTGAAGAAGCTAAAAAAGCCGGTCAGGCTGTGAATAATGAGAATATTTTTGAAGCTAAGCAAGACCTCATTCTGTGATGAATCTGTGGGAGCATTCTGGGGGACTGGAGAGGTTAGGAGAGCTTCTTATTGTCAAAAATATTTTCGGGAAGTGAACGATGAAATAATGGCTGTAGGTGAGTGGCGGCCCGAGTACTCTATCAGTAAAAACGGGACAGGTGAATTCCGGCCCGAACTATTTTTGATGACGAGTGAATTCCGGCCCAATGATATCAGTATCGATGTTGGTGAGTTGCGGTCTATCATTTAAATATCCTATGTGCAGTGCAGCAGATATACATATGTGGATGGGACCTTCAAGAGTTGTCCAGACCACTACACGCAACTTTTTACTGTCCACGGTTCGAAGGATTGGATTTACGTGTCATTGGCTTGTTTGTTCGTTTGTTTGATAGCTTGCTTTTTGTTGTCGTTGTTGTTTTGCCCAACAAGTCTACAACTACGTACCATACTGCTTTGGAACACGTTGGTTGTTGTTGCTTTCTTTTTGCCCAACAAGTCTACAACTACGTACCATACTGCTTTTGAACACGTTATTTCTAAGTGTGCTTCTCTTGGTAACCGATGTTCTCCTTCGGAAGTTTTCATCGTTTTTGAATCAGCCACCCATAAAGGGGTACAGGAGGTGTGGCCTGCCGCTCAAATGAGAGGATGTCGATTTCACTTAGGCCAAAGTTGGTTGCGGAAAATTCAACAAATAGGTCTCACTCGAGTTTACAAGGCACAACCAAATACACCAGAAAGTTATTTTTTAAAAAACTACTTCGGCCTACCTTTTTTAAAACTGGAGATGTCATGGACTGTTACACTGAAGACTTTATGCCGCTATTCTCGGCAGAGAACGAAAAGATTGTGCAGTTCACTGACTATATTTTCGAAACCTATATTTCTCCTGACGCAACATTTTCTCCCTGTATTTGGGCAGACTACTCCGCTAACTGCAGTCGAATCACCAATAGTTGCGAAAGTTTTCATTCTAAATTGAACAGCTCCTTCTACAAAGCCCATCCTAATCTCAGTCAACCTCCTCGTGGTGTCTCCTGGGTCGCGCTAATGGACTGAGGAGTAGCTAAATACGGGGACGCAATTCGTACTTGACGTCGGGCCGGAATTCACTCGTTAGGGAAAAGGTACTGGGCCGCAATTCATACCAATTTTCACTGATAGACCGCAACTCACCGACACCGGAAATAATTGAGGCTCAGCTGATTAAACTAAAGAACAATCACGTTTCTTTAACATAATATTGAAATTTTTCCAACTGGCAAAATGTAAACGTTATACTCATACTTAGGAAAATTATGTCCCCGTGAACACAGTCGCTTAGGTAAGCCCCTTATTATTTATTTGATTTGGTGAGTCGGAGGAATTTGGTGCCAACAAGCATAGTGTAAACAAGTCGACTAGGGGCATAAGGGGGGAGGTGAGAAAGGGCATCCGCTAATTCGAGGAGGAGGTGACGAGAGAAATAACTGAAGAGATGTGGTCAACAAGAAAAGTGAAGTCGTAAATAAACTGAGCGATGAAAAAGGGACCTTACGACATGGTAAGAGAAAAGTTTTAAAGATTTCTACGAAATATTGTAGACAATTGCTTGCAGAACAGCACACTAAACCCCACACGGATTCGGAAAAGGATATTGAAACAAGGGAATGTATAAATAACCTACCCACACCTACTCCTTTCTTACACTTAATGGAACGCGAAGCGGAGTTCATGCTGTCTTGTTTGAAAATTGACAAATCCCCGGGTCCAGACCGCATAGGGAATGAAATGCTAGTACGACTTTCCAAAAGTATCACGGGACCACTGACCCAGGCCTTTAGCAAAACTGTGGAAAGCGAGATAATTGCCCAACAATAGGAAACGGCAAAGATCATTTGACTGCATAAAAAAAGGGGACAAAATATTAATAAATAACTATAGACCTCTAAATGGCGCGTTAGAGGAAATTTTCAGGGGACCGAACTGGGAAGGGAAAGGGTTAAGAATAGATGGAGAATATTTAAATAATTTACGATTCGCGGATGATGAGGTGGTTGTGACTAATTCAGTAGAAGAAATACATACAACAATTAGGAGAAAAGCTATAACAAGAAAGCAGAAAGGCGGGACTGGAAATCAGTTGGGAGAAACTCGTAGTTAACGAGTAGGAAGGTGCTCTTTTCTAATTTTGCTCTCAACGCGAGTCCTGGAATCCGCCCTTTCAAGCACTACTTCAGAGACGTCGGGGGAAGCTGTTAAAGCTGTCTTAGCCCTCTCTTGTTCTTGCCAGAAAACCGGCCTAGGTCGAAATTTAGTGAGTAGCTAGATGGGCTCGAACCCGGGACCTCCGGATTCTGAGACCGGCGCGCTATCCACTCGGCCAACCAGACCCCCGACAAATAGGAAGGTGGAAACAGCAGTAATAATTGGTGGAATAAGAGTTCAAAGAAAAGATGAAGTAACATACCTGGGTCAAATAATATCTTTGAAAAACAGAAGGGATAAGAAATTGGGCATGAGAATAAAGAAAGGGTGGTGAAACTATTGAGGGCTTAAGGAGATTTATAAGGGGAAAAGGGGCAAAAGTTACAGACAAAAGTGTGGGAAAGCTGTACAAGTCCAGTCCTCACGTATGGTGCCCAAACCTGGGCCTTGACTAAGACAGAAATTAATAGATTAGGAAAACGCAAAAAGCAATGGAGAGAAGTATGTTAAAAGTAAAGAGGAGTGATTGGATAAAAAATATAGCAACAAGGGAATAATCTGGATTAACTGGAATAGAATACCGCATCAAGAAACTTAAATAGAAGTACGCGGGGCATATCAGCAGGCAAAAAGAGGGAAAATGGGAAAGGAAAGTGGAAGAATGGGTGCCATACGAGAAGAAATCGGCGGGAAGGCCAGTAACGCGTTGGTGCGATTAACTCAAAAAAGAAATAGGGCCATAATGGCGAAGGGAAGCGGCCATACAAAGAAAAAATGGAGACGTCGGAGAGGCCATGCCCAAACACGGGGCAAGGCGATACTGGGGAAGGGGAACACCTGCACCCTCACTCAACCATAATAGACAACAAGAGCAGAAAATAACTGTATTGATAGACCTATAAGTCTCACTACATGCATTGGAAAGGGTTTGATGATAATTTGATAATACTCAAGAATAGGTCATATAATCAAATGAAGTGGTGTGTTGACAAAACACAGGCGAGCTTTAGGAAGGGGTTCTCCACGGTTGATCACATACATATGTTAGGCCAAGTAATAGAAAAAGCGAACGAGTTCAACCTAGAAATACACCACCTGTTATCGACTTTCGGAAAGCATTCGATTTATTTGAGCACAAATATGGGCAATGCTAGAACAAGAGGGATGCGATAGGAATCAAGAATGGAGGGGAAAGGGTAAACGTTCAAGATAGGGAGCGGGGGTGGGGTCAGGCAATAGGATCATTTCTCACAAATTCTCTTTACATGCGTATTGGAAGAAATGTTCAAGAGAATGGACAAGGACAGTTATAGGGTGTTGATAAATGGGGAAAAACTAAACAACTTGAAATTCGCGGATGATGGGGTGTTGATACGCGTAAATAATGAAGAACTGGGGAAAATGGCAGACGAATGATTCAACGAATGCGTCAAAATAGGGCTACAGGGGAACATCAACAAAACGAAATATATGAGCAACACCGACGACACACACCTCGATATTGGCACAATTGAAATTGAAAAAGTCCAAAACTACTCCTACCTAGGACAAAATATCTTGCTTTACGAATTCTAAATCAGAAGGGAGAAAGCATGGAGAAGTTTTTGGGCCTTAGGGAGGGTATTCGAGGGTAACATGAGCATTCAAGCCAAAGCAAAAATGTTTAATATGCGCGTAATTCCGGTGCTAACCTATGGGGCACAGGCTTGGGCCTTCACAAAGCCCAACTGAAAAAAATTAGATCCACCCAGACAACCATGGAACGCAGTATGTTGGGTATAAAAAGGATAGACAAAGTTAGGAATGCGACAACCAGGAAGAGGACGGGACTAAGAGACGTGGGATATAAAATTTAAAAATTCAAATTCAAATACGCGGGTCATGTTATGAGAGGGGAAGATGACAGGTGGACAAAGAGACTTACAGAATGGCAGACATATGCGGGTTCGAGACGGAAGGGAAGGTCAAAACTAAGATGGAAAGATGAATTAACAAGGAGGGTGGGTACAAGATAGAGTAGGGAAACTTTTGATGGAAAAAAGTGGAAGAAAATCGGTGAGGCGTATGCCCAACGATGAGGCGGATGAAAACGAATCTCATTACATTAAGATAGTTTGATAACGTTGTTAATTAGCAAAACTAGTGAGTCAGTTTGTACCATTACGCCAAATTTGAAAATTCCAATCACCCATGGCGAAGAAGGGAAATTATATTTTAAATACAGCTCGCATGGTATTATAATTATCCGATCAGATGGTTGAAAAATGTGTTACTTGTCTCGGGATAAAATAAATGAAAATGCAACAAATTGCGGGCGGAGAACAGAATTATGTATGCTCATATTTTCAATCGTAGTTGTGCCATTTTTATTTTCACTTCATCTTCGTCAATACACTGCGAAATTATCACGCGAGAATTCGTTTGCGAGCCAACAAATTTTCCGAATAACCCTTCCGTTAATGTCGTCATGAGTTCACGAGCGACGAGAATGAATGTTCGTTCTTTTTTCTTCATAACAACGTGACAGATTACAGTCACGAGTTGAATGTTGGGTACTGTGCTCCTCCTGTTGCAAAATAACTATGCTTCCCCGTTACATTCACTCATTCTTCATCCTGCAGCTTTTAATTATTGCTCCAGCTAGTTTTCCAAATTAGAAGTTTCAGCGGATTACGTGCTCGTTGTTGCAACTTGTACATTACTCTCCGGAAACAGTACCCATACTCGCACTAGTTCGTTAAACTTGGTTAAAGAAACAATAATAACTTCTGACCCATAAACATCTACCACGGCTTTGAACATAAACGAGTTAATTCAATTCGCCGTTGCCGAGTATATACTTATGGTAATGTTATTTACCTGTAACTTTCAGATACACCCTTTTAATTGTCGGCGGATGAGTGGCTACTTGGCACTCGTATAAGCCATCATCTCTGTGCGTCACTGAGGTAATCTGCAGCCGCCAGTTGTTTGGATACCGGAAGCTCAGCGTAATACGTTGATCAGTGCTGTAAGGCTGTCGAGCCACCGTCAACAAGTGAATTGTGTCCCCTTTTCTGTGTACCCAAGTAACCTAAAACAAACAACGCGGCTCGGTTTAAAATTGAATTCATAATTAGACACGAAAAAACCTTATTCGTAATTAGGTTTTACTGTTTCTCTCGGGACTGAATTAGTCTGAAATTAACGGACGAATTACTCGTAATAAATCTAGGACAACTATCTTTTCGTTGTCCATCCATCTCTGTTTTCTCACTCTCGTTTCCAATCGATTGTAGGATGGAGCAATTGAGCAACTGCTGAACGTATTTCGTACTGGCTTAACCATGTCTAATGGGGAAGGATTGGCATAGTTGCTCCTTGAACAAAACTTGAAGTTCGTTAACACCCTTTTACAAAGACAAAAAAAAAAAAAAAAAAAAGTGGACACGGAAGTCTCCAGACAGTTCTACAAAAAATGAAACTGACCACTTTTTGATAAACTATGCAGGATTAATATTAAACTACGAAATTTCGGTTTTCATCAGACCACAGGGTTGGCAGGGCCTCTCTACGGTTCCCAACCAACTTACCAAAGCGTTCTGGTTTTAATTATTCAAGAAACAAAATGAACGAAGGCATTAAGACCATAATCCGTTTACATAAAGAGAAAGAATTTAATAATATATATATTGAAAAAGAAATTGGTCAGGGCCAAAAATAAAGTAGTGCACGGCCTACATATGAGAGATATTGGAGCAAGCTGTGGATACCAAAGAGTCAAACCTGAGACCAGCGATAAGCCCAGGAAAGAAACTAAAGCAGTGATTGAGAAGCGAATTGAGCTCAGAAGGTTAAGCTCAGCAAGAGAGATCTGGTCAAGCCAAACTGCCAGGCGCGAGATCAGACAAAATATTTGGAGGTTTGACTAAGAGGTAATGAAAGTACTCCAAGAAAGTTGGTCAATAAAAGAAAAAAAGTTATGTCCAAAGGAAAACACCTGCTACCATTTATAAAGACCAAAAACCACAAACAAAAAATTTTTGGAAGGAAGGAAATAATTGTATACGAAGCAACAAAGCGCATACTAACAAATCGCAAAGGGGAGAGAAGGACACACCCAAAACTAGAAATTTTGAATGTTGAATTATTCTTGAAGGGGCAGCACTGACGTCGAGTGCGGGAGGCTCACTCCTTTATTGTTGAGTGCAAACTAACAAGTTGTGTGCTAAATCCTCACAAACAACATTTCGAGTCTGAACATTTGAATACGATTCAGTTTATGTCATGCTTTATTAATTAATTACATCGGTGTTACTAAGTAAATAATGCTCTTTAATTTGCGTATTGAAAGTTGCATTCTACCAAACTGCGGAGCTGACATCGAGAAATACTGAACAGGTTATGGGCCCCGCGTACTTCCACTGCGCCCATAATTGTTGAGTATTTTTCAATGTCGGCTCTGCAGTTTGGCAGTATGCAACTCTTAATATACGAATAAAATAAAGAATACTTACTTGGTAACGTCGATACTCTTTATTTTATTTGCGTAGTGAGAATTGCCTCCTGCTAAACTGTATAGAGCTAATATTGAGAAATCTTCAATAAGCATATATGTACGTTCACATTGAAAGGGCCCACCTTGTTGATCTTAGTTTAGGAGATACAGCTATTTTCATTAAAAATTATGAAAATAACGAAAAATAGGGTTTTTAGTGTTTTGCATACCTGGAAACATGGTCTATCAGCTAGTAAAGAGATATTTCTGATCTCACAGTTTTTTCAAGAGATAGCGCGCAAAACGTCGCAAATGAGAAAGCATACTTTGTTGATACCCAGTTTTTCAATATTTCCCCCCTCCATATGGCCAAAATAAGAGAAAGTTGAAAGGGGTCACTTTGTCAATACTTGTTTTATATTGGTTCCAATGTAAAAAGGCACACTTTATATTGCACTTATTGATGCACATTAATCGCTGAACATTCCTATATTTTTGGATAGATACCTTACCTGTAACAGTTTATATTGAAATAAGTCCAAACTCTTCATGTTCAACATAAAATATTTATATGATATTATTTTTTCAAAAAATAATTCTTACTCAAATTTTAAACACGTTTTTCTCAAAACTATAATTTTTTAAACTTTGATTTCAAAAGTTCCTAAAAATTTGAATTTTTGACTTAAAAACCTTGGGTTTGGCTCACTGTGACCAAAATTTATCCTAATATTACCCCCAGCCTTAACTCCATACTGATAAGGTGGGCCCTTTCGATATAGATGTACACATAATACCCTCGAGTCATTAAAATGTGGGAAGTTCTCTCCCTCTTAATTATTTAAATAGTGTATTAAAGGGAATTTTTCTCAGACTTGACCCAGAGGATAAAGTTTCTTACTCCTAGGTCATAACCTGCAACTTCTTCAAGTCATTATTTAGCAATACAATGTCGTCCGCAAATTACAGGATACACAGCCATTGACCATTGATCTTCACCTCTATCCCCTCCCAATTAAGATTTCTAAAAATGTTTTCCAGAACTATGTTGAATAGGTTTGGGGAGAGTGGATTCCTTTTGCTCCACCCCGTTTTGCATTTTAAATTCATTCCCAGTCTTGTCCAGCCTTGTGTGGGCTGTGGTTTTTTCTTACATTTTTTTGAGTACCTCTACCATATCTCCTTCTACCCCTTGCTTAGCTAGTACTTCCTATACAGCCCAGTGTTTGACCGAGTTAAATGCCTTGTTGAAATCTATAAGAACATGAGACCTAGTAGTATATTATATTATCTTGTTTCCTCCAAAATTTGGTTCAATACAAAGATATGGTTGAAAGCCGAGTAGCACTGTTTGAAACCCGCTAGCTTCTTTTGTTAATTCCAATCCAAAGTTCAGTATATTATTCTATTTTTTCAAAATTTTATCAAAAATGTTGCTAATGTTTGACGAGAGATACTGTAATTATTCAAATTGCTCCTGTTCCCGTTTTTGTATAGCAAAATTATTTCCGGCTGGTGCCAGTATGTAGGTGTAAATCCCATGTGAACATACTGAACAGTTCAGCCATAAAGGGTGCAAACGCATCTGTCAGTATCCTCAGTATCTTGTTTTTCATTTTGTCTGGCTCTATTACTTTCCCCTTTTTTGCCATTACCCATGTCTGTGGATTTCCTCCTTTAGTATTGGGGGCCTAAGATCCTTATTTTCCCTGCTCTTTTCTACTTCTATTTCCATAGTCTCTCTCTTCATTTCACCTTTTTCCTCCCTGTTTTATTAGTTTTTTCCTCCATCTTCCTTTGTTTGTATATGAGTCTCGGAAGAATTCCGTTGCTTTCCTTACAATTTCCTCTCTCATAAAAGGCTTTTTCATGGTTGTTCTTGATTTAATAGCTGGAAGTAAATTTTCCTCCAGTGCAAGTGCTTTGCACACCTTCTTGCTAGAGCTACTTTCTTCCAGTATACCATTAATCACTTCCCGGCTGTACCCTGGATGTCTCTTCTTAGCCCCTTTCTGATCAATTTCCTCAGTTCACCAAATATGATTTGATCAGTCGGTTTAAGTTGGTCTTGATGAGATTTTTCGTTTCTTCGCAAATTTTGTCATTTGTTGTGGGCCAAGCTGTTCTTTCTCCAACTCGCGTAACTTACTTCTCCGATGGAGTCTTCCATCGAGTTATATTTCCACTGCAAGCTGGGGAAGGTCCTGCTTTCAGCCTCATCCAACTTTGCCCTTAAGACCTCATGTATGATAATTATCCTCCCCTTTTCCCCTCCTTTATTTTTACTCCTAGTACTCTTGAAACTGAGAGCAATGCCCATACTGGCCCTGGCTATTCTGTGATCCGATGAGAACATAAACTGGTTTAGGATTTCTTATTTCCTTCTTATTCTTAAATCATTGACAAACAGGTGATCGATTTTGTTTCTTTTTTTGCCATTTGGGGAGCGCCAAGTCCATTTCTTTTTTACCGACTTTTCGAAGAATTCGAAAGGAGGTATTGTTTTTGTTCATAGGGTGGGGGTTTGAGGTCAGAGTGAATTTTCTTTACGTTTTGAGGTGTGAGGAGTTCGAAAATATCATTCATTCAATTTCAGGTATCCTTATATATATATATATATATATATATATATATATATATAGGTATATGTACAAAATTTTGAAACTGGAATAGCTCGAAGAGTGTAGGATCGAATTTTATGAAAATCAGATATGTTATAGAACAGCACTTGAAGTTGTGCATGTGAAATTTTGGTGAGGATTCGCCGAAAGGGGGCTGTGGGGGAGAGGGTCAAACATTTCTTTCGATTATTTCTCATCATCTCAGCTTGGGGACGAAAAAATATACTGGAACTCATTTGAAGAAAATTTCATTTTACATATTTTTAGTTATTATCATTTTTCGCAGCACCCCAAAGGGGAGGGAGATAACCGGGGTAGAAAATTGGGATTTAGTGTTAAAAATGTGGTCAATTTTTCTACGTGTCGAAAATGTCGAGATATCGACCTTTCGATATAATGCGTTTATTCAGATTCATTCCCAACAATAGTTGTTAGTCGTCGGTACTGCTATTGTTAGCAAGATAAGCAGTTACTGGTATCAGTTCTTTTATTTGAACTCTGTCCATGTAAATTCGTGTTGCCTGCATTTGAACTACCACACGTCTAAATTCGTGCTGTGTGTATTTGAACTATTTGTGTTTGTTTTGAAGTGCGTCGCTTGTTTTCCTTTAACGTTATCCCATTTTTGCTGTTTTGTTGAGTTTTTGTTTTATTTTTCGAGATCTCTGTTATGGTTGTTTTTATGGTTAAAAGTTCCTCTTAGTTATTTTTTTCGGTTTTTTCTTCTGTTTCTATTCTGTTGAATTTTTTGCATACAGCTTTCATTTTTCCTAGTCATCGCCTCCTTTTTTCTATTATTATTATTATTATTATTATTATTATTATTACTAATATTATTATTTTGCTGATTTGGAGTTTTTCTTTTATTTTTCAGGATTTTTTTTATGTAAGATACTAAATTTGAAAAGTCGGTACTGCTGTCGCTGCTGCGACAGCGTTTTTTTGTTTTAGATTTGTGAAGGTATTTACTATTTTTAAATTTTACCCCAAAGCCAGGTCAATAAGTCATTTCCCAATCTCGTTAGCTTCCTCCTGCGACATCGGCTTGGGCCAACTCTAGCATTCCAATCATCCATTACCATTGGGCAGTGTGTACATTGTTCATTAGCGCAACTGCTGCCCAGCTACAAATAAGAACACCGAAAAAGCTTGTAAAGAAGAAATTTAGGAAACTATCGATTGTACTATCAAAACTATTGATGGTTTCCAACTATTGCCCAGCACTAGCTTAAGTATATGTTACGGTACATGATGTAAATCCGGGATCGAACGTGATTCCCGGGCAAGTACGTTGTATCCCAGCGTCATTGGGCTGTAGTGTTAATGACCTGGATATGATGTAATTTACATAGCTACTTGGGCCATGTTGGTACACGTTCAAATTATCATCATTTCCCGAGCTGATCGACCTTGCCCAGTACAATTCGGGAAATGACGTCCGCGTTATTGTATTATACTGTCTAAAATGTTCCAAAATGTCAACTACATGACTAAATTTTCCGAAAAATGTTGATTTCGAAGATTCATGTGTGTGTGGGAGAGGGGCTCACTCCACCCCTGCATAATTCATATTATAGATTATCTGTTTCATCAATTTTGATTGAATTTGGTCGACTTTGAACGAGTTCGGTTATTGTTGACCTATTTGAGCCAAATAAAGAAATCTCACCTTTGGACCTCAGGCTTCCTGGTACCCGATGGGCAATCAGTTACCCTCTAGTTACCCAGTTACCTGCGGAAAAGTTACCGATCTGTTCCCCTCGGGTTACCCTTGTTCCCATTTAGTTATCCCAGTAACTGGTGGGATTTTGCGCATCGGGTACACATTCTCAGAGTTACTTGTTCCCAGTATGACGACAAAACTGAAGAGTTTTAAAGTAGACTATTTTAGCTATTTAGCCGGACTACTCATATCAAGATGGTCCATAATGCCAAGATTTCCCAAGATGTATTGGGATATCTTGAGAAAGCCCGGTCCAATTCTATTATTATCTGAAATTTACAAGACTTCCCTAGTAAATTGTAGACAAAATGGGTGTTCACGATATTTCCTGGTCTTTAACGTGTATGCCCGTTGGTTTTCATAGTTAACATTATTTGCCGGCCATTAATGTCATTATCAGATTTACATCATGTACCGTAACATATTATAATAGATTTACGGAAGATGTATACTGGTTGGCGTTTGGCAATCCTTGTACATGTATACTCGTATAGGCCAGCGAGGTCTGTGTCGGATCTAATGCTTCTTTTCCATACTGCACGTAACACTGCACGACTTACGCTCCGCTTCCGTGTCAATTACCAACACAAAAACACACTAGCATTTTCAACGCGACGAAACCTGTGCATTTGGTTGCATCCTGGAAGCACTTTGATTCAGGCTTGGCTCGGCTTAGCTACACACGAACGTCGAAGTTGACAGTGAAACGTGATTATGTTCGTCTACTTGTCAACGCGTTATGTTTGAATGCTCCGTGTTTTTTTTTGTTTTTTTTTGTTGTGGTTTTTTTGCCCACAAAATGCATATTCGAGATCTTGCTGAAAAACCGTTTTTGCGACTTACTTTCAATGAACAGTTTGAAATTATTAATGGTGGGATGCCTAACCAGAATTTCCATTTTTAAAAACTGAGCAAAAGAGAGGTGTTTCGAGTTTTACTATAGACACTGCCACGTATCGCAATATGTTCAATGCGGGAACCAAGGAGGCATATGAGAACATTTTGTGGTTAACCGGTTGTGAAAATGGTGGAGGACTGTTTTGTTGGCCATGTCTATACAGGGATGTACCAATAGGGAGGAGGCAACTCCCCTCTCCCTGTAAGAATTTTCCACTCCACAGTTGTGAACATTTACAATTTTAGTCAGGTGGAGTTGGGAAGATCCAACAAGTCAAAAGGTTTATCTTTTTGCTTTGATTCTTGAGAATTGAGTTGCGAAGTTGGAAAAATCCAACAAGTCAAAGGTTTTTTTTTTTTTGCTGTTCTGTTTGTGAATTTTGAGTTGAGTCAGTTGAGACTTTCACAATTTCTGCCCCCCCCCCCCAGGAAAAACCATTCGGTGGTACGTTCCTGTGTCTATTATTTGTCACAGAAAAGAATGAATGCATATGGAATGAGCCTACACAAGGATACGACAATTTGAATAATTTCATCAATGCCGTTTGTAGTAGCATGTTTCATACTTTTATTCTGATTTCTACTTCCCTTCTACGCTTAACGTTTACCTCCTAGGAAAAATCACCGCACGCTACTGCCCTTATAGCTTTCAGGGTTTCATTAAGGTGTCAGCCGTTTCCGTTTGCATGGCTATGTCTCCAGCTGTTAGCTCCTCTAATCTCTGCTGAAATGATTATGCACGCTTTATTTGTTCAATCTCAGTCTTGTTTGTGTGGATATTCGGCTTCTCAGCTTCACCCAAAGAGTCACTCAGGACTAGTAATCCTTGGTATGATCCGCATTCCACACCCGAAATGGCCACAATGTTTTTGCACAACGATCTCCAGCGTTCCTTTAGCATAATGTAATCAGTCTCGTTCCTGCAGCGATCACCCGGTGATTAGTTCATAATATCATTTCAAGAAGGGCGAACAAGATGAATCAAGTTAGCCGAAGGAACATCAAACAGACCTTGTTGATGAGAATGAACTTTGGGGGTCTTTATCCAGTTCTAAAGCGTTTCATGTCAGTCGCATTTCAAAATTTAACGTCTCCACGTTCTCAATACAAAACTCGGGCATCAGTGGTACTTACGTTTTTTATTTTTTGAATTGCGGATCTTCATTCCTCTTTGTTATCTTTGTCCTCGAATCAAGGACGCTTTAAACGAAAGTTTGAACATGCTACGCATGCAACGAAGGAAAAACCCGGCCTACTAGTACGTGCTGTCGACTTTCTAACCGCGACGAGGAAGTACAATGCTCTCAAAAAAGCCCTACGTTCGCCAAGTTTGGTTCCAATTTAGTGTTTTATCACTTCCATCTTTAGTCATTTTTTAGTTCGTTTTGAGCGCAAAAAGCCAAAACTCGGCCGGAGAGCGACTAAAATATCCAGCGAATCCGCGGCACGGAATAGGTAGCGCGGCGAGTGATGAACATGAACAATGTAAATTGAAATTAGCAACAAAAGTAAAGTTTAAAAACGACAATATTAGTCAGAACTGGCGGAATACAGCATTCGGGTAAATGTTGAATTCGAGAAAGTTAAAACGGTTGCTATTCGCAAGAAATTATTATTTATAATTCACCGCGACTCTCTTGACTATTTATAAATGTTCGTAAAATGGAGGGTAAAGCGTTTGAAAAACTCGAATCTGCAGGAGGAATTTACGAGGGATTCCAACGATTCGACGGTGTTGCTTGAATGAGATGACCTTGTAGTTCGAGAGCGGATTTTATTATTTTACCTACTGACGAATTTTCTTGAGATTGATGATCGCAAGAAGACTTCTGCTCGACACCTGACTAATAATGTTAAGAAATGCTTGGCGGGAGCCTGCTCTATGCGCTCTCTAGTAAGTATTTGAGCCCATCTTCAGTTTGTATAATCGTATTCAATAGCTGTTCACTTGCTCCTCCACAGAAACTCTTAGAAACGAGAATGAGAAAACAAGACGGATAACAAAAAGACGGTTGTCCTAGATTTATTAATTCGTCCATTATGATTTTTGATTTTATTCTTATTTTTTCTTATTTTTTTAATTTACAGCTTTAGACTCGGGTCCTTGATTCAAATAAGTCGATACAGTGCCGAGTCCGCCTAATGCCAGACATAGGTTTCCACTATCCGTTTGCATTTATTCCTGTCAAAGGGCAGCTCTGTGCCACAAAAAAAATCAAATCAGCGAGTGGGAGGGGTGCCTTCTTTTAAATTCACGTTTGTGAAATTTTATTCCAGTTGTCCGCCTCTGTGACCAAATGACCTGCATATCCTAGTTTTAACTTCTTGATTGTCCAGCCGGGACATAATGGATGTGTCTAATGGCTCGCCACGCAAACGAGAAAAATTCCGCTGAAAACGCTCCGCAAGAAACGCTCCGCAGAAAACCGTTACCATCGTGATGTAGCCGCGCATTCCTCTTTTGCGAGATCATTCGTTCCATCACGTTTTGACTGGCCGACACGGAGAATGCCGAGCGAAGCCGAGGATGGAAGACTAGAGAGGGACTGGAATGTGGGTATGCGCGACATATCCATGTAACAATATCCTTCCGTGCAGCAGTCGGACTCTTTTTCGATTTTTTTTTCTGCCTTATTATTTCCACTCGTGCCTTGTCCTTAAGTTTAATCTCTAATATGCTCCTTAACACTCGGTTTTGGGTGGTTCTTAATCCCTCAGTCTGTACTTTTATTAGGACCCATGGTTGTACACATACGTTGAGGTTGCAATTGCGCATTGGTTTACAATTTTGATTTTTGATACCAAATCAAACTTGTCTTTCAAACTATTTTGGTTTAACCAAACATTTTTTTATTCTCTCATTAAAAGCCAGGGTTTGGCCCAAATACTTGTACTCCGTAACCCATTCAATTAATTCCCATCTGTCACGAGGTCAGCCCCCCGAAGACGGACGGCATACAGCCTGCACAGGTCTATCGTTACAATTAAATAAACATTTTGGGCTAAAAAAGCAAAAAAGGGGCAATAGAGAGGAGGAGGGGTAAACCATTCACTAAAATTCTACACTATAACTGCCAAGGGCTAGTTGGTGAGACGAGGCCATATATGAATCTGAGAAGGTGTTAGAAAAAATAAAGTGGGATGTGACGGGGATTTTGGAAACAAGAAGGGAGGGTGAAAAACTGTGTAAAAGACCTAATGGAAACCTCGTTTACTATTTTGGCCAAACAAAAGGATATAGAGGCGTAGACTTCTACATCAACGAAAAATGGGAGGATAAATTAATAGAGACTGTCTCAAAACTAGCCATCGACGAGGGGAAACCACCATTTCATTCTACCACGAGCTGTCGACAACTAGATCGTCAAAGACAAGACTAAATTGTTAACAGACAAGTGTAATGATTAGGGCAGAGAAGAATATGCATTTATTTATTCTTTTTAATATGCATTTATTTTTCTCTAAATATGCAGATATATGCGTTCATTTTTATGTACCTACTTTCTATTCTCCATTTATTATTACTTTTTTTTGTGTTTTTCATAAAATCATATTCATAAAATTAAAACACTTTTGCAGATGAATGTGCGTGCAAAATTTATAATATTTTTTCCCCACAAAAGGTTCATATTCAGTAGAACAGAGACATACCTATTCTTTTAATTTTCGAACAAAAACTAAAGGCCGCTCAAATGCATTTCTACATGAAGAGTGTGCTATGGAAAGAACTTCTGCATTTAGTTTCTAGAGAAACGCTTTTTGCAGAGGTCGGAGCAATGAATAATTATTTAAAGAAATGGTTATCACGTCCACGTTGATGGAACATTTTATCAACATGGGCGCCCGCAGAATTTTTTGATGAGGTAACAAGCGAAAATGCTGACGACCATAATTGAACCCTGATTTTTGTATTTGAATTGAGATTAGTGAATAGTCAGTGCTAATTACTCAATTTTTCGAGACGAATTCGAATCCCTTGTAAAAGTATCATTTTTTGACCCATTTCCACCACATTTTCGAGTCTATCTCGAGAACGGAGCGTCACCGCCAAATTTGCATAATACAAATTTGGTGGGTCCGGTACACGAGACCACGGGGGTTGTGAATTGGTGGGTCCGGTACACAAGACCACAGGGGTCGGGACTTCGTGGGTCCGGTACACGAGATCACAAAAAATTGAGTTAAAAACTGTCTTTATTTCAAAATTTTGATTTTTCAAATTTTCAAATTATTTTTCGGAGAGCTTCGGCGTCGGCGCAGGTGCTCATTACTTAATTTTTCGAGACGAATTCGAATCCGTTGTCAAATTTGAGCTAGACTCATTTTTTGACCCATTTCGACAATATTTTCCAATTTATCTCGGGAATGAAGTGTAGCCGCCAAATTTGAACACCGAATTCGAACTCAGCGTGAAAATTTGAGTTGAACATAGTCTTTAGTTCAAAATTTTTGATTTTTCAAATTTTTCAAATTTCTTCATACTATACGTTTTTGGGGGAAAACATTTTTCGGAGAGCTTCGGCGTCAGCGCTGGTGCTAATTACTCAATTCTTTGAGACGAATTCGAATCCGTGTTCATGGGCGTCCGCAGAATTTTTTGATGGGTTGCAAGAGAAAATGCTGACGACCATAATTTAACCCTGATTTTTGTACATAGGCTGTCGCTAAGTAACTGAGACTAAAATTCGTACGGCCCACCAACGCTACCTATCGGCGTTTCAACGCAGTAGGGGGATAACTTGGTTCATTAGTTATCGATTGAGACCATGCCGAGCTTATTTGATTGAAAACTCGCTGTTCTAGACCAATTTGAAAAACACCATATGCGTTGACCCCTACAGGTATTTTAAAGATTTTTTTTAAAGAAGGAAAAAAGCATACGATTACAAAATTTTTTATTAATCATCATCTTCATTAAGTACTCTTTTTCAAAATAAGCGCCTTTTTTTTTTTCTAATTGGAGGGAATACTTATTGAGTAAATAGTGGACACACAAACTATCGCACTTTTGTGAGATTACCTGTATTTTCATTTGTATTTTAGTAATTTCTTGAGTATATTTTAAAAATTTTTGAGATTTTAACCTCATTTTTTAGTAAAATTA
This sequence comes from Acanthococcus lagerstroemiae, assembly GCA_031841125.1. Lineage (NCBI taxonomy): Eukaryota > Metazoa > Arthropoda > Insecta > Hemiptera > Eriococcidae > Acanthococcus > Acanthococcus lagerstroemiae. The sequence continues at coordinate 36,330,187 of CM063106.1, read as the reverse complement.
TCTTGTATGTAGAAATATGCATATAACAAGACGTTGATTACACAAACTTCGTTAAATATTTTATTGATCAGATGAGCAAAATAGTACATGCGAATCGTTAAATCGAAAAGACGTTTCGTACGTCTGCGAGATTTGTAGCCACTGACCAACGTTCTGATTGAATGTTCGACAGTGTACAGCATCGAACGCCGAGGTGTTGGTTTAGATAAGGGATTATGCAAGTAGGTACAAGCATGAGATGCGATAAAGGTAAACGTAATGTTGAACTGGGGTTTTTGAGTATTTACCAGTTTAGGATAAGACGACCCAACAACGTCTTATTACATCCCCCTACCGTTGATATCCGACCAGGGGTCATATATAAAGATTTGTGAACGATGAAACCCTAGTCTTACCAAGGAACATATTAGATACAGACCAGTTCTTAACTACTAAGATGCTGCGGTTGCGTCAAAATGTCAAATTTTGACCTATGGCTGTCTATTCGGTGCCACTCAAGTGCAATTCCACATCACACTCGTACAACCTTATGCAGCGTGAGCGGGTTACGCAGAGAAAGAGAACACGACACGTACGTAACCCAGTCGCTTCCACAGGAACAATGCTAACGTGTTAAACCACGCTGGAATATGCCTAACAAGTTGGCGTCTCCTTGTCCAGAATTCCTCCAGAGTCTGAGATGTCCATATCTCACAAAACAACAGATGAAGGCTGAGAATTGGTCTGTAAAGGTCTATTTTACGAATCTAACTGTACTATTTTTGAAATATGGTATAGACGAGTGTCGCCTCTATTCTTTTTTCCAACGTCTATTTCATATACAGAGTTTGAAATTTTTCGTTTGATCTTAAATGGTCCTATGCGGACTTGATCTAGTTTCTCCCGATTTAATTTGTTTCCATTTTCAATATAAACTATATCACCTTCTTTGAAGGAGATTTCTTTCTTTCCCTGATCAATTCTGTTCTTATTTCGCATATGTGAGATTTGGGATTTTTGGAGTGCTTTTTTGAGATCAAATGAGTAAGTGGAAAAAGGTTGTAGAGGAGAAATTGGATCAAGTTTTCCAAACATCAGGTAACTTGGTGGGAATCCGGTCGAGGAGTGGACCGTACGATTATATTCGTCGACACAATCGCGTGCGATCCGCGACCACGCCGAGTTCCTATCATGTTCATTCATTTTGCAGCGTATTCGATTAACTAACGTCTGATTAAGTCTCTCATTGAGACCATTAGACGAAGGATTATCGACTGCTGTAAAGAAATGTGTGATATTTTGGGATTTGAGAAATTTAGAGAATTCTTTTGAGGATAGGCCACCATATTGATCCGTCAATAGGTTTTCAATGTGATGGTCTTTTAAGGTTGTGGAAATGAGTTTTATGAATGCTGAGGAATTTTGGTTTGAGGAAGGAAGGATATATGCAAAACGTGTGAAGTGGTCCGCAAGAATGTGTAGATATCGGTTTTTGGAACGACGACCACCGAATCCACCAACTGTATCTAATGACATTATTTGAAATGGACGTTCGGCAGGACCAAAATGTCCTAGAATACCTGCACCTGTTCTCCTTCGTGTTTTATTACATAGACATATTTCACAGGATTTTGTGATTTTTACTGCATGTAAATACATTTTTGGAAAAAAATAATGTTCTTTTAGTATATCATAAATTTTCAACGCGCCAATATGACCAAAGTGGAGATGGACTTTTTTTAAGAGTTTGATTCCACTTGATTCTGGCAGAAGGATTTTTTCTTTTCCTCTAATTTTACGTTTCAGGATGTTATCCCTTCTAATGTTATGTGGAGAATCAGGTAGGTTTTCCTGTAACATTTTTATCTCATCTAATGATAGTAGGTTTACCGTTCGCAAATCAATTTCGTCATCCTTTGTGTCTGGTTCTAGTACCGGGTTTCTTGATAGGCAATCTGCTTCGAGATTTGAGGGCCCCGGACGGTAAATTATCTTAAAGTCGTATTGTAGTACCCGATCTGCGTTTTTAAGCTTGTGACACTATCTGTGGCAAAAAAAAGTGCTCAAGTCTGTAAATTTCGCAAATTTCTGGTAAAAGTGTGGCAGATATTAAGATCCGCCCCTTTTATCACTGGAAATATGTCACACGGCCTCCGTGACATTAAAGTGTCACAAATATGCTTATGTGTGACAGTTTATGTTGTCATATTTAAGCAGAAAACTGCTTATTTGTGGCAATTTGAGAGAAGCTAGAAATTAAATAATTAATCGTTATACTTAAATTCAACTTTGAACATATATTGTCTTGTACTAACTGGGATTGTGATTGTGCTCTCATTTCTGTGTTTTAATTTGAAATTTGACGACTACTTATAATTTATGATTTTATATTTAAATATATTTCGTTCGTGTGTTGCTGTGCTCCTTGACCACCACGTGTGCGAATGAAATACATGGCTACAATGAAAACGAGTAAGTTAGCTAATTATAATTATTATCCTGTGTATTTTTCCTCTTTCAGTCTGTTCTGTTATTTGGAGCTTCTTAGTATATATACGAGTATATATTTCAAAATCACTGGTAAACAGCGCGTGTATGTTCCTCACGCTGTTCACCAGTGATTTCAAAATATACTCGATCGTATATAGACGATGAAGCTCTCCAAATAACAGAACAGGCTGAAAGAGGAAAAAATACACAGGATAAGTATATAATAATCTTCCTCCGGATGATCTTTGCTGGCGGAATTTTTCTGTAGAATAACATCCTTTATAAGTATCTACGCTTGTTCACCTGATAGATAAGCTGGAATCAACATAGCTGCATGATACCTGTATTTTGTGATTGCACTGCGCTGAGAGAATAATATCCGTGCATTTTGGAATTGCTGGCAGTTTGTATTCTGAGAAGGAGCGCTCCAACATCAACCAAAACCAAAAGTGCATATAAATAAGAACTCAATATTTTGGTAGAAACTATATGACATAGCGTTTACTGATAAGCATTTTTCAATGTGAGTACACATTTTTGAATCGGCAGCCCAATTTTGAAAAATTCTATTTTTTACGCTCTTTCCAAACATACTAATAACTCATTTTGTTTACAAATGTTGGTTGGTTCCTTGACGCTGAATATAGCGTCCAATTAAGTTGAACAACTTAGTCAGGGGTTGTTTTTAGTCCTGTACTTTATTTTTAGTACCTATCTATAATTATTATTTTGTTGTATGTATGTAAAATATACATTTTCTACGTGCTTTTTGTAAATATTGACTACATTATTTACATTGTTATTGCGCTCCTACCACACTCGCTTTGCGGTATCGTGTATTTATTTATTCTTATGGCAGAAATATATTTCTGTAATATATGTAATATACCTATGCGATGCTCACAATTGAGGGTGCAGCGGGGGCTATAACCAGCGCCTGTAGAGGCGAGCAAAAAACTGCGTAAATGTGACACTTATTAAAATGGCACAAATGAGCACATTTCTGTCACAAGTGGCATTAAAAACTGCCCAGTAAGCAAAAAACTGCTTAAACGTGACATTTTTTTAATTGACACAAATGAGCACATTTCTGTCACAAATGAGCACATTTCTGTCACAAATGGTATTAAAAACTGCCCAGTTGTGACACTGGTGGCAGCAGACTGACAAAAACCCGTTCTCGTCTCTGATTGGTGGAATTAATTGTCACAAATTGTACAAAAAAGTGCTGAAATTATCATGTCACATTTGAGCACTTTTTCTGAAAAATTCGCAGATCGGGTAGGTAGTTAGCTATGTCACCAAGTTCTTCATCTGGACGCGATTTAAGGTTTAGTTTTTCAAGAGGTTTATGATCTGTGTATACTGTGAAAGGGCGTCCTATTAGCCAAAATCGCCAATATTTCACAGCCTCACGTACAGCATAACTCTCTATATATACTGCTTTTTTCTTTTTCTGCGCGTCGTTTAGTTTTTTTGAATAGTATGCGACTGGTTTTTCTTCACCGTCCGGTTGCACCTGTTTTAAAATAGCCCCTATTCCTTCGCCACTCGCATCGGTGTAAATTTTTATTGGAAGGAGTGGATCAAAGATTGCGAGAACTGGTGAGGAAGTTAAGTATTCCTTGATTTCCTCAAAAGTTTTCTCGCACTCTTTTGTCCATTCAAACGGTACGTCATTTCGTAACAGATTATGAAATACGTCAAGTGTTTTTGCTGAATTTGGGATGTATTTATGGTAAAAATTAATTTTTCCGAGAAATTGACGTACATTTTTTCGACTTGATGGGCGAGGGAAATTTTTGATTGACACCAGGTTATCACGTAAGGGACGGACAGTATTTTGTTCTATAATATGACCCAAATAAGTTACGGAATTTGTTGCGAATTTGCATTTTATAAATTTTAATTTCCAGCCCTCGGCCTTAATTGCGTCAAATAATAATCGTAAGTGGATTAAGTGTTTGTTGAATGATTTTGAAAATACTAAGATGTCATCAATATAGTTTATGCAAAAATCTTGTAAATTATGTTGACGCATTATGCCAGAGAGGATACGCTGGAATATAGCTGGCGAATTTCTCATACCGAATGGCAATGTACACCACTGCCAGTGACCATGTTGGGTTACAAAACCTGTTTTGAATCTATCCTTGATCCGAATTGGAATAGACCAAAAGGCGCTGTTTATGTCGAGGGCACTGAACCATGTACAATCTCGTGTGCGGATGATCATATCTTCGATTAAGGGGAATGGTTGGCTTTCGGGAACCAATAGTTTATTAAGTTCTCGGAAGTCCACGCACATCCGCACCTTTTCTTTTGGTTTGCCCTCCTCAATTTTTTTATATGCCATGGTCACTGGTGCGGCAAATGGTGAACATGACTGTTCAATTATTTTATTATTTAATAATTCCGTAACTTGTTTCTCAATTTCGCGCTGGTCTTCGAATGAGCAACGGTAGGGTTTTTTTGCTATATATTTCATTTCCGTGAGAGTTATGTGCGCTTCGTGGTTTGAGACTGTACCTACATCATAGTTATTTTTTGCGAATAATGTATCGTATTCGTCAACTAAATCATAAATCACTTTTCGTTTTGTGTTATCTAAGTGTTCAACTTTTAAATCAAAGTCTTTGATGGGTATGGCCTCATTCCAATTAACAAGATTTCCTGATTTTTCAGAGATTTTGTATTCTAGATTTTCAGTTTTTGATTTTAATGGAGTTTTATCAGATGGAGCTTGTGAGATTTCTAAGTTCTCATCCTGGCAAAGTTTAAATAACTTTATTATATCTAAACCTAGTAACATATTGTAATTTGTTATATTCTTATCTACTATGTAGACTTGAATTTTGTGCGATATATTAAATATTTTCAGGTTTATTATGGCTGTGCCAACGAAACTAGCTTCACCACTCATAGTCTTGTAACGTATGCATTTTTCATTGAGTTTTATATTGAATTTTTTTAGCGAATTATATAATAGGATCGACACATTTGATCCTCCGTCATAGAGACCTTTTGCTTTTTGTGTGTTGATGTTTACATCCAAGATTATGAGTGGTAGCGGATTTAGTTTTTTGGTACAGACTCCTGGTTTAATGCATCCTCAATTTCAGTGTTATTTGTTACTCTAAAATTTTTATCAACATTTGTTGATTTATTAACATTTGTGTAATTTTTGCCAGGTTGCGGATTTAAGCGAGTTTTACATTCTGATTCAGGATGGAAGCGCCCAGGCTTTCCTATCTTTTCACAGAATCTGCATGGTTTATGGTCCGGGTTGAACCTTTGTTTTTCATCTTTATTATAAGATATTTCTTTTTTATCAATTTTATCATGATGTTTATTTGACGTCTTTTGGGGTCTATCCAACTGGTTAATTTTGGTAATTAGCTCACCGACCGTTCTTATCTTATCGCGATCAATTTTACAACTTATGCTATCGGGAATGCCGGATATAACTAAAATAATACGCCAGGATTCGGGGAGCGAGGTGTCCGTTTCCGCGAGTAATTTTAATTTACGTTGGGCGTACTCACTCAGTGATCCGCCAATAAATTTATGATTGACGGCATACTTTGGTTGGGTCCACCCTTTTAGCGCGAAGTTGTCCAAGAATGATTTTTTCCAATCCTCCCAGGGTACATCGTCCAATAGAAGAAAATTCGTTGTATACCAATCTAAAGATGATCCAGTAAGAAAAAGGCGGAGGGCCTGTCTGAGGTCTGCAGTATCTATTTCCAGACGTGCACATTCTTTTTCGAATCCAGACATCCAAGTTACGGCATTCATTGTATGTTCGTCGAATTTTGGAATGACAGCATCCTTTGTTACGGACTGTAAAGACTTTTTTTGCTGCACATTGATGACTGGTTGTGGTATTGGGTTTGGTGGCGATGGGCTCGGTTTTTTTAATTCGTCTACCTCCTCCAGATATTCCTCATTGAATCGCACGTTGCCTTCATTGTCGAAATACAATGTTTGGACCTCTGGTGGCAAAGTGACTATGGCCCGGCGGATTTGGCCTCTGGCCTTAATCGATTTGACTAGGCCGGATACAACCGGAAGGGCGATAAGCTCTTTATGTAGACGGAGAGGTTGGTGTTCGAGGGAGAAGCCGAAAATACCAACATTTTCACCGCTCAGCAATTCTATGCTGTGAATAAACACAAGGGTGGATTTCGGATTATTTGGGTCGGCACCGGCGAACAATGTTACGCGAACACGTGAATTTTCCGCAGACATCACGAAACAAATATTTAACGATTTATAACAAGACGTTGATTACACAAACTTCGTTAAATATTTTATTGATCAGATGAGCAAAATAGTACATGCGAATCGTTAAATCGAAAAGACGTTTCGTACGTCTGCGAGATTTGTAGCCACTGACCAACGTTCTGATTGAATGTTCGACAGTGTACAGCATCGAACGCCGAGGTGTTGGTTTAGATAAGGGATTATGCAAGTAGGTACAAGCATGAGATGCGATAAAGGTAAACGTAATGTTGAACTGGGGTTTTTGAGTATTTACCAGTTTAGGATAAGACGACCCAACAACGTCTTATTACATGCATTTTTTTACTTTCAAATATGCATTTACTTTCAAATATGCATTTATTCTCAAATATACAAAAATATGCATTTTCAAATTTGGTGTGCAGACTCAAGAGGATATGAAATGTAAAATAAATTGCTCAGACTTAAGCGGCAATGTAAGCAAAAAATATGCATTTGCATATTTTCCCCTGCCCTAGCAATGATGCATTTTGCATTTCTGGAAGGGAGATTTAAGAAGTGGGAGGATAGGAAGGAAGTTCTGTACATCTATGTGAAAAAAAAAAGGTGAGAAATGATTCAAAAAAGAACCACATCAACCCCTAGCTATCTAACGTTTACAGTTTTACCACGTATTCTTGCATTCGTAACTGCTTTCAACATTTTGTAGGCTACCTTTGTGCAAAGGGTAAGAAAGCCGCATGAACTTTTTTTTACAGAGGACACGTTTTTCTATATTACCTACTCTAAAATAATTCTTTTTTACTAGGATGCATGCTTATTTTAAAACAAAAAATTTCAAACTTTGAATGCAAATTGGCGCAAATGTGGACATAAAGAGTTGAAATTACAGGTAGAATCATCTTGAATCATGAAATAATCCAGGCAATTACAAAATCAGCCCAAATCTTTGCAAAACAGGTAACTCTAAAGTTACTGCGTCATGTCATAATTGATCTCACTATTAGGTCACAATTCCTTACACTTTCCGATCATTAGTACTTTTAGATGTGATGCGACGCCATTATAGGCTGTTTTCAGGCGTTGAAAATCTGAACGATACAGTTACTACGACTGGAGAAAAGTTTTAAATTCTCTCAAGGACGAGCACCAGACGTGACAATATGTAGAAAAACTTTTCTTCGCTATTGTATATTTATGTTCTTATTCGTTTTGTTTTTCAACCTTGCTGTCAGTTACAATGCTCGCGGTGAGAATCGGAAATTCAAAAAGTAGAAAATACCGAACGAGTCACAAAGTTCGGAACATTAAAACAGCTGGAAAACGAATTTCAGAGCCTTATTTTAATTGCAAATTTTAATTCACCTTCGGAGCATATCAGATTTTCAGCTTAATCTATTTGATTACATGTTTCACTTAGTGAATTATATTCAAGATGGGGATTCGAGAAAATTTATATAAACTTCAGTCGTAGACAAATAAGATCGTTGGATATCTTCACATTTGACTGTGAGAAAGTGTGATCTGATCCAGTTTGATCCTAATCTTTTTATTCGCCTTCACTCCTCATTCTCCTCACCACTTAAGATGCTTCCAAGGAAAACGAAGTTCTGTACGGTTGCAAATGAGCAGAGAGTAGATAATAGTTCGCACAGTTCACCATTTAGAAGCAGAACATTCACTCGATATGAAGTGCTGACAACGAAACCACAGATCAAATTGATAAAAGCACTGCGGAATGAAACACTTCTACTGCCAAACAGAGCATTATTTTTGATGGCAGAAGGGATTAATTCCGGAACCAATCCTTTCAGCTGGCAATGGAAGAAAATAACGTCACGTTTCACCCTGCTTACAGTGCTTGAAATGAATTCTTTATGCGCCTCGAGGATCGGCATACCTTCTATACACTCTGAAACCATGCCTAACTCATACACCCCAATAAAGTGAAATGAACCCCGTCTGCAAATGGCCGGTTCAAGTGCCAGAAACATGATGGTGGAGCGTGACCAAGTGTCACAGAAGGGACAGTATGACCTGGATATTCAGAAAATGGTCAAAATTTGAAGTCGATGCCCAGTTCGTGTACCAATTTCGCGTTTTATCACGACTTTATAGTGACAGCGAGGCCCCACGGCATCAACAATTATCTATATTCACTAATGAAACGACGTTAATCCATTTCCCTTAGGCTTCTGAAATCGAGATCGATTTTGAACCACAATACTCGAATTAGCAAGCGGAAAATTAGATATCGAGTAGACAATCATCATAGATTGGATAGATATGAATGGTGGCCTGGTATACCTACGTGTATGGCCGACGAAATATAATATCGCCGGTACCTCGCGAATCTTTTGTACGCAAATACTCTGGAGGATTGAATTTTGTTGGCTGTTTCCGCGTAATTTCCTGGAATAAATGAAAAGCTTTTGTTTCGCCTTCTGTAATGTTTACTTAATGTAATCTTTAAAACCGAAAAACTCTTTTCTTCCAGCTCGCAGAGAGCACCATTTACGGATGATATTCTTTCTCGAAACATTTCTATCTATCACACGGAAACCGAAACGAATAAAAAAATTTACGGACAAAGAGCGCGGTGGTAAAAATATCGTTTCCGTGGTTTTCATTCATTGTCAGCCGAGTAAATGAAATTCACGCAACTGTGTAGAATTGAAAAGATGAAAAAAGATGGAAATAGAGGGAGAATAAAACGAAGCGTTATGCGGAAAAATGCGAACAAAACCGCATGTAAGAAGATTCCGAGTACGAGAAAAGCACGAGCTGAGACTAAGAGTGTTCTGATTCGAGTTCTACAGCAGTTGTATTGCTTATATACGAGTACATTCCTAATTAAATATGATTTCGTATTATTTTATCATTTTCGAAATACCATCCGATGAATTTCCTGGCATTTTGTTAAATTAGTCAGGGCCGCAGCCATGGACATGGGGCAGCTCGCCATCCTATCATCTTTCGGAGTTGATTAAATTAGTATGCATCTTAAGTTGTTCTTTTTTTTTTTTTTTTAAGGGCCGTTTATTGCCTTTTTGTTAATAGTTGGAAAAATTTTGATTCTCGTCTCTTGAATAAATTTGCTTCGCTAATGCCGAGGAGTAGGGAACAAATAAATGTAGAGAGAGTTTGCATCGAGCAAAGTAAGCGAGCACCATTTTTTTGCTGGTCGTTGTTGGATTTTGGCTAAATAGTTCAGGAGAATCAGCTAAAAAAAGAGGTGTTTGATGGAATTAATTGCAGCACAACTGAAACTTGGTACGATTGTTTAGTACCCTCTTCGGAAATGCCCCCTAATTCCCCCTTCTCCTCCAGTGTGAGCATCACCCCTCAGAGTCCAAAAAGTGCCCCCGGAAACAGTTTTTGGCTTGTATCTAGCCTAAAATTGAGTCATAGGTAAAAATATTCCCCTTCAAAATTAAAGAACGTAGAATTCTCTACAAAAATGATATCTATGGTTTTTTTCGTGAATCCCATGCCAACCAAATAATTGGCGTTCAAAATCACACGAGCATGCAAATATGGAGTAACCTACAACGTACGCGGTATACGAACGCTGAAATAATCGCGGAAACACATGACCGGATGCATAGAATGTTACATGATATGATTTCAATTTATTGTCTTTATTATTATAGGAATTATTCATCTTCATCCGAATCTACATGCATACAATTTTCTGCGTTTAAACAACCTCCACTACAAACACGTGACTACAAGAGATACCCACTTTACGACAACCACAAGCTCGTGATCCCGATGCGGAAAACTTAAGTTAGTGTAAACCCGCTCGAGACCCTCGGAAAATCGACCCTCATTAGCCCTGTTCCAACCCGGTATGTTTCCCCTCCAGCAGCCAATCAGAGCGCTCCATTCGAGGGGAGCCATCAGGTTAGTCAATCACAGCGCTTCATTTACGTGTAGCCCTCTCACTATCCAAGCTATACACCGGCGTTAAGACATCCGTGCTATACCCTTTATGTATGCCCTTTGTCGAACCCTCGTATAGCCCCTCTGTATGCCTCTAAGTATCCCTTTGGAAACACTGTTGTATAGCCCCTCTGTATACCCTTTATGTATGCCCTTTGTAGACTCGTCGTATAGCCCCTCTGTTTCCCCTTGCATGGATCCCCTTTGTGGACCCGTCGTATAGCCCTTCCATATCCCATTCATGAGTCCCCTCCGCAAACCCGGGTAGATCCCCTCTTGTAATTCAGATACATATATGGGAAAGGATGATGGGCTCTCAGCCAGTTAAAAAAAGTTTGAACATCCCTTCTGTCATGCTGCACTCGTGGTTTACTCAGTTCTTTATGCTGAGCAGTCGTTTCTGGTTGACAGTTTGTGAACTTTCCCAAACCTTGGCGAAGATGAAGCATATGACAGGGGCGCTAAGAATCCACTGCTGCAAAACGCTAGAGGTAACACCGCGTCGATGAGTCAGTCCGCCTGCACTCTTCATAATTCGCATGAGTGTTCGATTCGCGTTTGGACGCTAAAGAGTCGCTCTCTAGCGGCCTAATGAAATGCGGCGCGCTGATTGGTGATTTGGACGAAAAGATGATCAGGGACAAAAATGGTCTGCAAAAAAAACTCAAGTTGGGCTAAAAAAAACAACATAGATGTAATTTTTGTAGAGAATTTTACGCTCTTTAATTTTAGTAAGGAATATTTTTACCTATAACCCAATTTTAGGCTAGATACAAGCCAAAAACTGTTTCCGGGGGAACTTTTTGGACTCTGAGGGGTGATGCTCACACCGGGAGAGGAGGGGAAATTACAGGCCTTTTTCGAAGAGGGTACTAAACAATCGTACCAAGTTTCAGCTGTACTGCAATTAATTCCATCAAAAATGCTAATTCCCCTGGACTAAAATGCTGCACGTTTTTTACGTTTTGACGTCGGAATCTTGGCCCCCCATAGTCTAAAGTTAACCACTGTAAAGTCTTGATTCAGACGAACAAAGCCTGACAAATTTTGTAGCTTGCGAGTGAAATTTGCAAAATTTATAAGGTGCGAGCCGATACACGGAACACGAAGGAGCACAAAGGTTCTTGCAATTAAAAACCCATGTACACCTCTGCACTAGGGAAGAGCCTTTACATTCACGCAAACACACTTTAAGCCACTAGACCAAGGTTTTTATAACTAGAAAGGTTGGTCTGTTCGGCTAGGCAACTTGCAACAATTCTTCTCGTCCCACCCGCACCGGAATTCACTTCATGAGTAAGTAATGGGAAAACTGAATTCTTTCTGCAATTTTACTTTTTTTTTTGTTTACAGTAGCCAATTGAATGTTGTAAGTCTTAATAATAATAATAGAAAAATGGGCATCAGTTATGAATGAAGACCGAAAAATTTTGTAACTCCGTCTAATTCCGTAAGCGGCCTGTGTGATTGGCATACCAGTGACGTCATTGACGTCTTTGCGCCTTGCTAAATGGTCCAACTTTCCAAAGCTAGAAGAACCTTGCCCTAAAGTCTGGTCCAGTTAGGAAACAAAATTTTTTCACGGCGCTCATAACGTGTTCTTGAACTCGTCCTTCTCCTCCAACTACATAATGGCCATTATCGATGTGTATTGCGGGTTGCACATTATGTTTCATAACTGGACCAGACTTTAGACAAGGAGCGAGAAACCGGTTCTCACATTCTGCCTCTCCTGCCATCTTGTGCGCAGCATCAAGTCGGCGGCAACGTGTTTTTCGAAAATCAAAAACAATCCAGCAGAAACGAAACTTGACTTTCAGTTTAGGGGGTGGAGAAGGAAAATTTACCAAAAAATATTCTTTGAACACTAAAAATTCGCCGACAAAATTGTTTTTAAATTTGAAAATTTGCTGATTTTTTGATCAAAATATTTTTTAATTGAAAAAAATAAATAAAATAAACAAAAAACAAACGTTCTTAGAAAATGAAAAATTCAAATGAACAGTTTCAAAATTGGCCGACTGCCTAATTATTGGGGGTGTATCACCCGCCCCCATAGTTTCGTCCCTGCAAATGCAGATTGGAACTTTATCCCCCAAGCACTCACATTTGCGCACATGAGCATACCCTAGTCTGGGGGAGGGGTAAGCTGGAAGGATGTTAGGAACACTTGAGAGGAACACACAACTTCCTTTACACATTAAGGTGGTCTTTTTTAACTTTTGGTGATGTTTTTTTTTTCTGAATTTCCTCTGATTTGTCTCCTAAATTGGTTTTAATAAAATCCAAAAAGAAAAAAAAACAAAAAAAAACCTGTAAGGTTTCAGGTCGATCGGATTAGGAAAATCCGTGCCACAAGCTCCCTTAGTTTTGACTTTTATTCCAGACTAAATTTCCCTCCTACATTCACCAGGACCAAAGCCCGTAAATTGGGATCTTGACCTGAGTTTCCAAAGTTGGTATCCTTTCCGGTTATAACAACGTGATACGGTACGAAAGGGGGAGGATTTCACGAAATCATCCCCTTCCAATTATTATCAGTTGTTCTAGCCATTGTCACCATACCACGATACTAGCGCTATCTAGGTGAGGTTCACATCCCAACTGAACAATAGAACATTTGCTATCGGATTCAGCTTGTGACATTGGAAAAGAAGTCTTTTGCTTCCAGCTTTTAGATTTTAATAAAATGTTGAACTTTCTCAAATTTTAGGCTCTAGGTCAAACAGAGAATCTATGTCGCGAAGTGCGATATTTTCACTCTGCTACTCGCAGATAAACTTGTACAGAGCTTGTATATAATGTAAATTATTTGAATATACGAGGGGAGCGAACCGAAACCTAATTTTTGATATTCTTCTTATTGAAGTCGTCGGTGTCGCTCTCTCTCTTTCTCTCTCTCTCTCTTCCCTCTAGTCTCTCCATGAGTCGCCGAGAAATCGCACTCGTACGCTGTGTTGAGGCGATTGATCGCACAGCCAGGGACTAAATAACCCGTTAGGTTCAGCGGACTGTCAGGCGAAACTCGCAACAGCAACATCCGCCACATGGTAGCAGAGCAATAAGAATTCGAGGCCTTTGGGTTAGGGAAAATAAAGTTTAAAATTTAAATTTTAAGTGGAAAAGTCAAAAAAGAAATTGTTTCTCTTTCGGATCATTATTCGCATATTTTCCGGAGGAATTAAAAATTTCGAACTCTAAAAACGTCACCTTTGCTTCATTTGGACTTTTATGGGAATTTCTGAATGCGGCTGGGAAATTTCGAAAAAATCTATGGAAGAGATTGAAACAGATTTGGAAAGATTGAAAATTAAAAGTGAAGAGAGAAGAGATTTTAGAAAAGCTATTCCGCAGCTTACGCCTGTCCCAAAACACGATCCTCGTTTGATTAATAAGAAATTTTGGCATAAAGCAAACGGTACAAAATTGAATACGCGGGTCCAACTAATAACGAAAAAATTCTGCCCCTTGAACAAAGTTAAAAAATTCAAAATTACATTGCAGGTCGGGACAGGAGAACGAGTAATCGTCAAGTAGTTTGGGACTTTGAATTAACAAACACTGGTAGACTTTCGGCGGATTACTGCATACTTGTGATTACTTGCGTGTGTGTGCTAGTCGAACTATACAGTGGATTCAACACACTGGTAGACTTTCGGCGGATTACTACATATGTACTTGTAATTATTTGTGTGCGTGTGCTAGTCGAACTATTGCAGTGGATTCATAGTTTCCGGATTATTCCTACCGATCTTGCACAATGGCAGCGGGCAGTATAAGAATGGCATTAGGTCCTGCTAAAGGACGTCTGGAAAGGTTAATAAAAGAGATAAAAAAAGGGCAGCTAAGTGTCGAGAAAAAACAAGAAAGTATAAATAAATTAGAGGTCTACACCCAGCGTGTCGATGATTATCGCAGCAAATTATTAAGCCTAGTTAGTACCGATCCAGACGAAGCAGCAAAATTTAAAGAAGATTACGAGGTATACGAGGATCTGATTTTTGAAAGTTTCGACTTAATGGCCAAATTGAGGACAGAAGTTGATGTGGAAATGGGAAAAAGAAAAAGTGAGGCAAAAGCCAAGGAAGAAAGTAAAAGTGATTATAAAGAAACGATAGATAATTTAGTCAAAGTATTAGCCGAAAATGCACAGCTCCCACCCGCTCCCATCCCTAAAGTAAATAACACTAAATTGCCGAAATTAACTCTAGAAAAATTCGATGGTCAGATATTACATTGGCAACCATTTTGGGATAGTTTTAATGTCGCCGTACATTCAAATACATCGTTAGAGAAAGTCGAAAAATTCAATTATTTAAAAGCGCAATTAACAGGAGAAGCTTCCTATTGTATCGCAGGCCTGTCAATTACGAACGACAATTACGAAGTCGCGATCAATATCCTGCTCAATAAATACGGAAACAAAAGGATCCTAATTAACGCGCATTATCAAGCCCTACGGCAAATTTATGTCTCAGATAATCGAACTTATAGATTAAGATTCACCTTAGATCTAATTGAAAAACATTTGAGGGCATTAGAAGTACAAGGCGAAGATATATCCCATAACACCTTTGTATCACTAATAATGAGTAAATTTCCAGTCGATATCCTAGTCAAGATCGAAGAAAAAGTTGGGTCGGAGGAATTGACTACAAAAAAGCTACGAGAATACTTAGCAGACATTATTACAGCAAAGGAGCGGGCGGAGCTAGTCAATTTGACATTTCCATTTAAAAAATATGGAGAGAAAAATGAGAAATTTTTTGATAACCGGAGGGAGGGGAATAGGAGCCCCAAAAGTCAAAAAAGGTCGTTTTCGACAACTGAAGCCCTCACGGTCCGAGAAGTGCGGTGCATCTACTGTGAGTGTGATCACTACAGTGACGAATGCACCAAATTTAAAACGATTGATGAAAGAAAAAACCGCATAAAAGGTCGGTGTTATATTTGTCTAAAAAAGACGCATTCTAAAAACGAATGTAAAAGTGAATCAAAGTCATGTTTTTACTGTCGGAAGGTTAGGGCTCATCATAGAAGTCTCTGCCCCGAAAAGTTTAAGTTAAATGAAGAAAAGAAAGTTAAAAAGGAAATTAAAAAGGGTTCGAATGAACCAAATAATGGAGGTATGAGTACCAATGAAAGTAATATGAATAACACAAGTACAGAGACATTCACCGGTGTGGCTATTGAAGAGGAAGTCTTTATGCAGACAGCTTCGGCCTATGTTTGCAATGGCTATCAACGAGCTAAGACTAGAATGATATTTGACAGCGGTGCATCAAGAACGTATGTTACCGAAAGATTAGCAAAAAAATTAAAAGCCAAATATGTGGGCAAAAATAATCTGTCAATTTTGACATTTGGAACTAAAGAAGCAAAAAGGGTCCAGTCTCCAGTTGTGGAGCTGGAAATTGAGCTAAAAGAAGGCAAGCTTCTAAAAATTAAAGCTAATGTAGTGAATTATTTAAGTGATAATATTAATCCAAAGACGTTTGAGAAAAATAAGATTCCAAAAAGATTAAAAGATAAGCAATTAGCCGATACAATGAAAGATGAACCGATTGAAATGCTAGTGGGTAGCGATTACTACTTAGACTTAGTAGGTACAAAAAAGATCAAGTTGAAAGCGGGATTGTACATGATGGAAACAGAGTTGGGATGGATAATCTCAGGAAGAAATAAAACAAAGGGAAGAAAGGAAATACACACTGTGAGTTGTCTTACATGGCATAAGAACGAGCCAGGTGTGAAGAAAGAATTAGATATCGCAAAATTTTACGAACTGGAAAACTTAGGCATACTAGATGAAGTGAATGAAAATGAAGATGAGATAGCGATAGAAAAATTTAATGAAAGTGTGAAATTCGAAAACAATAGATACCAAGTGTCGTGGCCTTGGATCGACTTCCCTCCCAACCTTCCGACAAATTATGCACTCGCAGCAGGTCGACTCAGAAGCCTTCAGAACAAATTTAAACGCCACCCAGATATTGTCAATGAATATGAAAAGAACATAAAAGAAAATTTAGATTTGGGCATAATTGAAAAGGTGCCTCCAGAAAATAAGAACTCTAGTGTAATAAAGCACTATATTCCACACCACCCGGTTATAAAAGAAAATAAAAAGATAAGAATCGTATATGATGCTTCGGCTAAAGCTTCGGCAAAAGACAAAAGTTTAAATGAATGTTTGTACCGAGGTCCATTATTGTTAGAGAACTTGTGCGCCATGTTAATGAGGTTTAGATTACACAAAGTAGCGATAGTAGCAGATATCGAAAAGGCATTCTTGCAGCTGTCATTAAACGAAGCTGATCGAGACGTAACACGCCTTTTATGGTTCAAAGATATGAGTAACAAAGAAAATGAATTCGAAGAGTATAGATTCTGTAGGATACCATTTGGAGTAGTCTCAAGTC
Source organism: Acanthococcus lagerstroemiae (assembly GCA_031841125.1). Lineage (NCBI taxonomy): Eukaryota > Metazoa > Arthropoda > Insecta > Hemiptera > Eriococcidae > Acanthococcus > Acanthococcus lagerstroemiae. The sequence continues at coordinate 36,313,106 of CM063106.1, read as the reverse complement.
CTTTTTTATTAAACGCCACAGTGCAAACACACTTAAAAAATGCGAAAACGAGATATGCGGACAGTCTGCGGAATAGCTTTTACGTTGACAATTTGGTGTCAGGAGTTCAGAATGAAGAGGAATCACTCGCGTACTATACCAAAGTAAAAGAAATGTTTAAAAAAGCGTCCATGAATTTAAGGCAATGGACTTCGAACTCCCTAAAGTTTAGAAAAACAATTCCAAAAGAAGATCTAGCCGGTGATTCGATAATCACGGGGGTCTTGGGGTTATTATGGGATACGTCTGCGGACGTCCTACACATAAGAAATAACATAAAGGCAGACGCAATAAAAAGGTGCACCAGGAGAAATGTGTTAAGAGCAGCGGCGACAATTTTCGACCCATTGGGACTCGTTTTACCCCTTCAAGTCGAATTGAAATTATTTTTAAAGGAAGTCTGGAAACGGACAGAGGGGTGGGACGAAGTAGTTGAACCATGCCAGGAAAATTGGGCATCTATTTTAGAAAATTTAAAAGAGATTAACAAAATTGAATTTAATCGATTTTTACAAATCGAGGAAGAAACAGAATATGAACTGCATTGCTTCACAGATGCTTCAAAAGAACTGTATGGAGCATGTATCTATTTACGAAGCGAAAAACAAGGAAAAAGTCAAGTCAGTCTGATATTTGCAAAAAACAGGATCAAACCAATGTCGAAAGAAAACCTTACGATCCCAAAATTAGAACTTTTGGCAATGGTGATCGGGATACGAAGTGTGCAGTTCGTACAAAAAAGTATGCCCCTCGAAATAAAAAATGTGTACGTGTGGACGGATTCAAAATGTGTACTAGGCTGGTTAGACTCCAAGAAAATCCTACCAGTATTCGTTCGTAACCGAATTAACGAAATAAAAAAGAGTAAAATTCGAAATTTCCGATACATAAATACGAAAGAGAACCCTGCCGATCTACTCACACGAATACAAGAAAAAGGAAACTTCAATATCAAATTGTGGAAACAGGGTCCGGCTTGGTTAGGAAAAGAAAAAGAGTCATGGCCGCAAATTAAAATAGAAGCCGAAGAAACAAAAGAACTTGTTGCTGTGTCTACGGACACAAATGTGGTCAAAAAAGCACCACCCTTCGGCATTCAAATAGAAAAATTTTCATCACTCAAGAAACTCTTAGGTGTCACCAAGCAGTGTCAAAAGTTCTTAGATAAATGCCAAAGGAAAAAAGAAAATGCAAATTTAGAAAGAGCTAAAGAAATGTGGGAGAAATATGTTCAGGATCAAAATTACCAAGCCACCATTCAAAATATTAAAGAGAATAAAAGAGACGTGTTACAAGATAAATTAGGTCTATTTCTTGACGAAAAAGGAATTTTGAGAAGCGGCGGTAGATTGGGTAACCGACCCTATCAAATATATCCAAAATTGTTGCCTAAGAAGCATCTTTTCACCGATTTGGTTATACAAAGCTATCATGAAAAGTTATATCATGTAGGTGTCTCACACACACTCGCGGCGCTACGGAAAGAGTATTGGGTACCACACGGCAGAATAGAGGTGTGGAAAAATTGGAAAAAATGCCTCAACTGTAAAAAATGGGAAGGAGGACCATACAGGGTCCCTAAAATGCCGCTTATTCCCGAAACAAAATTCGAAAATACCTACCCTTTCACGTACACGGGTTTGGATTGCTTCGGGCCATTATTCGTTTTAGAAAAGGGAGAAAAAATTAAAACATACGGCTGCATTTTTACATGCCTAGTCACCCGGGCCATTCATTTGGAATTACTGAGGGACATGACCGCTTTAGAACTGTCGGTCGCCGTTAGGAAATTCATTGCTAGAAGAGGTTTACCCATTCAATTTTTTTCGGATAATGGAACAAACATAAAGGTAATCAAAGAAGTTTTCGAAAAAATGAATGAAAAAATCGGATGGAAATTTATTCCCGAGCTGTCTCCGTGGATGGGGGGTTTTTATGAGCGCCTGATCTCACTAATTAAAAGATGCCTAAAAAAGACCATTTCTCACCAGACCCTGTCGTACAGAGAACTAGAGACGATAATTGTGGAGATTGAAAAAGTACTAAATTCGAGGCCACTGACATATGTAGGCAGCCAGGAAGATGAGAGCATACACGAACAAGTCTTAACGCCCGCTCACTTCCTGAACATATCCACGAACGAAAATGTATGGAATCAGGAACTTCCGGAACTAAAAACAGTCACAAAAAGGGAAGTAGGAGAATTTTGGACAAAAAATGAGTCACGTCTAGACTTCTTCTGGCGGCAATGGAGAGAAGGGTACGTTCAAAGTTTACGGGAACGGTACCAGAGGGAAATAAGACAAAAAAGGTCAAAATTAGATCAAGTCCCGGAAATAGGTAATATTGTTCAAATTTCTAACGAAGAACCACGAGGCTCATGGAAAATGGGCAGAATCACAAAATTAAATAAAAGTGGAGATGGGCAGATTCGGTCGGTAGAGGTAAAACAAGCGCAGGGGCGCATTTTGACCCGACCCGTGGGTTCACTATATCCATTAGAACTGGATGTTACCGATGAACCATCCGAAACACCCCCAAAAAACCAAATAAGACCAAAAAGACAAGCAGCAATCGCGGCGGCAGCGCGTATTGCTAGTTATGCAACTAGTGTAACGTTAAAAATTGTCGAAATCTTCGAATAAAAAAAAAAAAAGAAAAAAAGAAGAGAGTATTTTAATTTAATATTATTTTGAAAGTTTTGTTCCCCCTCGAGGTCTCTGGATGCCCAGGACGGAAGGGTGGTTAAAAAAGAAAAGGTCGAATTACGAGGAAAGTATTTTTTAAATGATTTTAGCACTCTATCGTGCATTAAATTTGCATGTATAAGCAGCGCTGTCGAAACGGCGCGAAACGTTGAGACAGCTCCGCTTATCATGCACGTTACTATGACTGTAGTAGGACAGGTAGGTCCAGCCAAATGGGACAAAGCGTCGGGGTTACCGCGCTCGGCTTCGATACTGTGGTACCTTATCACCTTATCAGTACTCGAAAAGTCGCATCAAGAAATCAAAAGAAATAAGTAATAAAATACGGGACTGTCCATGTACCAAACGGCACAAATTAAACCAAATTGAATAGGATTAAATTACAGATAAAGATAATCTGCGTCCTTATCGCTTCCAGAACATGAATTGCCGTGATTCGGTACACTCTCGGTGGGGGAGGGTGCCGAGGGCAAAAGTTAAATCTAATAAATAGCCAAATCAAACCTGTCACTGGACAATCATCTCGTAAGCCGAAAAGTGCACGTAACGATGAACGACATGAATCAACGCCAACAACAGATTGAAGAGGCCAAGGCCGCTCTCGAAGGGATGTTCGGCCCCAGGGGCTCTCTGGAACTGGCCGTAGTGGCAGTCGACCGACCGGCCACACCACACGTGGACCTGCCGGAAGAATGGGGTCAGTCCACGTCCACCAGAGGAATTCTGGAAAAGAGGGCGCGGCCCACGCCCCCTGGAAATCAGGGAAGTGCGGATCCACCAATACTCCGTCTCCGGTCGCGAAAGAGGGGAAAGCCGTCGCAGCGGAGGAGCCGTAAGAAGAATCTCATCCAGAGGGAGATTCGAGCTATCAATCAACGGATTCAGGAGGTGGAACGGGAGGTAGAAGATTTGGAACCCTTCCACTTCGAATAAAGCGGCTATACCGAATGTATATATATTTTTTTTTTTTTTGTTGTTTCTCCAAGACTTAATTTTTTTGTTTGTTTTGTAGTCCCCCCTTACAATTTGTGCCCCCCGAGTGTCGCGAAGTGCGATATTTTCACTCTGCTACTCGCAGATAAACTTGTACAGAGCTTGTATATAATGTAAATTATTTGAATATACGAGGGGAGCGAACCGAAACCTAATTTTTGATATTCTTCTTATTGAAGTCGTCGGTGTCGCTCTCTCTCTTTCTCTCTCTCTCTCTTCCCTCTAGTCTCTCCACGAGTCGCCGAGAAATCGCACTCGTACGCTGTGTTGAGGCGATTGATCGCACAGCCAGGGACTAAATAACCCGTTAGGTTCAGCGGACTGTCAGGCGAAACTCGCAACAGCAACATCCGCCACAATCTAGTAAAACCAGAATAGTCATTGAAATTCGAAATTCAACGTTTGCTACCGACTTTCAGATTTTTGAAATGTCTTCCACATTTCAGCTTTGTTTCAACCTTTCCGATAACGTTCGATACTAAGCTTGAAATCTTCGGCTTTTGACTGACTAGTCTCTGACAGGAGTTCAGGGTACTCCGTTTTCAGACACGAAATTTGACTTTCAGTTTAGGGAGGTGGAGAAGAAAAATTTGCCGACAAATATTTTTTTTAAACTAAATATTCACCGATAAAATGAGTTAGGCAATTTATGCATCATGTCTGCTGGAATAGTAGTCGTTATCATAATCAATGAAAATAAACATTCCCCTATGGATGAAACATTCTCGCCACTAAAAGGGTTAACGTCAAAAAGATCATTTTCTTATCTTCATTACAAGTAACACTGACTCTTGGAGCGCGACAAAACGACCCTTTTGCTAGAAAAGAAATATTGTGGTTACGAAACTCATGATTTTCTCCTACTTACAATCTGTCAAATTTCCATTGTGTAGTGTTCTGTTTCCGAAACTCATTACGCCCGCAGAACACCACACAAATCGCTCTATGTGGTGCAATTTGTGTACTACACCACATTTAATGCCGAGGCTCACAGCTTCTGTATCACAGAGGGCAACATAGAAGCAAATTAGTCACGTATACAACTTTCCAAAATTTAATCATTGGTAAGTAAATAACAGATTCAATTGCTGATTGAATCTATGCCTGGCTTATGTCGCCGATTCAAATTCAGAAAGTTGGTAACAATCTAAAATAAGGCACTCGCGCAGCCTGGAGCCTGATTTTTAACTTTCCAACTTCTACCGTGTACACGGTGGCTGGGGAAAGATGGCAACCACTTCCAGAACGAGCTAATCGTTGCCGGTACGTGTAGATGCGCTCACCTCGCGAGCACCAGAGTATGATACAGAATATTAAAATTAAGCAGGAAATTTCATCATTCGACGAAACTTCAATACTTTATTCTGCATTAGCGGGGCCATTCTGACTGTTTTTCATTATTTCTTTAAAAACTTTCCCCTTATATAATATGTGCTCAGCGGGAAAGCAGTTTATGCTTTAAATCGTACGCATCGCCAAGCCGGCGAAATTACGACGCAAAAAACTTTTCCGCGCTTTGTTTTTCACGATTCCATTCCAGCCAGCCAGCCAGCATCGCATCGCGCGGCGGGCGAAAATTTGAATACGTATTTCCACTTTATGTAGCGTGTCAGCCGTAAATTAAGATTGTGTTTGGCAGGCACCGAGTGACGAGTAACTGGATGGGTAAGCATTCCTTTTGCGGAGAAGAATACGTAATACTGTATTCCTGTATATGCGGCCAGACTCACAGATTCGCAATAACCGATGCAATCATAAAAATCGGCAGGGGGCTGGATGGTGTATACTGAACTACCCGAGGCATCCTACACGAGATTTCCAACTTATTTTGTGTAGTTGCCATATAAATGTACACGATGTGAGGCTCCGTTGAAGAGTGAAACGACATTCTGTAAAGAAATGGTAAATTTTAGTTCCCTAATTTTGGGGTGCATGGCTTCAATACGTTAGGAATCACTGCAGACAGCATTCGTTGCAGCGAAGTCATTTCGTTAGCTCGTACCTGGCTCTCACGAGCAGGTAATCCTCTCTCATCCCCCAACTGATGGTGCAAAAACAGGCTCCAGCTGCCACCTACATATCTGCATAATGTGTTTCCGCCACGCGGACAGGAACTCGTAGGGACGACCCAGGATGCTTGGTGCATTCTTCGACAGGCTACCATTGCGAGAGTCGTCTGTGCAGTATTGTGTTTCGTATCGTGATAGTGTAGTGGCAGCTGGACGAGTCAAATTGCATCTTGGGTGAGTTTACTCACGGAGTACCAATCTTTTCGTAGGCTTACTCTACTTCGATATTAAATTGTTTCATTATAATATTAATTAGGATAAAGAGTTGCGCATACTCAGACTGCATTGCCGGGTATCGACGTACGCTCATTATGCAGAGCGGGATGCTCAGGCGAGAATATGACGTACAGCCTCACGTGAGCGGTCTCACGTAGCAGGGCGGTCCGTACTCAGGAAGTACGTAGGCCTCGAGGCGGAGGTCCCCTAACCCCCGCACAAGTGTGACCAGGGTGAATTAGCGGCGTACCTACTGCGATACCTTGCACTGGCCGATGAGGCAGTGTGGCTTGCACTCAAGCCACGGGACAGATCATGAGGGTCATACCTCACAGTTTACATGTCTTGCTATTTTTCGAATCATGATACTCAAACGCGATTATTATCTTAAATTCCAGGAGGTACCAATCGGCAGACGCGCTAAAGATCCGGCCCTCGCGCCTACAAGATTTTCGCATCATTTGCTTAATTAACTGACAATATCGGTTAGGTCTTCATTTTGTAAAATAAAGTTAATACGTTAAATTAGAGTTCATTTAGTTTCCCTTAATTTACCAACGTACCGGCCTTTCGACGTACTCCTCCTTTCCTCTTTTCATTTCATACATTTATTTATACAATTTTTACAATTCTATTGTACTCACAGATATGAAGGCTTTGGATGTGATAACTTTCCGTTTAATTTTGAAGGAGAATAGTCACTTACGAGGATTTAAGGCACGACCGGCGACAAAAATGTTCGTCAAAGTCCAGAATAATTATTTTACACTGCCGGACAAAAGTCTTTATCCACCCTCAAAATAATCATGATTCTCCCTCGTAGGCATCGCGACGATTCTGTCCCGCAGCACCAGACACCTGGATGCTGCTGCGACGGGAAAGTATCGTAGATTCCCAGCTCGAACATCTGTGACGGTGCACCAGATTCTGGATGCAGTACGTAGAGGAGTATATCGAAGACGGATGCGACCCCCTTCGGGCTTATCCCGGAGCACCAGACACCTGGATGTTGCGACGGGAGCGTATCGACATTCTCGGTTCGAATATCCACAACAGTTCACCAGACACCTGGATGCAGCACGCAGCAGAGTATATCGAATCAGAATTGCGACCTTTCTTCGATTCGTGCCTGGAGCACCAGACACCTGGATGCTGCGACGCGATTTGGATATCCTTAACGGTGCACCATAGTGATGCCCAAAAATCGATTATCATAAATAATCGATTATCCAATTTTTCCATTGTGACAAAAATCGATTATTTTGGTATGTCGCTTTAATCTGTATAAAATAAAAGACGAAATAAGTCAACTAGGTACTTTTTCTTTAAAGGAGAAAGGAGTACGTAGATGCCTTACAAGTATATGTATAGGACGAACCATAGATAAGGTAAACATGTTCTGGAATAGATGGCGGACTCGAACGATTTTCGGCGAAACTTATTTTCAGTTCTCACTCAAGTTACCTTAGCGCTAGTAGCGCACTGCGCTCTGGTACTCCTACAGATACTAGACCCATACCCAGTACTGTTATTCCAGCTTTGAGCACTCTCTGAAGACTGCAATTCTGTATTCTCATCCCCCCCCCGCAAACAATAATAAGAGAACATTCAAACGGAGAAGCCCGATTGCGTTTGAGAATTAGCCCTCACACCTTTTTCATAGTCTTATTGCGTCCCGTTTTTGCCCCTTGCTTCGAATGGTTCCATTGCGTCCGAAATGTGAACAGTCCGCTTCCCTAATAGTTCGATCGCATATATTATGTGTGACCTGGAACCCTGAAACGTGCCTCTCGCGCGAAAACAGGTTTTCGAGATGAACGAGTGTAAAGATGGGATGGTGGTAGTAGTGCGCACAGATGTACATAGCGTGTACTTCTGTGATGGTGCGGTTACGCGTTGCTACGACAACTGCGTTTCGAATTCTTGTTCTCTATATCATCCCTGTAAGCCCGTTTCACACGGCGCCATGTAAACGGATGTTTTCTCATAGGCCCGTCTCACACAACCGATGTTTTTAAACTTTTAATGTAACTCTTAAATGCAATTTGTGGAAAACCTAATGAAGATAGGAAGCTGTGATTTGTTTCATTCGAAAAAGCGTGATTTTTTTCTATAAGAACAATTGCCAAGAAAGTGAGAAATGATTTTTCGACACCAGAGGCACATTTCATGCTTGCAGGTCACATGTGATTGTCGATTTTTTTCTACTTTCGGAAACTTAATCTTCTCACTCAATTTTCTAGATGGCTGAGTGTTCTACAGAACAGATGTAAATAGAAAAAACCGTATGAGAATATTATATCCTAAATTGGAGTCATTCGCGTGTGTTTATTTGCCATCAGGACATAAATAACGTATTTTGGGCGGTTAATTAAAAAACTTTGTCCGGCAGTGTATTTGACATACAGCGTTATTTAGCGGATAGTCCAGTCAAATTAGCACAAAATGGCGTCAAATCGTGCATTAAATCAAGGGATTCCAGTTTTTTTGGAATGTGTAGAGGGTGGCCTCCTGAACAACGCATAATAAAGTTCTCTCGATTACAGCCGCCGCGAGGGGTGAGGGTCCTGAAGGTCGTATTTTTCAGTTTTTGGCTATTATCTCAAAAACGGTGCGTCATACAGAAAATTGTATACCATTCAAAATTAAATCTGATAACATTTTCTACACAGTGTGATTCAAGTCGGTACCTAACTGTTACCGTTTCCGAGATATGAGTCGTCAAAAATGAAAATAAACTTCCTCTTCTAACTCTTTCCCCTCCCATTCTGCAGGAAACACGTAGAAAAGGAAGCGGTAGAGTATAAAATTTCCTTTAAAAAAATACATAGGCTTACTAAGTTCTGTACCTGATGAAGAGTTAGCGCGTTTTAAAGTTTGGGGGTACATTTCAATATTTTGCTAGTCAAATTCCCATTACTCAAATTTTGTTTCCTAGATAGGCGTGGGTCATCATGGACTTGCCCAGATCCCCGTGGGGCTTGGTGGTGGTCTGAGGTTAAACTTCCATTATAATTATGGTGATAGTAGGCTGTGGGAGTTATTGGCTCCCTTCGTCGGTAATCTACTATCGGCAAATCTTCATAGGTGAGAGCCACGGAGACAGTTCATCTCAGGGTTGGGAAAGCCGAAACTTATGAACTTAGATTCGGATTCAGCTTAATTGCAAGCTGGAAGGATCATTCAGATTCGGTTTCGGATACAGCTTCACTGATATGATTACTTTAGCTTCAGTTTCGGATTCAGCTTCAGCTTCGAGTTTCAACTTCTCATCTTCTGAATACTGGTATTATCTTTTTTGTTATAACTAGGTCAATCTAGTGATCTGAGAAACTTACCATGAACCACTCAAATTTAAGGTCCATTTCCACCTGATCAAATCTTCGGAGGTTACTTAAGTGCAATTTTAAGTAATTTTTTTCCATTTAAGGGCACTTAAAAAATTAAGTGTTGTTTGGAAATACGGCCGTTAAGCCGAAACCAAAAAGCCATTAAAATCTGATACATTACGGCTTCGTTTCAGCCGCAGTAAAACTGTATTATGAACTTCAGTTTCGGCTTTTCCCTCGCAAGATTACACTTAGCTTTGGATTCGACTTTAGAGACCGCAAACTTTCTTAAACTTCGAGATTCGGATTCAGTTTCAGATTGCCAACCCTGGTTTATCTCTCTGTGGATTTCATTCCGAAATTTGGGAGATATTCGGTTTTCGGACGATCATACTACACACTGACAGAGAACGCCCCCGGTAAGTACGCCGAGATCCTACTAGGGATCGATAGAAAAGATGCTAGGCTCATGGTCGGGCTACTATCCAGACATAACCACAAAACACATGTGGTATAAAATAGGAGCGGCGAAAAGCAGCTCCTATAGGCACTGTGAAGAAGAGAAGAAAACCTCGGTTCATATCACATGCCAGTGGTCAGCAATAGCCGGGACAAAGCGCGAAGCGTTAGGACTGAGGTATCCAGCACCCAATGAAGTCAAAGGGATAAAACTCAATAAAATTCTTACTTTGGGTGTAAAAGTGAGGGTATTAAGCTGATCCTTAACAGCAACTTGAGGAAAAGTGCAACAGACCACAAAGTCTGAGCCTTCGGTGTGCATACAGCGCCATTTCACACAAATGAATGAAAATGAAAGATGACGTTAATCACTTCATAGATACAAAAAAACATCCAAAGAATAGCCACCTACAGACACGAATGGGAGCGATTGCAGGAGACTTTTACCCGCTAGGAGCTGGGAAAGTGGTAAGCCCTGCTTTAGCTTGAATATCAACCCGTAAAAAATTTACATTATGAAAACTGTATACATTTCTTGATAAAGATATTCAACGATTCAATGAATCTTAAACAAGAACCTCCGCCCCTGGAGACCCATTTTTTGATATTCCATTAGAGGCTCAGAATACTCTACTAACTGGGGATAATACGTATATACTGAAATATTTTAAAAGAATCGAATTTGTATAACTCTTTAGCGTTTATTGACTTTGGTACCACAGGACCCCACACTACTGAAGTGAATTCTGAATACGACCGTACAAAAGTGCAATATAATTTTTGAATCGGGTCAATTTTCATATAATTGCTCATGTTCAGGTAGGCAGGCTCCCTCTGTCTCAGATTCTCCACAATGTAACATTTCTTCCTCTCTTCTTGGTGTTAGAATTTATCAGATCGGTTGCTGATATATGTATAACTAAACGGAGATCTAAATTTATTCCACACCGACGACCTGGTTAGCTAGAACACAGAAACCCTTGCTCGTGTAATTCACTGATAAGGTTTATAAATTACAACAGCCTCTGGTTAAAATTTCAACTGTCGCCGTAGGTTCTCGACTCACAAAGTTCATCTAATTACACATTCGATTCTCCGAGTCTCCACTTTCACTTCTCGGAACGCTATAATCGTGTTTCACAGATTAGTTTGAAAATTTTCCTCAACAAAGACAAAAAACAGAAGCAGATTCGAAGGAATAAAAAAAAAAAAGAAAAAAGAAAACCAGAGAAAATCATGAAAGAAAACCACAGTTGAAAAGGCAAAGAGCCGCGAGTAATTTTTTTTACCGATTATGCAAAAACTGAAAAAGCTTGCCAATTCCTTCGTGGGGTTTTATTCTAATTAAAATTTTCGCATAACGGCGGGATATTAATTAATAAAATTCTCCAGCTAACCGTTTTATCGTGCAGCAAACCGATTTTGCAGTTCATACGAACAGTCGTGCCGACTCTGGCTGTCAAGTTAATTGGTTCGGCTCCTTCTTCGAAGTAAGGCCCCCATCGTGAATTTTGGTAGTAGTGACCAGGTGGCCGCGGTGGTAACGTTATGTGCTTGAAATGCAGTCTCGTGCTCGCCGTTGGCCAGTCCAGCAGATCATTGGTCGGCGTACTTCTCTCTTCTGCCGCGTTGTAGCTCGTCTGAATCCAATTAGCAGACGTCGTTTTAAATTTCCAGTTGTGCTCTGGAATGAAAATTATAACATAATGTCTTTAAGTTAAGACTGACTTGGTGATTGTAATACGGACGACAGTGTGTTTAATGACTTTCCGAAGATCGAACTGGTTCGGGACATTGAGTTCGGCTGGTAGTGAAGCTGCATATTTTTCGGGGAAAACCAACGCACTGCGGTTGTCAAAATGGAACGGAATTATGTTATGGAAAAAAATTTGAAAATTATATACGAAAGTTATGTCTAGTCGCCGCACTGTCAAAAACAGTTCCAACTCTCTACACTCAAGACTTTCAATACATATTCAGATAACTATTCTTTAAAATCTGAATAAACCGCGGAACTGAAAAAGTGGAGGTGAGTGCACAACTTGGCCTGTTCAGAAATGCAGACGAAAAAGCACCTATGCAGATTTAGGACTTATTTTGGAAAGGTAATAGAATTTTTTAGCTAGAATGCAGCTTTAACCATTTCTCTCCCAATTTTTTCTTCAATTTGAATAATTTTTTCACTGGAAGTTGTTGAATAAACTCCCCATAATACGAATCCGGTGTCGGAGAATTTTTCACTCCCCCTTGGGCCACCAGTGGACCTGAGACAACGTAAGCTCCACGGGTACAGTAACGAGAGTCAAAAAAGTTATTTCCGAAACAACCACGCCATCTACCGAGACGCGAGTAAGCTAAACTAAGCTTCTGGGGGGGGGGTCAACTACCACTGTTTTCAACGTATATTTGAACCAGTAGAATTTTACAAAAACCGCTGGGACATCTGGAGACCTATTATGAATCTTTTATCACGATACCACAAATTGTTGCAGTGGTAACTTGTACAGTAAATCCTATGAAGTTACCACCGTAACGATTTGTGGTATCGTGATAAAAGTTTCATAATAGGTCTCATGGTGTCCTGTTGAGAGTGAAAGGGCTAAGACCACTCACACTCTAAAAGAGGCATCCAGATTGCGTTTCCTAGTTTTCGTAAAGACTATCAGATTCCGCTAGAACTCAGACTCCTTCAGACTTGTTAAGTCTTGTTAGACTTTGATGAGACTCACGCTGACTCCAGATCATATTTTGAGGCATTTGAGGCTTACTCGGATTCGTTCAGACTTCTTGACTCTATTTAGACTCGCTGAGGCTGAGCTATGACTCATCCAGACTACATCCCCGATTAACAAAAAGGGGGTCACGAAGTCTCAGCACACAAAAAAGCCAAAACTGGAATTTGAAGCAAAAGAGTGCTTCTTTTCAACCAATTAGAACACAGGACGCGTAAGCGGAAAGGAGAATGACATGCTAGATGAGGTAATTTTATGACGTCACTTGGTGAAACACAATAAATTTATTATGGACGCAGACGAACTATTATATACGGAAACGGACTGTTTACATTTCGGAGGCCATCGAACCATTCGAAGCAAGGGACAAAAATGGGACGCAATAAGACCATGAAAAAGGCGTGAGGGCCATTTTTCGGACGCAATCGGGCTTCTCCAGCTTATAGGAACTTTCCAACAGAGTGGGCGAAATCTGGTGGCGGTTTTATGAACCGCACGTTATCATCAATATTGGAAAATAACAACAACAGTGAAGCAGGATACTTGGTCAATTTTACATTACTATTTCACAGTTTCCCCTCAGAGTTTATTATGATTTTTTATCCGTAATTAATTAATTATTCATGATGATTCGTGCTGTGGACGTAATAAAACGCGTTGATTGTCTTGACGGGGCTGTAAGAAAAGAGGAAGAACTAAAATCTTAATGTACTCTGTGCAAACTAAATGCAACTGATAAATTTCATCCTGCTTCACTGTTGTTATTTGTTTTATCAGTAACCACGATACTAGCGCGCCATTACCTTGGAAAGTTCCTATTGAACTTGATCTTAGTGCACGTTTATAGTGAAGCACAGTCGAGCAGAGCAGAGCGTAGCAGAGCTAAGCAGCCTGAAGCAAATGGGCTGGAGGGGAGTAGAAGCCGACCAGAGCATGGAAAACGTTGTTTCGTATTTTCTCTGCTACGCTCTGCTCTGCTCGACTGTGCTTCACTATAAACGTGCACTTGGATGGCGTGCTGTTGCTGCGCGACGGCAGTCTTCAGCCGTGTTATTGCTGCGCGACTGCAGTCTGCAACCATGTTGTTAATAGAAACTCGCTTCGCGGCCCCCCCCGCCTCATAGTCCTCAGTGTTTGGTCTGAAACTTTTGTTCTTGAGTTGAGGTTTGCTTTGTGCTTCTTTTGATTCCCCTATATCAGCGGTCCTCAATCATCCACCATGAACCCTCTTCCATTCTTTCTTCATAACGAGCCTCCTCCTCCTCCACCACGATCCCCTCGTTGACCATGGTTGCTCTCCGCCTCCACGGTCACACCTCAACAGTTGTAGCCCTCCTCAGCCACAAACTCCTCCCCCACAATGGCCATAGTCCTCCACTTAGTCTCGCCGATCACCCTCTTCCACCCCGAGTGCCCTCTATTAGGACCACGTCCTTCGACCACCCCACACTACTATATTCATTTCTGTTCACGTACCATATCCCCCCAAGACCTCTTCACTCATCACTACAACCTCCCCAATGGCGGCCTTAGTCCCTATAGCCTTTCCATTCCACGGCTCCTCGCTCAACCACCACGAAGATCCCCTGGTCCTCCAACCAGGAGCTTCCACCACCATGACCACCCCTCCCCCACGAGAACCCTTCCCTTCAAGACCACCTACCCGGGACCAGAACCTTCCGCACCATGGCCTTCATTCGCCTTCGGTCGCCTCTCTCACCAAGGACTTCCTCCTCCACCAGGACCTATTACTCACCATTACCCCCACACCACCCAGGGCCTTTATTCCCCTCCTGAGGTCACGCCACCCATGGATCTCCTTCCCATTCTGGAGCTCTCTCTACCATGAACCACCTCCTAGGGGTAGGCTACCCATGGAGAAATAAGCAATTAGTGGGGCAGGGTAGGCGATCCACAGTCTCTACTTCCTCCCAATGGCGGCCTTAGTACCTCTCCACAGCCTTCCCTTCCGCGGCTCTATCACCCTACGGCCTCCTTGCTCAACCACCTCGAAGATCTCCTGGTCCTCCAACCAGGAGCTCCCACCACCATGACTACCCCTCCCGCTCAAGAACACTTCCCCTCAAAATCCCCTCCCCAGGATCAAAACTTTCTGCACAATGGCTTTCATTCGCCTTCCCGGCCGCCTCTCTCACCACGAACTTCCTCCTCCACCAGGACCCCTTCCTCACTATAACCCCCTCCCCACTCGAGGCCTTTACCTCCCTCTACAGTCCCCGCCACCAACGTGGTTTTCCTCCCCTTTAGGAGCTCCCTCCTCTACCATGAGTACATCTTACACCCCCGGGCCTTTCAAAATTTTACTGCCCCTCTAGGATCCTCTCCCACCACTACTTTCTCCTTCCTCAATGGCCACCCTCTTTTACCAAGGATTTCCTCCGCCACAAGGACCTCTCACCCACCACTACCACCTGGGCTTCATCTCCCTTTAGAGCCCCTGTCCTCACTATGGCCCTCCAACCCCCTTGAAGATCCCTGACCATCCACCCAGGAGCTCTCACAACAATGACCACCCCTCCCGTCGAGAGCCTTTCCCCCTCAAGTCCCCACCCCGCCACCAGTCCCTCCCGCACCACGGCCATTTCTCTCCAAGGTCCCCTCTCTCACCAAGGACTTTTTCCTCCACTAGGTCCTCTTACTCCCGCCCCACCTAGGGCCTTCATCTTCGTCAATAGTCCACGCCCGTACAGGGGCTCTGTTCCCCCTTCAGGGGCTCCCTTCTCAACCATAAACCCCCTCCTGATCGTAGGTACCCCTGGAAAATTGAGCAATTAAGGGGCAGGGTAGGCAACCTGCAGCGACTTGTGATCTTGAAGATCATGAGTAATTATGTCATTTTATGTCTTATGATGTCGGTTATGTCTTAAAACTTGGAGATCTTTTATGTTAGAACAGATTATGTCCTTGAAAGTAGCTGATCTGCCCCTGAAATTTTTCTAATTTTTAGGTAGGTAACCCGCAGTGCGTTATTTTTTTAGGAGGGGGAGGGGGAGGAGTTTTGGTTATCAATATATATAGAGATTTCCATGGACTTTTTTTTTTTTTTTTTAAATTATTGTATGATCAGGTCGAATTAATTAATTTTTTTTCTCGTCTTTTTTAGGGTCGGCGAGACCCTATTGAAATCACTTTTTTTTAAATTTATTCTCTATGTTGTTCAGAACTCAGACGTTATCAAGTAGTCGTATGGATGACGTTTCATGGAAATCATTTTTTCCCTTCCAGCTATGTGCTCAGATCTTTGCTGTACGACTGCAGTCTGCAGCCGTGCTGTTAGTAGAAATTTCGATGGAAATTTTGTTTATTGGGAATTTAACACTAAAACACGCTCTCTATCGGAAAAATATAAAATGTTCTGATTCTGTGATCGCAGTGTTTGTACATAATGATCCAATATTTTTTTAAATTATTAAGAAAAAGAGTGTTATTAGTTTTTTTTATGAATTATACAATAGGGTGGCCCTTATGTACAGGTAAACTTTTTTTTGTTTGAATTTTTAAGGTGCTACCCTCTGAAGTCGTTACCTACCATGAAAAGATGATACCTTAAAAATTTCACCTTAATTGGGCAGGGTTAACCCGGGCCTCAAACAGGTCAAAGTTCGTTAATTGTGGTTGCGCGTCGCATTACCCATTACCCCCGGCGAGCCGCGCGGTGTAGTTGGTAGAGTAACGCAGTTACATATAAAAAGCTCACAACTCGCCACAACTTTATTACAGTTTTCAAAATCTTCACAATTATAATATTCAAGTGCAGAAATACCCTACAACAACGTTTTCTTCTGGTAATTCGGATAATTTTTTCGGTAATTAGACACAACTTGAACAATAAATCGCTTCTGTTCATTTGTGCTGAGTTTGTTATTGTACTTTTCGATAAGACATAGGTACATCCCTTTAGGTGGGCGGCATCATTAATGAATCGAATTTTTTCAACATTTCTTTTGCCTTCATGTATTGTTTGTCGGTATTCCATCCCGATGGAGGTTTTTGTAAAAAAGATGTAGTAAGCCGAACCTTTTAAAAAATAATAACTTTTCGGCACACACAAAATCGTCGATTTCTTTTTTACAACGTTCTCGATTTCTGTTTGTTGGATATTTAATTTCTTACTTGTAATTATCATATTTTCCTCTTCAAATTCGATATCAATATTTTGGCGCACCTTTTCTTTAGTGTCGCTTGTGCAGAAGAGAAAGAGGGGGACGGCCTGCAAAAGCAACAAAAGTGCTACTTGTAGAGTAGGCGTGAGCTTAATCGTTGTATAAAATTGACTAGGTATTCATTTATTTCATTGTCCAAGTTTTTTTAATGCTTAATATTTTCAATACTGCTAAATTACCACTTTACTGTTCCTTTCTTCCATTTACTGTTCCACATCTTTTAATACTGCTGCTCAATATTTTTAATGATGCTACTTTGTCATTCTAATACTCGTTTGTTTCACTTATTGTGATAGTATTCTAATTTAATGAGCTCATATATATTTCCCTAAACTTTTAAGCAAGTTTAAATCTGCCTACGGAGCTCTCGTTGACATACGGGGACATAACGAAGAGTTTTTCTGTGTGTGTGTGGGGGGGGGGTATCAAAGAAAGAAAAAAAAAACTTTTGACCTGTTAGATTTTTTCAACTGACTCAACTCAAGATTCCCAAGTACCAAAGCAAAAGGAGAAAAACCTTTCGACTTGGGTTTTCTCAACTTCTCAACTCAATTCCCAAGTATTAAAGCAAAAAAATTTATCTTGTTGGATTTTCCTGACTTGCCTGACTGAAATGGTAAATTTTCCCAACTACTGAGTGAAAATTCCTACAGGGGGGGGGAGTAGGTTTCCCCCATGCGCCTCCCATATCAGTACACCCCTGTTGACATAGGGCATTGAAACCATTGTTTCCCGTAAATGTTTAGGCCTTACGAAAATACAAACGTCGCGAATTCCTTTCATAGTGGCAGCGTTCATTTTAAATTCATGTCTGAATAAATGAACTTTTAGGGAATAAATGGCTTTACTCATCCAACGAGCACGGTGCATTGTCCCTGGATAACGAAAAACGTGTGTACTTTCTTTAGGCTGTTCCCAAAAATAATACCAAACTCAGCCAGCGTATTGTAATCATCTCGCTCAAGTTTTAACTAGTCTGTGTAATGGTCCGTACATAGCCGCGTCCTTTCGCCGGGAACCCCGCATGGCTCGGCGCGGGTTATAATCATGCGACGCGCTACTGCCATACACAAACATGTTTGAGACACGGGTTACCCTTGACCAATTTTGATGAAATTTTTTGGGTATGAGTTTTTCATGGTTGGTAACCATTTTAGAAGGTAGCATCCACAAAATTCAAACTTTTAAAAATAAGGGCCACCCTATTATACAAGTTAAAATATTGTTAGACACCTTACATAATTTTTCCCCATATTTTTTTATTTATTATTATTATTATTATTATTATTATTATTATTTTTTTTTTTGAGCACAATTTGAGTCTCTTGCAAAATTTACCAGTTTTTAAGCATATAATTACGTAAAACTATTGACTTTTTTCTTTAGCATTTGTGGCTTTTTAAGGTTTTTGATTTCTTTTTGACCACTGTATTTGTCACAAAATTCTTTCAATATTTTCGATTATTCACTCTCTCTTTCTCTCTCCTTCTCTCTCTCTAAAAAAATAAAATAAAAAAAAATAATGATAATAATAATAAATAATACACAAATAAAAAAAAAGGAAAAATAATTTTCATTTCATTTTTTTAGAATTTTCGTAAAAGCTTTCAATTATTTTTAACCAAATAAACAAATTTGTGTACATTTTCTGATTCACCTCTAGAAAATCTCCATTTTGAAACCTACAACTTACAGAAATGTGATAAAGCAGACTTCTTTTTTCTTAGGAAGCTAAATACATTATGCAGAATTTGCCTTGTCTTATTCATAATGAAAGAATTGAAAGTGGATAAAAAAATGTTTGTTGGCTTACAAAATAATTAACTTTCCAAATACATAAGTACCGCGCAAATATGTTTACATTTCACCCCTATCCCTCCTTTGCAGGAGCAGTGCCCAGTTATTTGGATCTCTTCATTTCCAAAAGTCGAAAGTTGCATTTGTGATGACACCAGGCCTGATGAGAGGGAGGAGGAGAGAGATTTCCGCCGGGCCCCGGTCTTAGAAGGGGACCCACAGAAAATACCAAAAAAACAAAAAATAAATGAAAATAATCGTATTGAAAAAAATTATTTATTTTTTAGTCCCCCTCACCCTGAGGCCTGAGTGCGAGTGATTCTGTTCTGATAAAGTAATTTTCCAACCGAGACCCAAGAAAAATTTCCCCCAGACCCAAATTTTCTCTCTACGACCCTGGATGACACTCAAGTCGTGAGGTACTTATAGTCGACAACTGAGTACATCTGCCAGTCACTTTCCTTTTGTGACTCTGTTAACTGAAGCAGATAAGTAATCAATGGAGGATTAAATCTTGAACTCAGGGCCGTACCTAGGATTTAAGTAAGGGGGGTTTTGCGATTTAGAGGAATTAAGGGGTTACAAATACCCCAAATGTATCCAATTGCCCACATATATATGAAGAAAACTTGGCCAATGGGGGGGGGGGTGAACAATCCGCTTCCGTTGGTACGGCCCTGCTTGAACATGAGGTTTTCAAAACATGCTACTACTAGCGCTCCAAGTGAAGTGTTAAATTCCCAATTAGGGTATGATCAGGTCGAATTATTTTTTCTACTTTTTCATCCTACATTTCATCGTCATCTTCACTTTCATTACTACTAAGTACTGGTACTATTACTACCTACTTTCTACCGATTTGAAAATTGAACGCCGGATACAATTACTTTTTTTCCCCCACTGAATGGGCAATATTTCCAACAAACTCACAGAAGTTTGTTCCTGTATTTTCAGGAACTGAATTAATTTCACGAATTAATCTTAATATAGATTTGTAAATTATGGCTTTATTTGAATCTTCATGATAGCATAGCAATATAAATTGCAATATTAACTGAATTGACTACTGCTGATTAATAATGATAATTTCCGATTCCAGATTTTCGGCCAAGATACCAAATAGCATTTTTTTTTTCACTTCGGAGGGTGATTTCTTGAATACACGTTTCAGATTATCAAATATTTGCAGTTAACCTTTCATTTATTTATTTATTTTCATTATTCCTTGTCATCTTGTCGACAGTCGAGATGCATGTTTTTTTATCGACCCTCCTCAAGTGACGAGGGTACTTATCTTTTTCTTCTTCGTTTCAATTTGAGTATCGTATACAATATTACCGATATTACTGATAACTCGATATTAAAATCGAGACATGAAAATGCTCTCCCGTGGTTATAGATCCGTCTGTGACATGTTTGCATCCCAGTTTACTGGAAATTTGAATGTGCGCCATCTTAAAAAACATGTGTCTTACGATGGCGTATTTGATTTTTTAGCATTATTATGATTTTGTCAGCTCCTATGAGCTCCTTTTACTTAAACCGTTAAACTTCGTATAACAATTAAAGAATTGTGTGGCCCGAAATTGCGGTCATTTAAGTAGTGTATTTCATAAGCAAATTTCCATGTCTGAATTTTTAATAAAAATTTGTTTCACGAATTTCTGTTAAGTATTTTTCATGTAATTACAAAAATAAACTAGATCATCTTCTCTGGATCACCCAGTACACCCGCATAAATATGTAAATGTATGATCTGAGTAAATAAAGCTTACTATGTATTGTATATCGCTGCATTCCGGATATTATGAGTACAAAATATGAAAGATAAATTACAGTTTCAAACTACTCAAGACTAAGAGTATCTCAAAAAAAGAAGAAGAAAAAAAAAGAAGAAAACCGAGCTCAAAAACGCTTAAATTTTGCAGTAATATTATCGAATACAGAGAATGTTCTTCAAAGCGTCCCGAGTAAGCTTTTCGTCTTTAAAACCAGAAAACGTACGAATTTGAACATGTATATTTAAACTTGCCCCCGAGTGCTCATTTCCTAACGACTGAAAATTAATATTCGCGCTCTAAACTCCGCAACTGAAACTGTATTTGTCATTTCGAGTTTTCATAATTAAGACGGATTAGGTGCACCAATATTTAAACGTAACGCGTCATTCACTGACAAGGAATTTTGTCGATACTCGGTGCAGAGTTTATGTCCGGAGAAAGCGTATTAAGAAACTGAAATATTACACTCGAGTGCCCATTCGGTTTCCGAGTACTTAGTAGTTACAGAGTTCACGAAAACTGATTTTGGAGAGAAACTGATGTATTGAGACGTTCGGTTTAAAAGGTGGCAATAAATTTGTCATTCGATGGGATAATTTTGCGTACAAAGACGGACCGATCCATCAGATTGCCGGTCAAATTCTGGTGGTGCCATCATTACGCGGGACACTTATGATGGGAGGAGGGGAGAATATATTGATGGCCTCGAGGCGAAAAGTCTATCTCCATTTTTTGTCGAATTTAACTTGTTGGCAACAATAGAAAGGAAATTTTCTCCACTGCCAACGCAGCCACTCCTAAAGCACATTGCGTGTAAAACTTCAAAAATGCAACTGTATTACATATATACAAAATCTTACTTAATTCCAGATCTATCTTTGCCTGCCCTGTAAAATTCGCATTTTCGGAGATAGGACTTTTTCGCTCAAGGCCATCGATGTTTACAATACGATATTCCTAATGAAACTAGAGCACTATCGGAAGGCTCAAACCCCGGAGATCTGAATGAAATCGAGATTCATACATCTAGAGATCCATAAATTTACAGATTCAGTAATACTGAGAATCGAAAGATCCGGCTGGAGGTTCACTAAACGAGAGATCCACAGGTTCAGAGATCTGAATGAAAATCCATGTATCCAGAGATCCGAAGCTGCAGATCCAGAATTCCGAAAATATGGATGGAGATCATCCACAAAAATCCAGAAATGTAGAGTCCCGAGACCTTGAGGTTACAGACCCGAGAACAGGAACGCAGCTCTTTGATAATAAAGGGTGATTTGGTAACCATAATGATTCGAAACATTGGAAACATATGACGAAAAAAGAAAACTAAGAAGGAAATTGAAAATTCTGAGCTGATGGCCAATACAGTTGCAAGCTCGATTATTCCAACTTCGGATTAATTCCACCCAAAAAATCTCTATTATTTCAGCTTTCAATTATTTCAAATTATTTCAACTTCTCTCTGTTATGTCAACTGCTTGAGCGTACATACAATACATACTTTTTTTTCCAACTTCCTACACGTCAATACGCAAGACAGTAGTGTAAGTATCGAAGAGGAACTAGGGAAATGGCTCCTCTTCTCTCCTCTTACTTGGCTCTCAGTCCGGAACCCTTTTTTGTATGTAGTATGTTGTATTTATACTGCACAGTGTAACTTTTAGTGAACATCAAAAAAATATAAAGACTATATTTCAATGCACAAAATATGTAATATTTGTCTGTTTCTTTTGATCAAGAAAGAGGGAAAACTCTGTATTATTTCAATTTTCAGTTTCAACGACCCCATTTTCCAATTATAGTTGAAATAATCGAGCTTATGCTGTATTTTCTGATTTTAAACTCATTATATTCCCGTGTGTTTGAGTTTTGAGCCACCAAGCGGCGCCTTATTGTATGTTCACCTTGCCCCCAAATTGTAATCTATGTTTCGGATTTATCTCATTGAGTCTTAGCCCTCAACATTAGTGGCCTCAGTCTTCAGTATTAATGCCTGGTTAATATTATGATAAATACTGTGAACAAAATTTTGTTTCCTAGTAATTCTTCTTTTCTTTCTTTGTTTCTTGGAGATGGATAGGTACTGATATATGGTGGAGCGTAAGGCGATGCACGCATGCCCAATTGGCTCCCCAGACACCGCCCCTCGCCATTCGCAACCCGGAAACTACCATCTCTAGCATATCGTCGGGTTGCTGGTGCGGACGTATTGAGGCTGGCCCGAGCCCCCATTTCGTCGACCGTGTCGGTGCGCGCTGTCCTCAAGGGCCACTACGGCGCACCCTACTGACCGAGGGAACCGCCATTGTCGCGACGACGACCTGGAATTCGGGTGCACCGCAGACGGACGCGCTGCCGTTGCTCCAACCCTTCACCTCCTCGTCTGGGTGCGTGTGTCGACGCAGGAAGGTGGTGACGGCGGGTGAGCTTCTCTTCTTCAGGATGGTACAGGATCGATGGTGTGGGCCGAGCTTTCTCCGTCGGCCCTCTGCCTCGACCACTCTGCCTGCATCTTCCTCTTCATGATGGCCGAGACAAAGGCCGACACCCGGTTCCAACTGCTGCCGCTCTTCATCATCTCCGGAACCAGGGTGTCCGGCGCGAGACGGCTGATGTCGTCGTCTTCTTCCTTTTCTTCGTCGTCTTCTTCATCCGGCTCATCGCGTGGTGTTGAAACCGTCCCGCGCCTCTCATGCTTCCAGGCCTCACACTCGAACAGGGTGTGCCAGGGTGTGTCTTCCGCCCCTCGATCACAGTGCGTGCACACGGGGCTCGGCGCTATCGCCATCCGGTGTAGGTACGTGCCGAAGCACCCGTGGCCGCTCAGGACTTGGGTAAGGTGGAAGTTCAGCGCTCCGTGCACTCTTCCTACCCATCCATCGAGGTCGCGTATCAGCGCTCGGGTCCACTCGCCCTTGGACGAATGGGCGAGCGCGTCCTTCCACTTCCGAAGCGTGTCCTGCTGGATGACTCGCTTGACCCGAAGTGCTTCTCTTCTCGTCTTCGCTTTCTTCTTCGCACCGTATACCTCCGCTATTTCGCCGACCTTGAGTTCGATCGGCGGTATACGCGCTAACACGCCTACTGCCTCCGAAGAAACAGTGCGGTATGCACTGACACACCTCATCGCGGCTTTTCGCTGGATCTTCTCCATCTCCACTCTTCTATACGGAATCTTGATGGCGTCGGCGAATACCGGCGCCCCGTATAGGAGGACCGACATCACTACGTTGACATACAGTCTTCTTCTCTGCTCTTTCGGTCCCCCTAGGTTCGACATCAGACGGGACAGCTGGCCGGCTACTCGATCCGCCTTCTCAGCTGCCCGTCGGAAGTGTTCTCGGAACGACAGCTTCCCGTCGAACCACAGCCCCAGGTACTTCAGGGCTGTACAGGGCGCAATCTCCACACCTTTTAGGACGAAGGTGGGTGGGCTGTACTTGCGGCGCGTTGTAAACAAAACAGCTTCCGTCTTCTGCACCGCCAAGCACAACCCCGCCGACTCGATCCAGCGGGTCAGCGTCTCCAACGCCTGGTTAACCCGTCGCGTGACCTCTGCTGTCGTTTCTGCCTGGCACACCACCAGCGTGTCATCAGCGTAGCAGATCAACTTCACGCCTGGTGGTAGTGCCAGCTTCAGCAATCCGTTGAAGGCGGCGTTCCACAGGGTAGGTCCGAGTACTGATCCCTGAGGAACGCCGCAGGTCATCGCTCTCGTGATTGGACCGGCCGCCGACTCCATCTCTATTCGGCGGCCGGTGAAGTAGCTTCTGATGATGCGCACGAGGTAACCAGGTACCCGCGCCAACTCCAACGCCTCTATGATACGCGTATACGGTATCGAGTTGAACGCGTTCTTGATGTCGAGGCTGACTGCCGCGCAGAACTGCCGCTCGCGAATCGCCTTCTCCGCCAACTTCCTTAACTTAAGCGCGGCGTCCGCAGTCGAGCGGCCAGTTCTGAATCCGTACTGACTGCTCGAAATTGTCTTCCGCTTCTCAAAGTGCTCCTCCAACCTATTCGCGATGGTTCGCTCAAACACCTTGCCGACGGTGTCGAGCAGGCAAATAGGCCGGTACGAGGACGGCTGACCATCTGGTTTTCCTGGCTTCTTGATCAAGGCCAGCCGCGCCGCCTTCCATCTGCTCGGAAATGTCCCCTCCTGCAACGCACGGTTGTAGACGTTGGTCAGGAGGGACGGATCTGCACGGTGGACCACTTCCCAGACGACGTTGGGGATCAGGTCCGGACCCGGCGCCTTCCTCTTCTTGGTCCGGATCCTGTCGATCGCCTGGTCCACCTCTCCGACACTAAGCAGAGGGAAATCCTCTCGCACCTCGGCAGAAGACGCCGTTAGCGGGGGGCGCTGGGGGAACAGTTCTTGCACTACCTGTTGCAGCACCCCTGGCTCCATTCGGCTCGTCACCGACGGCCCTCCGGCTTTCTTCATCACCACCTTGTATGGCTTGCCGAAGGGGTCGTCGTCGGCTTCTTCACATAGCTCCTCCCAAGCCGCCTTCTTGCTTCTTCGTATGGCCGACTTGAGGGTACGACGAGCCTGCTGGTACTGCTGCGAAGCTTCTACCGCGCCTTCGTCGTCTCTTCGTGTTCGTTGGTAACGACGACGAAGCCGGTTACACTCCCTCCGCAGCTCGGCGATGTCGTCGGTCCACCAATAGACTGGTTGTCTCTTGCGCGGCGGACCGACACGGGGCATTGCGCTGTCGCAGGCCGCCGCCACTGTTCGGATGACATTCGCGGCAGCGGCCTCTGCGCTCTCCTCTTCTTCGTCATCCCGACGCTCTCCCGTTCCCCAGGTGAGAGCCAGGAAGCTCGCCTCCAGTCGATCGGCGTCCAGCTTCCTGATCGCCCATCTTCCCAGCTTCTTTGGAGCAGTGACCACGGTATTTCCTTTGTCCAGCGTGAAGGTGATGTACCGGTGGTCACTCCCTGACTCCTCATCCAGCACGGACCAGCCCTTGATCCAGCGGGCCAGTCTTGCTGACGCGAAGGTGACATCGATGACCGACCCCCACCCTTGATGAAATCGGGTAGGAGTGCCGCCCATGTTCGTCGGAGCGAGATCCATCCGGGCGGCAAACTCCCCCAGGGCGTACCCTCGAGGGTCGGTCCGGCCGGAGTGCCATTCCGTGGATTTGGCGTTGAAGTCTCCGGCCACGATGACTCTTGACGTCTTCCTCGCGATGCTCTCCTCAAGACAGGCAAGGTAGGCTTCAAACTCCTCTAGTCTTCTGTTCGGGGAGAAGTAGCAGCTGTATACGGTGATTTCTCCAACCTGCACAGCTACATACCCCTCCCCCTCCTCTACCTTGCCCGGAGCAATGGGACAGTCAGGACATATGCCAACGGCTGTCAGTCCAGTACGGTCTCTGTACCATCCTTGAACTTCGCCTACCCTGTAGGGCTCGCTCGCTATCACCAGGTCAACCTGTCTCTCTCCCACCGTGCTCCACAGGAGATCCTGGGCTACTGCACAGTGGTTCAGGTTGACCTGGAGGAAGGAGAGTGGCCTATTCAACGACGTTGACTGCGGCCTCTCCCTCCTAGGGCGCCACCATCCTGGCATCCTCTACCGCCAAGGACGTGCGTGGAGTCACGCCCCTCCACTCTACTGCACAGTGGGCACTTGGGGGGTTCCTGGCATTCCCGGATCTTGTGACCGGTCCCCCCACATCTATAGCACACGTCGCCCATGCTGGTTGTTGCTGCGCATTTTGCAGCGATGTGGCCTGGTTCGAGGCACTTGTAGCATCGAACCGTCAGCTTTTCCCTCTCCGCAATTTGGGTCAGTACCTCCCGGGATGGCTTCAAAAAGAGAGGGGGAGGGAAAATTGAGATATGGGTTGAATCAAGTTTTTGAGATAGCTGAATTCTTTGGGGTTTGCGGGTAATTTTTACTTCTGTCCACGGAGTGAAATCAAAGGGGGATCAGACCAAATATTGTTCCTATTTTTGTGATGATATTCCATTAATTGGTTCAAAGAGACTGAGCTCGAATCTGAGAACGATTATAGGCTACGACCTACCTGGTGGCATAATTTCTTGAGTAAATAGAATACTTCCTTGGAAAATGAATTGTTACTAGGGGGTCTTACCCGTCCACAAGGAGCAAAGAAGTGAAAACTTCGATTCAACATACAGAAGCTCTATGATTGATTTTCATGTTCCTGTTCCGTGTGGGCCATTACTGGTCAGAGTTACACATAAAATAACCTGAAAAACGAATTTAATAACTCCAAAAACAGGGTGACCACACAAAATTTTAGAAAAAAGAGAGAAGAATGACCTTGTTAAATTTGAAAAATAACCAAAAAATAACCAGAATTGGAAACCATTTACAATTTTTTCTTTCTTTTTTGTGCCTCTCTCTTTACACACTGCTTGTCATTATATATTTTCAACCCCCTAACTGACTAGCTAGGCTGCAATTTGCCGGAAAACTGAATTTCAGTTTTACGTACACTGCACAGTGGAAGCACAAAATAAAGGGGGTAAAAAAATTTTCTTTATAATCAGTAGAATTGCCAGAATTTGAAGGAGAAATGTTTCCCAAAAAATGACAAATAACCATTTTAGGAAAAAATGACCAAAAATGACCTGAGATGACTCCAATTAGAAAAAATTGGTCACCCTGTAAAAACGCTACCGGTATAGGGGAGAGTGGGAGGATTCAGACAGTTTTTGCATTTTGACGTTTTACATGGAAACTATAAGATTTTGTGGTAATTGCACCCCACCATCGTAAATTTTGGACTTTTTTACATCTAAAATGATTTTTGTTTTCCATTTTTATCTTCATTATTACCATGATAATCAATTCCCAAAAACTTGATTTTTTGTCCGAAACCTGACAGGGGGAGGGTGATCATTCGGCCAAGTTATGGGAAGGATTCGGACACGACATACAATTCCATAAAAATTGAAAAAATATGCACAAACGCAAAATTATTATTTAATTACGAAAATGAAAATTCAAACGATTAATTATCAACAAAATACCGTTTAGTATCGATTTTGTCTCTGAGACTTTTTTTCATCATTAGCCCTGTCAAGTGTTTCAATAAGATCAGAAAAAGGCACACACGAGGTATCCGGTACGTCCGAGAAATAAAAGTGATCAGGCACCTACGAAAAAAAAACACACGCCGGCACTTATCACATCGAGATCACAGAAAAACCAGTGAGAACACCATTGATTCGAATGCTCCCCAACCTATCGTTTTCATAAACTTTTTTTTACATGAAGTGACACTCAGCCGTAACGACAAAAATTGCTTACCTACTTATTTTCAAATATCCAACTTACCTAACAAAAATCGATTGAAATTGATATCTCTTCAGAAAGCTAAAAATATTTCATTTTTAAAAATTGGTGGCTGACCAAAAAAACAGTAAAAAAGTACATTTTTTATTATAAATCCGCGAAAATTATAAAAGTCTGAATTTTTTTTTTTTGCATAAATGAATAGATATCAATATAACGAAGTTTCATTTTGGAAATGGCGAATTTTGAAACAGTTGAAGCCCCAAATAGGGGGTCGTCCGAGTCCGATTGCTCCCCAGTCTCCCCTACTAGAAACACTATTGAATAATTTTGGAACTCTCTCGAAAACGAAAAAAATAGTAAACCTTATCACGGTTCACCAAATCAAGCCATCGAACCTCATTCCACACCATGAATAGTTTTTTCAATGCTCTTTCATGTCTAACCATTTTCATGCGGCTGTGCCACATACTGGCCGACAACCCGTATCGTTCCATGTTAGGTGCCCATTCCATTACTGGCGTTCTTCCCCTAATCAGAAAAATTTTTACAATCAAACCATTTTTAGGGTCGGCTACCAGTAGCCGAGCCTATTGCAATCGAATTTTCAATTCTTTTCCAGTATGATCTTTGATCACGCTGGGCACCTTAGCATTAGCGTTTACTAGTAGCCGATGCGTGAAAATTGTTTGCTAATAATTTGATATTTTTCGGGTCGGCTAGGAGGCAGTTCGTTTTAAACTTGAACGCAACTAACGCGACGCAGTTGAACTGTCAATCGTCAGCATTAGTGTTTATGTTTAGTGCTCTGTTTGATTACCACGTAGAACACATTAAAACGGAAAATGAATTGTGAACGCATTAAATGAAACGGAATAATAGGACAAGGAATTCTTGTTATCTCTGTGGGTTTTCAAATAAGCAGTGTGTTTTGTTGTTCTGTGCTCATTGGGTATTTTTTGTGAAAGATTTTATTAGGGTCGTGGAAGCCGTTATCATTTCCTGAATTACATTGTTTTGATTATTTCATGATTAATTATAGCTATTATCAAGCGACTTTCTATTGTATCAATGCTGAGTTTGTAGCGCATGAAGAGTTACGATTTCTTCATCTTAAGATGCCACATAAATTGGTTGAATTGAGTAACTAATATAGAAGAACGTTTTCTGTCACCAGTTACCAGTAATAGCGAGAAGCGAACGAGTTGTAATATGTAGCATGTAATGACGTTATCAGTAACTCAGTATGTTGATTATCAAGCGAACAGAGAATCTGCTAGCATGAATATTACGTTGTTTTCATTCCCTTAGAAGTGGATAATTGTTCGCTATAATCATTTAATGTTTTTAGGGTCGGCTAGGAGTACTGTTGGTCTTTTATTTGTTGATCAATTGCTCTTAGAAATTAGAAATAGGATGAAAACATGAAATCTTCGATTAGATGGAAGATGGTCGAAGTGCGAATGTTGCGGAGTCTACAGCTTCGCAGTTTGAAGCTTTTGTTAGTGTGTGTGTAGTGTCATCCCAATTACCTTTCATCTATCAACTCTTATATTCCGGAACAAAAGACCTTAAACATGATTACCAATAGGTCTTTTTCTTGATATCTTTTTTAACGACCGCCAATAAGAGATAGGCTAGTCTCCAATTTTTCAGTCGAGAGCCGACCCTGTTCCAGCAGCTAGCTGCTCGTTTTCGACCGAACTCGGTATTTTGGTAGCTTCAAAGTAAAATAGCGGACTTCCTTATGAGAAATCCAACGTTAAACTTAACCTCTCCACCGAGGACCACTCATACTTGCTCAATTACAATGAATTTTGGCCGGCGGTCGGAGCAACGGATATTTACGAGCGGGACACACAATCGTCGATTCTTATTAAAATCGATATTAAATTTTTGGATCACTGGAAAAAGTAAGCATCATCGCTTAAACGGTGGCTTTAGTGAGTAAAAACGAACTGTTTCTGTTTATGAAGTTAATAAAGACAACAAAGTAATAATTTTACACCATGCCAGCAAAGACGTGATTACTTTTTGAGGCTTTAAAAGAACTATACTATTTTTTATAACTGTACAGCGAAGATAATATCGGGGTTGTAAATATCTTTTACGAGTGTCTTATTTCCTTCTCAAAAGCCGACGTTAAATTCGTTTACCATCTTCCCGTACTTCATTCTGTCCCGTTTTTAATAATAATTTATCCGTCCGTGGCTCGTGAAGCTCGTCAGAATAAATTTCCTTCTCCGTTTTCCCCCTCTAAATGCTCGATCGAGACCGCGAAATTCGTCATAATTTAAAACTATGGAAATGAATGCGCGAATAGTTGCTCCTTGAATACGAAAAGAAGATAGAAAAAAAGTAATACAAAGACGAAAAATGAAGTACAGCTGTTTATTATCGTTCTTCCATCTTACCGAAAATAGGCGAGTCATAGGTACATAAATTGGACCCCAGATGCGATATCACTTTACGATCTCCTTCAGATCGTAAAAAAATGCGGTTTTCGATGTTACAGTTGCCCATTATTGGTCAAAATATGTCTTCCAAATGTTCCTGGCTCATTTATGTCTCTTCAAACTTTCTTTATCTTAGCAAGTTACGCATTAACGTGCGTCAGAATATTAATGACAAAATGAAACTGATATCACGAGATGATGAAGTTAATGGGACGTACTCGTATTTTCAGGCAGTCAGTTATATAAAATACGCGAGAAATGAAGAATTACAGTCTAACAGTGGCTTCAACATTGCAAAACTTTGCTGAACACCAAAAGTCAATTTTTAGATCTATTTGTAATATCAGTTTCAGAATACTCTGCCTCAAGTATTATATCTAAGGCTAGGATTTTTATGTAAATGCATATTTGTTTTCGTAATACTACATAGATAGCGCATATCCACATTATCTTTGCGCATCGTGAAATTCTGAATACGTATGCAAAAGTTTATAGCGCATATTTTTGCATATTTAGGCCATAAATGCATAAAAATGCATATTTTCGCTGAAAAATAGCCGATTACCGCATATGAGACGTTGTTAGCGCATATTTTCCCAAAAACTGGCCAAAAATCACTTCTATTGACAAAATTTCCACAATTTTCACGACTTCCGAAAAAAAAACAAAAAAACAAGTAACAGGGTGTTTGCTCTTTGCTGTAAGCTGCTGGGAGAAGGTCGGCTGAAGACTAGAAAATTAGAGACAAGAAGAAAAACCTATCGGTAGTCACGTTTAAGGTTTTTTTTTTTCCCCTACTCATATAAACTTATTCAAGGCTTTAAACTGCGATGAAGCTGCAAACTGCAATTGCGATTATTTGGAAATGAAACAATTCTATGTGTTTTTGATGATTTAATGGAATAAACGTTAAAACGAATGGTTCTTATTGTAGTGCTTCGAAAACCCTACATATCGATACCCATGAGAGTGCGGTTTTTAGCGCATATTTATTGCGCATATTTTCGGTTTTTTAGCGCATAATTATATCATTTTCCGATACTTTTTTTTCGATTTTGCTGAGACTAAAGGCAAATAATTAGGTAAGCGTGTAAGCATGCGTGTAAAATCAATTACAAATTGGACCCTAGTAAAATCAAACGGAAAATGAGTCATAGAGTAATTATTGGTACAGCTGGAAGATTAATCATACAAAATGAAACAGAAAAATCGATTAAGAGAACTGAGAAAATAGATGACTGAAAAACCGCATTACTACCGTTTGCGGTGGTCGATTATATTATGATAATCGCGCGGCAAGCCGCACTACAATTGAGTCCCATATTGTCTAATTGAGTTCGGTGTACAGCCAAATTGAGTCCCACCTTAATTTATTATGAGTGCGAATTGAGTCCGATACTGTAGGTAAATTGAGTCCCGAATATTTTGCATGAAAAAATGTAGAAATGTAGCCAACTAATTGTGTATTACGGCAAAAAAGAAATTAATGAAATGAAATTAGTTAAGTATATTCGTACAAAAACAACAAGTCAAAATGTTCTAAGTGTAAGGTAAAAAAGGTTTTAAAAAATGAACATTATTAATTATGAGAAAAAGTACATACATCTCACTAGTTACAATTTCTCCTGTGGCAAAATGATTCGTGACAGTTTTCCCGTCGGCTGTTGCACAATTTCACCGTATTCACTAACTTTAATGTAATTTTTACATATGTTAACCGAATAAGAAAATCTGTCTACGTTATTCGCTAGTTTCTTATGAAACCTGAACTTATAGTTATCAATCACTATTATTTTCTTCAGTTTTTCACTCAGCATTTCGTACGAAGCCATTTTACACCGAAATATTATGCATATCATTCACACATTCGAAGACGAAAGTTTACATTGCGCTGCAATATTCTTCGAGGTTCAAATTACTCATTCGAATACACTCCTTTAGCATGCTGTAACTCGCTCACTGAGTCACTCTGTAGGTACTAGGTACACATTAGTTCGACACCGTTGACTGATAAGCAATCAAGTTGCAATACACACAGATACACACTAAACAGTACGGTATGCGTATACAGCTCGTTAGATTAATAACATTTTCATTTCATTATATTATTGCTGGGACTCAACTGATATACTAACTGGGACCCAATTCACCCATCTCGTGGGACTCAATTAGCATACGATGAGGACTCAATTTGGCTGTGGACCGGACTCAATTAGACAATATGGGACTCAATTGTAAATTTCCCGCGCGGCAACCCTCTCCTTTGGTAAGTATATTTTTGTATAAATCGTCCTGCCTGGCTGCGAGTATCTAAAAAAAATCTTTTGTCTCCTGCATTCCTGGTGGTGTAGTGGGACGTATGGAGATGCACTCATGCTAAAGTAGCCCCTAAGACACCGCACGCCCAGCATCGGAAACTACCCTTTCGGGCATTGTATCAGTGCCGAGGGGAACGCTTTGGGGCCGGGCCCCCATTTCTCCTGGTCGGAACGGTGCGCGCGTCCTGCCAGGGCCACCATGGGGTTCCCTACTGACCGAGGTCCGCACTCCCAGAGCGCTCGCCTGGAATTCAGGTCCCCCACAGCCGGACGCGCTGCCTCTTCCTCTTCACTCACAACAGTAACGCAGGGACATACCAATAAGGGGGGTAGGGAAAACTTACACCCCCCGTGGTCTGGTTGGCTGAGTGGATAGTGCGCTGGTCTCGGAATCCGGAGATCCCGGGTTCGAGTCCACGTAGCGACTCGCTACATTTCGACCTAGGCCGGTTTTTCGGCAAGCAGAGAAGAGGGCTGAGACAGCCCTAAAAGCCTCCTCGACGTCTCTGAGGTAATGCTCAAAAGGGCGGATTCCAGGACCCAGGCTGAGAGCAAAATTAGAAAATGAGGAATTCTTCACTCAGCAGTTGGGAAAATCCAACATGTTAAAAGTTTTTTCTTCTTTGTTTTTCTTTGATACTTGGGAATTGAGTTGAGAAGTTAGGAAAACCTAACAAGTCAAAAGGTTTTTCTTCTTTTGCTTTGATACTTGGGAATTCTCAGTTGAGTCAGTTGGGACTTTCAAACCGCCCCCCCCCCCGCTCAAGGAAAAACTTTTCGGTACGTCCCTGCAGTAACGTAATGCGTCACACCGCGAATCCAATTATCACGTTATCAGAGATACTAACTGGTCAACTTCAACGTTATAGTTCACGCGCTTTCCGCCGGTTTCGCGATGTGCCACGTATGCCACTGGAAAGAGGAGACATTCTAGTGTCAGAAGCCGTCAAAAAGTCAAAATTGTCAAAATTGTCAATTTCGACCCTTCCACTTAAAATTTGACTTTCTCAAAAACTAGAAATGTCAAAGTGGGACCTGTCACTTCAAAGTGACGCTAATCTTGAAAAGTCTCGTCCGCGAAATTTAACATCAACCGAGAACTAAAACAAAGCTGTAATCTGATCTCGAGGAACATTCTCGGGGCATTTTACGATATTAATTGAGGTGTCGTTTCAGAGGCAGGACGGCCATTAAAACTTGTATATTCATCTATGTTAATATACCCACTTTCCTCGCCATTAGTCTTTTTTATTTTAAATTACAACAATTTTCTCTTCCATTTTTCGCATAACTCGCCCAGCTTATATATACGTGTGCCAGGCAAACTAAAGCACGAAAAAGGCTAGGAAAAACTACGTTCGAGATCGAAATAAAATGGGCACGGATGTCGGCGACAAACGTCGCGTTTACTTTTCGCGCCCGAGATAATAAGTGAAAATTGTCTAGGGTCGCGTCTGCACATAATAAATGAAAAGCGAAGCGCAGCACACAGAAAATTCGAGCAGCAGATTATCCGTGCTGTGTTGTGGCGCGGGTTGAAATCCGATCGTCCTGTCTGAGCAGTTTATTTTTCGACCCTCGACCCTTAGCTCGTAGTTCGCAATTGTGATCAACGTCGACACGAAGCACAGACGCCACGGTCACATTAGTCTCTTTAGTATGCAAAACCCTCGTAACGGATCAATGAAAGACGTGTAAGCCACCGACTGACTGCTTCCTAATCAGACCCTTAAACGTTCTGAAGGAGCTGCAAAAGCGTCATCCATTACATTCGAATATTTCACACCAAGGGCGGTCTAAGTTTCTACAAACTTATAATTCGCGTCAACACCGCCGATATGCAAGACTGTGTCACTGATTGGATAAATGAAAACAGCTTACGTCCGCGAAATGTAATTCATATCGAATGAAGGGTTACACACAGTCACGAGAACAGACAGTTTAATAATCTACAAGGAGCATCGAAAATTCGACTATGTTCCCTTAAGGGAGGGGGGGGGGACTTCCTACCAATGAATCTTTCGAGTCGATATTTTTAGCAAAATTTGAACATATACCTGACAAGTTGGTGTTCCGGGCATGCTGAAATCCAGAGCAACGAACTAGTATGTGCTGCTGCTAGGAACCCTGCTCTCAGCTGCGGATCTGTTCCAGTTACCCTCATTTCTGACACAAAATTCCTTCTCTGAAATATGATCCTCACACAGTAGCCGAAAAAATGGAAATCTCCCTCAAAGCTCCTTCCTGTTAACTATCACGGCCCTGTACACCTTCCTAATTTATTTCACTTCGGCAGAATTGAATTTATTTTCACTTGCCTAAGAATAGGTTGTACCAGATTGACCTATTTTTTTCTCCTTTCGATTCTGAAGATCCCTTATGTCGCGCGCATTCCTCTCCTGCCCGGCTTCCAGTTCTCTTCGTAAAATGATTAAAACTCTCAGCCTCATTACCCGACTACTTATGCCCTCAATCACCCCAGATCCAATTTATTCTCTTCTTCCTCATCCACCTTAACATCTCACACCAACTGTTATCCACCAAGTTATAAGGCATATAGCCCTTAGTGTCGCTAGGCAAAAAAAAAAAAGTCGGTAATTCGAAACCGTAGTCGCCAAAGCAAAAAAATCGATAATGCATTACTCTTTTTCTTTTCGTTTTCTTGCTTGCTTGGATGAAAATCTACAGTATCATTGAGTAGATATTTCCAACACATAAATCAGCCAAATTTTGTTTTTTTCTTACTTCGAAGAAAACTCACTGTATCATTGTGTCATCATTTTCAGTATCAGTCGGCAAAATGTAAAAAAAAAACTTTGTTTTTTTCTGTCAATACGAAAAATGTTTATAGCATATTGAGTTGGTATTCTCAACAAATCAGCTGGCAGCAGTTGACAAAATGAGAAAAATTGTGGTTTTTGTTTGTGGACATGAGAAATTATTATATATTATAGAGTCGACATTTGTCACATCAATCAGCAAAACGTGAAATTAGCTAAAAAATTTGTATCATTGAATCGGTATTTTCAGCACATCACTCGGCAGAAAACAAGTTTTTTTTTTTTTTTTTTTAAATCACGAAGTCGCCATGTACAACATCCGTCGACAAAATGTAAAAATTTTTTCTTCGATAAATAATTTTTGTATTATTGGGTCGCCATCAACATTAATCGCGGCAGAATGTGAAAGTTTCCGTTTTCTTTTTTTAATACAAAATCCAAGTTTTTTTTCCTGTTGACTTTTGCAGTATTGAGTCACCGTTTCCAACACTAAGCAGCAAACTATGAAAATGCTGATTTATTTATTTATTTATTGCTGAGATAGAGTTTTTTGTTTATGTAGTTGCTATTTCTAACATCAGGATTATTTTTTCTCTTTTTTCCCTTTCTTAAATGAATAATGTGACGAAACTGAGTCTCCATCTTCAATATTAGTTGGCAAAATGTGAAAATAGTTCTCATTTTTTTTTTTGGATGGTGCGGGGGGGGGGGGGGGAGGATCTAAGCAATTTTCAAAAAGAATATTATTAATATTATAATAAAAATAAAATCAATTAATATAAATTTCTTTACCGAATAAATCAATCTTAAAATTTTTAAACATTTGATTGAATTATTAAAAGAAATAAAAAAGCTTTCTTTTCTGTTTCCTTGTATGAAAACTTTTCTATTATTTATTCAGTCGTCATTTCCAACATCAGTTGGACGAATGAAACAATGGTTAAACTTGTTCTCTTTTTTTTTACTTTCTTAGGTGTTTATTTTTTCCTTTTGTGAGTTATTTACTCGCCATTGTTTACACAATTCGGGAAAATGCGGAAATGGCCAGTTTTTTATTTCGATGAAAAATTGTATCGCTGAGTCGATATTTTAAAGTCATTCCGGGAAAGGAAGGGGTGATTTGAAACAAATTCATCTCACCTATAAAAAACAGTTTTCATTGTTAAGGAAAAAAAGAGAGGAGTTCTTTGGCAAATTTTTGGAATTTCGATATTGTTCATTCAAAATTCTCACCGAAAATCTTTGACTATTTTTATTTTATTTTTTTCGTTTAACGAGACACTTACTGCCTAACGGCTATGTTCCCGACAGTGGGAGCTATTTACAAGGGCTCATCCTTTTCAAGATGAATACAGTTTGCCACGAATCTCACTCAATTTTCGTATGCCATCTCGTGAAAAGAGAGAGTTTTAGAAATGAAAGGTTTATCTGAAAGGATAGTAGTACTCAAATTGAAACCGAAAAGATCATGCAAACAAGCGATTATACAAATCTATGCCCCTACGGTGGCCGCAGACAAAGAGAAAACTGAAGACTTCTATGATCTACTGGATCAGAACTTGGAAAACGAAAAATAATATTATGCAGTCATAATGGAGCACTTCTGCGCCAAGATAGGTCAGAATGAATCAAACAGCAAATGTCTAGAGAAATTTTCAGAACAAATTACGAATAAAAATTGTGAAAAATTGGTTCGCCTTGCAGAAAAACAAAATTTAAAATTAATAGAGTTGTAAAGCGGAATGATGAGACCCGATTTACCATGTTAAGCGGCACTTCAAGACCCATTTCGGGAAGATGAGACCCGTCCCCGGGTCTCACCTTTTCATCGGTGTATATTCGGCGGATTTTCACTTCCCTGCCCCCTCTGGGATCCTAAATCCAAGTTTTGAGTTGGGCCTCATTTTGTCGACTTTTACGTACAAATTATACAGAATTAGTTCACATGTTCTTTAGTACTCGAGGCAGGTTGCGCTGCAGTTTCTTCTGAAGATGCAGACACGTGTAAATGCGAGACCCGCTAGGTTATTCATAATTATTGCGGTGTTATTAGGAAAGCTGAGGGGCTGAGGTCCGTTTTCTGGCAATAGTGTATTCATGTTGCTTCTTCTACAAATTTCGCAACTCATGAATTTTCATGATGCTGACGTCGCGTTTGCAATGAAGAGGGCATGTGAGTTACTTCGACAAATTTAAGAAGAGATCGACTTGTTGAATGCTCTCGCTTTTTCCACTGTCTGCCTTACGTTTAGAACGTTTTCTCATGTCCCTCTTCCTGGCATGAATCCCGCCTTTTCCGGCGGTATCTGCGGTAATATTTTATTATTTTTTCTATTACATACATATATATATTTTTTACAATCTTTACTTAACCTAACCGTAGATTAGTGGGCCGAAGAGCGGGCATAGGTCTCCCCCACCCTTCTCCATCGGTCCCTACCCCTAGCTCCCCGAACCCAGAGCATGCCCACTATCTTTTTTAGTTCATCGTGCCACTTTGTCCGAGGTCTCCCTGGGTTGCCAATCCGTCACCCTTCTTCCCCATCTTTCCCTCCGTTACCTGGCTTTATGTCCCGCATAATCAAATTTTAGCTTTTTCATAATATACCTAAGTACAGTCTTTTGCTCCGGTTCTCATTCGTACCTCAATATTCCTCAGTCTGTCTTTCTTTTTTATACCTAGAATTGATCTTTCCATGACAATTTGAGTTCTGGCCATTTTCAGGTTTTGTGCTTCAGTGGTTGGCCACGTCTGCGCCCCGTAAGTCAAAACCGGTAGTGTACATTCTTCCAGAATTTTTATTTTAGTTTTAAGTGGCATTTTGCCTTGAAATACCTGTTTTAACGACCAGAAATTTCTCCAGGCCTGTGCTCTCCTTCTATTCAATTCCTTCTCCATATATCCTGAAATGATATCAAGTGCCCTAAATAAACTGCGCTCTTCTCTACTTTGACTGTCTCTGCCCCCACTTTGATTTCTGGGTGTTTCAGCTTGTTTGTAATCAATACAGTTTTAGTTCCATTGATTTTTAGCCCTACTTTTCGATCTTCCTGTTCCAACTCGTTGGCCATTAGTTGCAGTTCCTCCCCATCCTGAGTTATTAACGCGACGTCGTCTGCAAACCTTAGATTGCTGAGCCGGTCCCCATCTACATCCAGCCCCCTTCCCTCCAAATTTAGGTTGTGGAATACTTCCTCCAAAAGACAGTTGAACAGATTTGGGGATAAAGGGTCCCCCTACTTCATTCTTCCGTTGATTTCAAAGTAATGACCCATTTTATCAAGACGCACTCTCCCCCTTGAATTTTTCATGTTTCTTTTATTATTCTCATCGACTTCCTCGGTAGTCCTTGTCTCCTAAGGGTTCCCCACAGTGCTGGGAGCGAAATCGAGTCAAAAGCTTTCTGAAAGTTAATCAGCAGTATGTTCAGATCTTGATTAAATTTGTTTCTTTTTCAATCATTTGGTTTATAACAAAGATCAGATCAACTGTTGAATATCCTTTTGTGAAGCCTGTCTGTTCAAAGCCTTGTTTCTAGTCCAAAATGGGGTATTGACTG
The DNA here is from genome assembly GCA_031841125.1 of Acanthococcus lagerstroemiae. Lineage (NCBI taxonomy): Eukaryota > Metazoa > Arthropoda > Insecta > Hemiptera > Eriococcidae > Acanthococcus > Acanthococcus lagerstroemiae. The sequence goes on along the minus strand of CM063106.1, from coordinate 36,274,394 downwards.
GTTTTAATGAGTTTTGAAAAGATTTTCCCTATGTTCAGAGTTAAACTTATGTGCCTATAGCTACGTCTTATCTACAAAATAGGAAACAGTTCGTATTCTTCAAAGGGGTAGCGTCTAAACATTTCTACTGCACTTCCAGGGTACCACAAGGCTCAACCCTAGGGTCTCTACTTTTTCTGGTATTTATCAATACCGCCGCCACGATAGTTCACCACTCCGAAATCTTGATGTATGCCGATGATATTAAGATTTTTAAGCAAATAAAATCATATACAGACTGTGAAAATCTCCGTGGCATCGTGGGGCAAACAGAATAGGCCTCCCTTCAACATAAATAAATACGAGAAAATCACGTTTACAAGAAAACGAAATAAAATTGAATATCGCTATACCATAAATGAAATTGAACTCCAAAAAGTGGGCAAAGTAAAAGATCTCGGACTCACTCTAGACTCAAAATTAATGTACAAAGACCACATATGGAATATTACCAAGAGACCAAACAAAATTTTAGGATTCATAATCAGGACTAGTAGAAACTACACTAATATAGATACATTGAAAATATTATACTTCACCCTTGTCAGAAAACATCTGGAATTCCTGTCACCAATTTGGAACCCAATCACGAAAGAAGGGGTGGAGAAGATTGAAAAATTCAAAACGTTTCTTGAAGTATCTACACTTCAAGTTTTTTCCCTATTATCCAAGCGAGATTATTTATGTTGAATTAAGACAGGGGCTCGAAATTACAAGGCTGGAAAAACGTAGATTGATCAACTCGACATTACTACTGCATGACATTATCCATAATAAGATAAGTGATGAGAATATCCTAAAAGAAATACATTTTCGAGTACCATAATTTCACTGACGATTCCGTGATCTTTTTGAGATAATAAAGGCACATTCCAACAGTTATGAAGTATCTAATATGAACAGAATCAGTCACTTGTATAATAGAATTGTATCCAAAAATTTCGAAATTGACATTTTTCTTTTAGATCGCTAAAATTTCCAAAAAAGAGTTGCAAGGACTGTGGAATCTGAAAATTTCAAAACATAAACTCCAACATCAGAGAAGATTAGAAAAGACGGTAGACCTTGATGGGTTCCAAGAGGAGGGGGGAGGGACTTAGTCTCCAACATCAGAGAAGATTAGAAAAGACGGTAGACCTCGATGGGTTCCAAGAGGAGAGGGGAGGGGAGAGAGGACACTCAGTGCGGATAGTTAGCCTCAATTCTATACACTAAATTTATTTTATTTTTTTATTTTTGTATCACCATGAAACATTGTATTTATTCTCCTGTGTACCCCTCTCCTGTAATAGGCCGACCGGCTGTTGGAAGGGGCGATAAATCTTTATTATTATTATTATTAATATCTGATTTGTCACCTTCCTTGAATGATAACAATATTTCTGATATTTTCCAGTGGATAGGGATTATTTTATTTTACAAGTATTAAACTGAAAATTTTTGTGAGTGCAGGGGTCAGCTCTACGGCGAAGCACTTGAGTTCGTAATTTCCTATACCATCTGGCCTTGCAGATTTCCCCACCTTTAATTTTTTCTATTTTCACATTTTTAATAATTAATTATTTTTTAATTTTTGTAATTAGTTATTAATTGTACGAGTACCAATATTTTGCACAATTTTTCTGGACACCGGAACACAACTTTTGAGAAATTACAAAATGTGTCTTGTGTGGACGTTTGTCTTTCGCGTGGACAGCAAAAGTTTCAAAGTTCTTTATACAACAAACTAGTAACCGTCAGTGGGCCGTCTAGGGCACCCTCTCAAAACATTTTAGGGAAAAATTCTGAAAATTTTATAAACATTTTTTTCAACTTTGCGATGTTAAACCGTTCCCCAAATTTGAGAATCACGTTAGTATGCAATATACGAGATCGTTGATGGGACAAATTGGGATGCGAAATGGGCGACAATGAATTTTCGCTTTTCAAGCTAAATTCGCTCCAGAGCCTAGACGCGGAGCGGCTTCGGTTCTAAGGCCGACTCCTGATCTCTGATCGTCTAAAAATCTAAGGGGGACTGGTGCATTCCCAAATGAATAATGGACGAGGATGGATTACTTGGTTTCTGAACGGAACGAAATGACGATTATCTGCTTTCTGAAGTGAACGAAACGTGAAAATAAATATTGAAAAAGGCGGAACTGAGCGGAAGGAGTCATTTACCTTCATGAACGACGCTAAAGCATTTTCGGGACAAGCATCGTTCACTTTTGATACCGACAAATTTAATGGTAAAAAATTGTTTCCAAACAAATTACTCGTTTTTTCATTTTTCTTTTTTTATACAGCAGTCTGAGTTATTATAAAGAATAATATAATCCTTAGTTTAAGTTGAAGCCATTAATTTGCTGTCGTTGAAAATTCTTTTCAGCCGGCTGGATGTAAAACAAATTACTTCGCGAGTAGATTCGCTGGTGACACCGACTTCTTTTTGATTAAGTTACTTAATTATAAACCGTGGAATAGAAGACTGACTTATTCGCTTTTCGACTTTCCTTTGACTGTTTTCATGTCTGAGACGAATTTTTAAAATTAAATGAATAGATAACTGGAACGAAATTTAATAAGTGTTTCCCTGTTGGCATTTTATTAGGATAAAAAACATTCTATAACTCTTGCTGTGTGTATAGTGTACGAAGTAAAATATGCGAAATTCGGGTAACACCTTGTTCGTTGCTACAGTATTCTCAACTCGACATAACAATGAAGTGAATATTATACGAGTTCTGCTGTTTTGATGTTTTCCTTTCATGACACTCACATGTCATGTTCAGAATTTGAAACAAAGCTAGATTATCAGAACTGTGCTTATGCGAAAAAGTTAGTCACGCGAAATCGTTTCAACATTCAAAGCATTCAGTATCTCATTTTCTGAAACAGAGAACATCAGAATCTCATTTTGGTAGTTGGCCCTCTTTTGTTTCCCCCCTCTCTCTTCCCACGGTTCAATATGTTTTAAAAGATGTGTGCAAAGTTTGAACGAAATCGCTCAATGGAGATGCTTCATGTGAACTGACATTGATGTTGAGCATTTGAGATCCACTAGCAGCTGGAGCCTCTTAATATAGGCCTAAAAATGATTTTATTTTCGGAATAGGGATTTTAAAGGTAACGGACTCAATTTCACAGTTTCTTCCTCGTGACTCTACAACTGACTCAACTCAATATTCTCAAGTATAAAATTTTTTTACATTACCTAAGAAGGAAAAAAAAATCGAAATCTCTTTTGACTGGTTGCATTTTTCCAACTTTTGATCCATCTACTAAAACTTTCCAACTCCGGCGGAGACTTGGGGGAGCTGCCACCCCGTACCCCCCCAGTTTCGTCCCTATTCTCACTGTGGTAGTTAACCTTTTTATTTGCTTCGTCGTCAGGGCCCACGTTTGGGTTCCATAGGTGAGAACTGGTAGAGTGTCTCTTTTCAATATTATTTTCGTCTTTGTTTTATTAATCTTCATTTTACCTTTATACACATTTTTTAAAGTCCATAAGCTTGCCCGTAAGTTATCTCTCTATTTGTTCTGTCTTCAAACGATTGTATCGGTCCCAAATAGTAGAATTCTGAGATTCTTTCTATTTCAGTTCCTTGTATTGTGGTTTACATTCCCCTTCCATATTGGGTAATAATTTTGTTTTACTTGTATTCATTTTTAAACCCGCCTTTGCACTTACCTTAGTCAATTTTTCTCTCATTTCCTGTAGCATCTTTGTATTCTCGTTTATCAGTACCATAGCGTCCGTTAATCTTAGACGGTTCAGTTTTTCCCCATTTATATGTATCGCTATATTTTCCCATTACAGTTTTCTAAATATTTCTTCTAATACGCAATTAAATACATAAAAGGCATATTTTGAATTCCCTAATAATTTCTGAAGGGAGACAGTTACCGCTACCAAATTTTAACATAGTGTGGCGAACGATCCCGAACATTCGAGATAAGCGAAGAAAGATGGACACGTTTTGAGCAGCAGAATAGAAGTTCGATAACGAGAGCGATAAGGAGTTTCACCGATAACGCCGGGACATGTAAAGGCCTCTGGCCGTCACCGTATGGTCTAGTTTTGTATGCGATAATTCGTGTGTTTTCAAAACGATTTAGCTTCTGTTTTGTGCGTTGTATTAGTGCGATATTAAAAGTTCTGTTTACGTGTTTTCGTGCGTTTTTCGGTGCGAATCTCGTTACAATAGTGTGAAGAAGTTTAATGTAAAACAATTCCAAAAAGTTTCAGTTAGAAGAATTCGTGTGAAAGTGCAGTTTTAGACAATTCATACACTGAAGATCTATTTTTATTATAATTTTTCTTTCCTTTTCTGTGCTAAATTTTGTATAAGACACACATTTTTCCTCTGAACATTATCACTTTATATCCCCCTCTCTATTTATACTGTATTATAAATACTAATCATAATTATCTTTCTATTAACACATGCATGCATGAAAACATTGTTATTATTTCGCTGACCCGCGTAGTACATTGTATATACGAATACTACGAGGTATTGATGATTTTGGGATATTTCTTGGTCGATTATCTCAGTCAGTCTTGATCCTAGGATGAAAGTAGAGGGGTTCTTTTTTGTAGAGAATTTTATGTTCTCTAATTTAGGTGAGGCGTATTTTCGCATATAAATCAATATTTGTGGAGCTACGGTCAAAATACTGTTTTTGGTACGGTTTTTCAGCTTTAGGGGGTCCTGCTCACCCCTGCGGGTGGGGCGTTTTAGTATGTTATTAGGGAGTTGTCCTTGAGAATCATGCCAAGTTTCAACTCTGCAGCAATTTTTCCCTTTTCATTTCCTAAAATGCCTGGACTACAAGAATAAATAAATACAATTCCAACACACATCTTTTCCGGAATTAACAACGCATGTTACTTAATGAACTGTGGGCCGTACTAACGAACAAGTTTTACCAACTATATTATAGTATATTGCTCACCAGCGCGAATGAAAACCAACTTCAACATCAGAATCCACCACGGAGAAAAATGTTGCATTCTTCCGTGTCTGTATTAACCCATCTTTGAATTTGAAATTTTCTGAAACAATAAAATCACACTTTTGTTAGATGGTGAAAATCCAATAACAAAAATTATTAGAGCCTGGTTAAGCAAATCAACTGACGTATGCATGCCAAATACTATGCAAGTCAACTTTGCTATAGTATGCAAACCAACTGGCAACTACGAGTATGTACACCAACTGTTTATTTTGCAAAGCAGTCAGTTTGTTTGCGAACCAACTAGTAATTTTTTTAACTCATTTGATAGTCTGTAAGCCATAAAGCAAAACGAAGATTATGATGATAGATCGTGGTAGCAAAATGGTGCCTTGAGATGCCCTTCGGGCCTTTGAACAGGTGGATCGTTTTGTGTACCTCGTGAGGTACTTCAGGACTGCACAGGGCGCAATTTCCGCTCCCTTTAGGCGACCGAACAAGGATTGGCTGGAACAACTTCTGGAGGTTAAAAAACGTGTTCAAGAGCAAGCTGCACATTTGAGCAAAAGCGGAAGTGTGGAGAGGATGTATTCTACCCGCAATGACCTACGGAGCACAGACGTGGGCCCTCACTTAGGCCAATGTGGAAAAGTTCAGGGTCTCTCAATGGGCGATGAAAAAAAGCATGCTGAATATCAAAATCAGGGACAAAATTCCAAACAGCAAAATCAGAGCCAAAACGAAAATTCATGATATCGGGTACTTCGTCAAGAAACTAAAATGGAAGTATGCGGGACACATTGGGTGACAAGGGGTAAAAATATGGGGAAATAAGGTAGAAGGCTGGGTCCCCTACGATAAGAAAAGGAGAAGGGGAAGGCCACTAACCCGCTGGACTGACGAAATTGCAAAGGAACTGGGCCAAAGATGGAGGAGGCATACAGACCGTAAGTGATGGAGGGAGGAAGGGGAGGCAGTGTCCAAAAATGGGCGATGTGTGGGAAAACAGATGGAGAGACGTGACCCGTCAAGTCGGGCGCAATATATTCTAAGAATATGTAACATATCAATAAGCTGTAAATAAATAAATAGGTGAAAGGAAGGGGTTGTACCGTCAATGGCGAGTAAACAATACCGTTTCTGTCTTCTCGGCTGCTAGGCACAACCCTCTCGACTCACATTGCCTCCAGTCCCGCGTTCACCTTACTTTCAAGCGTGGCTACGTCGTCTTCGACTGCGACCACCAGAATGTCATCGGCGTATCAAATAATGCTTACCCTGCTCGCAGGATGCAGTCAAACGCGATGTTCCACAAAAGTGGACTAAGGACTGAACCCTGCTGAACACTGCACGACATCTCCCACTGAACCACGCCCGTAGCCGTTTTCGCGAGAATTATCCGACCACGGAAGTAGCCCTGGATAATTTCGCGTAAATACGCGGGGACTGATGCGTTCTCCAGCGCGTTCATGGCATCGTATTGAACGCATTCTGTATGTCGAGACTGACGGCTGCTCCGAATTGGAGCTTTAGGATCACTGACTGTGCCAGCCTCTTCAGCTTCCTGGTGGCATCAATCGTTCATCTTCCAGCTCAGAACCCATTTTGGTTGGCGCTCAACACGTGCCTCCCCCGAAAATGCTTTCCAGCCTGTTTGCAATGATCCTCTCGAAGATCTTGTCTATGGTATCAAGCAAACACAAAGGCCGGTATGACGCTACCCCGCCAACTGATTTTCCTGGCTTCGGCAACAGCACCAGACGAGCTATCTTCCATCGGGCTGAGAATACTGCTCCATGTAACGTTGCATTGAAGACTGCAACCAGGATTCCCGGGTCCACCTGATGGATGACGTACCACCCACTGTTAGGTATTCCATCCAGTCCCGGCGCTTTCTTTGCTTTCCTCTTTATTCGGTCTACTGCTGCATCGATTTCGGCTGTCAACAGTAGTGGTACGGCGTCCACTTCCAGAGGTGTGTCCACTGGTGCTGGGCGCTGCGGAAACAGATGGTCCACAATCCATTCCACAGCGCTCGACTCCATACACTCGGTTATGGGAGGGCCCCACCTTTTTCATCACTATCCGATTAGGTTTCCCGAAGGGGTCCTCCTCTACCTGGCTGCACAGCTCTCCCCAGCGTGCTGTTTCTGATCGCAGTCTTCAGGCTTCTTCGAGCGCGCTGGTATTCCTCGGCCACCTGTTGCGCCTCCTCCCGGCCACGTGTACGCTGATATCTTCTAGGCAACTGATTGGCCTCGGACTTCAAATGAGCAATCTCTGCGGTTCACTTGTATGTTTCTCTTTTCTTCCTCAGTAGATCCGGCGGGGCATGGTGGCATCGCAGGCGGCGGCTACTCTTCAATGTAGCTTCTCTGCCGCCTCTTCCACGTTCTCACTGTCTTCTGCCTCTTCCCTGCCCCAACTGCTAACTAGCAAGGCTGCCTCCAGCTTGTCTTTGTTCATAGCTTGCTAGTCGCCCATCTTTCCAGCTTCCTTGGAGTAGCGACCACTATCTCCCTTGCCACAGCAAAGGTGATGTAGTTGTGATCGCTTCCCAGCTCCTCTTTCAGTACCACCCAGCCCTGGATCTGTCTGGCTAGCTGGGGCGAAACTATAGCGGGTGTGGGGGGTTGACCCCCCTCAATAATTCGACAGTCGGCAAATTTTGAAACTGTTCATTTGAATTTTCATTTTTTATGCATGTTTGTTTATTTATTTTCTTTTTCAGTTAAAAAATATTTCGATTGAAAAATTAGCAAATTTCTAATTTTTTTACATTTTGTTGGCAAATTTTTAGTTTTCAAAAAATATTTGTTGGCAAATTCTTTTTCTCTACCTTTCCAAACTGAAAGTTAAATTTCGTTTCTGAAAATGGAGTACCCTGGACCCCTGTTAGAAACTAGTCAGTCAAAAGCAGAAGGTTTCAAGCTGAGTATCGAACGTTATTTGAAAGGTTGAAACAAAGCTGAAATGTGGAAGAGATTTCGAAAATCTGAAAGTCGGTAGCAAACGTTGAATTTCAAATTTCAATGATTATTCGGACTGCCAGTGTGAAAGAGTCGCCCTCTATATTCGATAAGTACTCCATATATGAAGTTGAGTGTATACCGCAGGTTCTGGAAGACGCGACCCTCCCCCGTGGTTTCCCTAGACAAGTGAATCAAGTTCGTCTGATTTACTCTGACACCGATTGTGATCTACTGACCAGCACATGAAACCAACTATGGGAGTGCAATGGACATCCCGAAGGACTGTCCCGCACTAGTGTCCACCTTCAACCTCTACAAGCCAACCGTTCGCGCCCAACTTCCGTTGGCTACAGGACTGCAGTGGGTGCTTGAGCTGAACTCTGAGACACTTCCCCTGTAGTACTCTCAATCTGACAATGCAGACTACTAAAGCCATACTGAAGAGAAACCCTATCAAGCGAACATCGCATCCAACTCGCTCTCTCTACTTTGTTCGTTTCTCTCTCGCGTCAGGCTGCTTCTTACCCCTAAGTACACGCGCATAACTATATAAGTACACTAGCTGAATTACCCGTCCTTCGAACGGGCTCAAACATATGCATTAGTACATATGAAACGAAATAACATGTAAATTCCCATACAGAAAAAAAAACAGGCGTTTGGAAAAAAATAAAGAAAATGAAACATGACATTGTTTTTTCCTATAATGGATAAGCTTTGTAATCTTTGGAAATTAAATAGAATTGCCCATTCTTCTCTATCTCCAAAATGAGAAAGGATCGAATTATCCTGTACATTTCACGTTCTCAATAGAAGTACGGAGCGGTACTTTTGTCCAAACATATGCAATAGTATGAAACGAAATAACATGTAAATTCCCATATAGAAATAAACAGGCTGATACATATTATACGTTTTGATAATTTTTTTTAATGAAAGAAAATGAAGCATGAAATTGTTTTTTCATAAATGTGTAAGCTTTGTAATCTTTGAAAATTAAATCGGATTACCCGTTCTTCTCTATCTAAAAAATAAGAAGTGATCAAATTATCCTGTACATTTTACAACCTCAATAGGAGTACTGAGGGTGTTTTTGTTCATTGTCACGCCCTGCTTCAACAGTAATAAATATTACCTATCATAAAGAACTTATTACTACTTGTGACAGTTACTTTTGAGTTTTAAGCATTTTTGGATTTTTGGTGAATTTTTCCCCAAAAGTTCTCAAACCCCAAGATTGAGTGCAGCTCCCAATTATGGGTATTTTCTGATTCTCCAACAATTCACTATAAAATATCCTCGCAAATGACACTGAGGACTACAGAATCTGTACATGGACAACTATTGACATTCAAAAAGTACTCTGAGGCCTTCTAAGTTGTTCAAAATTCCAGGTGGAATTTTCTCGATTCGAACAACTTTTGAAAATACCAATTATGGGTCGACCCATATTAATTGGCAACGACCCACAACTGATACGAAATTTTTTGATATACCTACAGTTGGTAAGTATTGTTAGCATAAAAAAGATGCCGATCGAACGAACGATTTAATAACACTAATATTGCAAAGTAAACTGGTAACGCAGGTAGGACAGAACCGTGCAAATTAACAGGTAAATACGTGAAAAACGATAACGTCCTAACATTGATTGATTAAACGATAACGTCTTAACAATCCCCCCAAAAGAGGGTGTTCGAGAAATATAAACATAAAAATAAAATCTACAAACTTAATATTGGTACAGTATTCAAAAAAATTAAGCGAACATGTATTAAAAAAAACAACAAAAGCTATTAAGCATCAAAGGGCAGGGGTACGATTTTGCAGATCGATCTTCGAAAAAGGGAGCCGCGTAAGCGGACGTCGACAATTCGAACTAAGCCATCTTCTCCCGGATGGATGTCTTCGATGATGCCCAACGGCCAGTCCAATGGATGCTGATTGATCTCTTTAACAAGAACGATTTGACCGACAGCAAGATTGGGTTGTGGTTTTCTCCACTTGTGGCGACACTGAAGTTGATTAATGTAATCTTTGGACCAAGTGCGCCAAAATGACTTCAGTTGATTTCGAACAAGTTGTAACCTTTGCGAAAGAGGTAGGTCGCCGATATCGATTGAAGGAATGGTTGAAAAAGTTTCTCCAATGAGGAAGTGTGCAGGAGTTAGGATCTCAGATTCCTGGTTGAAGTTGCGAGAGTAACAGAGAGGTCGAGAATTCATTACAGCTTCGACGCGAGTGAATAACGTTGTATATTCTTCGAAAGTTAAGACGATTCCTTTCGTAGCATTCAACAAAAACCGTTTTGCTGATTTGATGGCAGCCTCCCAAATCCCTCCCTGATGGGGGGCACGGGGTGGAATGAACTGCCACGAGAACTTCTGCAAGGTTGCGAATGAAGTCAATTCTTCTCGATGAGCGACGAAAAAGTTACGAGCACCGACGAAGTTGGTTGCGTTATCAGAGTTTAACTGGATGGGTATGCCTCGTCGGGAAATAAAGCGTTGTAGGCACTCGAGAAACCGATTTGTGGAAAGATCCGATACGATCTCTAGGTGCACGGCGCGGGTTGCCAAACAAATGAAAAGTACCAAATACACCTTATAATAGCGAGTAGTCCGATGACCAACGCATTTACAGTTAAACGGCCCCGCTAGATCGACTCCCGAGTACTTGAATGGGCGCGAAATTGAAACTCGAGCTTCAGGGAGTTGACCCATCAGCTGTTGACGAGTTTCAGCTCGAAACCGACAGCACTGAACGCAGTTTTGACAAACTCTCTTGATCAGGTTAGTACGGCCCCCAATGAACCAGTACGGTGACGATAAGTGAGACTCGAGAAATCGGCGACCAGCGTGGAAGAATTTATTGTGTAGATGTCGAATGAAGATAAATGAAAAATTTGATTTGGCCGGCAGGATGACTGGGTGCTGCTTGTCTCGAGAGAACGATGATTTCTCCAAACGACCACCGACACGTAGTACACCGCGTTCGTCCACAAACGGATCTAATTTTGATAACCGACTGTTGTTTTTAATAGGTTGCTGAACCTGTAACAGACTAATTTCCGCACAGAAAAACGACATCTGAAGTAGACGAATAATTGCAAAATGAGCATTAATAAACTCCATAAACGAAATTGAAGTAGTAGAAAAAGTATCGCGATTGATACAAATACGCTTCCAACGAAGTATGTAAGCAACAACATTTACAAGTTTAGTATAACTAGAAAAATTATTGATGAAGCATGGTTGCTCTATGTTACTATTTGAAACTAAACACGACGATTGTACCACAGGAAATGAAATTGGCTCAGGTAATGCAAAATTATTCGACAAAAACGAAGATGGTCCAAAAAACCATAAGTTAGAAGCCATTAACGATGATACGGTAATTCCGCGAGTCGCGAGATCTGCTGGGTTGTCAGCAGTGTTGATGTACGACCATCGACGGATGCGAAAATCATTAACAATTTGCGACACACGATTGCGTTCAAACACTTTCAGCTCGACGAGTGGCTTCCTCAACCACCCCAACACGACAGTGGAGTCGCTGTGCGCCACTACTTGATCAGGATCGACTTCCAACTTTGATCGTACCCGCTCCATTAACTTAGCCAATAATACTGCGGCTAATAATTCAAGTTTAGGGACTGTTATTGGTTTTAACGGCGCCACTCGAGTTTTAGCGCAGACAAGGTACATTTCTGCTTTTGAAGGGTTATCGGCGGAAACACAACGTAGATAAACTGCCGCGCAATAGGCAGATTGGCTTGCATCGCAAAATCCAATCAGTTGATCTGGAGCTGACGGAACAAACGATGAGTAACGACGATTAATTTTTATTAGATTCAGCTGCGGTAATTCGACAAAATAATTCAAGCAAAGCTGCGACAATGTTTCTGGTAGGGGGGTGTCCCAGTCCAGTTTTTCCATCCAAATTTGTTGCATAATAATTTTCACACGAACGGTTATCGGGGACAAGAATCCCAATGGATCAAATATACGAGATAGCTCAGACAAGACTAAGCGTTTAGTTAAGACAGTGTTCGATGAAAGGGTTGATGGTTGACACTTAATCGAAAATGTGTCACTCGAAGGTTCCCACACCAAGCCAAGAACTGAGGTGTTCTCTGAAAAGTTGAGTGTGCTGTTGGGAGAGGTCCCAAAATTGGACTGTTTGATTGTTTGCAAAAAGTTCGACGAGTTTGACTTATATTTCCGCAGTGGAAATTTCGCAGCTAAAAGTTCTCGATGAATTTCTTGCTGCAGCTCTAAGGCAGCCGACAATGAATCCGCTCCAGCCAGCAAGTCGTCCATATAGAACTGGTTAGCGATGAAATGAGCAGCAAGCGATGATGGCTTTTTTCCCCGCAATTCAGTGGCGACGACGGCGAGACATTTCGTCGCAATAAATGACGCAGGTTTGGTTCCATATGTAAGTGTGTTTAGTTCGTATTCTTTTAACGGCTCCAACGAATTTTCACGCCAAACGATGCGTTGAAAGCGACGATCTGCGGCATCTACTAGTACGCATCGATACATTTTTTCGATATCAGCTGTGAAAGCCACAAAGTGGCGACGAAATAACAAAAGAATATCAAACAATTCTTGCTGCAAAGTTGGTCCTTTCATTAATGCATCATTTAATGAAAAGCCAGATCGAGTTTTACCAGATGCATTGAAAACTACTCTAAGTTTAGTGGTCTCACTATCCGGTCGAAGAACAGCGCGATGTGGACAGTAGTAGGCATCAGCTGTATTATCTTGAGTGGAGACGAGCGACATGTGGTTCAGTTTTTCATACTCCCGCATAAAGTTGACGTACTCCTGTTTCAAATTGGGAGACAAATTTAGCGATTTTTCCACTCGAGCAAAACTGGCAAAAGCGCGAGAATAATTGTTAATTAGTTTGCTACGGTTTTCATTAAAAGGTAGCCGAACAATAAATTGACCATTTTCAGGGTCTCGACGGAAAGTGGATTCAAAATGCCGATTGCATTCTTCATCTTCGATCGCTGGAGACAATTTCTCCGCAGGAACTTCCTCAATATTCCAAAAGCGTTCAAGAATTGAATCGATATGTTGGGTGGCATACCCACAAAACGAAGTAGTTGGCGAGATGACCAAGTTTGATGTTTGAGGTGGCTTGACCGGACCAGACAATAACCAGCCAAAATGTGAGCGACGAAGGAATGTTCCATTAACAACTTTCTGCTCGCCCATAATACATCTCTCATAAAACGAAGCTCCAACAATAATGTCGACATTTACAATGTCAACCGACGAATGTTGAAATGCAGGATCGGCCAATTGAAGGTCATGGATATGCGGACGAATGGTATTTATTGATAATTGCTGCACACTGTAGCTGATGGCGGACTGAGGAACCACATTTCCCTCAATGCGCAATTCAAACTGTTCATAACGAGAAAACAATCGAAGGGCCGAATTAAACGACGAGTTGACAACGCCACCAATGCCAGATACAGGGCTACTATCCGATTGATAGGTTGGCAAACGAAATTTGCGAATAAACGAATCTGATATTAAAGTTAGTTGCGAGCAACTATCAAGAAGTATACGCGCGGTTCCACGGATGTTGTTGCAAGCAAAATTGACAACAGCAGTAGGCAAAAGAATATACGATTTCGAGTTAGGCGCTTTGTAGCAGGATAAGCTGGTAGTATTGTCGATAATTTTTGCTGGAGACGAAGGTCGGTTAGGTACTGATGATGCAGGCGATGATGCAGCAACAGGCAACGATTCAAAATGCAACAAATGATGATGTTTTTGGTTGCAAGTTTTACAACTCAAACGAGAGCACTGACTAGACATGTGGTTTCGATTAAAACAATTCAAGCAGAGCGAGTTCTTCTTGATCAAGTAGTATCGATCACGAGGTGTGAGGCAAAGAAACTGCTTACAGTCAACAAGACGATGGTCAGCTTTGCATGCGATACAGTTTGGTTTGCTGATAAGAAACGTTTTCTTCTCAGCGACAGGTTTTTTAGTTTCTTTAGTAGGAGGGCTGGAACCAATGTCCCTCTGTCTCTCCTCGACAACGAAAGTACGAACTTGTAAAAATTTATTTAATTCCTCGAATGTAGGAAACGAATCACAGGTGGTTAGCGAATTTTCCCAGTCTTTCGCAGTGACAGGATCGAGAATTGAGCTAATATGGTACGCAATATACCGTGAAAAAGTTTGCTCAACAGCCTCACCAGCGGCCTTGAGCCCACGAATGATGCTGTTCACCGAATCGATTAACTGACGAATTTGTAGTTCAGTTTTTATCGGCGCTAAATTTTTAAGTTCACGAAAATAGTCACGAATAATTGCGCGCCGATTATCATATCGCGATAAAAAATAGGACCAAGCCTCAGGGTAAGAATTATCAGACAGGTCGAAGTCTTTTACAATAGAAGATGCTTGACCAATAAGAGCTTCTTTTAGGTAATAAAGTTTTTGTACATTCGATAATTCTACGTTATTGTGCACCAAATTTTCAAACAAGTTTCGAAAATTATAAAATTGTTGCAAGTTTCCATCGAAAGTAGGAACGTTAATTCGCTTAAGCCTCGGTTGACTATCGCTAGGTTTAGATCCAGATTCAGACGATTCTGGAGTCGACAACAACGATTTTCGATTCGAGTCTTTACTCAGACTTTTGTTAATTTGCTTAATTTTACCCGAAATCATAGCGAAGGTGTCACGATACTCATCCGATTCTTTGAGCAACTGTTCGGTTAATTTAACATCTTCCTCTTTGGTTTCATCAAGAAGAGAGTTAATTTCGAAAACTAAAGCACGAAATTGGTCTTTGAGGGGACGATACTCCTCGTTTAACAAAACCTCGAGACGCGAAACGTTTTCAAAATCAATTTGCTTACGGGTTGTGATAGCAGTCATAGCGTCCTTGCATCTCTGCAAATTCAGTTTCAGCAATCGGCGCTGTTTCTGCAAGCCATCCATAGTGACAACGATATGATCACGACAGGAACGAATTTGAAACGAAGTACTTGTAGCTCACAATCAAAATTCAACAAGACGAACGATGAATTTGTGGATGATAGCACGACTCCGCTTCCGCCGAACAAAAACGAACAGATGTACGAAAGAAACGTGGAGTGGATTTAATGGTTCAATCACGAGTAAAGAAATATCCGCTGATCCAAGAAAAACCGCAATCCAATAGTTAAATTCCGAAAATTACGAAAAAAAAAGAACGAAGGCTCGGAGGACCACAAAATTGTTAGCATAAAAAAGATGCCGATCGAACGAACGATTTAATAACACTAATATTGCAAAGTAAACTGGTAACGCAGGTAGGACAGAACCGTGCAAATTAACAGGTAAATACGTGAAAAACGATAACGTCCTAACATTGATTGATTAAACGATAACGTCTTAACAAGTATAATAAATCAAATGAAAAATGATGCAGTTTACTTAAGTAAGCATTTCAAATTTATTTTAAAAACACGTTGACTCGTCTTATTTGACTTTTAGGTATTTTAAAACATATTAAAGTCGAGTAAATTCACAGTACCAATAATGGGTCTGAAAAAAGGTAGTACCAATTGTGGGTCGGGCTAAAGTTTGATTAGAAAAAGTAACTGAAAAAACGTGAAATTTGGTTTTATAAGTTAAAGTATCACTTGTGCTACACTTTTCATTCGATTACCCGATCATTCCCTTTGATTTTTCGCGATTTTTGCAAACTATTTCCCCCATTTTTTGAATTCCTTTATTTTCCCCGCACACACATATATGTGGACCGAAATCGAAAACTCAAGCGGAAAAATGTTCCTTAGACTCTCCTCTACACAACCATATATAATACGTTGAGAAAATATTAATTTAAAGTACTTATCGATCGTTTTTCACAGAATTGATATTTCACACACATGAAAAATAAGGCATGTTTTGATAACTACTTTGAAAAAAAAATTCCATCACAACAAATACATTGAGTTATGAAACATGAATAGTGTAAAACATGTTGGTCCTTCGAATGGAAGAGGTTTCACGGTCGTCCAATGCCTCGATCTAGCGAGAAAACGCGTTTTCAAAAAAAGGACTCACAATTGATGCTAGGCTCAGAATAGGTAGCTTACCCTACTATTATTATTTTTAATAAAATATTTCAGAATAGACCTCAGAGGATAGAAGTTCGAATGGTGATTGTTTACATTATAACCTATTTGACGCTGGCGCTTCTATAATTTGCACAGTCCCAGTCAGAGGCTTTCAAAAACATTAATTATAGATAACAACTTTGATAGGTAACAGTTTGTATGTTTGTGTCACAGGTCGCGCTATATGTTCTTCTTATCATTGTATGCAGTACGATTGTAACTTCGCACTTTGAAAATGCCTAGCCGGTATACTTTACTTATCATCTAAATCTCTTTAATCTCTTCAATAAATGAAAAATGAAGCAAAAAAGTATTTGTAAAATAAAAGTTTGATAGTAAAAAAAAGAAGAAAATGCACTAAAAGATTCGACGCTATAGTGCTTCTACAGTTTGCACAGTCCCAGTCAGAGGCTCTCAAAAACATTAAAGATATCGGCTTTGATAACAGTTTGTACATTTATGTCACAGGTACACCGCTATAATATGTATATTCTCCTTATCATTGTATAATAACAAACACACTAAAAGATACGACGCTAGCGCTTCTACAATTTGCCCAGTCCCAGTCAGATGAAATAAAAAAGAAGTATTATTTGTAAAATATAAAAGTTCGATAGTAAAAAAGCGAAACGTGAAACATCTACTTACATCTCTTTAATCTTCTCAATAAATGAAAAATGAAGCAAAAAAATGTTTGTAAAATGGAAGATCTAGTATAGTAAAAAAACGCAACATGAACTGAGTTTTGAACTTGGTATATCTGTCTCCCAACCGGATGCGCAATCAGTTACCCTAGTTACCCGCGGAAAAGTCACCCATCCATTTGCAAACGTCAGTTGGATATTGTTAAGCGCAAGGAAACCAGCTGGCATTTGAAAGCAGAATGATTTATTAGTATTGTTATTGGTGAGTGCATAAAAAGTAGAATTTAGTATCGCTATTGGTAAGTGCATAAAAAGCATAATTTTTCAAAATTGGCCCCCCCCCCGATTCAAAAATGTGCACTCACGTTGAAGAAATCTTATCCGTAAACGCTATGTCACATAGTTTCTACATGGCTCGTGAACTTCGAATCACGTGTTCTCAAAAAACAGATTTTACTGGTTGGTTCCCTTATGCTTAACAGCGTCCAGTTACCCTTAGATTACCCAGAAACCTGTCAGGTACCCTTGGTTCCCTTTCAGTTACTTGGGTAATTGGCGGGGTTCTGCGCATCGGAAAGTCAGTACGTTTTACGTTACAGTTATCAAAAAATTTTCACGCCATAAGCCTGCTAGGGAATACTTACTTCTAGATGAGACATTTTTAAAAAGATTTCCTTCAGTAAACCTGAGAACACTGGTGAGGAAAAATCGAGACTCGTCTTTATATATTACATTAAAATCTCTTTAATAAATGAAAAATGAAGCAAAAAAGTATTTGTAAAATGAAAATTCGATAATAAAAAACGACACATGGCCTAAGTTTTGAACACATGAAGCCCTACAAAAGGATTTGTGAAGTAAAAGTTCAATAATAAAAAAACGCAACATAGCCTGATCAACCGCAGTATGTACACTGAGACGCTTTTAGATGAATGAAACCCCGATCGTTCTATGTTCACGATGTGTTATATGTTGTCACACTGATCACTCTAACACGCATTTACAATGACGGGGTAAGCGCGCGGAACATTCACACATAGACACATACGCAAGGCGACTTTAAAGCTTTATTGCAGCTTTATAAATGCATTTTTGCACTTTTTCTTACAACATACACCTACTCGTAGGTGAGTTCTATGAGTCTTCCAAATTTCATGGCATTTTATCCAGCCATTGAGATGGCAAGTCTGTTGGAAAAAACGGTTTCTCTCTCATAAAGTAGATAAAGTAGATAACCGAAGGTATTCTAAGGACAAGATATACTCAGTGAAACTCGCCAGATTCTCGATTCGGCCCATAAGAATGACAGGGAACTTCTGGCACGGATTCCCCTAATCCAATCGACAGGAAACTTTGTAGTTTTTTTATTTTTTATTTGATTTAATTTAATTTTATTGGAATCAGTTTAGGAGAAGAATCAGAGGAAATTCAGAAAAAAATGTCATCAAGAGGAAGCAACGACCACCTCAATGTGTAAAGGAAGTTGTGAGTTCCTCTCAAGTATTCCTAACATCCTTCCACCTTTCCTTCTCAGAATAGGGAATGCTCATGTGCGCAAATATGAGTGCTTGGGGGATAAGGTTTAATCTGCATTTGCAGGGACGAAACAATAGGGAGATGGGGGGGGGGAACACCCCTAATAATTAGGCAGTCAGCAAATTTTGAAATTGTTTATTTGAATTTTTCATTTTCTAAGAACGTTAGTTTGTTTATTATATCTATATTTTTTTCGGGAAAAAAAAAAATTTTGATTGAAAAATCGGCGAATTTTCAAATTTTTAGAAAATCTTGTCGGCGAATTTTCAAATTTTTAGAAAATCTTGTCGGCAAATTTTTAGTTAAAAGAATATATTTGCCGGCAAATTTTCCTTCTTCACCCCCCCCCCGAACTGAAAATCAAGTTTCGCCTCTGCTGGCTAGGCAGTATGAGGCAAACGGTGGGAGATACGCGCGATGTTCATGTACTGTCCTTGTCTCCAGAGCATGGTGTCCGCGAGTTTGAAAATCGTCAACGGCGAAAAGCGCGTGTGGACGAGTCATCGACGTCGAAAATATGATCGAATATGATCTATCGATGTTCAAGATCTTGTGCGACGAAATTTAGTTCATTCGAATAATACTTTGTTTTTAATGAAGACGGTCAGGTAGGAGACAATACGACGTCAGTCGGATGGCGTCAGAGAAAGAAACCTTCGAAAGTCAGAGACGGTGAATTTCGTCTCACGACACTACCCCTCGAAAATAAGGAACAGCTTGAGAACTACTGAAAATTCTAGATGATCAATCTTATTTCTTTCAGGACTGCTATTACAAACTGATTTCAACGGCGAGTTCAAATGTCTGGAAATCCATTCTTCGATAATGTTTTTATAATCCCCACTGTCACGCGCCGTTATATCTCAAGAACTACTGCAGTGCTTAGGATACTAAACAATGAATAGAATTTTAAGAAGAGCTGTACTTTCTTCGGATTAATTCAAATATGGTTAGGATGGAGCAATTCAACGAAGATGTCGGCTACAGGGCATTCGTATTCAGAATATTCATTACTCCTTGAGTGTCCGGAGACTTTATTCGCGATTTAATTAGCAGACTGGCAGGGTATTTTTCGTCTGAAGGATCAGTATATTACTATATAGGGGTTTTGAATCTTGATTTGAGAAATAATTATCGAATATACAAAAAAAAATCGCGAACAATCGGATTTAATTTTCCGTTGTCTACGACGATAATCATCTTGTCACGAATGACAAACAGAAACTCAGAACCATAAAATAACTCGAAATTTCTTCGTACTCGTGCGGTTTTCTGTATTTATTACAATCCCTATTTTCACTGGCGCAGACACTATTATACGCAGTGTTCCCCGTTTCCCCTCGCGCTCTTATTTTTCCTTCAATGAAAAGGTACTACTTTTTAAGCACGCGTGAAATAGCACTTTGCGCCCGGTATTACTATTAAAGCGTTGTATTTCTTTTCCCCAGCTTTAGTGTTTTATTTTCCAAGACATTAAATCCGTTAGCAGTAGTGCCCCCCCCCCCTCCGTCATGCACTCTTTAGGCCACGAAAACCTTCGTAAAGAACAATAAGAACAACGTCGAGTAATTCGGGAGTCGGCAGTCTGGTTACAGTTGGCATCAACGGAGGACTCCTTTGTTTTTATTAAAATTACGATCCACCCGACGCTTATAAACATTTTTTAAAAACGTCCTGATTTATTAACAAATGGGCTTTATTGTTCCATATTCTCTTATACACACCGAACGTGGCGTCGTCTTCCATATTTCAAAAGCGGATTTGAAATTTCCTCAGTTCCATATAGCGGACGAAGAGGAAAAA
The DNA here is from genome assembly GCA_031841125.1 of Acanthococcus lagerstroemiae. Lineage (NCBI taxonomy): Eukaryota > Metazoa > Arthropoda > Insecta > Hemiptera > Eriococcidae > Acanthococcus > Acanthococcus lagerstroemiae. The sequence goes on along the minus strand of CM063106.1, from coordinate 36,254,316 downwards.
GATGCGACTCGCATTCGGTCGCGCCTCACTTTCGCCGCATTTGATTCGCGGCGGTCAAAATTTATAAATCCGGCAAAATTAAAGCCGAAATAAGAATACGAATACTTAACGAGCAAGATGGAGCCTTTTATACGCTCCGTATCTGACTAACACTTCCTTCTGGCATAAACGTCAACCGCAAATAAGTTATGATTTCCCGTTTCGCTGTATTATTCAATATAAACATATTCATTTTAGCGAGAATATCGTACAGCTAGATAACAATTTCTTTATTCTGTTTTCCTCGCCACTGTTCTATTTTTCCGCAACGAGAGAGAAAAAAACGGCGCGATAAAATATAAATTATTTGGCTTCGAGATTTTCGGTAGACGGCGTGGCATGTTTCCTTCTTTTTTTTTTCTCCTCGCTTTTTTCGAAAGAATATTCACGACTACGTATCTTCATCACCGGTATTCTGAAACCAGCCAGTCAATCTCTGTTGTCAGCAAAGTAAATTTCGAACGGTTATTTCCGCGATTAGGTTTTATTTAAGAAATTATTCGTTACACTCGTTCGCGAGAAATATAAACATCGAGGTTTCTTGAGAAACGTGCGACTATGTCAAATCCACGCTGTTGTTTTATTTCGCGGAACATAACGATAAAATTCGCGAATTTCACGACAGAAATTTAATTGGATTGTTGCATACGCACGTACCAAAGGCTGTAACCATAAACGAGGACGAGAAAGCGTTCCCATATTGGCACGGCGCTCATGTGTACGTAGGGTGTGGCAAGAAAATCTCCATATATTTTTCAACGAGTATTCGGATCGACGCGGGACCGAGTGAGGTTCTCGTATGAAAAGCTGCACTTTCGTTATTTTAGGGTGCACAGTTTCTGCAGCTTAAAGGGGGCATCCAGATCAGTGACTTGCCCCTATTGACGATTTTCGCATAAGAAATCCGCAGCAGGATGCAGCGATTCTGAGTGAGACAGTCGCGTTCGCTGCTGATGCAGAAAAACAAAGTGTCAGCAGCGTTTCGCAGCAAAAACATGTTCGCAGTGGTGCGGAGCAGCAGCGTTCATAACCCGTTGTTCACTGCGTTACACTGCTGATGAAATCAGAATCAGCAGCTGATTCAAATTCTTTTTCAGTAGCTACTCTCTGCTGGATTTTTATTCCGTGGTGGAAATAAATCGATTCTGCTGCTGCATTTTGCAGCGGAAAAACAGTAGTTCTAACTGTGGTCCGCAGCTACAATTCTCTACTCTGCGGTAGACAGCGTATTGCAGTTTCTCTTCTCATTTACAATTTATAAAATTGAAATAATAAAATTACAAAGTAAGTAGTCGCCAAAAAAATTAATAATATCAATGATTCTTGAAATTACGAGTATATTTATGTAAACATACGAGTATATAACTTTCAAAATTGCTCAAATCCTCGCATCATGTGATTCTCAGGTGATTTAGTGACCTCATTGGTTACTTCATGTGATTTGGTGACCACATTTGTCTCTGAAATAAATTATAATGTTGAATAACTACATGGTATTTTCAAGTTCGTTTTTAGAAATTACACACCGTTAGAAGCAACAATTGGGTAAGGCTTATGTTCTGCAAATTTTCAAATGTCTCTATCTTTCTCTCTCTACTTTTCCTTCAGGGCCCTGATACATCATTACGTGGCCCTACTCTCTTAATCCCAATTCTCTCCTACTTGAACCAAAAACAAAAACCTTCATCTCACCTTTCTCCTATTTTTCACTGCTTGATTGTTATTCTGTACTTAATGAGTTTTGAATCACGCTGTTTGAGGATGAATGATTCTTAAAATACCGAGAACATTCTCTATATTATCCTGCTTTCCCTCATATTCTATTGCTTGAAATTAAAAGAATATATTTCTTCTTTAATGCACCTCAACTGATCTAAATAAATAACTCTTCCCAATATTTCATATTGATACTCTTTCAATTAAGTAATTCCAATTCATAGCCGGAATGATTTTCTTCTCCTAGCAAAGTCATTGCGGGGATCCCACTCATTTATCTTTGAGGCCCCATTCTCGTACACTGATAACGTCATTGCACTCCTTGCCTAGAGACATAAATTTTATTTTGTATTCAATTCTGATTCTGTCTTCTGGTAATTTATCGCATCATTTCCACCTAGTATTTGATATTGTCAGAAGGGGACTCCATTCACTTTGCTTTTTTGAAGTTCCACCCTGCTTTCTGCATCCTCAAACATACTTGAGACTTTCATAATTTTTTTGAACATATTTTGACCCACTAATATCACCTTCCTATTCTTCCTACAAGTATTCCATAAGATTTTCAAATCTCATATTCATACAATATTTACCTATAATATTCTGACAATTCAGGTTCTCTCGTTCATCGGACTCATCGGACTCAGCTTTCTTCGATTTATCTAGAGAAATTTATATTACATAATAACAAGTAAAAATGGATTTATTTTCACACTATTCCATAAACGAAGTAAAAAATCAGCCACGTTTTGATTATCCACCACTCTTCACAAGTTGTCCATTTTCTTCCAAGGATTAAATTCCCTAACTTTTCCAGATTTTTTCAATGCTCACCAACGCCCCCTCCTTTGGTCAAGGGCGGACTTCTTTGAATTCTAGGTTGGTTATGCCCACTGGCCACAATAGAAACAATTTAATGCGTATACATCTCTGTTGAAAGGGCCCGCTTTGGCGATCACAGTTTTGGCTGTACAACTGTTTTTTTTTGTTTTTTTTTTTAAATTTCGACCAAAAATCAATTTTTGGGTTTTTAGCGATTTGGTTCTTGCAGCTCTGCTGTACCATTTTTTGAGGTCAAATTCCATTCAAGCTCCAGGGTATGAAATGCATAGAAACAAAAAGGGCCCAGGTTGTCGACTCCAGTTCTTTTCTCTATGGAAGTTTTCACTCTTAATCCTTTTGCGGACGTTCAAAAACATTTTCCTCAAAATACAGCTTTTCTGTACCTCATTATCAAAAATACTGAAAAAATATCTTTCAGTAACGTTACACAGCTGGTTAAGGTCTCATTCAAAAGGTAGTTCGGTCTAGTATAACCCTTGCCTCTCAACTTCGTACCGACAAGACCAAATGGACCTTCCCGCTAGGGTATTTCTATAAGACTCTTGAAATAGTTCGCATGAATGTTATTGACTTTTCACAAAAACAGAACCTTCAAAACCGGCTGATGAGCCCATCACATTCTGTTATCACTCATGGAAGCCGCCACCTCCCCCCCCCACACGCGCGCGCGCGTTCGAAACACAGGGTACAAAAAGCCAAGTAGAAATCTTTTGAACGGCTGCGTGGCCGGCCTAGAGAGCATTTTCGGAATTTTCCTCCACCCATGCTGATTCACCCTTTGAATAATTAGAGGTGCGGTTTTTGAACACGAGAAAAAGAAGGGCGGTTCACGCAAAACTGAAACAGGGAAGGAAAAAAGCGCGACAATAATCAGCTACACCAGTTTTTGGCTGTTGGAAACTTTAGGGCTTTTTATCAGTTTTGGACTGTCAGGTTGGGAAATGTACCAGTTTGGGTTTTTTGGTCAGATATTAGTTGTCCATCACATTGGTCCGTTCTTCAGTTGTAATTCTCAATTTCCAGATAATATTAAGCGTTTCCCAAAACATTCCCGATTTGATTGCTCTTTTCTTTTCTACTTTTTTTCTTTGGACGGGGGGGGGGGGCTCCCATTTTTTGTATTTTTGATTGAAAACATTCTGGGAAACATCCCTGTATTGCACATACTACAGACAAGAGTGTTCGGAGCCATAGCCAAGAGATGCAGTGGCAGAAGTTCATGACAGTCGAGCAACTGGCATTGGTTGTTGAGGCTGACAATCCAGCACACGACACTAGTTGTTGAAGCTGCAGTGGCAGTGGTTGATGGCAGTAGCGACCTGGTACCTGAAGTATGAGAGGGTCCGAAGTTGGAGTTACCCAGAGAACAACTGAAATGGAACACTGGAAGTACCGTTCATACATGCGACAACATACAGTTCCGGTGATTAAATTTCGTGCCCCGTATTTCACGTGCATTCCTTATGCAAATTCCATGCGTTGAATTTCTTCAGACTTGTCGTTTTTCGCATGCAAACGCTCTTTCTATCGCTTGCGAATAATTATTCTCCAATAACTACTAATTGAATATTACATTAAATGATATGTAGAACTTACCAGTAACATCTCAACACAAAATTCCGAACTAAACTGTAAACTCAGGAACGCAACGCGCAACCATTTATTGAAGTTGGACACAGAAACTGTGAGATAGTTTGTAGATACCCATCGAGCCGTTAAACCGCAAACGTATATCTAAAGGTGCCGACTTGGCGACAACCTTGAAGCCTGAAGGTAACATCACCCGTAGCTACAAGCCATTGTTTTATTCTGATATCAACCTTAGCTGCTGAAAACATTGAATTATCCGCAGCGTTTCGCTACTTACTCGCAGTAAAATGAAACGCTGCTGTATACTATCCAACATTTAACTGCTGAATGCTGCTAAGTTTCATCATCCACATCAGCAGTGTAGTGGACAATTGTTTTAAATCGCTGCGTAACGCATCTGTCTCTATGTGTACTCTGCGGAATCATTTCAAAATCCGCAGCAGACAACTCTTGAGGTCTGCTGTTAGATCTGCTCACATCGCAGCGTAACGCTGCAGAATTGTATAAACGCTGCATCAAATCTAACAATTTCGCAGCGGAAAACTGAAAATCCGCTACAACCAGGAGCTGAATTTTGACCGATTTCGTCAATACGGTGCGGTACTTGAGAAAACAGACGGTTCTCTTTATTCATGTAAAAAAAAGGTCTAAGAACCGTGAATATAAAAAGTCAGTTGGAAGGTTGTGCAAATGTATAGGGGTAATTCTTCCGGAGTGGGGCATTCTGCTTTCCAGGGAAATTTTTTTTTTTTACAGCGTTTATTGGGTATGAGTACATCTTACTTTGTTTTATATTTTCTATAATACTGCGTGTCAAGGTTCACAAGGGGCCACAGTTCCCCCTTGCCCGACACCTGCTCTACCCGCCCATTTCTGGGCATACGCCTCCCCCGTTTTTTTCCAACCCTTCCTATCCCGAGTATGTCTTCTCCATAAGGGTCCGAGTGCTTTTCGGAACTCGTCCCTCCAACGGGTCAATGGTCTGCCTCTATCCCTTTTAAATTCATATGGGGTCCAACCCTCCACGTTTTCCCCACCTTCCTTCCCCCTGTCTTTGAATATGTCCCCCATAACGCCATTTGTTCCTTTTAATAACTACCCCTAAGTCTTCCAACCTTGTTTTGGACCTGATTAGCTCATTTTTCAATTTATTTTTTTTCTTTATCCCAAGTATGCTCCTCTCCATTGCTCGTTGAGTTGTTTGAAGTCTTGTTGTATTTGCTTTCTTTGTTAAAGCCCACGTTTGAGAACCATAAGTCAGTACCGGCTGCACACAACTCCTCCAGACCTCCGCCTTAGTTGAAATTGGAAATTTACTTTTAAAGATGTATTTAGTTCCCCAAAATTTTTTTCCCATCCAGATTGGATTCGGTTTGATCATTCTTTTTCTCTAGTATTGTGGAACGAGATTATCTGACCTAAGTACTTGATCTCATTGACCCTCTCAATTTTTTCATTTTTTAATAAAACTTATTTTTTGGTCGAGTTCGACAATGTTTTTGTTTTCTGTGTGTTGATCATAAGTCCTGCAGCCTTACATGCCTCCAAAAATTCTTCTGCACTATCTAGTAGCTCTGTAAGATTGTTGGCTAGTAGTACTACATCATCCGCGAACCGTAAGTTGTTTAAATACTCACCCTCAATTTTGATCCCCCTTCCATCCCATTCTAGTACACGCATCGCTTCCTCGAGTACGCAATTAAATTAATTTGGTGACAGAGGGTCGCCTTGCCTGACACTCCTTTTAATGGCAAACACCTTTCCTTTTTTATCCAGTTTGACATAGGCCGTCGCTCGAACATAGATATTGCGAACAATGTTAATTGCTTTTGGATGTAGACCCTGGGCTCTCATCGCCCTCCACAAAAATTCATGATCGACCGTATCGAACGCTTTTGTAAAATCAATAAATAACAAAAATACTTCAAAATTGTATTCGTTTGCTTTCTCAATTATTTGTTTCAGAATGAAAATTTGGTCGATTGTGGATCTATTTTTCCGGAAACCTGCTTGTTCTCTTGGTTGTTGCTCATCTAACTGAGGGTACATCCGATCCTTCAAAATTTTTATAAAGATTTTTCCCAGATTTGATGTCAGACTTATGGGTCGATAATTACTAATATCCTCTCTTTTTCCTTTTTTAAATAAAAGAATGATGTCAGCTATTTTCCACTGCGTGGGAATTTCTTCCGTTTCTAAAATTTTATTAAAAAGTTTTGTTAATATTGGAGTCAGTTCCGAAACAAAAGTTTTGATAAGGCTATTTCCCACACCGTCTGGGCCGGGTGTTTTCTCAGCCTTACACCTATTTATTGCATTTCTCACTTCCGATTGTAAGATATTCGGAAAGTCAAGCCCTTCCTCGAGTTTCGATGTGGTTTCCACATTATCCTCACCCTCCCCTGCGGAAGCTGTATGCTCCGAATATAATTCTTTATAGAATTTTGTAGCCACTTCAACAATTTGTTCCCGATTATGCACCCTTTTCCCTTCCTTATCACACATGCTTGGAATTAAAGATTTGTTTTGTTTGATTTGTTTAGATGCTTTTTTTGTTGATCTATTATCCGCTAAAATTTCTTCAATTACTTTGCAATCAAAATTCCTCACATCTTTTCTAATTTCCATTTTTATTTTTTTCCTCAAAAATACGAGCTCCAATTTCTCCTTGAACGTTCTTTTTTCTTTCCTCTCTAACTCCTCCCTGAGATTGATAAGAGATTTGGTTTCCGCAGATAGTTTATCATCAGTTTTTGGCTTCAAAATTAATTTTCCAAATTGATTAATTCTTTCTTTTATAGCAGCTATAGTCGAGTCATACGCTTCCTGCAAGGGAAGGTGAGCCCCTTCGGGCTCTAATTTGGTTAGACGTTCTAAGAGAGCTTCTCGTGCAGCATGTAGATTGTATTCTGGGATTATTTTTCCTTGGCACCCTGTTTTCTAATGTTCCTATATTTTGCTCTGCTTGGAAGATCAATTGTACTTCTGCATAACCTATGATCTGAGCTGAAACGAAAGCCCGGCAGAACTGCTACATTTGCAACTACTGACATATCGTTTGTTAAAAAGTGGTCTATTTCGTTTTTGTATCTACCCCCAGGTGAATGCCATGTCCATTTTAATTTTTCTTTCTTTGAGAAAAAGGTGTTAGCAATAAACAGATTCTTTTTTGCACAAAAGTCTATTATTTTATCCCCGTTCGAATTTCTAGTCCCCAGTCCAAAGTCCCAATGTTTTCCGAAATGTTCTTTTTAGGCCCAATTATGGCATTCCAATCACCCACGAGAAAGTTCTAGGGCAAATATGAAGCTAAAAAAGAGCTTTTCACAATTTGAAAATATAGGCAGTGTGAAGACTATTCAGATAAACGTGTGTTAATTCAAAGTCCCAGACTGCTTGACGATTACTCGTTCTCCTGAACCGACTTGCAAAGTAATTTTGAATTTTCTAACTTGGTTCAAGGGGCAGAATAGGATGATATCAATAACAGTGAAATATTCAGTGATAAATACACAGTATTCCGGAAAGATAGGAATTTGAACGGGACAGGAAAGGCTGGGGAAGGAGGAGTACTCATTGCAGTGCGAAACAGTTTCATTGCCGAACAAATTAGCTTTTGAGAAACATCGAATGCAAGTGAACATATTTGGATTAAATTAAAACCGATGAACAGCTGCCTGTCGGTCTATGTGGGAGCCTTCTATTTTCATCCAACCTGTGGGAGGAAAGATTATATAGATGTGTATGAAATGACAACACCACAAAATGTAGCACAAGAAAATTTGATTCTGTTTGGCGATTTCAACCTTCCTCAAGTCTCTGAACGTTTCGTTAACGCAACCCCTTCGTAAATGCAAGGCACAGCACTAAAATCCAGGACCTTCTTGAGTTTTTGAATTTTAATAATCTTACTCTGCATAACTCGGTAACAAATAAATATGGCAAAACGCTGGATCTAATTTTAAGTAATATTCCATCAATCACAGTCTACTCTGATCATCCCCTCTCAACACCTGTCGACGTCTATCACCCTCCAATTGAGTTTCCGTTTTACAGAGCAGCTCGGAAATCGGAACAAACCGCTCCGTATTTCAACTATGCTAAAGCAGATTTTCTTCGGATGTATCTACTGCTGAAGGATAAAAACTGGAAAGAATTATATAGGATTACTGACTGCAATAAAGCAGCAAATTACTACCAAGAGACTTTACAAGAGATTATTTCAAAAACAGTACCGCTGAAAACTAATCAAAATAAACGAGAATATCCAGCTTGGTTTTCTAGAGACATTATAAAAAGCCTAAAACTTAAAGGAAAACTACATTCCAAATTTAAGCGAACACGCTGTCCATCGGATTACCTACAGTTTTCTATATGTCGAAAAAATACTAAGAAACTGATCAAGGAGGCGTGGGAGAACCACAATAAAAATGTAGAAAAACAGCTAAAAATGATCCGAAGCAATTCTGGAGACATACGAATAATCCGCGTAAAAATAAAGGTACGGATTCAACTATTAAAGAAAGAAATGATTAAGAAAATGAATTTAAAATTCAATTTACTAAAAAATAATGATAAAACTAATAGGAATAAAAGGAGATTCAAGTTTTTTTATAGGAAACCTTATGTAGAATTTAATTTTATTATCAGTTTTACCAAATAATGCACTCAAAATTAAATTAACAGAAAAAGGAAATGCACTATTAAAAATCACTCAAATCTCTCACACAATAAATTACTATAGATCAAATTGAATCTTTACATTAGGGAAACTGAAAATTTTTTTAATATTTCGTTTTCATTTTGGAACCATGCATAAATCGATAGCCCAGGGGCATTTTCCTCCATTATATTGAATTTGAATGGGAGCTGAGGAATCAGGAATGGATTCGTATCAATTATTCGATCTAATAAACGCTATGGATTCGTGAAATTTATTCGAATCTTTTTAGTAGTTTCGTCGGATTTGTCCTTTGTTTTTTTTGTCTCTTTGTGAATCTCACATTGAAAGCCCATAATTTTCGGGGGAAAACCAAAAAGAGAATAACCAAAAACGCACTGGGAAAATATGATTAATTTCAACTGTTCATTGAATTTTGAATTAATTACAATGGCGGATCCGAAAGAAATGGAAAATGACCCTGGAAGAGTTGATTTGGACAGCCAGTCAGTTCGTGTATTCGAATCCACAAATCCACTCCATTTATTCGAATCCGATTTGAATCACAGCAAACGTGAATCATTCTCGAATCATTATAAAAAAGTTATAAAATAGTTATTTGTGGATCCTGATTCGAATTTAATTTTAGTGGATTTGTTTTTAACCTTGGTTTCTGTAAAAGGATGCTTTGGGCGAAAGGAAAACTGAGTAATTATTAAGGTAACAAAATGAGAAAACATTTTCTCTAGCCCAGTTTAGTGCAGTCAAAATGCAGTCAGCCACAGAAAAATATTTCAAACTAATCAGAAGTTAAATAAACCCACAAAACGAGAAAAAACAACGAAGATCCGGATTTTTCCGAAAATTTTCGGATATTATTCAGATAATTCGGACATTTTTTGCCGAAGGTTGAAAAATCCGGAGATTTACTGGAAAATACGGACACCTGGCCGCACTGATACAAGTTCATTGACGTACTGGTGCGCGGGTGGAAGAATATGTGCGTATTCACAGTACACGGGCGTGCGCGCGCGTTGGAACTTCTTTCTATGGCCAACAGTTCCTTCAACGTGGGTTGCCATTCCTTTAGCGTGGTCCTAATAATTTTGAGCCCCCTCTATCTCCTTCCCTAGGAAGTATGCTGTTGGTTCAACCTCATAAATATGTTCTATTATATAAATGCTTTCTATGAAAAAAAAAAGTAATAATGTTTAAAAAAATTTTAAAAACACAGAAAAACCATGAATTATCAAGGTTTTGGTAGAATGACCCCACCCAAGAGGAGGTCTGGGAACATAATGAGAGTTAATTACTGAGATCACATGCCTGTATTTCAACTGTTTTCATTCATGAGAAATTTTCACATGATCAACTATTTTTCGAGCCTTTTTATTTTTAATATTTTCCCTGTGGAGGGAACAGTTTCTCCGAAAACTGTGATTTCTATTCAACTTGCTTCCGACGCCTTCATCACGAGATAAATTTCCTTCAGACAAGCGTTAAGAAATGCAATTATCATGTCGTAAAGCTGGGCAGGTACTTTTGATTTTAAATTCTTTTTCGCGAAGTATTGAACTCGGATTTTAATTTTCCAATATTATTTCGTTCTGCAATTCCTTTTATGTAATACATAAACCTACGTACACTTATTCGGTAAAATCGATATTTTTCAATCTACCGTCCGCACCGATAGATTTTATGTAATTGGAAAACGCATCGGCAGAGCTGTTACATCTTTCAATGGTCGACGTTCGTAAATTAAATCGCATTCAGTATTAAGCGATGAAATAGTTATATCTCCCCAGACGCTATCAACCTCTAGATTTCTGGCGGATTTTCTCCTTCCTTTTACTTCGTTTCATCCGTGGACTTGTGAAATAAAAACAGATCCGAAGATCGTTTCGAAGCTGCAACGACAAATACTGTGTGCTACCGTTTTTATTATACGTTCGAAAAACTGCGCTGAAAATGACCCCGGTCAATAATGTTTCTTAGAAGAAAATCTCATCAATGGGTGCTTACCAATCGATTGCACGTATTAATAAAAGCTTTCTGCTAGTGTTACATGTTCTTCAGCATTTTTCATGATAGAGACGAAGTTCTAATTTACCATACAATCTCTGTTGCCAGGCAAATATTTGATTTTGTATTTAAGAAGTTAGCGTATCATTTTCTAAGGAATTCCATGGGGGGTGCGTGCGATTAAGATAAATTTTTTCTTGGTGGGGGTGGGGGCTCAGTCACAGATCCGCCCTCCTCTCCGTCTCAACCCATTGTTTTTTCGTATTTTTTGACCAATGGGGGGGAGGGGGACCCTCCGGTCGGTGTGGCCCTGTGAACACGCAAAACGATAGAGAAAGTAAGGTCAAATATAATGAAATCAAATAAAGAGAGACTGTAAGAAGATGAAAGAAAAATGGATTAATCAGAATTGTGAGGAAATTGAGAAGCAAATGAAAGCAGGAGAGACCAATCAGACATATGAGAACAAGTAATTTAACGGATGAAAAAGGAAAATTATTAGACTTTAAAATAGTATAATAAAAAGATGGGCGAGATAGACAAAAGTAGTAAGAGGGCTACTTTGTAACTCTCGCCCATCCTCTCACCCCCTTCAGCTTGGCCACAACTTGTACATATCTGACTTCTTCGAAGGTAGAGGTGCTCGCTCATCCAGACTCTTGAAAAATTAGTCTTTTTGGTATACATTTGATGGTTAATTGAGTCTATTCGGGGGAAAATATTCGAGAATAACATCTATTCAGGAGCTCAAGTCTAGCAAAGTCACATATTTACATTGTAACTAATTACTGCTTTTGTCCTATCTTTTTTTTTTCTTATTTTATGTTTGAAAATGGTCGAATGTCATAATTCTAGTAGTGCTTCTGATTGAAAATATTCATTGTTTAGTGTTTTTTTGCTAGACTTGGGCTCTTGAATAGACGTTATTCTCGAATATTTTCCCAAATAAACATTTTCCCGAATAGATTTTTTCCAAAATAAACATTTTTCCAAATAGACTCAATTAACCATCAAATGTATACCAAACAGACTAAGTTTTCAAGAGTCTGGAGGAGCGAGCACCTCTACCTTCGAAGAAGTCAGATATGTTACAAGTTGTGGCCAAACTGAAGGGGGCTCAGGGACGGACGAGAGTTACAAAGTAGCCCTCTTACCACTGACATAAGTTGGGAAAACTGAATAAGAATGGAGCAGGTATAAGTAAATGTATCGAAAAGGAAGATAGCGTGGAGGATGAAGAAAGAGGAGATCCTATTTTCAGATCGAAATTTAATAAAGCTCTGAAAGAAATGAAAGCAGGTAAAGCAGCAGCAGTTGATGAAATTGCGGGTGTGTTACTGAAGAATGCAGAAGTAGTAGTTTTAAGGAATTCAGCCCCGTAGCCATGGGGAGGCGAGCTGAGTCTGAGCCCCCTTTAAAGGTATCTTCAGCCCCCATAGGCAAAGATACCACCATTCAAGAAAATCATCATTACACTAAGAAAGAAAGAAGGGATGAAGAGGATTAATATCACGGAAACCTTTTAAAATTTAGGACAAAAACGTGGTTAACTAATTCGGGACTCTAGGATTGGGAATGAGATTTTTATGTAATAGCCCCAGTACACTCTCCTAAGTTACCCGAGCCGGCTTAGATAACGAGGCGAAACACCCATTGAAATAAAATATATAAAACCCATGTACAATTTTTGGTTTGCTTGGAAATTAGCATCATGTAGATGGGAATATGCTAGTGACTGAAGCTAATAAAAATGAAGAAAATAAAGAAAAACGAGATAAAAGAAATTATAAGAGTTGCAAATCTCTTTTTTGTTGTTTTAGAAAGTTTTTTTTTTTTAAAGAATCTTTCATTTGTTGTTTAGAAAGTTGGTTTTTTTGAAATAAGTTATAGTTTGTTCTCACTTGATGTCATTATGGATCAATGAAATTCAAATCAAATGATCAAGTTCATTGAGCTTTATGAACAATACCCTGAAACTGTTTTCACTGGCACTGGCCGAATAAAAAATTGATAAAAAATATTCTACTAGCTTGCGTTTTACCAGCGCCGTGTAAACGCAACAGACCAAGTTAATTTACTAATCGTTAGGGCCCAATAGTTAACAAACTAACTCAAGCTGCTAATAACTGGCGTCGTGTAAATTACGCTTAATGAAGGATACAAAGTGTGAATCTTTTTCAGAAATAAAAAGATTAGCAATAGGATAGAAAAAATTGAAGAGACGCAACCTACTACTCAATGCGCAGTAAATCCCTCTAGTTACCGAAAAAATCATCAGTTATCCTTGGTTCCAGGGCCAGCAACTTCTGTATAGCGTGTGTAGCGAATGCTACACATGGCAACACCGGAAAAATTATTGGTACACTTGGAGGTATGCATACAGAGAAACTTCCGCTTTCACTTCGCAGAAGTGAAGTGCAAACTGCAGAATGTATGCATAAAAAAAGTGAAGAGGAAGTTTGTGCTCAGGAGTGAGAGAGTTTGCTTCGGGAAAAAGGTTTCCCTTCGAGTTATATGTATAAAGAGGATTGTTAACTTCAAAAGTGAAGCTTTCGCTCACGAAAAAATGCATCTAGTCCTGAGTAGACTTCTTTTCGAAAAACACGTGTAGTTATTATTCATGTTTGAGAAGATTCCTTTGATATCCGAAGATAATTTCCCAGGAATTTTATCGAAAATGTTAAGGAAAAATTTTCCATAATTTTTGAAAAATTTCATCGGACATCACTACGAAAAATGTCCGATGATTTCAGGAAAATTTCCAACGATACCAAAGGATTTTATTGGAAATCATCGAGAAACATCTCTGATGATTTTTGAAGCATTTCTTTAGAAGAAAGGTTCGATGATTTCTAGATATTTTCATCGGAAATTTTTAGCATAAATAACCGATCAGAAATGTTCGGGGGAAATCTCCGATGATTTCCAAGGAATTTTATCAGAAATTTTTTAAAACAATCACTGGTAAATTCCGGAGAATTCCATCGGAAATCTTCAAGGAAAATTTCCAATGTTTTCCGTAGAATTTCTTCAAAAATCTTTCGATAGTTTTTAGAGAATTTCATCAAAAATATTTTAGAAAAATCCGATGGTTTTGAAGAATCTTATCGGAAATCATTAGGAAAAATCCCTGATGATTTTCAAAGAATAATTTCATTGGAAATATTCGAGAAGAATATCCAATGATTTTAAACGAATTTTATCGGAAATTTTTGGGGAAAAATTCAGAAAATTTCCGAAGAATTCCATTGGAAATCTTCAGAAAAAATTTTGGAATGTTTTCCAAAAAATGTTAGATATCAAAATTCTTCGAGAAAATGTTCCGATTTTTTGAATGCGAAGAAAACCTCCGATAGTTTTGAAAAATTTTATCGAAAATCTTCAGGAAAATCTTCGATGATTTCAAAAGAATAATTTCACTGGAAATCAAGAAGAATCTCCGATGACTTTTAAGGAATTTCATCGAAAATTTTGGGGAAAAAATTCCGGTAAATAACGAATAATCTTATCAGAAGTCTTTAGAAAAAATTATCACTGTTTTCCAAAAAAAACTTCATCAAAATTAATCTAGAAACTATTTTGTAAATTTTTGAAGAATTTTATATGAAATATTCGGGGGAAAAACTCCGATGGTTTTTGAAGAATTTTATCAAGAATTTTCCAGAAAAGTGTCCGATGATCTTTGAAAAATTTCATCGGAAATTTTCGAGAAGAATCTATGATGATTTTTAAGGTATTTCATCGGGAATTTTTCGGAGGAAAAAGTTCCGATTCCCGAAGAATTGAGAATATTTCCCCCTCATGCGATGGGATTAGAGATTTTCCCCGAAGATTTTTTGGAATATTTTTCAGAAATCATAGGATATTTTTTCTGAAGATTTCTGATGAAATTCTCTAAAAATTAGTGGAGATTATTTTCTAAGATTTCCAATGACATTTTTTTTTTTTGAAATTATCAAAGATTTTTCTCAAATTATTTTCGATAAAATTCTTCGGAAATTGTGTGCTAATTTCCCTTTGGAAAATATCTCAGATTCCATCGCATGAGTGGAAAATATAGTCTCAATTCTTCGGAAATTATCGGAATTCTTCTCCCAAAAAATTTCCAATGAAATTCCTTAAAAATCATCGGATATTCTGTTCGAAGATTTTTAATGAAATTATTCTCTGGAAATTTTCGGAGATTTTTCCTCAAGATTTTCGATAAAATTCTTCCAAAAACCATCAGAGTTTTTTTTTTCAAATATTTCTGATGAAATTCTTCATAAATTTTCGGAAAATTTTCCTGAAGATGTTTGAGGAAATTCTTCCGAAAACATTGGACATTTTTTCTGAAGATTTCCGAAAAAATTCTCCTGAAATCATCGAAGATTTTCCTCAGTAATGTCCGATGAAATTCTTCGAAAATAATCGGAAACTTTTCCCTAATATTTCCGATAAAATTCTTGGGAGATTATCTTCGGAAATCAAAGGAATCTTCTCAAAAATTTCTGATGAAATTCTTTGGACACCATCGAGGATTTTCCTCGAAAATCATTTCATCGTTTTGTCCGTTTGGTGCGTTTTCCACCTGTACACTGTCTTCGCTTATTTGAATGATTTTCGATTTAGAAGAAGTTCCTTGGACACATACGTCAGCTGGTACCACCTTGAACAAACGTTATCTTTGAAGCACTCGTCATATTTTGTGGAGCGTTCGCTTTGAAGTGAAAGAGAAAGCCTATGCATATGCATTGAGCAAAACCTCAAACTTCTATCTGTCCCCTGTTCTGTCCCTTTGGAGCGAAGGCTGTCACTCTGCTCTTTTGCTTCGACGTTAAAGCTTAATTTTTATGCATACGGCCTAATGATACGATAATAAAACGTTATTGTGTAAAATCAGCGTTGTTTTTTTCGCTACACATGGGATTATGAGAAGTTGCCGGCTTTGCTTGGTTCCCCTTTAGTTACTCGTGTAACTGGCGGGGTTTTGTGAACCCCGATAAGCAATCCGTTACCCTCTAATTACCCGAAGAAAACTTACTCATTTGCAACCCTCGGTTCCCTCAGATTACTCAGAAACCCGTCAGTTACCCTTAGTTCCCCTTTAGTTACCCGGGTAACTGGTAGGATTTTGTGGATCTGGTAGTCGAGAGATTATGGAATACAACAACAACAACGAAAATAACAACCGATAAGTACCCGTATTTCTTACATTATTAATTATGCTGTTGAATAAATGGAAGTTTTCTGATACAGTTCGTTGATTTTGGATAAAAATCTAAGCTTTTTCAACAGGAGGCTCCTTCTTGTATCCAACGCCTATTTTTTCTGTAGTTAGGTTATGGAATTCACGATACGACAGGCGAATGACAAAAAACAAACAAACGCGACTAAATGATGCCCACACTAATAAACAGGCTCCATGGAATCGCAAATCTTTTTCATCGTTTGAATTGTCTACCTACTCGTGGCACCTACTAGCAAACTGTTGAAGAAAAAGAGAGGAGATGCTGTACAATCAGAAACACTGACAGTACAAAAATGTAAATACAAAACGTAATTGCACTGTTTTTCAACTCCTCTTTAGAAAGTTTCCTTTTCTTTTTCATGTAAATATCTAATATGCGAGTTGTTTTCAAAGTTGCACAAAATCGAAATATATATTTTCAATGAAACAAAATCGCTGGACCCAATTAAATGTCCTGATTTATCAAACAAAATTAGGTTAATTACTGTTACGTAGTTACCTTTCTGAGTTAAACCTACACACGAACATTGTTTGAATTTAAATTAGGCACATGAAAGTAATAATATTTCTCCATCGTTTATTTTCGCCGCACTTCGTTCGAATTTCGGACCCGATTCACAAAAATCTTCGTGTCGGAAAATTTTTTAAACACCCAACGTCACGCCGTAGCGGAATTCTATGATAATTATTTTTTTCCACTTGAGAAGAACCATTTAAACAGTCACGAACTTTCTGCTCAACTTTTTTCGGCCAATCACCTATTATGATTTTTGCGTTCTCTTGCGTTTTCAGTTGACGGAATTCAATTATGCGAAGTCTGCGAAGTGCGAAAGTAAAATCATAAAAAGCGAATACCCGGACCTTCGAATTTTCAGCTGCGATCACAGAACAATATAAAACTTTACTCTCCCGAAAATGCTGGCAACATTCACTCCTTGGAAAAAGTAAATCTTTTCAATCAGATATTCATACGATGCTCTGGCACATCGACTAAGGAACTGCTAATCGATGTTTCAGTATAAGAACTGAACACACATTTGTTCCAGAACGAGGAGAAAAACATCAGCACCGCACTCTGTCCACTTATCATTCTCTTTCGCTTCCTGCTTTTCGCCTTTGTGAACTCTACTTTCTCAAAATACCCACATACTTTTAGTTTTATGCTATCACCTCTTAAATAGGAATTAAGTACACCGTCTTAAGGCGTAGCGTGTACGAAGGTTCTCGTTTTCCGTGAGTCTGAACAGTTTAAATTTTTTACTATGTTTATGCTGCAGGTACCCTGTACAGCGGAAAGAAATAAGAAATGTGGTTGAGAGCACAACATGTACGGTGAAAACGCTGGCCCACGCTGACTTTATCCACTCTCTCTTACTTTTACTTCGATTTTCAGCAGTAAACAGTAAAATGTCAGCCAACAACCATCAATAGGCTGTATGGGACAGAGGAAGCAATCCTGAGAGGGGCAATTCAGAATGTATAAGAATGAAAATGTTTTAGCCTCTCTTTCTGAGAATACTTGGAAAATGTCACTTAAATTAGTAATTAAATGAATAAATAGGCAAAACATATGTACTTCAACTAAGCGACTCTTGTTGCTGCCTGACCTCTTCTTGTTGAAAGTGCGAATATCTTTCATAGTGTGCTATCAAAATTTCCCAACTCACTAAATTATCAAATACGTGACAATTTTCGGAGCATTTCCAACGTTCATCGAAACGCCAATAGATTTTTCGTCTCGAAGGGAGGGGTGAGGTAAGTAGAGTCAGTCGTTAAGACGAGCTAAGATTATAGTTATTTAGGAATACAGACTAGAAAAAATGTTCGCTTTCTTCTCTTGCGAATACACATCACTCTATCCCTCCACTGTCAGTCTAAAATTTTCAGATTTTCTGAAGGAGAGAAAAATTCCATGAAATTATTTCCTGTTAGCGTTTATGGCGATAAGACTTTGAATGCATTATTACAAGAACTATTTAGACTTTGCCCAGACCTCATTAGGACTCCGAAAAATTCTTCTTCAAGATTCACTACAACTGAGTAAAACCTTCAATTCACTACTGTCTTCGTCTGATCTTTATCACTCCCCTTTATTAATTCAGTTTCCTACTAGAACTAAATTCTATGTTCGTCACTCATCTAATGAAATGGAGGTAAGAAAAAATTTCCCAGAGGCTGAATTTTTAGCCTTATATCAATAGTGGAATGAAATTACAACCTCTTCAGATCCTGACGAAGCAGCTGAGATATTTTACAGTATATTTCGGTACAATT